>CM076600.1:55137500-55762500 GCA_038502835.1 Octonoba sinensis
CTTCATAATCTTAGAACCATGAAAACATTTGCCCTTATTCTTGAACTAACGATTCTGATTCTTATTTCTGTCTTCAAGGTTTTTAGTTGATGTTGATTTCCGAGGTGCATAGAGATATGTCCTTCAATATCAAATAAAAGCAAGGTTGACAGGAAGTTAATCTCTGCCAATGATTAGTAACTTGCGTGATGTTCCGTTTAAATTTAGCACGAAATACGGAAAAGCAGTTAAAGTTTTTTTTTCTTTTTGGAAAGACTTTACCAGTGATTAAATGGTTAGTGCGAAAGACCATGTCTTAATACTGCTTGAGAAGTGCTTGCAAAAGTCAGTTTCTGTGAGGTTAAAGGCAAGAAAGAAAAAAGGAAATATTTACGAGATAAAGACAGCAATTTACGATAAAAAATATTTTTTTACCGACTTGTTTTCAAAGCGGAAACGGTATTTTAATCATCTAGAAATTCTTTTTTTATTTCAAGTAGAGTTGCATAAAATGATATATTTCTAAAGACAATTGCTCAGTAAGAGAAATATTTTAGAATTTGTTAGTCATTTTCAAAAAGCAAATTGCAGCTTTCATTAAAAAACATGGTCTGTTAAATTTAAAAAAAAAACCGAGCTACATCTCTTTTTAATTTCAGATGAAATGTAAACAGAATGTAAAACTAAATATTTTCTTTCGATAAATTATTTCTGTATTATTCCTTTCTACAAATCTTTTGAGTTTTATGGGAACGTCTTACCATATCTTCTTTCAAAACATTTCTATAATTAAAAATGAAAATTGAAATATTTCATTTATGCAGTTACACATTCCTCCTTATTTTTAATATTATTTATTGATTAAAAAACTCACTAAAGTGGAAAACTTGAAAAATAATTAAAAATAAACAGATATTTTGGAAAACAGAAATATTGAGCAACATTGTTAATAAAAATAATTATAAAACTCTGGTGATGATTTCGTCTAATTAATTCATAGCTGAAAATAGGATGAATTCATATTGTTGCAAAAAAAAAATACGAAGGAATTTCTCGTTTAACTATTACCCCCCCCCCCCCTTTTATCTTCTGGTTTTCCATAGCTTTATTTATTTTTCTTTCTTGAATATTTTTCTTTTAAAAGCTAGAGTTACAAAATTTTAAGAAACTAATTTAACAATGAAAAGTAAGATATATATGGCAATAACGGTAAGATACTAGCCTCATCATCCCATAAAATTATCAGATAAAAAACAGCAAAGAAAGTGAATAAATGCTAAAAATAATAGAAAAACTGATTGCAGCCTAATACTGGAAATATGTCTGTAATGATTTCTTCGCAACTAGCAATTCTTTGACTACCCGAGTGTTGTATCAAATAACTTTTGCTCAAAACATTTTCCACCAAATGATTTTTAGGCTCTGCATACTTATCATGCAGAGCGTAAAAATCGGTTTCCGCTTTAAATCTGCATCATTTCAGAATTAAAATGTGGAAATAAATACAAAAATAATAGCAACAACCACAATGACGACAATAATAGTAATAATAGCAATATTATTTTACGGCATAAACGTTTAATTTAGGTAGAAAAGAAAATAGGGTACTGTAGTGCATGCGTGACTGTCGGTCCGTCAGTGCTTTTAGCGATTTTGTGTGAATAATTAGATTCGGAAGAAAATTTTGTTTGTTCGAAAGATCTTTGAGAAAAAACCTTGAATATTTACTTGTCCCTTTTTCCCCTTCCTTTTCTTTTGTTTCTCTCTTTCAACATATTTCAACTTAGTCTTAAATTTCTGGAAGAATTTTAACACTAAGCTGTGCAGAAAAAGTTGTTGCTTTTGAAACTTTTTTGGATAAATAGGTGGATTTTTCTTACAAAAGTTATTTAAAAAAAAAAAAAAACCTTTTAACAAGGAATGCTGAAGTAAAAGGCTTATTTGTCAAAATGTATTGTAATCATTCTGCAGTTGTTTCGAAAGAAACGTGATTAACGTCAGCTGGAGAATCTCCACGTTTGTAAAACTATTAATGCTTAGTAGCGAATGACCGTTGTTTCTCAAAACAAATGATTAATAAGAATTTTTATGGAAAGCTTTTTGATGAGTACGATTAAATTTTGTGATTTAGTTTTATGTTATATGATGGTTATTGATTTAATAAAATATTTTTTTAAAGTTTGTAGCCTAGCAACCCAAAGCTAAATACAACTACAACAAAGATTAATAGTAAGACAAAAGAGCAAAATTTTTTGTGCTAAAATATGAGAACAAAGGTAAAACAACGTAAAAAAGCACAAATAAAGAAAACACCCTAATAATGGTGTAACAGAGTACCAAAAGTTGGTTGCAGCTAAATTTCACAATTTTTCCATTATTTTAGTGAAAGCTGGAAGAGAATTTTTTTAGAGTGTAAGTATTACGGGATAAAACTCATTTTCACTGTACACACATCACTCATGTTATAACATTAATTTACTGATTGTCGCGGATAAAGAAAGACGTTTCAAATAACAACCTCACAGTATCCACTTTGAAGTAGTTTTTCACATTTCCGAGTTAAAAAATGAGTGCTTGCTGCAGCCTGTTACCCGAAAAAAACCCCGGGTGAAAAATTGAGAACTGACCTTGGACAGATACACGCATCACCGATGACGTAGGTGAAAATATACGAGGCTATTGATCACTAATATTTTTTGTTGCATGGATACCTCCACCGTTGTGTCCCTTCAATCAATTCAGGAAACACAAATACGGAGAATTGTCTGGGGCATCTGTGGAGCTGCTACGTCTGGTGAATTATATTCCATATTTCCCCTCTTGAATGAACTACATACGAGAAATGAATTCTAAAAACGCACAAAGAGGTAAATATAAGAACGGTATATACTTCGTGCTTGCAGTTTTTACTCTTAGTACTTTTATGTTTGTAATAACCTTTACGTGTTATATTTCTCAGAACCTATTATAGTTATGAAATACGTAAATAAATAAATAAATAAATAAAAAGAGCATTAAAAAGGAAAAAGAAGTAGGTAGGGTCAGTTGGGGTAATTGTAAACAAGCTTCATAACTACACTTGTGGTGGTTTTGAAAACTTAAGTGCTTGTGAGTGATAAACTGGCAGCATAGGGAAGACATTGAAACAGTTTCGTAAGTTTCGAAACAACTGTGGGGGCGTCACTATTGTTTGAAAATCGCACTGCGAAAAAATTTGTTTAACAAAATTTAGTGATCTCACATTTTCCTCTCCAGCTCATCTACAAAAGCGATGTAAGCAGTTTCAACCATTTTTATTTGTCATATGGAATGCTGCTAAAAACATTTAGTTATGAATTTAATCCTCACTGTTATTTTTCATGTGCAAGTTAGGTGTTTACAATTACCCCATATATTTCGTACTCTGGGGTAATTGTAAACACTTAAATTTATCCTATTTCCAATGTTTTGGAGGGACAATAAGTATTATATTTTGATGTAAATTACACTTTTGTGTCTATTTTACATAACTGTTGTTGTTGTTGCTAATGCTACTTGGAAATCCAAGCCCCCCTTGCAGGGCGACCATGAATTAAGGATGTTCCTACTGATTATTAATGAGCTACGCTAGAAAGAAGTACACTTGGCTCAGAGGGGCTTAATGATTTTGAACCAGCTCCCAGTTGAGAGATCGTCATCTAGGTTGGTCCCCAGCGGAAATTATTTCTAACTTGGTAGACATTTGAAGCGACGATGTATTTTAAGTGCACAGCTCCCTTTAGCGCACTCGGTCTCAGAGTGTTCAGTCACGGGAGGTGGTCACCCTCTCAAACGTTAACCACTGCCAGTTGTGCTTCACTTTCGGTGTTCTGTGGGACCCAAGCTTAACCGACTAATTCACTGTGGGACAAATTTTACATAAATTTGTCGCATTACTTAATTTTTTGCAATTTATTTCTCGTTAAATGATCTCAGCCGACTCATAACATAACTCAGTGGACCACATGCGGCCTGTTGGCCGCAAATTGAGAACCATTGCTCCAGAATTTCTTAAGCGTTCAAGCAGACTGTGTATAAAACAATTTTCCATTTGCATCAACCTTATTCGAAAATAAATCACTGTTTACAATTACCCCAGATCTCTGGGGTAATTGTAAACACACTGGGGTAATTGTAAACACGAGCTCATTCACTAACAAATAGTCATAAAGTCAAAATTTTTTGCACACATTTACTCACAAGAAGTACAGTAGTAGCTACAATGCTCACAATTTTTTCTCTGAATTCATTCAAGAGGTAGGGAAGGATCAAAAGTTAAAACAATGAAAAAGCGTTTACAATTACCCCAACTGACCTTATATATGCTACATAAAATTCATAGCTGCTTGTTTCTTGTAATTCAAGTCATGCTTAATTTATATTTTATAGTATTATAAAAAACATTGCAGTTATTATTTTATAGAGAAACAAGTTTGTATATTACGAATATTAATGTATTTTTCATCGAAGAATCAATCAATATCCGTCAATAATAAAAAAAACATCGTTTTCATAGAATAGAAAACTCTACTCTCTTTCTGACATATTTAACAATTTTTTCTTCGAAAAAAAAATAGATTTTTATTTGTTTAACTTATAACATATGCGTACTGCATTTAAAGCTTTTGATTCTACTTAGTTAAATCATGTATAGCTATAGTATTTTTAATTATATAGAATTAAATCATTATGTAACAAAAAATATTTATTACATAGTAACAACAACATGTTGTTGTAAGAAATCTAATAAAATTTAAGTTTATTTTTTATTGATCGTTTTCGTACATAAGTAGTAAGTTTTTATTGAAAACACATCAAGTTTTAAGCTGTTTGACATGCATTGTTCAAAATTATTCCACGGTTTTCAATACGTTTTTTTTAAATTATGCTCTTGTGACCTTTCCGACAAATTATTTTAAATATTTCGTTTAACTTCTTTAAAATTCGAAAAAGAAAAAAAAGTTTTCAATTGAAAATTTTAGAATGGTTGTGTACACAGTATTCTAAGAAATCAATTCAAATTTAATGAAATATTCCGAGTTGTTCAGTTATAAAATGAATTTAAAAATTTTTGAATCTTTTTTTCTAGTATTATAACAGTAGAAGTAGAAAAGTGTTTTTATAGTCACCAGAAAATCTTTCAACCATCTGATTTATAATAATTTTTAGAAAAAAAACATCTTTGAACAGTCCTTCTTTTATTTAACTTTTAAAAATATACACAGACAGAACTTCATTTAGAAAATTTCCTTCTTCTCACGTCTCAAAGACATAAACTGACGGAAAAAGAAAGGTCATTGATCATGTTTGATCGATGTAAATATGTACCCATTAACCATGATTGAAAGTAACTTCGAGCCCTGCCTTGTTTCTTTTTATGCACTTGAAGTTAAACCGTCTCCTAGCAACAAACCTTGACCGATATCCATGAGATCGTCCATCCAGCCATGAAAACTTTTATCAGGGAAATCAGTGAAGAGAAATTTCACCGTTGAGTAGCACAGGCTGGGTAAAATTTTCCGAATGGGAAGATTTGAAACGAAAGATATTGGATAAACTCTAGGATTTGCTTCTTCAAAAGGAAAATGTTATTTGAAATATTCTCCGAATTTTTTAGACCTTCTGGATTAAGGTAAAAAAGTATTTTCTTCCATATTTAAGAAATTTATTTCGCAAGTAACAAATATTTTGCTTCTGTTTTGAAACAAAGTCATATACTGTTTAATCAATGAGAAAAAAGAAAAAAAATGAAATTTTTAAGTGAAGCATTTTTGTTGAACATCTATTAGATATTTTGTAATGGCGAAAATGATGTTCTGTAAAACAATAAATTCAAAATTCAAGAGTGCAACGTACTATTTTTTAATGTTAAGTCATTAAACCTTCCCCCCTCCCCCCAAAAAAAATCTGAGCAATTAAATGTTATGTGCGTTGATATGTATTGATTTTACTTCATTGAAAATCATTAGCGTTAGATTTCGCAGAAATGTATCTTAAAATATTTCAGCACATAAATTTAAGCATTGCCTCATATAAAAATCCAAAAACTCCATGAAATTCTAAAAATATTTTAAACCTTAAGTATTTAACTTCATTTAATTATGTTTTCCCTTTATCATTCATTGCGAAAAGGCGTATTTTGACCGTTTTAGAAGTGTAGAATGTTTCAGGAACTTATGGTTCCTATTTGCTTTGTTTGGCTGTTGAAGAACATGGTGTATAAGTATGTTTTAAATGTATCTCTTATGTTGCATACTTTAACATTATAACGCGATAAAAATCAAAGGAAATAATAATAGATTTCAGAGATTATAAATACTTTCAGCGCAATGTAACTAAAAAAAAGTGCCTGTTTTAAAATTGACATTTATCCATAAGTATAAAACACTTGAATTTCCAAAGGAAAAAAAATGCCATATTTATTTCTATAAGTTTGTCGATTTCGATTGATCAAATATTTTCTTTATACAAAAGATAATTATTTTCTGTTATTGCCCAACCTTTTTTCTTTAGTTTATACCAAGCATTGAAAAGAAATTTAAAGTATTTTTGCAAAAAGATTTTCAAAAGTAAATATGAGATAACATGCTCCATATTTTGATTTCCGGGCAGCGTAGATATTGCATTTTTTTAACATAATATAAAACATGAACAGTAAACTGACTTAAAATTCAACTGATTAACATACAATAAATTATTTCCGTCTGTTCGCATACTTCGGAAAAGGAAATTAATTTTTTTTTAATGTATAAAGCATCAATATATTTTAGCACAACTACTCCAAGTTGACTAAAACAACAACAAAAAAAAAAAAAAAGAAAGAAAGAAAAAAAATGGTTGTTTTAAATTAACTGCCTTGCTCACCAGATTGCAACCCGATAAAAAAGCTGTGCAACAGAATTTTGCAAAAATTGTTTGCTACTGACACACAATGTATGTTGGAAGGTCAGCCTAAACGATCAATTCCTCTTTTATAAAGCACTATATTGATTCGGATAATAAATAGAAAAATTAATGTCATAAAAGTAAACATTTTATTTATTTCCGATGCAAATACAGTGTGATTATAATTAGTGAAAAGCATCCTGTCATCTCTGCATAATTAAACATAAGAAAAAAGACGTTGCCTATTACTGAGATAAATCTTGTGAATTTTGATTAGAAAATAAATGTATAATTCTCAAGAGTAGGTATATTTATGCAGCGATTCAATCAAAAAGAAAAAATATGTTCATTTCTAAATCATTTTGCTTCGCAAACCTAATGTTAAATTTCCTTTTAAGCAACATTGGATAACTTAATTACTAATTTTGCCTTTCTATGTTGATACTTTTTATAAAAAGCAACTAATGAAAGGAATAAGTTCACATATTTTTTGCATTGCAGCTTATTTTATGTCATTTTTTTCTTTTCTTTACAAAGAAAATAACGTTAATGGCAACATAAGACGACAGCTCTTGCAAAAAAATTTCTGACTATCTGTCAAAAGCTCTGCCTTAATTGCCAAGTTATGAATTTGCTTCCAAAGTCGAATAAGGTAATAAATGCTATGAATAATTTAAATAGGTTGGTAAATCAAAATACATCTGCTGGTGATAGTAAGCCATAATTAATATTCAGCCACTTTCAAAGGGCATTTCCCTTTTGAATTTCCTTAATATTGCTTGAAAACTTTTTGGGTCTCAATATTTAAGAAATAAAAACGAGGAATTTTATTGTTTTTCCACACAGCAACTAGGTGAATTGTTTCATTTATTTTGATTAAATTTTTTCTAGTGTGATATTTTCTTCAAAATTTGCATCATTTTGACTTCAAAACAAGAAAATATGATAATTGTTGCAATATTTAGCTGAAACGTTTTCGTATTTTCATTTATGAGTTTATGAAAATTTACCTAAAAATACTCTAGTACCATTGTGCTTATAGTTTATTCATTTTTTATTTATTTTGTTATGAAAACACATGCGTTACATATAAAGAAACAGAAAATTTGTAAACAGAGCTTTTTTTTAAAAAGTGGAAGTGTTTAGAAAACGTTTTATATATAAGCTTGTGATGTATAGAGGGAAAAATCTACTTAGGATGAGGTGGGGTAAGTACAGCTGTGTTTTGGCATAGTTCAACTTTGATCTGAAATTGACAAGTTGTTACTTCACGTAACAACTTGTATAATTTTTACGTCTTCTGCTTGACGTATACCTTAATTTGGTTTATATATTTTTGCTCATACTTCGCACATGAACAAAATAAAGTTGCAACTATGACGTATAGTTTTTGGTTTAAAAGTTATTTTTACTTCATTTTCAAACATAAATGATTGTTTCATATTTTTAAAAGACATAAATTATTTTATGGTTTCTCACATAAAATCTTTCACAGTATTTGACGTATAAACAAAAATAAAATTAAAACTATTCTAACTGATGCATTATTTCACCGGAAGCTTTTACGCATAGGAGCTTTTAGTTCTGTTTGATTTCTTAATTCAATATTTACAAATTTAGTAGTCCTTATGAATAAATAGAACAGAGTATAAAAGTAGTAATAAAGAGCAAATTCACTGAGGCGTGAAGTCATTTGTAAATAAAGAATCTGTATATTCGGATTTGTTACTTTCAACCTATCCGGGTAAGAAAATCAATATTACGTTTTCATACATGGCAGATCTTTAAAAGAAAGCAGTTAGCGAATTTTGAAATTTATTTAATTAATTTTAAAAATATATAAACATTACCAAATAAATAGACAGCATGCTTTAAGAAAAAATAAGTCAAATTTCATTGAAGAGAAATGAAACTTAACTCAATATTATCTAAGCTTAAATGAAACTTCATAAATCTTATTTATTTTAATCTTAATCAAAGCTTTCCTATACTTTTTAACTTTCATATTTTTACCTTTTTCGTAGACCCCTTCGTATTAGACATTCTAAAAGAACTCAATTAGTGCTTATTTATATCATTTATATTTTTTATACATTTCAAACACAGGGTAACTGCGGGAAAAATTTTACCTATGCCAACAGTGAAATGTTTGGAAATGTCACGTAAAATTGCGAAATTTAACTTGAAAATTATTATTTTTTTTATCCTGTAAAATTTAATTTAATGTGTCAACATTATGTAGAGAGGTCTAACTGGCTGCGGTCTTGCTACTGATGTGCAAGTTTTTGTTCGTTACCAGCCCAAAGAGAGAGGGTACATACTTACATAATTTATGAAACGTGTTTAATTCATTAGTTAATTTATGTTTCTTATTATACGTAAATATCATATAAGTGCACTGGCAAAATTTGTGTTAGGTGCACTTAATTAAATGAGATTCAATCTTGTAGACCTCTAATTAAATCTTATTCACATCCCAAGTTTTTCTTTCGTGGACATGGACCTCTTGTAGGTCAGAATAGACCTCTGAATCACTTTGAGAACCCCTGGTTAAAGTACTTTTCCTGCATCTTGACTGAAAATTAAGAATTTACTGAAAAATCATCTTCTACAAACATATAAAAAATATTTTTAAAAAGATTTAAGATCTTTATAAGACAATAACGTACTTTCTTAAAAATAATATTATTAAGTTTCTAGGGACTTAAAAAGTTCACAATAATATTTACAAAAAAATTGACAATTTACATACAAGGTAGCTTTGACGGTATTTAAGGTACATAAAGTTTAAAACAACTAAGTTTAAAAAATGATAAAAGTTAAAATGTTCTCAAAAGTTATGATTTTGATATGAGTTAGGTTAAATGCATGTTAATTTAAGGTTCATTCACGGATTTCATAATTTTATTGCTTTAATCTATGGCAGTGTTTCTAAACCTTTTTTCCCCTTGCGAACCCCTTCTAAGATCCGAAAGAAAATGGCGAACCCCCTTCTGTAGTCGTTAGTAACGGGTGACAAAACTATAAAATTTAATAACACATTTGTTTTCCATGTTGTACAATACTTCATAACAAGAAATGAAAATATAATTATTGCAAAACATCTAAGTTTAAATTAAAACTGAAATACAGCTACATTTTTAAATTACTTTTTGATTATTTGTTCTTTTTGAATTATTATTAGGTCAGTAAACTGTATGTACTCCTAAAAAAATTTTGAACAATATTTTTCCGATAAGTTCTACTTTCCGAGTAAAATATGAAAAAGTCGGATGAGTTTTAGAAAAATTAAAATGTACATATTTTCAAATTTCAAATTGCGATAAAAGAAAAGGTGGAATAAAGTGTTACAAATATGAGCCCAGATTTAAAATTAATGAATAAATATCTTCTGGTTTCACTTTAGAGTCTGTGTAATGAAAAATTAGCCTCTTTTTGGGTTTACTTTTCAATAACGCAAATTTTTCAATATATTTTTTAAAGTAATGCAAATTTTTTTCATTTTATGTAGTAAACTTTATATTCCCGTTTCTTTCTTCGCGCTTGCGAGGAAAAAGTGGGAAAGGGTAGGAGAAAAATACGTCTTTAAATTTAAAATAAATCACTAAATATCTTTCGATACCAATTGGTGATCCAAATTGGTTCCGAAATGATAAATTTATTTGTAATCTAAATTAGAATTCAGGCCAAAAGTAGAAATAAGGGCATTTCAAATTTTGTATGAACTCACTCCTTCCTTGCACTCCTTCCTAATACGTTAAGTAAATTTATTATATCGTTCTTTCTTTTACGTTAGCAATGAAAAATTCCGCCATTGCAATATTATTCTCGCGAACCCCCTTTCTGCACCGCGCGAATCCCTGGGGGTTCGCGAACCACCGGTTGGGAAACGCTGATCTATGGTGTAGCAAAATAAAAATAAATTTTTCTTAACACTTGACAAAAATTTGCTATTTACATAAAAAGGACAACTTTAAAATTCAGGTTAGATTTGAATCAGAACTGATGTCTTTCTTTTATTTTTTTTTTTTTTTTAAACATTAACAAAAGATTTTCTTAAAAATGCAATAGCAACATATATTTTGTCTAAATAACGTTTCGTAATACATCTTTTTCTGAAAAAGACCTCACCACTAGCGTTTCAAAACTTAGCTTAGATTGAAAATATCATTTTACACATTAGAATTTTTCCTTAAAAAAGCTCCAAAAAAACTGAGAAGAAAGAAGATTATATCGAACAAGATATGATGAAATATTTCTGCTTCATAAATGTATTTTGTTTTGGCAAACATATAACGTAAACTAAGTTTCTAGAAATGAAATGGTAAATGTTTGAGACATGCAAAATTCATATATTTTGCAAATTGTATGCTGTTTCTTATTTTGTTTGACTTCAAACATCAATACAGATAATGAAAATGAGGCTTCATAAGTAAAAAGTAAAATATGTTTCTTGCTCGGCTTCAAATAAACAGAAGAAATTCAGGAAATAAAATAAGATACACCTATATTATGAAATAACTGAAGAGAAAAATTTAGCGCCGCTCTTCAAGAAAGGGTCTAAAACTGAAGCAGGAAATTATAGGCCTGTGAGTCTTACTTCCGTTCTTTGTAAAATTTTTGAAACTCTGATAAAAATCAAAATAGTGAATTTCCTGGAGGCAAATGGAGTGTTGACTGATTTTCAGTATGGTTTTAGAAAGGGTAGGTCCTGTACAACTAATTAGTTGCATTTCTATGACAAGGTTACCATGGCATTAGATAATAAAAAGTGCGTAGATGTTGTTTACATTGACTTTCAGAAAGCGTTTGATAAAGTACCGCATGAAGCTCTTCTTAACAAACTTGCTTATATTGGTATTGGTGGAAAAACTTTAATTTGGGTTAAAAATTGGCTGAGTGGGAGGAAACAGAAAGTAGTAGTGAAGGGCAATTATTCTCAGTGGATTGATGTTTTGAGTGGGGTTCCACAAGGTTCAGTTCTAGGGCCAGTATTATTTATTATTTTTATTAATGATATTACTCAGAGTATTTCTGGGAACATCAATATTTTTGCTGATGATGTCAAAATCATGGGAATTGTGGACACGGAGGAACAAGTCAATCAGTTTCAAAAGGATTTGAATCAAATTTCTAGGTGGATAATTAAGTGGGGTATGTCTTTTAATATTGGGAAATGTCAAGTGCTTCATTTTGGTCATGGGAATAAACATGCAACCTATTATTTACAAGGTTCTGTCATTAGGGAAGCAGAAGCAGTTGTTGATCTAGGAGTATTGATTAGTCATGACTTCAAGTCCAGTCAGCAGTGTAGCATAGTAAGTAACAAAGCTAACCGGATGCTTGGGTTTATCAATAAGGCTATTTCGAACAGGTCTAGGGAAGTTGTATTGCCATTATACAGAAGTTTGGTAAGACCTCATTTGGAGTATGCTGTTCAGTTTTGGTCTCCGTACCTAAAAAAGGATATTACCTTATTGGAAAGGATTCAAAGGAGGGCTACTAGATTGGTAAGTGGTCTTTCAGACTTAGATTATGAGGTTAGGCTTAAAAGGCTCAATATGTGTAGTCTTGAGCAAAGGAGAGTCAGAGGGGACATGATTCAGTTGTTTAAATTCATTAAAACGGGAAATGTTGATGGACTACAGCTATGTGCTGAAAGTAGAACCAGAGGTCATTGTTTTAAACTTTTCAAATCTCAGGCTAATCTTGAAATTAGGAAAAACTACTACTTCAATAGGGTTGTAGGCAGTTGGAATAGTTTACCGGAAGCGTCTGTTAATTGCAGTGGGGTAAAAGCTTTTAAGAAAGCTCTTGATGTTCATTGGGGACTGCTAAATTATCTAGGACCAGCCTAGCTGGGCCCTGAGCCTGTTGCTGGTCATCACTTTTGTATTTGTATTTGCATTAGCTAGTATTTTTATTACTTTTGAGAGAAGAGCTAGGGACAAAACTAAAATATTTTCTTACACTAAAAAAATTTCCCGTAAAACTGACGGTTTAAAACTCGCAGCTGGGTTGGTTGTGTAAAACCGTAAAAGTTGCGAATTCCGTAGTTGCACCGGTTTTTACCGTCCGAGAACAAAATTTTTGTAAAAGTACGGTAAAAACTCGTTGTGACAACAGAATTACTTCGTAACTTTTACGCTTTTGCACAACCAACCCAGCTGCCAGTTTAAAGTCGTAAATTTTACGGGATTTTTTTTACAGTGCATACATCTGATTCCAAGCCAATAAAATTTAGCTGTAAAATGTTTTGCTGTATAATAGCATCAAAAAGCATGTACTTCGAAGTGTTTGCATCATAAAATTGGAGTTACATCAGATAAGATAAGCCGTATTAGAGTAATATGTATTGCAGTATAGTACAAGTTAACAACTGTTTCAGTCTCAGCAATAGCTACGTAAGACCCCCGATAACAAGGCAAAAGTCCAGTGTACCTTTAACTTTTTAGTAACTTTTTCCATAGTGTTATCCTTTTAACAATCTCTATTTATAATTTCAGATCCAGTGATCAGCAGTTGCTGAGTCATTACAAACATTACCCATACTACATTAGTAACACAAGGCTGTAACCTGGACAAGATATGTTTTATCCATGGTTGGCATACCTTGTGGGAATTTTTTTGAAAAAGAACCTGATGACGAACAAGTACCTACTCCAACAAGCAATTCATTTTTTCCCAAGACAAATCCCGCTTTCTTTCGCTTAGTTATTTTGATTGCTTGTACAATTGTTGTTTTCATACTTCTCATATCTGGCACAGCAGCAACTGCTATTTCCTTTCCGCCACAGCCCTTACAGTACGTCAAAAAATCATCGGCTGACGCGTTGACAGAAGATGAGATTGTAATCCAACATGTACGAAAGGAAGATATCCACACTGCTCTTGATGGAGATTTTAAACTTATCGGTCCACTGTTGCTAACAGCTGGGTGTTTTCTTCTAGTGATAAATATAGCGCTATGTGTGATTGTCACCAGGGAGGCTCATCAGAATTCAAGAATGGTGCGGCCAAATGCTTCCTTAAATTCTATGGCAATGCCTGTTTGGGGAGGAGGCCCTTTTTATCTTACACCAGCTAATCCTCTTCCAATAAGCCACCATCCAAATTCAGCTCCCATGCCATTTTCTTTCAGCAAACAATTGTGGAATATTCCTAATGCACCAACTCCAGATTTCTCACTAGCAGGAAGTTCGAGAGGAGGGAAAGTTAGACCAGCTTCGGCCACTCTCATACGAGAGCAGCCACCCTTTAACCCGAATATAGAGGCACCTGAGTGCGACTCCTGATTCTAAAGCACATTTATGTGAACCCAGAACAGTTTGTTATACGTTCAACTTGGTAATCAGCAGACACCTAAGCAAGAGTCAAAAATGGTGGCGGAACTCAAACTGGTTTTGGGAGTATATACTTCAAACATTTTAAAGATATCATAAAGCGACCCAGGATTTTTTAAAATTCTTCTCAAAAAATAGACAAAATTAATTTGTAAAATAAAACATTGTTGTCATGGGAAATATTTCGTGAAAACAAAGCGAAGCACTAGGTTTTTTGTCGATCCGATGAAATATATTTAGAATCAAAAAATGAAAACAAGTATATTCATGTATTCGCATTTTAGAAACAATATTTCATTTAAAAATTTAATGAATTATTTTTAAATAAGTAATTATTTTTAATACAAATAAAGGTCTGGAAATCATTATGAAGATTTAAAAAACCTGTCATTAATTTTTGCAGAATCTATCTTTAATAGAGATAATATGTGTAGGAATTGCACTCATATTTATTGGCAACATAGATTATAAGAACGAGTGACTATCCACTGAAAGAATGTAATTTATCTAATCCTTTTATGTACTAAGACTGTTATTTATTTAAATATTTTATTTATCATTTAAACGTAATGAGAAATGAGAATAGAAATAGAATACCAGAATGAAAATAAATTTGTTCTTCACTACTGAATCATGTCGTGTTTGCTCAATATGTAAAAATAAATAGTGAAGGTACGGTACAAGCAAATCTAAATCACGCACAAAGAAGATAACAACAATTTTATATATATATATATATATATAAAATTGTTAAGTCCCGGATCAGCAGTCGGGCTAAGTTTCATGACTACGCAACAGCATTCCTTTTTTTTCTTTCCTTTATTTTTTACTCATCAGGTATTTACAAGAATACTAATTACAATGATGAATGAGATGAATATTTACAATTGAAGATAATATTTACAAAATCGGTCCCCATAGGGAACATCTCGCAGGAGCACAATTTCCTATGTGTTATACTTTAAGCATCAGCTCACCAAATGACGCTTAGCTTTAGTTTTCCAGACCCTTCTTGGGGTCTCTTAGCCAACAAGAACTCAGGGTATAAGTTTATGTTCCCGTTTTAGAGTGGACCCGTACAAAGGACCCAATTGGTTTTAGTTCAGGTTTACAAAAAGTTACTTTAAAAGGTCCCAACGGAAGTTTGCTTTTTATTAAGACAAAGAAAAGAATAATAATAATGTATTTAATTTATTATAAACTTCACACACACACATATATATATATAAGGGGGTTGGGGTAGAGAAAGGAGGAAAGAAATCACGCTACATCATTTTTGGAATTGAGCTGGAATTGTAACCGAAAGTTGAGAATTTCATTTCAGTTTCAAAACTTAAACGCTTTACGTCAGTAGAATGAAAGTATTCCAAATGAAAGACTTCCAAAAAGTTTGAATTATACTGGAATGTATGGGGGTTCCCGAATCTTGTTCTTCATTAAAAGAAAAGCAATTCCGCAGTAGCTGTAGGTGCTGTTTGAAAACTCAATCAGAAAGTTTCAAAATGGCTCGACGCTTGAAATCCTAGGCCACTCCAAAACGCTTAAGGGGGAAATACGTGAAAAACGGCGTATTAAGAGAAATTTTCATGAATTTTTTTAACGCATAAAGAATAAATATATTCTATTGAGATTTTGAGGTTATTTCATAGATATATTAAAGAACATTTACTGAGCTTTTCAAATATTTTTCTTGAAACATTCTGGAGATATCGGCTGCTGCACACTGTAAGTCGCCACATGGGTCGACAGTTTGCGTACATCCTGGAGGCCACAATTTTTATCTGTAATCAATTTTTTTTTAAATCTACTTTTCTTATAAGTGTCTTTTCTAGTTGAACTAAAATCATCACAAAAAATTGAAAATTTCTATTTTTTTTTAGAATGGGAAAATTAAGTATGATTTTTAACCGTTTTTTTTTTTTGTTCTTTTTTACAATAAAAAAAGTAAAAATAAAGATATGTTTATGATTCTAGTTCAACTAAAGCGTGTGTATATAAATAAAATGTGTGCTAAATTTGATAAGGATTGATCAAAAACTTCGCGAGCTAGAGTGTACGCTAATTCGAAAAAAGTAGTTTCGAGAAAAACGCGTTTGAAAAGAGGAGTGGTATTGAAGGTAAATTTAAGGCAGTAAATGAATCATTTTTTTCTTATACTTATAGATACTAATACTTATAGAAATTTCTATCCGAGGTCTCAATTGTTACAAGAAATAAAAGGACATCTGCTCACGTTCTCTAATACCCTTCAGGTCATTCATGAGGGACTACCTGCTCAACTGCTCCGAAAGGGGCGCTCGCTCAAATGCTTATAACTTTTAAACGACTTGGAATTTTGCTTTGAAATTTTCAGGGTATATTATTGAATAGTAGTAGAATGGATTTATATGAAGAATTTTGTTTTAAATTTTTGAGACCTCTCCACGTATTTCCCCCCTTAATGTGTCAAATTTACAATATAACTGTCAATAGCTTGTAATGCGTTCCACTGCGCTACTGGGCGGATTTTTATTTTTATTTCAGACTTTGCATTCATTAATTCCTTTAACTAAAGGAACTTAATATGATATTATTAAAAAACACAGTATTTGCATTGCATACTCAGTTTCTTGAAATAAAAAATCGAAAGTTAAACATAACGATTATTTGCCCAATCCAGGAAAAAGGGAACATTTGCTTTTAAAAAAAGCCTTAAAAATTTCTTTAAATTTTGATGATTAATTCTTAAAAGCCTTTATTTTATTATTTTGTAAAAAAAAAATAATCAAAATTTCATCATTAAAAATCTTAATTTAATTAACGAAATAATAACATGTACAAAAGAAAAATTCATCTAAAATTCTTTCATGTTTCATGTCTTTTCTTAGCAAAATATATTGTTTTGCACTGCTCAAAGTTCAAAGGGCAAGTATACTGAAAAGAACTTGTTACATAAAGCACTCTTTACTGCTCCTCATGAGTAAAAAACTGCAATTAAATTACGATGAACGCCTGCAACGAAAAAGTGGTATATATTTTACATCAAAACGAGATAACTGTAATGACATTTCTGATCTAAAGGTGTATTTAACTGCATGAAGATTTTTTTATATATATACATTTTAAAGCATAGTTATTTTTTTAGCGGCTGTGACATGTGCTTGTTGCGGGCGTGACCTGTATGTCACATTTGCAGTGCAATATAAGATGAGATCCAAGCGGCTTTAGTATTCAGTGAGAGCTCATAACAAATCTTGAGAATCTAAAAGTTGCAATCTAAAGAAAGTTGCAAACCCAAATATTGTAAACCAAACGCTGGGAATGGAATTAATATGTTGTATGTTATATATTTAGTTGTTTTCCACTAAAATAAAATTTTCATGCAACAAAAAGTCCCTGTAAATCAATGCTATGCATGCACATATCGTTCGGGTCACAACGGCAACAAAAGTGTCACACTCGCAACGCAACGTTAACTATTTATAAAAAAAAGAAAGAAAGAAATAATATGACACATTAATTTTCCTTTTAGGATGATAGCATATACATTTGTGTTTACTGACAAGAAATTTCATGCATCCATTAACATAACTTATAGAAATTTGGATATAAAAATATAATTCTTACATTTAAAGTCCTCCAATTATAGTGAATTATAGCGCAAATATATACGTACAAATGACACACCCGCAACAATGGATTGAGCATATTATTTTAAAAAAAATTTTAAAGGGTATATTTATGACCAGACACGGTAGCTTAAAGCAATATAATTTATAACTTTGAAAAGGATGATTAAGATTTTTAAGAGCATTAATAATAAAAATTTCAATGAATAAATAAACAAATGAAATGTAAGTATATAAAGGAAAATTAATAAATAAGGAAATCAATCGAAGATAAAGTAAACTGTAATAAAAGGAAGAACTGAAATTATAAAAACATACACGAGAAAGCAGATGTGGTCTATTTTTCTCAAGCTTCTTAACGTGCATTCTTCATTAAATATGCACCTTGAAGTTTATTTCAATTTTTAAAATAATTTCGTAAATGAAATACGTATTTTAAAATACTTAACAAAACCTCCTAGCTTTTGTTTAAAGCATATTTTATTAAAATATTCGTTGACTTTTGAAATACAATTGTATAGTTAGAAAAAGACAGAAACGATCCTTGCTTTCTTATGCATATGTAATCACAAATCTGCAAACAGGGACTTTATTTATCAACAAAAAGGCTCATATTTCTTTTTAAATATTTCCTATACTTGTTAGCAAGTAGAATTTTTATGATTGAATTTTCGAGAATCTTCCGAAAAACTTCGTTTAAAATTTAACGATCTGTTTCTTATCCCCTACTGCCACACATACAATTTGCTATTTGTTTCACTTGTCGCTTCATGCATTGAAATTTGAAAACATCCAAATTTTGACGAATTTTGAATTTTGAAGTATAAAGTGGACTTGGGGAGACTTTATTTATTTATTTTTTTGAAAGGAAAGAAGCTATGTACTTAAAAAAAAACATACAGTTGTTAAACCTTTGTTGTTCTGTCTTAATTTTTTACTACTATATTTGCAATGCATATCGAGAAGTATAGAGGAGACTTGGGGAGACTTTATTTATTTATTTTTTTGAAAGGAAAGAAGCTATGTACTTAAAAAAAAAAAAAAACATACAGCTCTTAAACCTTTGTTGATCCGTCTTAATTTTTTACTACTATATATGCAATGCATATCGAGTAAAAAAATAAGCTGTGTGGACTCAACAAAGCGGTTCAGTGGTCTACGTCCCGGGGTACAGTAGACCACCCTAGATTAAATTAATATAAATTGCATTTTATTTGCTCAAATTATACTTTCTTATAAAGCTTTGGTCTAAGGAACGTAATGCAAACATTTTCATGAAATAATATTGCTAAAATTTATAAAAAACCAAAATAAACAAGAAACCAATGAAACTGAAATTTTGTTTGTGAAAATAAATTAAAATTAGTGAATTTGAAAATTTTATGATGAAATATTGAAAGACAAAATTGAAGAAACATCCATGAATTTCTTGGGAACACATATAAGACCAGGAAGAACCATGACAGTATATCCTACAATGTCTGTGACGGCCTTTACATCAAAAATGGATTCATCTACTTCTGTTTCTGAAAATTTAAATTAACTTCAAGTTCACTTTTTCCGCCCAAATCTTAGGCGAACACAATCCTCTTCCAGTGTTTTGAAAAACCTATCCTACATTTAGCAGACTATTTCTTTTCTTTTTTTTTTTTTTTTTTTTTGCAAATTTTGCAACTACATGGCAAATAACTTTAATGGTTTCCATGTTATCCAAGTATTTTTTATATATTTTCAGAAATTTACTCTTTTTATTAATTATTTTCATGTTAACTCCTTGCATTACATATGTAAATGCAATGCAAGGAACATTATAATTAAGTAAAATAAATAAGCTAGTAAATCTAATTTGTACTTTTAGACGCTTGGATGATAGCTCACTGTGCTCCATGTCAAGGTTTTCCACTGTACCCCCATGTCGAAATGAAACAAATAATAACACTAAAATTATATATGAACTATAAATATGCAAATAACTTTAAGGGACCGTTCATAAATGATGTCACGCTTTTGTCTGATATATTTGACCCCCTTCCTCCTTTGTCACAAAATGTCACACTTAAACGGACACCCCTCCCCCTTTGTCACATGTCACGCTATGTTCTATAAACCTAATGTCACACTACTTGTTACCTCCTCCCCTCTCCTTGTCACACTTTGTCGCAATTTCACGAACCCCCCCTCCCCCTTCTCATTTATGAATGATCTCTTAGGAACTTAAAAACAGCACGATTTTACCGTTCTAGAAGAACTATTCAGTACCTATAGACATTAGTTCAGTCCCTATAAAAATATAAAAACTTCAAGGCGGAAAAAGTATTTTTAGCTGCTCAAAACATAAAATCTGCACAAAACGAGGGCCTAAGTACTTAACGCAGGATATTGTTGGCTGTAAGCAACCATAACCCTGCTATCGTCTATGAGACTTCATATGAACCAAAGGAATTAGATAGTAATAAATTTACAGGGAGTGGTACTACACTGTAGACTTAGGTCCACTATGCCCCAGTCTCCCCTACCTTAAATCTTTATATGCAGTTACCCGAATTCAGTACCAAACCACATGGGGGAGGGGGAAGATAATTTTTTGCGGCGATGATGTGTTTGAAAAAAAAAGATCTTTTCTTTATGGTTCATTAGGGTGAGAAAATAAATTACTTGAAATTCTGTTTGAAAAAAAAAAGTTCCTTTGCTATTATTATTTTAAAATTATTTTAGCTATTTTTATATATAAACAGTCGATTCCGGTTAATCGACCACATCGGGACGCGACCATTTTTGTCCTATTAACCGGCTGATCCGATAACGCGAATGTGGAGCAAGACTGGACGTACTGGACGTTATAAATGAAGTTTTAAAAAGCACACAACAGCTATTAAAACTTCCATTAAAAAATACATTTCCTATTTTACAATCAAAGAATTCTATTAAAATTATAATTTTATTTTATTGTGCGTGCTGACTGCTCAGCCGAGTAAATTCGAAAATTCACTTGAACTTTGACCTTTGCTTTAATAATACCACCACATAGTGAGAGCTTCGTTAAACATCTCCCCCGCAAATGTCGTCGAATTTTATTGAAAGTTAATTAAAGTTTATAAATTAATTTTTGCTTTCGTTGACCCACTTAAATCCGTTCGACGCGGGTAACTTATGACTTCTGTTTTATATTTACTTTCATTTCTTTAGTCTCATTAAACAGATTTTTGGTCCCAATAAGGGAATAATATGAGGCTTATGTAATAGAAAATGTTTTGGTTCTTTAGAGTTTGGTCCGAATAAGTAGCTGGTCCGATTATCCGGATTCCACTGTATATTTACGAGGCCTGTCAAAAAAGTATCCGACCTTTGGCCAGAAAAAATATTTCGAATACCTGACGGAGTTGGGACTCTATCTAATCCCCTTCAAAGTAGGCCCCTTGTGCTTGCACACAGTTAGCCCACCGATCCTCCCACTGCTGGAAACACCTCTGGAAGTCTTCTTTTGGAATATTGCTCAGCTCCGTCGTCGCGTTCCGCATTATCTGTTCTCTACTCTCAAAACGCGATCCTTTCAGGGGCGTCTTCAATTTTGGAAACAGCCAGAAGTCGCAAGGAGAGTAGGGAGGTTGGCGAATGGTTGTAATTTCATGTTTGGCTACAAAAATGTGGATCATTTGGGATGAATGTACAGGGGCGTTGTCATGATGCAATTGCCAGTTGTTCGCCATCCACATGTCTGGAAATTTGCGCCGAACGGCGTTACGGAGTCACCGGAGAACCATCTTGATAGTACTCCTTTGTCACTGTTTTTCCTTCCGGTATCCGGTGCGTATTCGTGATCCACAATTCCATGAACATCAAAGAAAACAGTCAGCATCACCTTGATTTTGCTTCGCATCTGCCGCGCTTTCTTCGGCCTTGGAGAATCGGGATGCTTCCATTGCAACGACTGTCTTTGTTTCTCGGTCGTACTCGCAAGATTGCAAAGGCTAAAATAATTGGTTGTTTCCAAAATTGAAGACGCCACTGAAAGGATCCCGTTTTGAGAGTAGAGAAGAGATAATGCGGAACGCGACGACAGAGCTGAACATCATTCCAGAAGAAGACTTCCAGAGGTGTTTCCAGCAGTGGAAGGATCGGTGGGATAACTGTGTGCAAGCACAAGAGGCATACGGGGCCGTTCATAAATGATGTCATGCTTTTTTGCCATATATTTGACCCCCTCCCCCCTTTGTCACGTGTCACGCTATATTGTATAATGCATGATGTCACACTTCCTGTTACCCCCTCCCCTCCCCTTTGTCACAATTTCGAGAACCCCTCTCCCCCCCTCGAAGCGTGACATCATTTATGAATGATCCCTACTTTGAAGGGAATTAGGGTCCCAACTCCGTCCGGTATTCGAAATATTTTTTCTGGCCAAAGATCGGATACTTTTTAGACAGGCCTCGTATATCCTGTCTCCGCAGTATTCCTTCCGATACAAAGGGAGAAATCGTTGACTGGAATTTCTCTAATAATATTTTTAATTTTAAAATTTTAATTTTACAATATTTTTAACATTATTTTTGGGTAATCGTTTCATTATTCCAACTCAATATTACTATCATAACTAGAACATTTACTTTCCACGTACTATTCTTCCAAGTTTCCCTGCCATGTTATTCTTGCTAGGGTTTACACTTTATATTTTTTCTTGTATCACGTTATGATCTCTTTCTCTCTCTCTCTCTCTTCTTCCCTTCTAAACGGAGAAACTCGTTTGCATGTATATCGCACCTTATTATACAAATGGTACAGACAATCGCTAGAACATTCAAAGGTATTGTAATCACGTCTATGGACAGCTAGTCACATCTTTGCACACTTTATATTTATGGACATGACAGAAATCTTTTTTATTTCTTAGAAAACATGGTAAATTAGGAATTGAAAAATGAAGTTAAAGAAGTATGTTCTTTACATCTAATGCTACATATAAATAACTAAGTTAGAATAAATATTTGAATTACTTATCTAAGTTCTAAAATTCTAGCTTTGCCACAGAGACGATTTTTACAAACTATTGAATTTCTTGTTTGCCAAACAAATAAATTTAAAACTAAATCCAAGCAGGGTTTTTTGGTTTGTCTTTACAGTAGCTTTGGCAGCCAAAGAAACTAAAGTAACAAAGACACTGCACAGTACTTTTCTCTGCAAGACAACTACCTATTAGCCGAAGCCTTAGAATTGCTTTCGCACGGAGCTGGTGGTCATCGATCGTCTACGGTTGGCGTTATTGCACCGAGGTAGGTTTACTGGGAGCCAGCACAGGCTAACTACTTCTTACTGTGTGAACCTGGCCCTCTTTGACATCCCTATGCTAGAAGAATATCATTTGGAGAGTTGTGGTTCCCTCACTGCACTGTTGCTGTGTGCCCCTGTACTGTTGTTGCTGTTGTTGGCGAGTCCTCGCGCGAAGCGAGGAAGAGAAGATGTGCTACTCCTGAACTTTACGGGGCCCTTATGGGCAAGAGTCTGACTTTTGCCCCTTTGAGAGGTCGTTTAATGTTTGAACCAGCCCCCAGATGAGAGACCGTCACCTGAGGTTGCCCCCCCAGAAATATCGTTTCACTTGAAGGACATTGGAGAGACGACGGATTTAACGTGCACAAGCTCCCTTTAGCTTACACGGTCCCAGAGCAACCAGCCACGAGAGGTTGTCACCCTCCCAAACACTGACCTCGGTAAATGTTGTTTCACTTTCGGTGTTCTGCGGGAACTGAGCTTCCACCTGCTCTCTCTGGTTCACTATAGGACCACAGCACTGTTACTCGTAGACCGTTTTAGCCTAGTGGTTGGAACGTCAGACTTCCACCTGGAAGGTCGCGTGTTTGATACCCGCTGAAGACCCACCATGTACACTTGGGGATACGTGCATGTAAAATCCGTGGACACTACTACATCGCCCCGTGTGCAAGCAATCCTAAGCTTTCGGCTAGCAGGTTGGGGTCTGGTGGAGAAAAGTACCTTTACTCGTTAAATTAAACAGCAGATTCTATTTATATTCACGGATGTGACTTCAAAAGGGACAAACATCTATGCGTAGTAAAATCAATAGAAATTTTGAAATAAATAAAACAATTGTATCAGTCTTATCTTGAAATGATCCTTCCTCTAATTCTGTAATTTAGAAGGCGAATTCATAGAAGAAGTAAACACAAATGAAAAGGGATCAAAAGTGCTTTGTGCTATAATATGAATTAAAAGAAATAATCAACGTGAATAAAAAACAAATTGTCTAAACAATCCTACAAATAGCTATTTCGAGACTACAATGCAGAAAAAGGAGAAATGTATGAATCCCTGAATGAAGGGACTTCATTGTAGACTCAAAATATTTTTTCTTCCTTTTACTCAAGACGTAAACATACCTAGACTTTGAAAAGCAACTAAACTTTCTAAAGGAGCGTTTCTAAAAATGATACAATTAAGCATATTCTGTAAAGCTTTGTTTTACAGAAAGTGCTTTAACGAAATCAGACAAAGAAAACCACCGCTGATGAGATAGGTTATATGTATTTATTCATGCACTTACGTGACAGACCTTACCTTACCTTTACTAGAATAAAATATTGAAGGAAAAAAACTTTTATGTAAGGACTTTTCTTACTGTGGCGCGATTTTCACTACGTACTTTTATTTTTAAAAAATGCGTATTCTGTTTCTAAGTTAACGTTGCCTATATAGACGAATTAAAAACGCAAAATAAATGAATAAGTAAAACAAAAATTAATTAAGTAATCATTTAATAGAGTATTAAAAAAGGAATCTCTCGTTATTAAAAAAAAAAACAAGAAGTTACGTCTAGAACTATACGAGCCTACTTTCCCGTATACACGAAATTCAAATTTATAATCTAGCTATCTCTCTCTCTCTCTCTCTTTCTCCTTTAGCTTTAGTTCTTAATTTTTTCAAATATACCTTTTTCAACGGATAATACATATTCATTCACTTATTCATTCTTTCCTTTATTCAGCCATTCATTTGTTAATTTATTCGTTTACTCATTCATGTGTTTATTCATTCATTTACTCATTCATGTATTTATTCCCTCATTTATTCATTCTTTTCCTTTTTCATTTATTCATTGATTCATTCTTTCACTCCTTCATTCATTCATTAATTCATGCTTTCACTCATTCCTTTATTCATTGAGAAATATCCTTAAAAATTTCGATAAAAAAATTTCATAGGAAAATAGGCTCGTTAGTTCTGGGTGAACTTTCTATTTGCACATGTTCTACGTTATAAGAGCTTTCCGATAAAGTTTGTTCCAAGCAAATCGGTCCGTTAGATCAGGATTTATATAGGATTGAAATTTCCCTGTAAGCGCTATGTTAATTTTTTGAACTGTTCAAATTGATATTTCACGCCAAGAGCTTCTTCTAGTAAGCTTGTTCATTGGAACATGGATCTTGTACCCAGAGTTTACATAATTTGCTACATTTTCGCCCATAGGCGCTAATGTTAAATATTTTAAACTGTTCAAAATTCAACAAAAAACTGTACAAATCAAAAAGTAAAATATGGAAATGAGATGTCCTCCTCGAGATCTTTCGAATGCAAAAAGAATTTTTCGAATCAGACTATTCGTTCAAAAGTTATTAGGGGGGGGGGGGGGGACAGACCGACAGACACACATTTTCCCCATCTCAAAACCCTACTTTCAAATTTTTTATTTTTCAATATTTATTTAATTACTTCACTTTTTTTTTTTTTTTGACTTTTCTTTATTTTTAACGATATTTTTATGATACATTAAGCCTTCTTTCATGCTTTATTTTTATTATATTTTACTTTTATGGGAAAGTAGGCTAAAAAAGGAATTCGTGCAGCCGGCGCCGCCACTTGCTGTCTCAGAGAAACCACAACCTCACCAGCCACAACCTCTCGCGGCTGGTTCCTGTGGGCCATGTACGCTGAAGGGAGCTGGTGCACGATAAATAGGTTGTGGCTCCAAAGTCCTTCAAGTGAAACGATACCTCTGGGGGTGCCAATCTCAGGTGACGGTCTCTCATCTGAGCTCTGATTCAAAATTTAAGAGACCACAAAATTTAAGGTCAAGTCAGTCTTCAGCCCTCATAGTTCCTCGCTCTAAAATGAAGCTGCATATCTTCCTAAGCCATTGGATTTTTGATCTTCTGGATCTGGTAGTAGGCTTTCCTATGCTAGGGGCATTAGTAACAACAACATTTCCTTTTTCTTCTTTTAATTTTTAATTTCCAATGAATTTTCATTCATTTAGAATTTTAGTCTTTTTTTCGCTGGAGATCAAATGAAAATTTCTTAAAGTAAAAATTTCAGCAAGCAGTTTAAAATACCAAGTTCCAATTTAGTTTTTAAAATGTTATGTAGTTAGCAAATTTAACCTTCATTAAATTTTATACTTTTGGTATCCAGCAGATTGATGAAAAGACAGAAATAAGCAATACTATTTGAAGTCATTTCATGGTGAACCACTGAAATATTTTGCCAGACCAGTAACAACTAATTTTAATAATATTATAGGCTCAAATTTTCTACATGCTTCTTAGAACTTAATTGAGAAACTGAAGACTTTGACGACTTATGGAACTAAATCTATGTTATTGCATTGTTTAAGATCAATTCAAGGAAAAGTTGTTCAGTTTCGTCTACTTTTCTAAATGTTTTTCCCCCCTTTTTCATAGATGTTGTATTTATTTTTAAATAACAGTTTTCTTTGATGAAATTTTGGAGCTTTATAAATAGATATGTGTGTATCGTATAAATAGATGTGTGTGTATCGCAAGTCACCTTTAATTATCAAGTTACGTGTAGAATTAAAAACACATGGTTAATTGCATTAATCTATTTTAAATTGTTAATATATTTCTACAAATAATAACAACAACAACAACAACAACAATAATAATAATAATGATAATGATGACGACGACGACGATGAGGATGATGGTGATGATAGTAATAATAATAATACGAAAAGCCGTGTTTTCTTTCCATATGTTTTTGAGTTATGATTTTGAACATTATTTTTTCATCTTTAAACATAATAATATTTTGGAGAATAAGTAGTACAAAAACATCTTGAAATTAGTTTTTTTTTTTTTTTGTTATATGAAAGCCCTTTTTAAGGAATTGTGATTTAGTGATTACATTCTCCCACCATCCCCTCATCGTAGAATTTCTAGCGTCATCAGTTTTTAGCAAACGATACTGTGGGTAACGATTTTAAAAAGTCACGCGAACATCTTTGAATGCTCCAATTTAAGCCTCATTTGAATTATTTATTTCGTTCAAACTAACACATTTGAAAAATGAAGATAAGACATGAATAATAGACAGAAATGGAAAACTTTGATTTTATGCTGAAGTAATGAAAGCAGTCAATAGGAAAATAATTCGATTTTAATGTAATGACATCACAATAAAATAATTGCACAGATTCTCTTTCAACACAAATATCAATCTGAATAAAACAATTGCTTGTGCAGCCCACCCTTGCGAAAACACTTGTATTCATGAATGGAATGATAAAAAAAAAAGAAAAAATCAAACAGTGAAAATCATCTTATCTGGATTTTTACTACCCGAACACGCGATGATCCAGATGTAAAGAGAGTAATGGTCCTTTGCTATATAATGGCTTCGATTTTTACTTTTTTTTCAGAAGCTAAATAAGTGTATAGTTTTTCAATTTTCGGAATCAATTCAGCAAAGGGGGGGGGGGGGGGAGAAAAAATAAGAAGAAAGAAAAGGGGTGGGGGTGAAGAGGAACGAGGAAAAATACAATTGACATATTAACATAATTTATAGATTTGTGTTTAAACATTTCAGACTAAGAGTAGAATGGGGCCTTATAAATGCGGGTAAGAAGATCTACTGTATGTAAAAGTAAAACGTGCATGTTTGATAAAAAATGCAAAAAATGATAATTCCTATGAGGGTTTTATAATGAAGTCATTTCGCCTTCAGAGCTCTCGTGGTCAGACTCCGGACTCGTAGCGCCATCTGCTATTTCCAAAGGAAAACAATCTTCTGTTGCTTCGTCAGGAGGCTTTTGCTGTTCGATCCAATGAGAAACATCAGCCGATTTCTAAAATAATGATAATAATAATAAAAATATTAATAAAATAAAATTTAAAATATTGAATATTTTCATAACAAATGGCTAGTAATCAATAAATGTACAACAATGGATTCAATGCGAAATTACTCGAAATGATTCACGAAACAAATTATATTGTGAAAGTTTTAAATCTTCATTACCCATAAAAAATGGCATTTAGTTGGATCATTGTTTAATATGTATTAAGATTTTTAAATACGCCAGCTTGAAAAATGCATTTTTTATGCATTGACGATTAATGAACAGAACGAAAATCTCATAATAATGCTCTGTATATACTTAAACTTTCCTTTCTTTCTTTCTTTCTTTTTTTTTTTTTTTTTTTCAAAAAATAAAATACTTTTTAAACGTAATTTGAAAAGTAAAATAACTTAATATTGTATTTATAACACTTTTAAAAGCGTTTCGGTGCGCGAATCATGATTCCGCAAAAAATATGAGTGTGTATTGATGTACAATGTAAAAATATAAATCAATATTTGGACGATATATACATTTCTTTGTTCTCTGAATGAAGAAGTAGGTTGAATGTCAATTCAAAATATTTGTCGAGTTACAAAAATGGTTTTTACCATGCGCTAATTCCAAAATATTAAGGAAGTCACTGTATTAAATAATTTATTTTTTCTGTCGGCTGTTTAATTGCATTAGACAAAATAAGATTTTATGAGAAGTTGGACACACAGAATCTTATTTCAAAATGTCATAAAAATCGTTAATGTTTGAAGAAAAAAGGTGTTCCAGCTTAAAACGACGTAAAGAAACGTCCTATTTCAATATTTTATTCATATTCCAAAATGTTCCCTTTCGATATTCTAATACAAACGCATGTTATATCGGTTTGTTTCACTTTTTAACTAAATTTCAGAACATCAATTCCTATTCCTGTAACTCTTAAAAATTGTGCATGCCCACATAAGTATTAAAATTATTTGTTTCTCCATTAAAAATATAAAAATGTTATCAACAAGAACATTTACTTCCACGTGCATTATGATTTAAATATTTTATATCATAAGAGTATTAGATTATTGAGAAAAAATATATCTATGCAAATAAAATTTAACATCTTTGCAAAATGCAGTAGCGGAAGGAGTACAAATTTTCGAGGAACTTGTAAATAATTAATCTCTTAACAATCCATTTTCTTTTTGTCAGTAATACCATCAGTCAAAAATGCTGCTTTAAAAAATGGATGTCTCGATGAATATACTATTGCAACGTGAAGGAATAAACAAAATACGGATTATAAACTCTTAATAAAATGAAAAGTATTTTTCCCTACGTCGAAATTTTGTATTTAACTATAAGAATGCACTGTTTCGTTCCAGTTTGTGAAGGTTGAAAGAGAACAAACAATTGTAAAAGTGGAACTTCATCATCATCAATATTTTATTATTTCACCTTCACATTTTGACAATTGGTAACAAAGAGATACATATTTCACCACTGAAAAGTAAGAGAAGATCCCGAATTGATTCAAGTTGAATTACAAGCATCAGCAACATTGACATAGTGACACTGACAACCAGATAGGACGTTTTGAGAATTGAATTTAATTTCCCAAATGCTCTATTGGATGTTTAAAACGACATTTATGTGACATGTGTAATGACTTTAATTTTGCTGTTAGAAATGGTTTTAGAATAGTTTGGGAAGAAAATATTTCAAGCAAGAAACTGTCTGTTGAAATGTCATGTTTTCGTTAAGGAATCCCTTGAAGGGAGGACTATTATTAGGAGAAAATTCCCAGTTTAGGAATTTTTTTTAAATGTCAACAAGGGAGGGTCTTTTGTTCCATTTTAACGAATGTGCGGTAGAGCATAACACCTTCCATTTCATTCTTTCCAATTTATATAAAAGTTATGTTTGAAATAAAAAATTAAAAACAAGATTGAATTTCAAGATAAGTTTATACGAGATAACACTGTGAATTGTTCCCCTCTGTTTTTCCTCAAATTTTATTGACAAAGTGGTCCCTACAAGATACACAGATGGACATACATTTAATTTCATTGTTTGCTAGAGTTTTCCTTACATCCAGTATTTTCGAATCTTTTCTATAATTTCTTTAATTCACATTGGACAATTAAAGTAATGTCCATTTTAAAGCTGTCAATCTATAAATCACTTAAAAGTATCATTTTATAAAAAATATTTTATATTGAGGTAAGAGTAAGTAAAATTAGTTTACCGAAAGGATTTATTATAAACATTCGTGAAAAATTCCAAATGAGAATTCTATTTTACTATTACTTTACTGCAAATATTGTACTTATGTAAATTAGAAATATTATTTATTTATCTTTTTTTATGCTTTGGCTTTGGCATCACACTGACAAATTATTTTAAATAATAAAATTTTCGATTTATTAAAGCAAATGCTACATTTCGTCTCCAAGGTATTTTAAATACAACGTTATTTTTTAATAAAAAAATGTCATTATAAAAATATGTTTAAAAAAGTAAATAAAGTAATTTAAGATAATAATGAAAACCATAAATGCATAAATTTTTTGTTTGGAAACGTAAGCTGTTTTATTATCTGATTTTAATGTCAATTTTCACTTTATTTATTTCAAAGTCAATAATTAATTTAATCTTATATAACTGTTGACTTAGTTTCACTTAAAATATTAACTGAGAATTTTACAACAAAGTACATGTTAAACCTTAACTTGAAAAAAAAAAAAAAAAAAAGGAGGAGATGAGGAGGGGGTTCATATTAGTATTGCCATATCACTCATTTAAAGTAACAACTTCATAATTTAAAAATTATGACATTTAAAATTAATGATGTAGGATAATTGAAATCATCACTGCAATTATTATTCCTATAATATTAACTCAAAAATCATAATTTCTTGAGTTATGATATTGTTTTAGAAAATGGGTGATATGGATAAAAATATTTTTAACGCTTTCTTTAGGTAACTCTTATCTAACATACCAATCAGTAATTTGAATTCCTCGTGATGTACTTCTGAGAATTTGAGAAATGCAATACAATTAAAATCCAAGTATTTTGCCTTCAGAATCAAAGGTAAATACTGGGTGTAATATGAAAAGAATTAAAATGCATGTGCAGTTGTGCTACCGAAGCTTTAGGAATGCTAATACACGACACACTACCTACAGTTCTATACAGTAATTCCATGTGCGCAAAATCTAGAATACAAGTACCTACAGAATTCTATACTTAAGAATTACACTTTGTCTCGGATTTAGAAATATATTCTTAATCAGGTTTAGTAATATAGCATAGTACTAATCATGTTCCTTGCTTAGAAAGTCATAAAAAAATTAATATACAATAATTTTATTCGAACATCTAATCCATTACACAGCCGCACCTGTCTATGAACTTTAGACACTCGCATGTTATCCACATATTAATATGAAGTACTTTTCAAATAACACACTCACAAAACTTTAACTAAACAACTTAGACTGAAAAATATAATGAAGTTTATTTGCATCTTTTTCAGATACTAATTAAGGTTGAATTTTTTTTTCAGGGAAATAAGCAAGCTGTTCTGAATACATAAAACCACATATAGTTTTTTAAAATAATATAGTATCTTTCAGTAGTAAAAAAAAATAGTTTTCTTTTTTAGTCTAGTTTCGTAAAAAGAAAATGGTTCAACATTCTACTGGAATTATAGCATTGCAGGTTTGTCCAGTTTTTTCAACATCGCCATCAAAGAACGTGTTATCCATTTTCATCAATTTACAAGTAGTCTTCTGTTGCACGACAGGAGACAATTAATGGATCCAATAAATGTCAACTTGGCATATTTTTCAACACCCCATATGGGTTTCTGCTTCGATTTTCTGGCTCATTTTTCAACGAAACACGCATAAAAAAATTTCGATTTGTTTTCGGGAAGTCTACTGTGCAAATGAAGTCATCTGTTTTACTCCTACTTAACCCGAAAGGTCAAGATGCAACGAGAAGGGACAGGAAAATACACACATATATATATAAGAAACTTGACTCTATCGCAAGTTTCTCACGCTAGTAACGATTCTTTTTTATTATATTCTTTCTGTAAAAACAAATCAAGTATATCGTTTCGTGTCTTAAGTGATAAGAAGACAGAAAGATTTCAATGTTCTTTAAACTTTCTTTTCCGCGGTACCGCTAGAACTATAAGATTTTTTTCGTGAACCCTGTTCCATCCTTGGAAAAATAGATCTTAAAATAATATTTAAGCTGATAAATATGTTACAGGTACTTTAAGAAAAGAAAAAAGCATTGCATTTCATATTAAAAATTTTTTAGAGAAAATTAATGTAAAGTTGCAGTAACTTGGGCTACAAGTGTCATATACCCTTACATTAGATTCATCATTCCAATCGCTTTCCATTCATTTGGCGAATGGAATATGTAATTGTATATAATATATATATATATATATATATATATATATATATATACCAGATCTGAGGATCGAGCCTGGCACATTAAGGATCGATCCTTAATGTGCCAGCTTATTTTAACGTGGTTATTTTAATGTTTAAGTGTCGGTGGATTTTAAAGATGCAGAAAATCGTCTGCGCCCATGTCGTATGATTCTGCGGCATGTAAAAGATTCCTTGAGTAGACATTTGGCTTGGATGCTCTCTGCTAAATTAAATTCCTAATGCAATTTCGCATCAACAGAGTCCGGATGCTCTCCACTTCAGGTGGAGAAGCCGGACGTCAAAATTCTCATGCGGAGATGGTACCACTCATTGTGGTGTCGCTGAAAGAGATGGTACCAATCTTTCGGAAACGCACTAGGTCTGCAATTGACAGTAGCCAACAGCAGCCCATTAGAAATAATATATATATAAATTCCAGGGCTTCATTGAACATGGTTTATTGGCCACTTGTGTAATTAATTAGGATAAAATGTAAAGGTCAAAAATTTTCTTAAAATATTTCAAGAAATCGTAATACCTCATGTGATTCCCTTCATACCAATCACAAAGCAAATAAAACACAAAATTATCTTAGAATATTTTATAACATATATTATAGATAGATAGATTACTATAATAGATTGTCTTTCATTTTAAATTGCGCAAATATTCGAGGATATCTACTAGAACTAAAAGCCCATTCGAGAAAAGTGTTGCAAAAAAATCAGACATGAACAGATTTTCGAGAATAGAAGCTTTTCCCTCACATAACAGGACTGAGTAAAAACTAAGGTGTCTTCTACACACTAAAAAAATATCCAGCAATTACATTCCTTGTATTTCTGGAACACAATGTAGTTTAACGAATTTTTAAATGTATTCAAAGTAAATTCAATTTTTATCCTCAGAAAATATAATTGCCATCCAACGTTTTCATATCTTCAATAAAACGGGCGACGCAAAACGGCATTTCTTCCTTTCGTGACTGGAGGATTGTCTTAATATTTCAAATCAGTATTTGAACAGCCTCCATATGCAGGAAAGGACTTGCTTACGCTGCTCTTCAGTTGAATCAGTTGCCGTGCGGCACGTGATATCATGCTCAGCACAAAGAATGATGTCAAATAACAATTTAAATTGTTTAATTCTTATGACTTCACTAGCCTTCTTATTCAAGCATCAGTATTGTGTAACGCATTTTTAACTCATTTCAAACAATAATGTATGTTGCAAACAGTATGTTTGAGTAAGCAGTATCATATAATAATGTTTTTTCAATGACCAATAAAAACGAATGTACGTGAATTTTTAGTGAGGTTTTATTAAGCACATGATTAAATTTTGCTTCTTGTGTTCTTTACCCATCGAATACTCAGTTATTCATGTTGTTGAATTAGTTTATGGTTCTATTTGTCTAATTGGTTGTATTGTTTCAAATATTTTTTAGGGAAATAGATAACATAAATCACACAAAAAGAATTTTTTTAGAGAAAAATTCGAAACAGAACTTTCCTAACTATACAGGAAATTGAATTTCGAAAAAAAGGAAAAATTCAGTAAGACAGCCTGGAGGCAAATATAAGTTCAGTATTTTTGAGAAATAGAAAGTAAAAAAAAGGAAAAGTGCTAAGCTGAAGGGGGAAAAATCACTTATGTAAACAGTTAATTAATTGAACGTATAAACATTAAGGATAAAACTAAACTCTATAAAAAGTTGTTCAAGCAATTATTTAACAATGCTATACCCAATAACTAAGAATAAATAGAAATATATTGTATTCACATATGCTTTTAAAAAGATGCTATAATGAACGCGTTTTGTATATTTACAAAAATACCGAACATATTTTGAAAAATATTTAGCAAAAATAGTTGCGTTCAGTGCAACCTCTTTTTCAAACATTATGTTCTATATTTCAGCGAATGTTAAAATCGTCAATCGTTAATTGTTTGGAAACTCATAATTCATAAAAATAGCGATCAAAATTAGAACAGAAGTGTTGTAATTAGAATTAGTTACGCTGCTAAAGTGGAAATACAATTCGTTTGACAGTTTGTTGCTAATAATAATCTTTAAAAGGATATAATAAGGTTTAACGTTTAAACTTACGTGTGTTCCTTGTTTATGCTTTATATAAGCACAAATCTCATTAAATAAATATAATATGACTATATGACTGGGACCTCCGAATCTTGTTCCGCCTCGGGTTAGAGAAAGGAAAATCCACTACGGTTTTCACCAAATGACAAATTAAAAGTTGGAAATATTTTTTCAGTGCTAAATATGCCTTTTCGTCAGTTTTCTCTTCAAAGAAAATAATATAAGAAAAATAACAAGGAAAGAAAAGAGATGGAAGAAAAAAGAATGGAATGAAAAAGAATATCTCGTGCAAATACGCCGGTCCTCGATTTCCTCGATTTCCATATAATCGAGCTAAAAATCAAAAATAAATAAATAAATTTAAAAAAAAAAACAGAAAAAAAAAAATAATCAAAGCATAATTTTAGTGGGGGTCCGAACTCATTGAACCTTCCTTTGTGTACGTCTTGCCTGGATTATCACGATCTCTAATAACACGCAAAGTGAAGATGTGTCAGAATTACAGCTTCATAGCGTCGTTAAACTCTTATCTGACATTACACAAAAGTGACGTCATCACAGATTCGGAGAGTAAAGCATCTTCTAGAAACCGAAATCAGCAGGTCAACCAGGAGGCCACAGCAAACGCCCACGGTTGATGAGTCACAAGCAGACCACAAAGAGCATTTCGCACTTGCAACAATGAAGGGGGATAAAAAAAAAACATTTGAACTTTACCTAGCAATCAAAAGGGGGAAAGGAGATGCTCTTGTGATAAAAGGAACATTTCATGAATGCTTCTTTTTCGCTGACAATAGTTCAATCACCTCCATTTGAAAGCAATACAGCGGATTTACTTTGACTGGCGCGGCGAAGAGTATTATCATGAAGAAATTTCTGCTTTACACGTGTTAAGTGTCGTGATTTAATAATGGCATGGTGTCAGGCATTTCAGATTAATAAGATGTTGATGAGTAACAATGTAAAAACGGATTTCAATATACGTAAAGGGAAAATGTATAGATATAATATTTGTTTTGATATACGATGCTCAAAATATCCTTATGGCAGTCAACTCACAGACATTTTTCATTGTGTATCAAATCTGGATAAAAATCAACATAAAAGGAACACATTTCAATACACATAAAAGAAAAATATTTGGAAATATTATTTTGATTCAAATTCTGGTATTAAGTATATCCGTACAGCCCGCAACTCACGTACATTTCTGATCGTAAACAACTAAGATCCAGATAAAAAAGCAATTTAAAAATAATAATAATACGAATTCACTGTAGGTAAAAGAAAAATGTACAGATATATTGTTTTTATAGTTTGGAACTCAAAATATCAGTAAGGCACTTGATCGCATTTTTGTAACCATGCACAGTTAAGAGACAGAAGAATAACACTGTAAGAATTAAGAATAGAAGATTCCTGCATAACAATAGAAGACATTTTTACAAATATATTGTTTTGTTTCTCCCATCCAAAACTGGAAAAATCCGCATTATACATAACCACTCGTCATTAAAAATAGCTGTCTCAAAATTTATTTTATAAAAAATATTAATTTCTGGTGACAAACAGAAAGAAAAATTAAAAACACTCTGTACACTTAATGGAACTTCATAACACAGCCTAATTAACTATTTTAAGATTTAATTAAAAAAGTAAAGAGTATTTCCCTCTTATTTCGTTACATTGTGAAATAAATAATATATTTTATTACGTTCAATGTACTTTTGGGCAAAAGTCTTTTTTTTTCTCTCAACATAATAGTTATAAAGAACGCATTTAAACCGGTTCAAAAAATAAAAAAATAAGAAGAAAAAGAAGCAGAGAGAGAGAAAAGAAAAGGAACGAGGAGAATCATTAATATAGTAATTTACATCTTGCAACGCTAATTGCGAGGCATTGTCTTCCTCCGGTAACAATTTATATTTCATTTATTATTTGTCAATAAACTAATTGATGTCCTCATCTAATCACTGATATCTACTAGTAATTAATGATAAAGTTAATGTAAATGATTGTATTACCTTACGCAACTATAATTTACGCAATTTTTGATTTGCAAAGTCTGCCGAAGCACATTAATTGAGACGAATTATCTATACATAATAACATATCTTCCAGTAAAGATAAGTGTAACAAAAAATGACAAAGTGAGCTGCTTGAAAACTTTTCTTTCACAGGAACCTGTTTGATATTTCATTTCTTTTTCTTATTTGATTTCTTTCTTGTGCATTACGTTCATTACTCTTTCCTGTAATAATACTACTGGTACAAGTAATCCGTAGATTGAAAGCAGAGGTTTGGAAAATCAGTGGGGGTGGGGTGAGGGTTCGAGCTCAAAGCCAAAAATAGGATGCGGAGTGAAGGGGGGAGGGGAAAGTATCCATAATTTAACCCACGTGGAAATGTGCGTTTGTTTGTTTTCTATTGGATGCCTTTTACTGTGATAAAGAATGATTTCGAGCAAGAAATCCTAATACGGAAAAAACCGTTTTAGGTCGTGGAAATGGAAGAAAGAATCTAAAGCTATTGAAGCATCATATAGACAAGTGTGCTCTGAGTAACATCAACTTGAGTCAAAAAATGAGAAAATAATTAATTAAACCAAATAAACAATTGCAAATTTGTATTGGTAGCCTAAAAATATAAGAAAAAGTACGTGCTTTAAGTCTTAAACACGAAGTTCAAAAACTTTCTGAGATTTCAACAAAAAATCAAGATTTTCCTCTTTGTTTCTTTCTACCTTTAGTTCTGTTTACTTGTGGCGGGGTGCCTAGCACCTCCAACCTTTTTCGGGGATGTTCGAGTACTTGAGAACCCCCGGAGCCTGCTCGAAAGACTCTTCGATGCCAGCAGAATTGCATAAAAATAAATTATGGAAACAGAATAAATTACGAATTTTAATGTGCTCAAATGGGGTGCTTTACTGTAAGATTGAAATATAAATAATTTAATAGAGACATTTTCGAAGGATGCAATGAATTTTCCCTTTATCGCAGAAAGGTGCACGATGTCTTGCTTAAAAAGTAGAAACTCTCTCTCTCTCTCTGTATGTTCTTTTTTCCATTTTTTTAAATACTTTTGAAGAGTTAAGCATTTAAGCCACATATTTTTCAATAATAATTAATAATAATTTCAGGTATTCACGAAGGTTTAGTGCTTTTTTTTTTGTAAATGAAGTGAAATATTCAAAATACTATCAACCTTTTCATAAACATTAATGCTTTACAAGAAAAAGCAGGAAAAGAAAAGAAAAAAAAAAGCTCATGATAAAAAGACGTGACGACATAACAGAAAAATAAGATTGATCATAAAGCTGAGAGGATTGAAAAATGAAACGTTTTGATCGATAAGATCTAACTGCGATTTGGCTATAAGAAACGAGGTCGAAGCCATTTTCTCTGTTATCAAAAGTGGTACTATAGTTATGATTTTTTTTATCTAACTAAAAACAAGTGAAATAGGATAATATGAAGTATTTAAATACCTGTGTCATTTCGAAGGATACATCCTCACTGTCTTGTGACGTAGGAGTCACAGGATCTCCTACAATATCCTTTTTATCCTCATTAACAGTTCCAGCTCCATTGCTATTGAGCTCTTTATTCTTTAACGGTGGCAAGTCCTCTAAGAGGGCACCGTGCCTCAAGCGATTCCTCCTCCGGCACAAGAGCAGCAAGAGAATAAAACTCAAACTGAAGAGAATACCGGACACAGCAAACACCGTAATTGTTAAATGAAAGGGGCAAGGGGCCGCAGAAGGATCTGAGAGGCGAATCACAAAACACGTGACCCCCAGACCGAGCAGCCCGCAGGCCGTCACAATAAATGAAGCCGTGATGCAGACACATCGCACCAGTGTCGAGCTGAGTGTCGTCTGCTGCTTACGCGGCTGAGGCTCGTCCGAGTAGTTGTTTGCCATCGTCGCATATTCTAGTAGCCACTCGCACGCAAGCCACACCGGTTATGATTTTTTCCTTCTATCGCCTCTGATCTGTTCCTTCTCTCATCAGCACGTCGTGTATCGCGGTGATAGCGATCTGTGGCCAGTGGTTTGTTTGGGTTGAAGCGGGAGTTCGAAAGTTGCGGTTTGTTTTTTTCACTCTTCGTGGGAAAAATGTGCAAGGTTGTCTTATCTCATTCTTCTCTTTCGAACTCCTCATTTGCGCTCCGGAACTAGAATGAAAGTGGTAGTTGCTAAAGCAATCGCAATAAACTCTTCGTTACCTTCTTTTATTAACCTACTTTCCCTAAAACGTCAAAAATAGGAAAACGAAAGCATGAAATAAGGCTCAATAAATCTTAGAAATACAGCTAAAAAGGGTAAAAATAAATTAAACAAATAGTGAAAACTAACGATTTGAAGTAGGTTATGAAATGGGGAAAATTGTTTCGCTGTCTATCCCACCTTAATGACTTTGAATTGAATAATCCAATTGGAACAAAAGTTTTCTCATTCGAAAGATCTTGAAGATGACCCCATATTTTATTTGTATTACATAATTCGTTACATTATTGCATTACAATTCACATTTTTGTTAAGAGGAAAACTGTTTGCCATTTTTATGTCTGACACATTTTTCTTCCTTTCTTCATATTTATTTGCTTATTTATTTGTGTTTTCTGCTTTTGAAATTTTTATTTTTTTATAAAGTAAAACACATTTACGTTCATCAGTTTTCATTTATTAATATTAATGTTTTAAAAACCTTTTCTTCCCTTTTGAAGATTTACTTCTTTTGGCGCGATGAAGGTACAAATTTAAACATTAAACGGAAACATCATAAATTGGAGACAACTCTTGACGTCAAATTATGACCTCGTTCAATTTGAAAATTGAAATACCAAGTCCAGGGTTAACTTTACGATATTTGACTGCGTCTAATAGAACCATTGGTGGATTTCTGTCGAATATCTCTGCAAACCTCTTTCTTGCCTCGGTTTCCGACGAATTAAAAGTGTGGGTACTTAAAATGTTCCTTTCTTCATTCTAAATGTTCGTTTCTTTATTCTAAGGGATTATATTCTTATATTGTGTTTGATTTGGTTTTTCTTTCAATACATTTCCCCCCAAAATTCTGGCAGCATTCTTATTTTTTTAAAACAATGCTGATTTAAAATATATATATATATATTTGCCATTTCATTTTTAATTTAATTTCTCTATTATTGATTTTCTAAAAAAAAAAAAAAAAATTGCTCTATCTTTTTGCAAATTGAGGTGGAAAAAAGAATTTTTCAGTTTTTCTGATATGATCTTTTCTTTTAGCTCTTAAAGAGGGCGAACTGGTTCTCGTAGTTTTGTAACACTACGGACAGGAAAAAGCAAGTTAACAGCATTTTAAAAAGTATTTACAACCTGTTAGTATGCTGTTGAAATAGTTATCTCTGTGTTTAGTTTCTATTTTCTTGTAATCTTCCAAATAAATATTTCCAACTTCCGTTCCTAACAATGAATTTGATAACATGAAAAATTGCTACTTTATGTCACAAGAGCACTTCTGTGGAATCAGAATGAATTTTTTTTTATCAGCAAAGCAGAAATTTATTTTAGTGCCTTTTTAAAGAAAGAATTTTTGTTCTTGAGAATCTTCCAAAAACAGAAATAAAGTTTCCTCTCACCAAAGTCAGTAATAACTTTTTGAATTTAAGACTTGCACAGGAATTTATTTTTATTTTCTGCAGGAGCTTAAAAGCTCCATTTCAAAAGAATTCCGCTCAACATTCTCACAAAACGCGTGCTACAATTAGAGTTACTTTTTTAAGTCTTCCGAAATGTTACCTTTTTATTTATACTATTATTGACTGCTTGAATTTTAAATCGAACGGAACATTCTTTTTAGAAGTAGAAAGATTCATTTCTCAAATTTTATTTTAGCGGGTAAGAACAGATAAGATACTGTTTGCAAGTAAAGTATAGCTTTTCGGTTAAGATTATGCTTTTTATAATGGCATGTAACTCCTCTGTTATTATTATGATTATTATCATTAACAAATTTTCCCTTCAAAGATTAGCTAAAAAGTATCCTAGTGTTTTGGAGTTTTATGAATAACGTTCATCGACAATGCAATTCAGACATCAATTTGAAGTGCATATTTAAGACAAATAATAAATAATAGCAAAAGTATTTCTGAAAATGAAGTAGATGAAAAAACTATTGCGAAATGTCTTATTGAATAACCTTTTGTTTATTTCATTGGTTCCCAACCCTTTTCCCTTTGTGAACCCATTATAAAATCCGGAAGAAAATGGCGAACCACCTTCCGTAGTCAAAAAAGGGTAACAAAATTATGCAATTTTCACATTTATTTTTCATGCTGCACAATCGCTCATAACAAGAAATGAAAACATAATTGTAAAACATCCAACTTTAAAATTTAAATAAAAACTAAAATAATAACTTTAGGAAAATGAATGTATTTGCTTTAATTATTACTTTTTTATAATTTATTCTCATCAAAATTTCTTTGAAAGAAAACATATTTAATGTCGTGTAAGAAATAATCATTGAAATTAACTTCCTATGATGTTTTTAAAACGTGGTTTTAACAAACTTTAATGAAAATTTTGTGAAGACAAACCTGAAAACATATTCTAAATTTCTAAAATTGAAAAAAAAAAAAAAGAAGAAAATTCCATTACAAATTAATCTAGGTATAACCACATCTAAGTAAATATTTCTGCTGAACAGGACTATTTACTCACTTAGCTGATAACCTCAAAATCATTTCTATGTTTGACAAAAAAGTCGCTCTTATCTATTTCTTTGTTTTGCACTGAAAGGTTATTCGTACTTCTTACAAAGAATATCCCAGATAATTCTCAGAAAGGATTTCTTTTTTTCTTATACAAGCGTTTTTATTTCCCTCTAATGCATGTTAAGAACTTCACATATCAAATTTATTTTTTCGTTGTTTCATTTCATGTACATTATCGGAAGTTCTAGTTCTTTTTCTGAAAGAAAATCTTTTATTACTTCTTAAATCTACGTGTTTCTTTTACTGATTACATTTAACTGAAACAAATGAAATAATTAAATTATAGAGTTTTTTTTAAATTAAGAAAATTATTTATTATGCAGCAGCTTTAAAAATTACCTTTTCATATTCTATAAATACGACTTGGAAAAGTTAGGGCCCCCTTTTCCAGGTGCCCCCCACCCAGGCTTATGCGGTACTTCGCATACGTCCTACTTTGTTTGAAGGTGTGATTGAAATAGGAAAAGTTTCGATTTGAACTTCTTATAAGAAGTCCCATTCCCCTACCAGAAATTATAATTTCTAAACTAAAATCGTTTTTGTGACAATATCATCAATTGTTCTGACTGATTCATCCATTTTTCTGACTGATGTTTTCAAAAATGCCTCTACTCCCATTTAGTAAGCTAGTAATTGTCATCGTTAAAAATGATTAAAACAATTTAGTATACTAATTTTTATAAATTTAAACTAGCAAAAATTGAAGTAAGGATAAAAAAGACACGACATCAATGCATTTTTTCATTTTCTCCCAGTTTTTTCCATCAGGAATGCATTGCAGTAATGGCTAGGAATTGGAATGATTGTGGGTTGAACAAAGTATGACCTTTACAGATATTACTTGGAAATTGTCACGCGCAGATTCGCATCAAGGATGACACAATGTTAGCTTTCACGCCCACTTGAGAAAATCAGTGCCTTGAAACAGTAGGTGTTTTCAATAATTAGCAGAAACAAATTATTTGCTTTTTACTTATTCTTGTATACGGTTTCCAGAATTACAGCCTTTTTTGAAGCAAGAAGTTAGAACTAAGTTAACGGAGACAAATCTGTTGGAAAGAAGTTAGTAAAATATAACGATAAGATTGCAGGAAAAAATGCAAATACAGTTAAAACATTTACAATGATTTTATAAATCCTTTTGTAATTTCATTATATATAACCAAGAATTCAATCTTCTAGAAGTTGAAGAAATCTATAATTAAACTGTTAATGTTTAAATGTTATAAAAGGTTAAGTATAGGATAATTTGTGAGAACATATTTAAAAATACGCGAAAAATTGTCTGTTTGAAAAAAAAAAAGAAAAACTGATAAGAGAATAATGTAAATACTTAACTATAATACGAAAATTCTGTAGGGTCGTATTTTTTTTTCTAAACGACTATATCGTTAATATAGTTTAACATAATGCGTAAATAAATATGTGAAACAAAAAAATAATTAACTGAAATTGCCAATAAATTAATAAAAACTAATAATAATAAATTCTACCGATATTGATCTAAATACATTTTAAAACATTTGTTTTTATTCCAAAGTTACATTTGTTTCGAAATTTTCCTCACTTTTGTATCTTTAGGATTAATTATTACAAATTAATTATTACGAACTTTTTTTAAAATAAAATCAGTATCAACTCAACCTACGCAATTTCATAACGAGAACTCTGTTTCTACATTTTGATAATGAAATAATTGTGAGCAATGATGGTGGAACTAATTATTGTACATTTTACATTATGTTAGAAACATGGACACTTTTTCCTATGCTGAAGAAAAAAAAAACATAGTTCAACATATTTTTGGACAGGGTAAATTGGTGCTTCAGGTAAATTGTTCCGAAATTTCGCGTGAAACTAAATATTTTCCAAAATTTTAGTTGTGTGCTTTATTTTTAAAAACTCGTATAATGATTGTGACTCGAAATTAGTCTAAAATATATTTAATTTCAATTAACGTAACTAAATATCAATTTAAAACGGGTTTCCAAATACAGTCGAAGGTCTTTAATTTTGCTTTTTAAGCATTATTAAAACATTTTTTAAATATATTATATATGGGATGGGCCAAAAAAAAAAAAACATTTTTCTATTTTTCCATGTGTGTTGTTAAACCAAGGTGCTACTGATGGTATAAAACGCACATAAAAAATTTTGAAGTTGTTCATAAGCAAAATAAATTTCAATAATTTCTTGATTTACGGCCAAATGCGTAGAAAATTCGGCCAAGTGCTTTTCGTAAAACAACTTGTTTCAAAAATCTATTTACGATGATGGGTAGTGCGGGAAAAGTACCGGTTAGCGGCACTAAGTTCCCATTAAAAAAATTGAAGTGTGCTGGGGTAAATTCTTCATTTTCCGCAAATGTGTAGACGTGCCGGTCATAAGACAGTTTGACGAAATTTGTATTAAAAAAAAATCTATACATTTGCGGAAGGAACGATCCTACACGCTTCAAACATTGAAATGTGCACTTTCTGGCTACAATGGCACTTTTTAAGCTCTACTCTAAAATAAAATTTAAAAAAATTATTTTTATTTTCGATCCACCCACCCTATTATACAATACATAAAATTTATCTGAATGTGTACTTTCGTTTGATTTCTTTTGTGTGACAGTATTAATTAGAAATGAGTGTCATTAGTTGTTATATTTATAAATTATATGTATTATTATTAAATATTATTATTATCAAAATGTCGACGGCAACCTCATGCCTTCGACTGCCTATGAGCCTTTCAAATCCTTAACTGGCCCTGTTTCCAAGTACCATTTGACGCAAACTTCCTGTAGACTATTCTAATATTCTAAATAGATATCCGCTCTAGAACGCCACTTTTCCACTGCGTTTTGGTTTTATGAAAATTATTGGGTTCTCCCAATTCTGAAAGTCAAAACACTAAATAAAGAATAATACCTCTTCTTTGAAAATATAGTGGAAAATTTAAGCTTCCCTCATATTTTGTGACGAATATTTAATTTCTTGGATTTAGAACTTTTAAAAAGCATAGCGAATTTTGTTTTGTTCAAAATTAACAGAGAGAAATTCAATTGGAGTTTTTCTCTTTCATTTTCGTTTTCATTATCATGCATATACAAAAGCAAATAACAACAAAATGTGAGGTGATTCTTATAATCGAAAATGGATACCATAATTAAATGGCCGATCACCCTTTCTACTACAAATTAATAAAATACACACAGAACTAGCTCTCTTTGACCGCAACAGATAATAAGACTCGCAGAAACCGCACTTTCCCTCTTGGCCGGTATGTTGTACTTTAGCCACAGTAAGTGACCACAGTGACGTAGAACATTGCAGTCATTGCTTTTGATAAGAAACCAGTCCAGTGCGACAGAAATAAATTCGTACTTTCTACTCACTGATAAGATATTAATGATATTTAATAACTGATCGTTTGAGGAAGTGACCATTTATCTAGCCGGTCGTGAAGAAAGTGTTCCCCCTCCCTCTCCAAAATCGTGTTTTCCTAAAGGGCCGTCATACTTCTAGTCTAAAAATAACCTAATAATAAAATAATAATATATTTTATTTATTTTTTTTTTTTTTGAGGTTGAAATACTGAGGTGATAATGCATCAGATATACAGGGTACGCAATTAAAGTTCCTACCTCGATTACTTACGCATCATCTTAAAAAACTCAAAAAATGGGGAAAACGTGCGTCGCCACAAACCGCGGGGGTTCGAACACCCTCCGAAATTCAATACGAAGCTTGTATTTATATTAAAAATAATTGTTACTTCCCCCTCTTCTCCATGTATTCCTCGCATTTTCAAAATATATATTCGTGATCGTGATTTTGAAGGGCATAAGGAACATGTGCTCCTCACTTTTGAGCAAGAGGCAAAATTTTTATTTCGCACACCCTTAGTTTTTAAGCAAAAAATCTCATAAACTGTTAACTAAATGCATAGTATGCATCTTATTTTAATAATAATATAATTTCATTAGCCTATCAACATGATTATTATGAATATTTGAAAATTAGTCCCTTGTATTCAACCCCCAAAATGAAAATTTAACCTATAATTCTTTTTTTTTTAATGTACCATTTGAGCAGCTTTTCACTTGAAATTCGAAAGTTCTCAATTTTCTCGACAAGTTTTCGCAGGAGGTGCCATGGAAGCAAAATGCATTTAGTTGTAGGGAAAAAGTATTTTCCGAAACAAATATTGAGCCTGAAGTGTTGAGTGAAAGATATTTAACAATAAGGTTGCAAATAATTGGACTGCAAAATACGATATAAAGAAGATGGATGACATTTTTTTTTACACGTCAACCAATTAAAAATCGGAAAATGAACAAATACAGCGTCTGGTCCAACGCAATTTAAAGGTTGTTCAATTTAAATGCGCCCAGCATCACATACCCGTGTGTTAATCAGGCCTTACTACTAATTCCACTACGATACATTTAGTAGAGAATACGCTCACCGGTAAAATTTTTTTTTTGTGAAATTAGATTGGGAATAGCTATTTTTTTTATCTTCAAACTCACCATTATTTCTGTCAATCTATCCTATTTTAACTTCCCTGTAATAGTTTTGGATACAGGCACAGGCACGCACACCAGTGGGAGGTCACTCCCAATAAATGTTTCTTTATTCGGCAAATTATGTCTAACCATTTCACAAATTAGCAGACAGTATTATTTGGCTCTGATAATCTGAAGAATTCTGATTCAGGATGGATGAAACTACTCCATGTGTTAAAGTAGGGATGAGGAAAACAGGTTTGCCTCACCAATAATATACTGAGATAGTGATTGATTCTAACAACATCAGAATTTCAACTTTTTACTGTATAGTCTACTGTCACTCAAAATAACTTCCTTCCTTGCATACTTTTAAGAGTAATATTAATTAAAAAAATACCTAATTTCAATCATCTAGAGCAGGAGTGGCCAACACATTGATCTGCATACATTATTCGGAAAACAGGCCTTGTTCTACTCACAGTTGTACATTTATGTTTTTATTTTAAATTTTGTATTTTCTTAAAAGCTTTATACTTTGCTTAGTTCACTAACAACAGCCGGAGCAAAAGCAATAGCAGGCAAGGTCGTAGCCAGGAAATTTTTACTAAAATTTCAAGATTTCTCGACTTTTTGCTTGTTGAGGAAAATATTATAGAATTCTCTACTGAATGAGATGAATGCAACAATTTGCATGATTATGCTTGCCTTTACAATTTGGCATTTAAATAGATTCTATAAATAAATTATGAGCGTTAAATTATAACAGCAATAAAAACTGAATAGTAACGTTCTTCTCCTAAAACAGAGTTGTAAAGTTAAGGAATGCTTTACTAGAAAATAATAATGGACCTTTTTTGAAGATTAATGACCCCTTTAAAAACCTTCCACAATTTTAAAAGTACTTTTTGAAATATGTTGTAGAAATCAAACATACATAATTGAAGATTAGATATTGATCTTAGGTTTAATGATTTTGGCACTGAAGATGTCGTTCAATACCTAATGAATGCTTTTAAAAAAGATTTAAACGAGAAACATATTATGTTTATTTTATTCACAAGCAAACACAAAAAACCCTCTAATTTTATTCATTTCTGCTTCAAATCAACACATTTTGTTAATCTATCTGCATTTTCTACCAGCCTAGCAGGGCCTGTGCCTGTTGCAGGTTGTCACTTTTGTATTTGTATATGTATTTAAGTTGAAATAGTATATCAAATTATTAAAATTTTTGCTGGAGATTTGCGCACTGAAGATTCTTCAAAATTGTCTTCACGAATATATATCTAACCTCCAATCCAGGAGCGTCATAACTCATAAAAAGTTACAGTGGCAGTAAACGAGGAATTGATAATGCTTTAACAAACTCTTCTTTGTGTACTAATGGCATGATTTTATTTGCGTTACTTTTCAAAATATTCGAGATAATTCATTTTATAGCTGGCACTTTATTATGAGATAATTCCACGTTACTCTTTGAACCAAATCCTCCATAGATTTTAAAACAATAATGCCCATATAAAATTATAACTATCCAAAACATTATGTAACCTTAAACAAATGCGTATTAAAAATAAAATAAAATTTTAAGGCTATGGTTAAACTTTTCAAACCCCTCTCTTGAAAACTCTTTTTCATAATGTTTATGCATGTACGTTAAGTTTAACTAAAGCATAGCAAAATTTTTCCTATAAAAATTAATATTTAGAATGAGTGATAATGACAGCAATATAATTTTAAACATTTATTTCAAAGAACAAATACAATGGACATGAATCCAACTGATACAAGCAAATAAATTTGTTCAGTATACTAGTTTTTGATAGCGTAATTTTAAAAAGAATTTAACCTTGTGCAATAAAAATTTAAATAAATAAATAAAAAGTTTTTTTTGTTCAAAAGTGCTTAGCGATAGAAACAAAGGAGAAACGACAAAATGAGTACACTAGCTCAATGGCCCCTTAATTTTTTTAAATATTAACTGGAAAAGACATAGGGGCCGTTCATAAATGACGTCACGCTTTTTTCACATATATTTGACCACCCCCCTCCCCCCTTTGTCACGCGTAACGCTATGTTGCATAATGCATGATGTCACACTTCTTCTTACCCCCTCCCCTCCCCTTGTCACAATTTCATGAACCCCCCTCCCCCCTCGAAGCGTGACATCATTTATGAATGATCCCATACCAATTCTTGCTTAATTTCCTGCTGCTGGTAAATGGTTTCGGAAGTATCCTATTTGATGCATATTGAGGACAATTCAAAAATGTCACGCTTTTTTCCCATATATTTGACCCCCTTCCCCTTTATTACATGCCATGCTATGTTGCATAAGCATGATGTCACACTTCTTGTTACCCCCTCCCTTGTCACAATTACACAAACCCCCCCTTGAAGCGTGACATCATTTATGAATGATCCCTTGCTTAAATGCAATGTGCATCCAACAGTATGCTTCCAAGACACTTTTTGATGTTAGTTATACTATAGTCCTATTCTTTTATTACTTAACTAGCGGTACCCGCACGGCTATGCCCGTGTTAAAAAATGAAAAGACCAGTCGGTTTGCCATTGTGCATATAGTGATAACTTTTTTAGGTGTAAATCATGTTATTTTATTAAAATGTATAGCATTCCACATAATTAAAAATTAGCTGCCCACGGCAATCAGCCAGAGATCCTACACATTTAAGCACTTTTTTTTTTACAAAACACACACAATAAAAAAGGGAAAAGGAAAGAAAGAAACGAAACCAAAATAAAAAAGAAAATATTTGAAAGAAAACGCATTTTGTTTGTTTAGTTCAAGTACCCACATAAAAAGGACGATTATAATAAGTTAGAATAGTTTTAATTACTAATAAATTTTTAGTATAATTAATTTGTATCTATTATTTATTGACATTAAAGTCGGGTCCGGACGCTACGTTTTGTACAACCTTTTGTCTGCGCAGTCTTAAGACTGAATGAAAACGTTGCAGTTTTTTATGCGTCTACATGGTGCAGAGATATCTGTATATTTCACTCAGTTTTGTGCGATATCGTCACAAAGGAGGTACTACTCTGGTCAATTTTGGCAGGGTGTCATGTTAAAAAAAAAAAAAAGACTGGAACGTCTCAGAAGTACCCGGCATTCAGAGTGGTCAAATGATTACATAAAATAAATAGTTTTTTGTTGCCTGTTCTAGTGGTTCGGCAACTGCAGTCTCTTTATTTTCATCCATGGTATTCCTAGACTGCTTTGGTGTCTCCTGATCATTTAGGAAATGTAGCAAATCAAAATACCAGAGAGATGGCTTGTTGATTTTGTCTCCAGCCCCAGATCGAATCAATTTATTATCTTTTGCCAATTCTTTACGGTAAACACTTCTCAAATAATTAATTATTTACAACTGTTTCTCTGTTTGCGGTTGCATCAATTTCTTTGAATTTTTCCACTAAACTCTCATAAGCCTCCCCTTTTTTATCCCTGTCCATATACTCCTTGGATTTGACACACCAAATGCATGGGAAACTTTCGCATAATAAAATAAATAAAGTGAGAAACTCCCAAGAACATTGCCGAAAGTCGGCCATTGTCGCCTGACGAATTGAAACTGAGAAACAAAATGAATCGGGAAAAGGTGCTACCGTTTACATGTGCCGATTTGTCTAGTTCAAAGACATCTATGCTTTCTAGCTCAGTTACCGCTGCAACTGTACAGTCTTCGCACCGGACTCAAAACTGCGCACTTTTCAAATCTACATGCAACGTTTTATCTGCAACGTGTTGAACGCAGACAAAAGATTGTGCAAAACGTAGCGTCTGGACCCGGCTTAAAACAGAAAGACGAAATTTTGCAGCTTTTCTAGCAGAAACAAACAGCAGCAAGCAAAACTTTAGGAATAAACCTTTCATTCCAGCTGAAATAGGAAAATAACATATGTGCTAATTCACTGGCAAAAAAAAAAAATTAAATAAGTGAAAGTATAAATAGTAATAATAAGCTGGAATAACAAAAGTCGCTATAAAGAGTAACATTTCTTTTAAAACCCCTGTGCAGTAAGGAAAATGGTCCCGTAAAATACATGTCAAAATAAGGAAATCAAAATAAAGTTATCAATCGCCTGTGAGACGCAGGAAATAACATTTAATTCGTTTTAAAAAAATTATAATCAATATCCAAAAAAATAAATTAATTAAAAATCGGCTGCTCGTCAAAATGCTAAAAACCGCAAGCAATAAATTTTAATTCGTTAAAAGAAAAAAGGATCAATAGTCAGTCGGCATGGTAACAATTAAAATTAAAGTTAATTACCGTGAAAAAATAATTTCGAACTGCAGAGAAAAATGCTTATAACTTCGTTTCTAGTTAATTTAGAGGCTTCGAACTTTCGCACGCAGAGCGAAACTCCTTCCTGGGTAGTTTTTCACGCGCTTTTCAACGGTATCAAGCTCGAAACGATGCGATAATTTCTTCCCATATAAAATGACTATTGTATGAAACTTTCGGCTATAAATTGGAATAATAGAAGAACAAATTCGAATTTCAGAAAAAACTCTCCGAGGTGCACACCCCCATGTTCCAAACTAATTTTGTGCCAAATTTCATGAAAATCCGCTGGACGGTCTGGGCCCTACGCCGTACACAGACACACACACATACTTACTGCTTTATTATTAGTAGAGAAAACTCTTTTTGAACTATCAGTGTTTCAGAAAAAAATATGAATTTTCCAAGTTTGAACAAAGCTCTGGTTTTACAATATTTTATAATAAACAGCCAATTCTATTTAAAAACATACATGCCTTTTATGCATCATAGCATTAAATTAACACTCATGGTGGAATTGGCAATCATAAAGCATGTTTATTTAAATTTTCTTCACAAATTTTTTAAACTTTTTTGCTTCTATATTACTTGTTTTACCCCATTATATAATTACTACCTGATAAATATATATAGCTAATAGTTAAATTTGCGAGCTTACTATTTGGTGTACATTCATTAAAATTATTTCTTCTAAAAATGTTTAGATAGTAATTATACTCTTGTACTATTATTACCTGAAAAGCTCTTCGTGAAATATTTGGGTTCTGGAAAAAATATATGAATTTTACAAGATGAAATAGAGCTCTGCTTTTAATGTGAAAATGTCACCTCTCTAGCTTAAGCATTATACAGCTCATTGAATGTAAATGAGTTCAAAATAAATTTCTTGTATACTTGTATAAAATGCACTTAACTTTGTTATACATTTTTCATCACAACTTCTTACCATAAGTCAAGGCCGTATTCAGAGGGGGGCCCGGGCCCCTCCCGAAATCCCAAAAATTTTCCCAATGTAGCATATATTCTTCCCTGAAACTTTCCCCTACACTAGTGTTTCAAAGTCAGGCCACCCCCCCCCCCCCCAAAAAAAAAAAAAAAATTCTGGCTACGGCCTTGCCATAAGTCATGATAATTGACTTTTTAAATTAATATAATGACAACCCAAAGCAAAAGTGTTAATTTTTCACAAGAAAGTAGTTAATACAGTTAACTTCTTATGAGAATCGATGAGAATCAAACATTCTAGTTTTGATGCAAAATAACTCAAAAAAAAAAAAAAAGACCAGAACGTTTTCTAACTGCCACTAGAAATTTCACATGATTTTTCTCTTAACATGACAGTGAAGTTAACGAACGCAAATGGAAATTGCTTTCCATTTGTCAAGTTCACAAGTGGCTGGAGATTCAAGGTTTATTTGATATTAACAGGGCTCAAAAAAGCTTTCAAAATGTCAGCACATATTTCACTAAAATTTCTGGGACACATCCAAATAATAATCTCTACAATCAATATATCAGAGAACTAAAAATCTTTTATATTTTTGAATAATAGTGTAATAAGATACAATTTTGCAATAAGATTTAGAGGCAAAATTTTAATATGAGAATCAGCACACAGTTTTAGTGAATTTCTTGCTCAATACACGCAAAAAGTTACCATGTGGAATAAACCTCTAATAAATAAATTTATTCCATTGCTCCAACTAATATTTAAATACATAGATATTTCTTAGGAATAAAGAGAGTTCTGTTTTCAGATTCAAGTTACTACTTTTCAAACATCTTCAATCTTTCATTAAAAAAGAGGTTATTCATATTTAAATGAATTGTAAGACATTTTCACCATGAATTTGTACTTCTTGCTTTGTATTACTTTATTCTTACCCCTTGTAAGATAAAACAAGTAAGTTATTGGAGGTTGAATTTCTGAAAAATAAAACAAAATAATAATAATAATAAATACATCATGCTATTAATGGTAAAAATGTAATTCAATTACATGCTGGAGACCAGATACAAAATTTCAAACAATATTACAGTAGCTATATCAAAGGTATAATAAAACCTTTATTAAAAAATGAAGAAACTAATTGTTAATATTAATATAAAGTTTAATCTGTACACAAAAAAACAGAAATAACAATAGTGATGGATTGAGAAATTTTTATGCAGAAATAGGAGGGAAGAGGGAATAAATAAATGATCCCTTTCCAATTTCCATCCTCATTCAAAAATTACGGGCTGATCTACCGAAAGTGTTGCCTAGGGTCTAGTGCTAATTCGGAGCTGTCTCCATAAACTTCAAAATAAAAAAGCCAAGGTACATATGTTACACAAATGATATAATTCAACAAATAATAACAATTAAATAAGAAACTAGTAAAACAATTCAATAAATAAAATAGTACTGCAAGTAAATAAAAAATTTGCAATAATATTTTTAAAATGCATTCAATAAATTGTTAAACTGCTTAAAATTGCTTTCTTCAGTATGTGATTGGGGGGACCTTAATTATTAGGAGGCATTTCAAGCTGGGAACATGGTCAAGGGTTTTAGCAATCAGACCCTCCTCTTAATTCCGTAACGGTCATCAACATACTATTTTCCAAAAACTATTTTCAATAACAGCAATGTGAGACACCTATAACATTTAACTCACAGTTATTCAAATTAAATGCTGAAAAATGACGCCACAGGCACGACACTAATGGGCATGCATTGCATTCAAGATAATGAAGCTATTTTTTTTTAAAGTGATCCCATATTTATGGGAAACTTCAGAGTACTATATTATTATAACTGATGTTTTCATGAGTGTTGCAAAAAGAAGAAAAAAAAAAACACCTGCTGTTAGCAAAACTATTATTGATAAATCTAAATGACTATTTTAGATCTTTCAATGTTTAATTGTAGCAATTTTTTAAATATACATAGAAAAGTCACGAAATCCTACCCTTAAAAAATTACAGCTGAAAAAGTTTTGACAGCTACAAGAGGCCTAATTCTGTTAATAATTTGTCGCGCTCTGAGTGGTTCCGCAAAGTACAAGCACGCGCATGTGTTTAGTGGCTGTAAACGAACTTTACTATACAAACGCTGTGATTGAAAAGTCAAAAATAAATTATTAAACAAATTTGAAAAATTGTGCTACAAAAATCAACTGTGAGTATTGGAAAATATTGTGATACTTATATAAATATCAAAATATTGGCTATTTATGATATACAAACTGAAACAACAATTCTTTTTAAAAACATTCTTACCAAACGTTCCAGATGAACAACAAAACAGAGGACTGCTAAAAACATCATTTGGTCTGATTTTTTTTAAGCAAGTTGTTTTGAAAGAAGTATGATTTCAATTTGGAAAAAAAAGCAATATTAATTAATCACAAAATTTGCAAACAGTTGCAAACTAGGCAAAGTTGCAAGTATGCAATATTTCCCTAATTTTGAGCTTAATTAACATTGTTTTCTTCCCTTCTGACTTTCAGCATAAAGGTAATCTATGCATTGCTTAAGTATGATTCAGTTTTAGCAACTACCAAATTTTCACTCTGTAATGAAAAGTGTTTTCAAGTATTTTTTCAGGACTTTTAAGGAACTTATTACACATTTGAATGGGTTAATATAATAATAAAAGTAACATGTAAACTATGGAAAACACTGTAAAGAAAAAATATGTATTCAAAACATAAAACAGAGTCATTATAATGAAAGTTTTACTGTGAAATAACCATAAAAAGAAAACTACTGGGCCAATTGTTATGAAACTTGGTAATATATTTTTTCTTGTATCTAAAATCCCAAAACCTTCTGTAAAATATTGCAAAATTTGGTAACATTTGGACCAAAATTTTTCATGACCTTTTCAAAGTGCAGTTCTGATTATAAAGGCATTGTATGATGTATGTTATATATGTATGTAGCATGTATGTATGTGCACTCCATACAATTAATTAGAAGTCACATTGAAGATCTGGGAAAATTGTTTGTTTAAATTTCATGTAGTGTATTTTAATAAAAAGTGCATCATACTTTATATCAGTCATTTTTATGTGTACATAATTTTACTGCACCACACAAAAAAAAGTTTCCAAATCATAAGCAAACAGCAGATGTAAGTGAACATGGAAATGCCACAACTGTATAAGACACATAGCTAAATAAAAATAAAGATTTAGTAAATTTAAGCAGATTTAATTGATTTATGTATATATAATAGTGCTTGACAAGAAGTTATATATAAAGCAGGTCTTGCAGTGACATTTTCCCAAACATATAATAGGAAATATGGAATTTACTTTTCAAAATATAGGAATTTTTAATGAAAAGAAATAGTAAATGTACATGCAAATTCCTTTTTCAAAGAATATAAATATGTAAACAAATAAATTGATAACATTTTTGCACATAGTACAAAAAAAACAAAAACTTTCCAGATTTTTCCTGTTGAAATATCAGCAATGTCAACCTTAACTGTAACTTAGAAAATTAAATCAAATTCTAACAAAAAATTGCAAGCTAAGTGTTTGCATTATGAATTGAATGCTTGTCAAAAGGCATCTCAACTTTTTTTATTATGCAAGCTTGGATATTGTGCAAAAAAAAAAAAAAAAAAACTTTACTACTGTAAAATCCCCTAAGTAACAACCCCTCCTGTTTTTCAAAACTCAACCAACAATTCCAGACAGGGGGAGGGGGAAATTAGATAAACAAATTTTTTTTAATATAAGTTAAGAGTATGTACAGAAGATTGAAAAGCTTAATTTTAACTAAGAAAAAATAAACAAAAATCTTTATTATAATTTTTTAGTAGTAATAGATTGCATAGAATGACATCTTCTATTGAACATAGGATTTAGCACTTAAGTTAGCAGTAAACCCTATATTTTAAATTAAACAAAGTATTGAACCCCAAATTTGGCATGCTCAAGACTGAAGGCTGTGTTTCAGAATTTGCAGATTTCGGAGCACGATCAAAAACGGCTGATGAACCTGACCAAAAATGGTGGCTTTTCGGAAGCATCAATGCTGAGCACACAAAATTGATTTTTAAGCACATAAAGCAATAATATCAATAATTACTAAAGAAATAAATAAAATAAAAAAAGAAATTGGACATATTTAATCATCATTATCAGAAAATCCTTCAAAATTAGTTTCCATATCATCACTATTGTCCCAGGGTTTGTTGATTTAAATCAGCTTGATTTAAATCAAGTGATTTTTTTCAAAAATACCATTGATTTTACAATGTTAGAAAGTGTTTTAAGAATGAAATATGTTGCAATTACAACAACTGTTTCAAACAAAACTTCCTAGGTCTATGTCTCTGTGTGCATAACAAATTTCATAAGTTTAGAACTAATTACTATTTTTTAAATTTTACAATATTACTCTTATTCTTCAAGCATCTTAACTGCAAATCATAATTCATTCAATCATTCAACTTAAAATTCATAATAATCAAGAACCATTTTGTGTTTTTTATCTTAAAAATAGTATTTTAGATCAACTTAATAAATGCCACACAATAAATAATTCAGAGTGATAGTGTTTAATACAACAATTGTTGGAACTTAGAATATGTATCCTTAAAGTTTCATCCATGTCCCCTAAAAGCTTAAGGTGTTTTACCTTCTAAAATATTTTTTTATCATAGAAGTTTTCAATAACGATATTTGATTAAAACAAAAAGTTTCAGTTTTTAGTAATGCTGTGAGCATATGATTTCACTAAATGGGTAAAAATATTTCAGGCTTTTTCATTTATAAACTAGAAAAATGATTAAAGCTCAATGTAAAAATTAGTTATACACAATGGTTACTTTTTTACAGCTTTTAATAGCAAAATAATTCAGATTAAATTTGTTCATTTTCTCTGTACTTATGAGTGTGCTCTGTACTTATTCCTGGTAGGGTTAAGTTTCATTTAAGTCATACCTTTGTATTAGTTTTTTTTTTATCATTATTATTATTTAAAAACATTTACTGCTGTGAAAATAGCTTAAAATGTGCTTTTGCATGTTGATTAACATTTCATATTGTTTCTATGAATGTAACATAATAAATATCCAAAAAATTTAAGGTCTTTTTTAAAAAATTTAAAAAATCCGATTTAAATTTAAGAAATCTAATTTAAATTTAAGAAATCTAATTTAAATTTTAAAAATCACGAACTCTGTATTGTCCCTTCTCCAACAGGTGAGGCGGGGGCTCCATTCGATAAAGGGGTTATTTTTGTGATTTTATGTAGTAGAAGTCTTTAACAGTCTTTACTTGAACCGTTTGAATCAAATTGCAATTTTCGAGTAGACAGGGCAAAAATGACAAACATGTGAGTCATCTACTACAAAGGATGAAAGGTGAGAAATGTTGAAAATAATGGAAAACAGAAAATGATTGATTTTCAAGCGGCAGAATTACTTAGCGGGAAGAAACAAACCAGTTTTACACAAGTGTATGCAATAACATATCGAAGGGCATAAAAAATCAGGGCTGACGAGAAAAATCGTAATACATTGCTAAATTTTAGTAATTTATGCCTAATCTGTAAAAAACTTAGCAAGTATGAAAAGGATAAAAACAAAAACTGATAACAATAAGAAAGAGAGCAAGAAAAAACATTATGACTCAAGTTACGGATGAGGAGATTTCCAGATATGGAAAAGATTTGACTACTCATGGATATAGAAACACAATTTATTGTACTAGTATTTCAAAAAAAAAGAAAAAATCCCCTACATTTGAAACAAAAGCCATAAATATCTTACATTGAAAGCAATTGATAATTTTCGAAACCGTTGACGGCATCAGACTCTTTACCGGTATTTTATGGGACTGTTAAATACTTTAAATGCTGCTCAATAACATCTGTAGAATTTGATAGAACATTTTCAGCTATGGAAATCAAATTAAATGACCAAATAATCAAACTACCATAATGTATTTTGCAACAGATTTTAGACAAATACAAAGGAATAGTTTTCTGGTACATTAAATGTCAAAAAATAAGAGAATCTGTATCATTACATTAAAAATTAAGGAAACTCTTAAATTTTAAGGTCGAATTGTAAAAGTTGGGAAGTATGTGACTAGGTTTGTAAGCATAAGAAAGTGAGCAACTTTGAAAAAACAAATACAAATAAAATAAGCACATTATGCACATAAATAGTAGTCTCATTTTAATTTTAATACTGGCAAATACTTACCATGTGCCTTAAGGTTTCAAACACTTTAAGGTAGTAAGGCAAAGTTAACAACCCATAGTTTAAACAATTAGACACAGACATCTGAGTAAAGTTGAATGAACATCCTGAAAAATAACTCTATAAAATTTCTACTACCTGAAAATAGCATTAAGAATAAAATTAGTTTTTTTTCTACAACAATTTATCATAACACTTTTAACAGCCATACAAAATTATCGCTTTCAATAGTTTTAAAGAACAGTACATCAAATTGTAAACTTATCAAATACTATTTTTATATACTTATACAAATTATATGTTTACTATGTATTTGAAACTAAAGTTTTAACCAAATTTAAAGAAAAGAGAATGTTTTGATTATTATTATTATTGATCCATTTGATTCCGTGACCATGTGTTGTAACGACTCAAATACAGAATTCCAGATGGGGTCATTATATGGCAAGTTGATTGTAACTTTCAACATACAAAATTATTGAAATATTTACAGGATACAAAAGGACTGTGAAACCCAAGCATGGCATGCAATTTTCTGCAACGCACAGGTTCGAAGTTGGCATGCTTCCAAAATATAAGTTTTATATTTACATGTTGTACAAATTAAGAAAATTCAATTAAAATACATTAGGAATCTTCTTCAAAATTTTACGAAAATTATTCCAACCTTCACAATAAGTTAAAATTTTGTAGAGAGAAAAATACTAGTAAGAGAAGTAATTTCCAGCAAAACATGATGTGTTTAAGCCATTAAAAATTGATTACCAATGGAAAAAGAGTAAACTTCTGCATTTATTTGCAAATTGGTGGGAAATCTCACAAGATATTAATTTCAATTCATGCAGTAATAAATACGGGGTGAGAGGGGATGTAGATCACATCTACTGAGCACAACAACATATTAGTGCGTACCGATTAGCACTTCCGCCAAGTACTGTTTCAAGCCAAGTACTTTTCTCCACCAGACCCCTACCTGTTAGCCGAGGCCTTAGGATTGCTTACGCACGGGGAGAGGTAGTGGGGTCTACGGATTTTACATGCACATATCCCCAAGTATACATGGTGGTCTTCAGTGGGTGTCGAACGCGTGACCTTCCAGGTGGAAGTCCGACGTGCTAACCACTAGGCTACCACGGTCCTCAAGCCAAGTACTGAGTACTCAGCCTCTTGGCTGAGCAACGAGTACTAATCGTGTTTAAATAAATAAATAAACACGGACACAGACGAGAAAACTTCTGCACTTGTTGGAATAGCAGTATGGGTCATGAGCATGTAATCATTTTTTTAAATTAAATTCAATAGAAAAGCAAATTTTTAAAATAGAAATACAAAAAGACACGATTAGCAACAGCATACCTGCCAACCCCTATTTTGAAAAATGCAGAAGATAATCTAAAAATTTGCAGAAGAAATTATGTAAAATGCAGAAGATTTTACGAGATTCCAAATCATACCATGGATGATTAAAGTAACTAAAATTTAGGTTTTACTGAATTTTATAATCATATTATTTTATGTTGACATTTTCAACAAAACATAAGTTTATAAAATTAGGGATCTGGTCTAACTATATTATAAAAACAACTTTTGCTATGACTATTAATAAGACAACTCGACAGCTTTGATTATCCATTATGAAACAAAACACTGCAACATTTAAAAAGTATATACTTGTAAACAAATGAATTTCTCTCTTATTTCTTGTGCAAAAAATCGTCATGTTTAAATATATCGCTAAACTGTAAACCAGATGCTGTGACGATAGTTCAAGTTCGGAGCCTATTGGTCGAAGCTCAGTTCAGACTTGGTTTTCCAATGATTCTGGGTGCGCCAAAAGAGTTGCGTGTCATACTTTATTACTTTTAGCAAAAATGAGGAAGTGTAATCATTAGCGCAGTACTGCGGAAAATAGGCAGTAAATGAGGAAAGCTTCTACAAAATGAGGAAGGGTTGGCACTTGGCAGCTATGTAACAAATTTAGAGCTAACCAAGGTGGTCCCAATCATGGATCCTTTAAAGACCATTCTTCTAGTCACAAATTTTATAAAAGTAGAATAAAAATAAATAAAGAAAGGAAAAAAAAATAAATATAAGTTTAGAAAAATTGTAACACAAATAAGGCTTGTAAACCCAAATTTTCAGGCAGTAGTTGGTCAGTACACATACATAATTAAATAGCCACTTTTTCATATAATATATAATTAATCGTTGTTGTTCTTATCAGATGGTGAAACAAATTATTCATGAATTTTTTTTTATCAGTATGCAAAAAAGAAAATACTAGGGTATGCCATTTGTGAGTAAAGATTGTTCTTACACTTAAAACGGAGTGCAGGAAAATAGAAATTACGTAATGCAATCGAAATAATACATGACCAGTTGGACATTTTTTAGGCATATGAATGCTGAATAAAACACAATGACAATTTAAACATAATTAATTACATTTCTAATGCTACAGGAGTGTTATACAATAATTACCTTTTCAGCAATTTCTTTATCTTGAATGCTCAAAACAGCTCAAGCAATGAAATTACGCCTGCCAATAAGAAGTTTCAAGTTATCCATTGTCTTCAGAGCTCTGAAAGTCAAATTAGTGAAATTTTAACTATAAGTAGTTTTTATCTTATTAAAATATAACTGATAAAAAAACAGAAATAAATTAATTAGCAAAACACTAATGTAAACCCAACTCAAGGCATGCATGATTTTCAACTTTCAGTTCACTGAGCAATTTGAACCACTCAACTTAATCAGTGTAGTATGCTGTTTAAAATAGCACATGCATGCTTCAAGCTGATTATGCAGTGCTTGCTCACTCTAATCTGCATACAGCTATAGATGTTAAAATGTAAGAATTAAAAGTTGTAAAAAAAAGATACTATAAGAAAAGAAATTATAAACAAAGAGATTAAATTACTAACTTTAGCATATTAATCATTCAAAATGTAAGTAGTAACATTTCATCAGAATAAAAGTACAGTAATACCTATACAGTTGACCACTTTTGTTATTAACTGAGCCAACCCTATATTTTATGATGAAATGAAACCATTTTAATGTGACCACCTGAGTTGACCACGTATGGACCAAATTTCGGTGGGAGTATTGTAAAACGCCTTTGTAAGTTGACCGCCTAATTATTTCTATATTTATTTGTTTATCTATTCTTTCAAAGATAAAAAAACTAAAATAAATTGTCCAGCATACTTTTGCTTAATGCTATAATATTCGACTAGTGTCTGGTCTAGGATGTGTCTGGATGGATGAAACATCAATGAACAAGAAGTTTTCCTAAACTTCTTTATAAGTTAACCATATGGGAAAACTACTATGAGCATTCTTTTATTCTTTAAATAAGTTTCTTCTATCTGATGCAGTCATTTTGAAAAAATATGTATTTTCGGGAAACTTTTACTATTATACAAGTAAATTACATGATTAATAAGATATCTATCTTCATTCGAACTAAGTACTTTACTTTCAAACTTGTATAAGATAAACTGTAAGTCATTCAGGTTTAATTTCTTTAATCATATTTTAAATAATTGTGAAAAAAGATAGCTAATTACTATTTTAAAGTAATGTTGCTACATGAAGCTATATTTTAATTAGTTACAAATGAATAAATGCATTGTGTAAGAAATGACCAAAAAAAAAACTTCCTCTATAAGTGGACCACTAAAGTGCTGCACCACAAGTGGTCAATTTACAGGTTTCACTGTACATTATTACATAATTACTTGCAAACCATAATTTGAGTTTAGTTGCATACATGGTGAAAATTAGATATGGGCTATCAAATTCACCTAAACTATAGATGAAGTAAAGCACAACTATTTGAATTACAGAAGACTTGGTTATAGCGACACCGTTTATAGTGACAACTCTGTTATAACGTCAAGAAATTCCACTCCCTTCATTCATCCATCAATAGTAATTGTGATTGCTTATAGCGTCATAAATATCGAAGTCCATTGAATGACGCTATAGCAGAGTTTCACTGTATTAACATTTAAAGTCACTAGTAGTCTGTTGGTCCTGGATGAATAAAAAATGATTCAATGCATCAAGAAATAAAATTCAATAATCTGTGAGACCAGAGGTCAGTCACTCTCAATAAAATCATTTCTTATTAGAGTGGAATATTGTTTATATGACCAGCATTTATACAATGTTTTAGTGTGGTCCCAATTCTTGGATCTAGCCAGAAGGGTAAATTGATTATACAACGTTATTGTTTATGTGACATTTTTTCCATAGCCCGTTTGGTGTCGTATAAGCAATACTCCACCTAATTTACATTTCCTATTTTTTTATTTACATAGTTAAAACAATTTTGTGCAATTTTTTTACATGAATTTTCCTTAGATGAAATTGACCAATTAGATACTGTAAATAATAAATGAAAGTTAATTAGAGTGCTACATTACATAAATTCCATGAAAAATGTGAGTATATTCAAATGTGAATTCATATGTGTGCGATACATAAACTTAATAGCACTTAAGTTCATATGGAAATATATTTCATGTCAGACCACCAATGTATCTCCAAACTTATTGGTCTGAAGGATCAATATTAGAAAGTTTTCTAACGTTTCAATTATAGCATTGTAGCAGAATTAGAAACATTACTATTTAAAATATAGAAATTTCTATGACACTTCAATAAAATAACAAAAGTAGAACAGCATTAATATCAGTACTTTAAAATAATTGAGATAAGCATTATTTTACTTCATAGTAATTTATAGAACCCTTAAATTTTAAAAGTAAAATATTTTCTATATTCTGAAATGCTCAATGGTCTAACATTATACGGAACTGCCAGAAATGAGTTGTTGGCATTCAGTACCTACCGTTTGGGGTTGCTCCAAAGTGGCCAGTGGACTTGGTATTTCTTCAGCATGATACAGCAGTGGAACATATGTGAAGCAATGAAATTTTTTGGGAAAGTATATAGTTTAATAAATATGTTACAATATTGATGATTATTGTGATGAATACATCACAGTTGCTTAATTATATTGCACAATAAATAAAGGTATAATTTGAATTTGTTTTGAACATTTAATTAGGATTAAACTCTAAGTTATCTTTTTAAAAATAGAAACTTCTTAGAACAGAAATAAAACTTTATTCTTACCAACAAGCAGGGTTGGTTTTTTGCTGGAAAAATACTTATAGTTCCTGAATAAGGAAGAGTAAGGTCTATAATTTTAAAAGGGCTTAAATAAATTAATTATTGGGTATTAATATATGCTCTGCACCAAACAATACATAAAACAAGCTTAGTAAGGCAGAGCAAAGTTTATCGAGGGTTTTTAGTTGTAAACCAAAACGTAATTACACCAACGATTAAAAAAAGAGAGAGAGAGAAAGAGATTTCAGTCATGCAAAAAACTGCACAGAAACACTAATTTAATGGTTTTTATTGGTACTTTTCTCAATATATATGCAGTTGTGCACATTTAAATCAAAATAAGATGTATAAAATATTTGCGGTAATGAAACAAAATAAAATAGTACATGTGTCCATTCAAAGAACAAATCAATTAAAAAGAACTTCCATGTGAAATTAACACTAACAGTCAATTGGGAAAAAATGAATTAAATTAGAAATACGTTCTAGATGCTAACAAAATACAAAAAATATAATCAACAAAAAGTTATCTACAATAACCTCATAAGTAAAAACCAAATACCATAGCAAAATTTTAAACTAAAAATGTGTAGATAAGTTTACATTATAAAAGCACAAAGCTTTGTATTAAAAAAAGAAAGAAAAAGAATTGAAAATATTCTATATGTAAACCAATGTTAAGATTTTCCACAAACATTATATATGATCCACTTTATGAACATTTTAATTCATTTTGATGTAACTTTGAATTTTACTAATGTTTTTGTAATCAAATGCTATTTGTAGGGATTTTTAAATAAGTTTTCAAGTTCAGCCAGAATGTTTTTAGTGTGTATTTGAGCAGCTTAATAAATATTTTTCCGCTTAATGAAGTCGCAACAGTATCTGTCACCATATAAAAAAATTTTTTTGCTAAAAGCAGCAATGTGGCTTCAATATCATCTGGCTCGATTTTATTCGCACATTAATTTTGAACTCTGATTTCACTGACGATATCCTTTGGCTGGTTTTCAATTGCATAGTAGTTTTGGACTCCTGTTTCACTGAAGGTAGTAGTAAAAAACTCATATAACAGCAAAAACAGGAAAATCAGATATTGAATGACAAAACGAAGAAACAATCATAGTCAGAATAAAATCTTTTCAGTCGATCCTTCTGTTTTGAACTTTGTTGGTAAAAACCTGAAAATTGCTGTTTTAACTTTGAAATCCATCATTCGAAAACAGTTACACTTTCAGAACGTCAAACAAACCTTATATTTCGCACAGATTACTGACTGTAAACAGAACTTAGAACTCTCCCACGATGACTGAAAATATAAAAAGAAGGCCTATTTCCGATAGCTTCAAAGGATTTACTTTCTAGTTCAGTAGTTGCACGAATTTCTTTGAAGTCACCAGCAATCAAAGTCACTCCCCATATCGTAATTACCAGACTTAAAATGGTCTGTGCTATTATGTCCACAGGTAAATAATGAAATCCTTGTTCAGTGAGACGCAAATACGAACGATGTTGTGCTGCTGAATATGCTGAATGAATGAGGGAAAAAAGACCTAAAGTTATGAAAAACTTTCCTATGTTGTTCTTCATTGTGTTTGAAAATACAAATTATAATACTAATTTCATTTAATTTCACTAATCAAAACACAAACATGAGAGAACCACAGAAGACGAAACGGAAGAATCATCAGACAAAACGGTTACAGTTACAGCACTCTCTAGGTTAAATTATAAGTGGCAGTCCGAGAAATAAAGGCTCAAATTAATGAAATTAAGGTGACGTAATAAATACTAATAATAATAATAAGTGAAAATAAATTAAAATAAAAGAAAAATTTAAAAAGTTAGAAATCCTTAGCTTTGCTATTTCTCTACGCACGTACAAACATTTGTGCTGAAAAAAAAAGTTTCTGTTTTAACAGAAGGTAAAACGGATTACTATATAATAAAAGCAAGAAATAACTTTATATGCTTAGAGGTAAGGAGGCATCTTTATTGCATACAGTATGCTTACAATTTTTCAGTCCGCAAAAATCAGGATGCTTTGACGACTCAACGACTGTAAGGAACGTTTTGCGAGCTTTTGAAATAAATTTAAAAGTTTAAAGTCCAGCCCCCTCCCCCTTTTTTAGCCTACTTTCCCGTAAAAATAAAAAAAATAATAATAAAGTAGGAAAGAAGGCTTAATGTACCGTGAAAATATCGTTAGAAATCAAGAAAAGTCAAAAATAAGTTAAGTAATTAAATAAAGATTGAAAACTAAAAAAATTGAAAGTAGAGGGTAGATGGGGGAAAAGTGTGTCTGTCGGTCTGTCCCCTCCTAATAACTTTTGAACGAATTATCCGAGTCAAAAAATTCTTTTTGCATTCGAAAGATCTCGTCAAGGACATCTCATTTCCATATTTTAATTTCCAAATGAAGACATTTGGATGTTTTGCATCAAGAAGCTCCCTGTCGCATTGAAAAAGGGATTCCAAGCAATCCCGAAACATATGTCTGCGTTTTAATTGCTCATTTGTGCTTTAAATTAACGGGAAATTATATTTCAATAAGGGATCAGTCAGTTATATGCTGTGAAATACAAAATTAAAGGGTGAGATATTGTTCGAAAAAAAGAGAAGAAGAAAATGTTAAGTATTATAACTCGCACATGTTTGGAAATGAAAAGTTCTTTATTATCCTGATTTATTAACGACTTGGATTGTTCGAGTGCCATGCTTTCGTGTGATTGCATCAATTTCTTTTTGAATCGAATGAAAATAATCCAATTATTTAGGAAAAATATTAAATGATACGGGTACGAAAACAGAGGCGCTTTATGCCAACACAAAAGTTCTCTTAATTTTGCTATATTGTATGTTTATTTTAGAGATACTAATTGATAAGCTATGGTAACTACTGATATTACTATGCGATAGATCGTATGATATTACAGTAACTGGCACTATTATGGGACACAAGTTAGTTATGGTACGAAACGCTAACCACAGCCGTACCGTATGTAGCATCTGGGCCTTCACGGATTACCCCCCAGTATGAGGGGGCACGACTGCGGCGCTATCCTCCTTGTCTTCCCACAAACTCTCTGACAAACTGACAACCAGCACCAGCCATAGGGGCTGGGCTGGCAGAGCTTTGCCGACCTGCTTTACCGACCCGGGGCCATAGTCATGCTACAAAGCAAGCCTTACGTCACCCGGATCGGATGTTGCTATTTTAGTCGCCTCTTACGACATGCATAGCTACATCGGCGCTATTCTATGCCCGCCACCGCAGGGCGAAGTTAGTTATGGTATATATTTGGCTGTTAATGCTAAATCAACATAATAGTCAACAACATAATAGTCCTAATAGTCATTTCATGACCTAGCCGAATATTCGGCCCGGCCGAATACTCCGTAAGATCAAATTCGGACAGGCCGAATATTGATTAGCTAGTCCGCCGAATAGTTCTGCTACAGTAGAAATGTAAGAAAATTAAGGAATTAGTAGATTTTAAACACTTAAAATTGCATAATAATTATTGCAGAAGAATACATTAGTATATAGTTTTAATAAATAAAAATAGTTAAAAAAAACCATTTTTTTTAAAACATTGTTTTTAGGTTTGACTGAACAAAAACAAAAACAGATTTTAAAGCTATAATGTTGTATTTTATATTTAGCATTTGCTCCCAATACCTGGCAATAATTAATTATGATGGAGAATATGATACTACTTTTATTTTGTTATTATTGACAAAGTCAAAGTTTGACTTTGGATTGACTGATTTATTGTGAATATTGGGTAAGAGCGAAATGTTAAAAGACTAGATTATACCATGAATATTAAGATAGCATAACTTATTGGGGTTTTTGTAAATAAAAATATATTCCAGTATAATGCATTAAATTTTAATGGATCTTTAAAAAATAGGTATATTTTTTTCAAATTTCCAATTCAGCAGGCATTTACAGACATTATCCTAATGCCGAAAAAAATAGGTATGTAAACAATCCATAAAATAAAAATATTAACTTTTTATAACTTTTAAAATATCTTCATAAAACTTTTGAGCAAGGTAAATAAATGTTCACTAGACAATAATATTTCTTTCATTTGAATTAAAAAATTAGTAAAAAAATGCTAATGCTTACATTAAAACCTATTCCACTTGTGGTTGAAATTCTCAATTTTTTGTATTCAAAACTATGTAGGAAATACATTAATTTTAGATAGTTTTAAATTCTTAACAAACAAGAATTGAATCATACATCATAGATTAATGTGTGGAATTCGCGTTTGATATTGTGAATGCTTTTAAATTTGGAAAATACATTTTATTACAACGATTTTCTAGAAATTTTCATATTCGGCCCAGAGGAAATGACCAAATATTCGACTTCGGCCTGCAAGAAATGGCCGAATATTCGGTATTCGGCCAAATCACTATTCGTTACATCGCTAGTATCTTATATATAAGCCGCTTAAATGTCTGTTTGTCACCGATAGCTTATTCCGAGTTTCTTACTTCGAGAAAACGGCATTGTGCTGCCATCTACACAATTGTTTTTATAATGAAAACGACTAATAATCAAAACTTTACTCTAGCATTTTGAGTGAGGCATCGCTTGCAATCTCCGTTAAAAATTAATGTAAGCGCGAATTTAATTTAATCCTTCTTTCTTTGTTTTAATTTATTTATCGTCTGCGCTTTTTATATTATATTAAAGTGGCAGCGCTCTTTTTTCCAGTTTCGTTAAAACTATTGTTTTGACAATGATTATGTTGGATATAAATAAATATTTTTCACAAACAATTTGATTATATAGTAAATAATATTTTTATTTTACAGATTATTATAACTTAGATGTTTTTTTCTGTAAGAATATTTTGTTCCGAAATTATATGTTTAACATTTATTCATTATTCTTTACTGTTCTACCTGATAATAAATATCTCTTTGATTTGATGTGCATTTCCGGTTACTGGGAGAATTGTATATTTATAATACTATCTAGAACAGTGGTCATTTCATGTGACCGCCGGGCTTACTAGTATACATATAGCATATATATAAACACACACACACACTCATATATATATATATATATATATATATATATATATATATATATATATATATATATGGGACCGTCTATAAATGATGTCACGCTCTTTTTCCCATATATTTGATCCTCTCCCTCCTTTGTCACGAAACGTCACACTTCAACGGACCCCTCTACCCCCTTCGTCCCCCTCCCCGTATGGTGGCTGGGGAAGATAGAATAGCCCCAGCGTAGATATGCGTGTCGTTAGAGGCGCCTAAAATAGCACTATCCGTTCCGGGTGACGTAAGGCTTACTTTGTAGTAGGACTGTGGCCCGGGACGGTATAGCAGGTCGGCAACGCTCTGCCAGCCCAGCCCCTATGGCCGGTGCTGGTTGTCAAGTGTCAGAGAGTTTGCGGGGGGAACAGGAGGACAGCGCTGCGGTCGGCTACCTCACGTATGGGGGTAGTCTGTGAAGGCCATCGAGCTACGTACAGTATGACCGTAGTACCCCCTTTGTCCCATGTCACGCTATGCTGCATAAGCATGGTGTCACACTTCTTGTTACCCCTACCCTCCCCTTGTCACAATTTCACGAACGCCCCCACGAAGCGTGACATCATTTATGAATGATCCACACACACACACACATATATATATATATATATAAGCAGTGAAACCCAAAAATAAATAAATGATGAGTAAATAAATAAATAAATATATAAAAGTAGGTTAGGGTTTTCCCAGATCCTAAAAAAGGTGTTAGGCATTCGCACAACGGCGCTGATCGGCGCGAGCTTGGTTGCAGACGCCTTAAAAGTCAAAACCAAATCTAAAGTCTTAAACTCTACTTGCTTCCTCGAGCAGAAAATTTTCAAAGTGAAAAATAAAGCAAAAAAAGGCTGTATTAATTAATCATAAATTAATTTAAACAGTTTAATGTTAGTTTATTTTTTAACGTTATTATTATTCGGTAGTATAGAATTTTGTTACACTTCATTGTAATTTAAAGTACTTTATATAGTAAAAAAATATTTGGAACACGTATGTTGCTTTTTTTTTTTTTTTGAACAGATTGAGAGTCCCGTTGCTCTTGAACGTGTAACTAGGTAGAGAAAGGATGACGTAAAGAAATAAATTAATGGTTATGAAAAGAAATAAATCATTTTTCAAGACAAAAAGCTACAACCTTATATACAGTCACATATACACAAATATTCTTAAAATTTCAATGAGGAGGGGAAACAATCTCATGTTAAAATAACATATCAAAAATACAGCTGCTCTTTTAATTTCAAAATTATTCTCAGTTAAAAGAAATGAACTTCATAGCTTTCAAATTAAAAATATCTAGAGCATTAAACGAATTATTTTCTTTAATATGTAAGAAAGATCATTTATCCTCTTTTGTAATTATTTTTGACGTGTCTAAATTTTTCTGACATGATATATGTTCGACGAATGTTTTAACGTTGATAAAAGGTATAAATAAAATCTCAGCTGAAAATAATTAAGAATAAAAAATTGTATTTTTAAAAGATCTCATTTCCTGACGACTTTTCTTTTTTAAATTATATACTTTTTTCCCAGCACTGAAAAGTCTTTTTATTAATGATAACCACGAAACATAAAATAAAATGTAAAGATGATGCATGAATAATTTAAAAATTTTTCTTGCTTTATCTTGCTTTTTCACTATAAATTTAAGTAATGTTAAAAAATCGTAATAAAGTTGTAACTTTTATTTCCATTGAAAGAAAGTTCAAGTTAGTTGGGACTTTAGAAAGTAAAACTCACCCGGGGAAAAAAGAAAGAAAGAAAAAGGAAAAACGGAAAAGAAAAAAAAAAAACGTTTTGAATTCCATTAAAAAAGAATAGTTCTTGAAAATAACGCTAGAAGGTTGCATTTAACGTAATTTAGTTTCACTTCATATTAATGGAAATTTTTTTCTTTTATCACTTCAATGATCACTTTGTATCTATTCTAGGAAACCCAGCTAGCATCAGCCAATGAAAGAGATAAGGGATACATATATGTATCGTACATATATATTCATATATTCATGTTTTATCTTTCTCTTTCTCTCTCTCTACTGCACACACACACACATATATATACATTACTCACAATATTTGTCAGATTATAGAACTTTTTCTCTCTAAGAGCGCAGTACAAAATGAACGAAAAATTCAACATCTGAAAAAAATTAAAATTGCAATGCGTTTCAGGGTTGCCAAACGTCCCGGATTTTTCTGGATAGTCCCGGATTTTGATAAATTGTCCTGCGTTCCGGGCAACTTCAATACGGAACAGCAAAAGTCTTGTATTTTTGCAAGGATATCGATCTTACCGGATACCGGGTATCCGGTGACCATTGTGTGACAAGTCCGTACAGGAAATCCAGCTCTGATGTTTCAAATCTCTAAATTCTATGCCTCGAACAGCTTCCAAATAAACAATAAGTTTTTAATTTACATATGATTTTAAAATATGATAATTAATTACATTTTAAAAATCAAAATTGACATTCCGGAAAACCGCATTTTTGTGCAGTGTCCGGATATTGGATTTCGGTTGCTTAAAAAGTGGCCGGATACGGGATATTTGGCCTCCTATATCAGAGATCCAGGATCCGGGCGACAATTCCTCTTCTTGTCCGTCGCGTCGTCGGTGCGCCTCTGATGTCCCGTATTTAGTTTTTAGCCTACTTTCCCGTAAAAGTAAAAAAAAAAAAAATAATAAAGCATGAAAGAAGGCTTAATGTATCGTGAAAATATCGTTAGAAATCAAGAAAAGTCAAAAATAAGTTAAGTAATTAAATAAAGATTGAAAAATAAAAAATTTGAAAGTAGGGTTTTGAGATGGGGAAAAAGTGTGTCGGACGGTCTGTCGGTCTGTCGGTCTGTCTGTCTGTCGGTCTGTCCCCCGTAATAACTTTTGAACGAATTGTCCGATTGGAAAAATTATTTTTGCATTCGAAAAATCTCGGCGAGGACATCTCATTTCCATATTTTACTTTTTGATTTGAACAATTTTTTGTTCAATTTTGAACAGTTCAAAAAATTTTAACATTAGCGCCTATGGGTGAAAATGAAGCAAATTATGTAAACTCTGGGTACAAGATATAAGTTCCCATGAACAAGCTCACTGGAAGAAGTTCTTGGCGCGAAATATTGATTTGAACAATTTTTGTTCATTTTTGAACAGTTCAAAAAAAATTAACATACCGCCTACGGGGAAATTTCAATCCTATATAATTTCTGATCTAACGGACCGATTTGCTTGGAACAAACTTTATCGGAAAGCTCTTATGACGTAGAACATGTACAAATAGAAAGTTTATCCAGAACTAACGAGCCTATTTTCCTATGAAATTTTTTGTTCGGGATTTTCAAGAATATTTTTGAATTAATGAATGATTAAATGAATAAGCAAAAGAATGATTGAATAAATGAGTGAATAAATACATGAATGACTTAATAAATAATTATTGAATGAATATGTATTAACCGTTGTAAAAGGTATATTTGGAGCAATTAAGAACTAAAGCTAAACGAGAAAGACAGAGAGAGAGATAGCTAGATTATAAATTTGAATTCGGTGTATACGGGAAAGTAGGCTCGTATAGTTCTAGACGGAACTTCTTGTTAAATTTGGCAACCCTGATGCGTTTTCACTAACAGTTAAATCTTTTTGAAAAGCTTAGTGAAGAACAATGTTCAAGCTATTGGAAGATAATATTATTATTAGACATCTAAATTATAGTTAACACTTATTGAACTTATTCTACTGTAGGGACTTTTTGTGCTATATGTAAGGAAATTTGAATCTTGTAGACATTTTTGTAAAGAACAAAGAGAATAAAAAAGCATTAAATAAATTAATTATCTTATAGACATCTCTTCCTTCATTCCTTCTGTTTTAGTTCTCATGTTACAAAAGAATTTTATCCATTTTCTGAGACGGTAATTGAATGAGTTAGTTGAAAAACACTGACCAAAAGATATCTCTACGTTTCAAGAGGTATACGAACTATTAAAATATACTTGATTTAGGTAAGTTAAAGCAGTTAAGGAGTAATTTTAAGTGATATTTACCACATATATTTCAATTATTGAATTTTGTAAACATGACTTTTGCTTTAGCAGAAGGTGAAAGTTATAAATTGTTGCGTGAAAATCAACATTTCTTTACAAAACGTTTCTTAATTGGTATTGCTGTAAGCAACGAAGTGATGTGCTCAGGAAGATTTTTTTTTTATGATAGTTATAATTAAGTTAGATTGCATTTTCATCTAAAATAATTTTTCTCACTCAAAATATGTTTTATATTTAAGCATTAACGTACATTTGAAAAAGGAATTAAGTGATTTGTCCAGTATATCATTGTTCGAGAGTTCTTAGATTACACGTTATAAGCAAAGAAGAAAAATCTAGTTGTACTTAAAAACGTTTAAATGTACAATTTTTTAATTTCTGTTCTTTTATTTAGCTTTGAGAGTGCAAAAAGGAAAGAAAAAAAAATATGATGACGAAAATAACATTAAAACAATGAAACAAACCACCAATTTTGTCGTTCTTATATTTTATTTCCCGACGAATCTTTATTTGGCTAAAAAAATCAATTTATGTTATCTAAAATGTCAAAAGTACAACTCAACACAGAAAAGAATTAACAATAAACTTCTAATTTCAATATTTTCTGGAAGGGAGCAAGCCGCCTCTGATATGCTCTCAGGAATACATTGATTAGTCTTTAGTTAATTAAAAAGTTAATTAAGCCTCTGGAAAACCTTTGTCTCTCGATAAACCTGTAAATTAACAATTCCAAATAAAAGTACTTTAGGTTAATCTCTGGTAAATTTTTAGTTAATGAGATTGGCGTGAGTTAAATCAGTTCATATGTTGTTTGGACCATTAGAGAAAGAAATAACAAAATCATGATAGATTGAAATATGGCTGCTGTTTCAATTTCGAAAAGACGCTTCCTAGCTACAGCATAGCTGTCACTAATGTAATTCTTTTCGTAGTTGGCGGAATCGGCTTGGGGCTGCAGACATCGTTGCTGAAGAGATTACGCCATCAGCAAAGATAAATGCGACATCTAATTACTGTAACAAATGAGGATTTATTGTTTTATATATTTTCATTGTCAAATAAGATGAAAGTTTTCAGTTTAAACGGTTTATACCAGTTGAAAGAAAAGATGGTTAGCTTGTTGAAAAATTAAAATGTACGTTTTAGAAGCACAAAATGGCAAGTTAGACGCATGTTTTAAAGTTACAAGGAACACTTTTTAAAAAAAATACGTGAGCTTATGGATGAACAAACATCTGAATAAGCATCGAAAAGCAGGTCCCCTACACAATCTACATTTTGAAATAATTATTTTTGGCTCCATATCAGAAGGATAGTGTTCGGTTGTAAGTGAAATAAAAGCAAAATATTTTGCGAACGCTCTGTAGAATACGCCATTTTGTGCTTTCATCAAAGTGACGTTCCTTTTTCAAAATTATAAGTAAGTGCAAATCCAATTTAAGATGCGTTAAATTTAATTAAAAAAATTAAATGGTGTTCCTACTGTAATTACTGCTAATAATTTTACTATTCCTTTTCCGTTTATTCAAACTGAAGATTTACTTGTCAAAAACATTTTAAAACGTATTTCTTCATTTGGCATGCTTTTCAAAATGAAGCATCATGCTTGTGAAGAGTTATAAAAACTGAGACTCGTAGATATTGACTGATGTCTGTGTGCGATAGCAGAGCTATGAATTCAAGTTAAATTGACAGTAATCGGGTAAATGTTAAGGCTGCCTTTCGGTAAACAGGAATGAATTACTTCCTTATAAAAGCAATTCATTTTCATTTTGGTGTCAGACTTCCTCAATTCCGAGGCTATTTTTAGAATTTAAGGTCCATTCAAGTTACTTGATGTTTCACACTTTCAGAAAAACCATACATTCCCCAATTTTTTAAAATTATGATCGATTTATTTCAGTTGGTATTCTTCCAATTTAACCATGGAAAAGCAGTATTTGGATTGCTATTGATTTTTTCATAGGGCAATTTTTGAATATTTTTTTCAAGAATAATGTACTTCTATAAAGGAAGTTTTTCTAGAACTATACGAGCCTACTTTCCCGTTTACACCAACATCAAATTCATTAGCTATCCCTTCCTCATTTTTTCATTTAGCTTTAATTCGTAATTACTTCAAATAGACTTTTTGCAACGGTTGATGCATTTTGATTCACTCATTCATTCATTCCCTCATTCAAGTATTCATTTATTTATTCCTACATTCATTCTTTCACTCATTCGCTTATTCCTACATTCGTTATTTCACTCATTCATTTAATCATTCATTCATTCAGAAATATTCTTAAAAATCCAGATAAAAAACTTTCATGGGGGAAATAGGCTCGTTTAGTTCTGGATGAAATTCCTATTTGTACATGTTCTACGTCATACTCCTTCCGATAAAGTTTGCTTTAAGCAAGTCCGTCTGTTAGATCAGGATTTATCTGACTTAGACGGAAATGTTTCCGTCGTAGCGAATGTAAAATGTTTTTATACTTTACTTCATATTTTCCTATAGATATTTTTTGAACTGTCCAAAATTAAACGAAAAATTGTTCAAATCAATAAACAAAACGTGTAAATGAGATGTCCTCGCCGAGATTTTTCGAATGCAGAAAGAAAAATAAATCTTTTGAATCTGACAATTACCTAAATAGTTATTAGGGGTGGGGGAGCGGGAGAGTGTTAAACGTACCGACAGACAGGCAGATGCACATTTTCCCTATCTTAAAACACTGCTTTCAAATTTCTTATTTTTCTTTCTTTATTTAATTACTTCACTTACCTTTGATTCCTCTTTATTTTTCCCGATATTTTTACGATACATTAAGCCTTCTTTCATGCTTTTTAAAAAATTTTAAGCTTTTTCAGGAAAGTAGGTTAAAAAGGAAAAACTAGTCTTCAAGTGGCATAAATTACAAATTAGTTTTTCCGGAACAAAGCAATTCATTAACAATCTCTCCTACTAAAAAAGTAAATGGTGTGGATGATATTTTTCTGTCGCTCTTATTAATCTAACAATTGATCATTGACCAAATCAATCTTCGCATATCTATCTTCTTTGATCTAATTGAATAAGTTTTAGAAATATATTTATAAACTTGATTTTTTTAAATTTCATCGGAGAAATTCCTTTTTATTTTTGAGCATGAAAATTTTTCAATTCTGTCAAGAATTTCAAAGATTTTGAAAATTTAACTGAATTTTGACATAGGATTTCTTATGACATATCTACTAAGCTATTCCAATAAAACTAAACTTCCGCCTAGAATATCTCTTCACTATGTAACTATCGAAAAACACATAATAGCTGAAAAAAATGTAATATTTATACTATCATTGCATCCAAGCTCGAAGAAAATGTCTCCATTTATTTTGGGCTAATGGTTCTTCAACTATTTTAAAGATTTTGGATTTTTCAAAAATGCACCATTTCACAAAAATATTATTTCTTCTCTCTCGCGTGTTTCCACTATTCATAACTAAATGTTTCACTATGATTCGTCAAGGAGCCTCAAGCTGTACTCAATTGCTAGAACAATTCGGTAGGAAGAAATACATTTTGAAATGTTTGTTTGAATTTATAAGGCTCAAAGTTAAATATCTCCGGCAATTCTTGCCATTTAAAATTTATATCATTTTTCTTAAAAGATTTTACTTTATTTTTCTATGCATTACTTTCTAATTTACGGCTCCCTTTTATGTTTTTTGAAATTTCAAATATTTGTGCTATTGTTTGTTAATTAATTTCATTGTGTAAAGAGTAGACTTTTGTATATGTTTAATCAAATCTCACATACCAAATCTAGACGAATATTAACACGTAAGAATACTTTATAAACACGGGCGGGGGGAGGTATGTTTTTAAGTTTTGAAAATTTTTCGCTGAAATAATGTTTTTTTTTTTTGAAGTTAATGTTTTTTTCGACTATCTGGAGAAGTGTAAAAAAAAAAAAAAAAATAGTTTCGGCTACTGTTCCAAAAATTACGTCACAAAAAATTATTTTAATTTAATAATTTAGGTAATGAAACAGAATTATAAACATAAAATGATGAGCTCTTGAAATATCGATTAATTTTTATGAAATTTGAGGAAAATTAAATAAAAAATGGCACCTTCCTAGATAAAGACTTTTTTACCCTTTTATTAAGCACACGAATGAGCTTATCTTAAAAATTAATTATCCTGCAATAGGAACCGCTTTGAGTAAAACTTTACGTTTTGTGAGTATTCGATGGCATTTGTCTGCTGTTGTTAAGCTTTTATTTGACCATTGATCGAAAAGAGAACAAATTAAAGAATGTATTATTGCATAAAAACTACTTATTTAATGATAATATATTAGGAATATTGCGCCGCAGTGGACCAGTCGGTAGAAGCTCGGTTCCCGAAGAGCACCGAAAGTAAATCCACATTGACTGAGGTCAGTGTTTGGGAGGGTGACAACCTCTCGTGCTTGCTGCGGTCCGCGTACACTAAAGGGAGCTGGTGCACCTTAAATAGGTCTTGGCTCCATGTCCTCCGAGTGAAGCGATACCTCTGGGAGTGCCAATCCCAGGTGACGGTCTCTCATCTGGGAGCTGCTTCAAAAAATTAAGAGACCTTTCAAAGGGCCGGCAATCGGACTCCTGCCTACAAGGGCCCCGTTAGACTCAGGAGCAGCGTACCTACTCTTCCTCGCCACGCGCGAGGACACGACAACAACAATTATGAATATTGTCTTGTTGTTGTTGTTTTTATTCCCAGATGATGTAGCCCTTCTACACCATCGCCATAAAAACAAAAATCTCTAAAAGTGGAAAAATAAAATAGGATCTTTTAAAATTTAAGCATTTAAGAGTATGGTTGGGAGTGGCCTGAACAGCCTTGCACCAGTGACACTCTGAAAATAATTCTTTGCCCTGCTGAAAGGTAAGTAATTTGTGAAACCAACCAAAAACCGGAATGAATATTGTTTACTTAGTATTCAACAGCTTAACAGTACAGAGTACTGGTATACCAAGGTTAAAGATATGGAATCAAAATTTTTTGTATGAAAAACGCCAGAGCAAAATACTTCATAAAATGCTAGAGAAGAGTATATAAATTACTAACATAGTACATTTCTCAAAAAAAAAAAAAAGAAAAAGAAAAAAAGCAATTGTTCATCTGACTTGTAAAATCAAATGCTTACAAGTAAAAACCAGCTTCATTTCAGCCTTATTTGAATGTCCCTTCCCATAAACCCATTAAAAGCAATACATAATTGTTTCTTTATCACAAGTGTGTCCGCAATCTGCGGACACACTAAGGAACATAAGTTCGCTTAATTCTGTACGCTGCCTCAAAAGGTCCTCCTATAGAATAAAATTTTTAAACCTCCAAACTAAATTTGCCTATTTTATCAATAAAAAGGGTAATATATACACTGAGAGGTTTAATACTTATATAGGAATGTATAGATTTAGAAAATACTATAATCTACAAATTGTGTTCTTTTAGAGGGGTTTTTATTTTTGGAATTTGAAAGCTTCTTATTGATTTTCTTTTGTTGTTGTATTGAATAAGTAATAAATTGAGTGTGAACACGCTTGATACATTAGATAAAATAAGAAACTAGGGGAAAATATCATTTCATTGCTCGACGTATAGAAGAATTTACTTTTTCTTGATTACGAAAATAAAGGTTAAACATTTCCAGGAAGTTTTGCCGCAAGTTTCATTACTAAGTGTAATTTAATTGTTTTCTTGAAAATGAGAAACGGTCATTAAAGGAACTTAGTTTAAGAAGAATTATAATGAACTACATTCCTCTATTGAATGATTTGATCCCACAAATAACCGGGATTAACATTTTTGTCTTAAAATTATTTTTAATTAAAAGTAGCTTTCGATAACGTGGACCGTGTTTCAAATTCAAAAGAAAAAGGTAATTATTTAAATTTAAATCAATTAATCTCGCGTTCAATTTAAGAAAGGTGCGGGGATTAATTGTTCCTGCAGTTACTGAATGACGAGAAGAAAACAATTTTAGCAAAAATAAAAGGATCTGTCTAAGACAATTTTAAATTTAATCAAGGCTTCCAGGAAATGCAACCACATTATGCATGAGACAGTGCATTGATTAATCTTCAATTAATTAGAATGTTAATTAAGCTTTCGAGGATACCCTTAGATGGCAAGGATAGGCTCAAAGCATCATTTTGTTAACAACAATGATTGAAAACTGTATGCTCTGGCACTTTTCAAATCACCAGATTGTTTATTTATTGTTGTCCACAAAAAAAAAAAAAAAAAAAAAAAAAAAAAAAAAAAAAAAAAAAAAAAAACTATATTCGAGTTTTAAGCGCAAATTGCATGTCGGTTTTTCACTTGCGAAAACTAATGCTGTTAACCCATTAAGGCTTGCCGTTCCTTTTTAGGGACGGTCTGAAGCACCCAAAAATAAACATGTCACCAAAAATTGTTTTAGTGTATTCCTAACCAGTTATTTTAAGGTTAGGAATACATTAAAACAATTTCTTGTTGACATGTTTATTTTTGAGTGCTTCAGTTGTACTTTTCAGACTGTCTGTAAAAAGGGACGGTAGGCATTATTGGGTTTTAAACAAAAATTATAAAACCTAATTGGTTTTCACGGTTACATGCAACGGCCCTTCTAGGATTTCTTTCGGGGGAGGGGGGTGTGAAGTCAGGACAAATTACTATATTTAGAGAAACGCCTGGAACACCATTAGTGCAAGGGGCAAGGGGAATGCAAGGGCTCTGACTCTGATTTAGAAACTTTCGAAAAATAGCCCTCTGAAATATAGGTGAAAATTAGCGGTCGCCACTCGCCACATGGCGATTAAAGTAGTAAAGTGGAGATTAAAAAAAGTGTTACCGAGCGCTATGTCTGCATGGTCACTTTTTAGCACATTCTACTGTAATCCCTCCCCTTCCATGTATATATTTCACTTAACGTGGACCAGTTACGATTAAATTTTGCGGTACGATACGATACTGCCATCATGCGAAAAACAAACTATGGTAGAACGATATTTAAAAATTTGTTTAATGATTAGCACGTGAAAGTCACATAATATTTATATTTATTATCGTAGCTAAAAGACTTCAAAAATTTCTAGCTATCTTTTCTTAAGCATTTAGAATTTTAAAGTGTTTTTTTTTACGATTTTAAAATGGTTAATTTCCGATTCTTTGGATTGGCAACACCTTTGTTTATATCGAGCGATCATTCTCATATGTTTATATTTAGCGATCTTTTCTTAAGCCTTCCGAATTTTGAAGCATTATTTACGATTTTCATAGTCCGCAGATGTTCTGCGGGAAATCAGCTAGTTACTTTTATTTTGTTTTTCCCTTAGAAAGATGACAATATTGAACAAGTGCTTCGTCGAAAATTTCATGCTGTATTTCAGGTTTCAATCCTTCAGCATCCTGTATATATTAATAATTATTTTAAAAGTTCTAAAACATTTTAGCATGTGCGAAATCAAATCTGTATATTTCTTGTTTTATTTCAATAATTTAGTTATTTTTTAAGCGGTTTCGGAGTTAGTTTTTAATTCCTATCAGCAATTTTAAAAAGTGGCTACAAACTTTCAAAAGTGGCGATTAACAAAACTCAGTCTATCGGCTACTGGCGACAAATCAAATTTCCGAGTTTTCACTTATACTCTGAAATAGCATTTTGAGTTAGTTGAAACAAATGTGGTTTATTGTTCGCTTACGCACCAGTGCCGCACACAGTCTTTTGAACGACACTGTGCTGGATTCAAACAATAATCATCTAATCACGATTGCTAAACACCGACTGTGTCAAAGAGAGTTATATTTCATTGAAGTTTTTTTTTTTTTTTTTTAAATAAAGAAACTCTTCATCATTTTTCATTTCTTTGGATGGCGCTAGTCTTCTGTAGCCTTTCTGCCACCTGTCTGAACATCGTCGCTGTTCCAGTTGCAAATGCCATTTCAATCAAAACTGAATTAGTTAATTGTCACGTCATATTTTCTACAGGGCTGCTATCTAAGTTTTTCTAGGACAACCTCAACACGAATATCTAATAAAAATTCGATGAAAACTTTTATGTAGTAAGTATTTTTTTTTTCCTGAAAGCGAAAAGTTCAAAAACCTCCGAGTAAAGTTATAAAAATGAATTTCAGTGAAAAGATTTTTAAAAACAAAGTACAGTCTTTGGTACGATACGTCTCCCATTATGTCCTACTTCCTCATCAGCTCTGTTACTGGTTAACCTACTTTCAATTCTAATTGTTTCGGGTAACGTTAGGTAATTTTTCACGTACAATAAATAATTAAATAAATAAACTGAACGACTAGTAGTAAAGTACAGGGGCATTTATGTTTAATCTCACTGAGAGAGCAAACTCGAAAAACATAACTGACCGCATGTTGCAAAAAAAAAAAAAAAAAAAAAAACGAAAGAAAAAAAGGCCCTCTAGTTTATATTGTTTATTAAAATATATTTTAATAAAAGAAATTTTTTCCACATTTTTTAAAAATAGTGTAAGGAGCTTTGCAGATGTAGAATTGCTCCGGAAAATCGCGTAAATTCATATGGTTTGATAATTTTTTTTATTGGTTACCGCAGTACTTGTATTGTGTATTTTGTAGCATAATTCATCAACAAATGTTTATGTTAGATTAATCTTTCGACAGAAATACTACATTACCTCCTTTCTTATGAAGATATTTTAATCTAAACTGGTTTGCTACAGCTGTAATCAATTTTTTTAATGGTACAATTTTCAAAGAAGTATAGTCGCTGGAGGATATATTAATGTTTATTCATTTTATAAGTCTTTCATTAAAAGTAATTAGTTTTATTAACGGTCAATAGATGTCGCTATGCTACATCAAAGTTAGAAGCAGCGCTTTTAGGACATTATTTTTCCGTCAGTGATTCTCAACGTTTTCAACGCATTCATTTAAAAATTTTCATGGGGAAAGGCAAGGAGTACATATTCAATATATATTAAGCGTAGAAAACAACAAAATACTTAGACATGTGTATAAATACAAGTTTTTTTTTCGGCTTTACTGGGCTTCATTGAGTACTTTCAAAATTCGCAATATATATTTCTTTAGGATATTTCTGCTATTTTAAAATCTGTTCTTGGAAATTAATTTTATGGTTCCCCTGAAGTGTGACATATTGTGACAAAGGGGGGAAAGGGGGGTCAAGTATATGGGAAAAAAGCGTGACATCATTTATGAACGGCCCCTTAGAGATTTGGGTCTGTTTGCTTCACGTATGATTTTACGTCATGATTCTTACATTACTATTTGCATTTCAGAAATTAATAAAAGAATAAAATAAATAAATAAATGGTAAAGCAATAGTGAAATAAATTAAACAATTAATTAACAATGACTAACCCGAATAAATAAATAAATAAATAACATAGAAAGACAGTAGAACCATTTGATATGTTTATTATTTTTCGCTGTACTTCGAAGCATTTCATGATCTCTTACTTTAGAAAACCTCACAATTTACTCAGTGTATATCATAGAAACAAATTAGGTTTACTTGTAAAACCTTATTTAATAATGTCGGCTCATTTGCATATTTCTAATGCTTTTTGCTTGTTACGATTTGAGCAGAAACGACTACCCTGTAAGAAGTGAACGTCAACCTATGTGGGAAAACTAAAATGTAAGAGAACAACGTAGTAAGCAACAAAAATTGCAAAAGGAATTGTATACACACGATTCGGTGCTAAGCGGAACCCCTTCATCAATGTAAAATGTTGCATGCTTTAGGATAGAAGTAGCCCGAGTGACCAGTAGGGAAAAAGAAAACGTAGTAGTTGTCTGAGTATCGAAAGGGGGCCACGTTTCCCTATTACACATGTGTCTTTTTAAAATACTGTTAAGGGGGCACAGTACATAATTCCAATTTTTTTTTTCGTTTAACAACCAGATAAAAAATAATGCATGCATTTTATTCCTATTATGATTTGAAATGAAATTTGAAAGCAAAATCTCATTGTGATCGACCATTAATTTAAAACTTAAAAAAAAAACTTTTTTTTCAATTTTTAAAACTTCTTATAATTTCCTCACTTATATCTTTTTTCAAAAGATTTTTTCTGTGTAATACTTCCCAAACATTCTAGAATAAAAGTTAGCTTGGAATTGACTATCTGAAACTTATTTGAATTTCAATTATTTTTTTTTCGCTAAAAACTCAGAAAAGGTGGACAAAAAATTCAAAACTTCAAATTCAACAATTAAATAAAAACAAAATACTAACTTCAGAGTCAAACCCATGCTAATTTTTGTTATACATAACAAAATTACGTGGAATGCACATAAAAAGTTTCAAAGGTTTAACTTTAGCAGAAGAAAAGCCCTAGGGATTTTACTGCACGTAATTAGTTTAACATAAGAAGTAGAGAAAAATGCGTTTAAAGATTTTAAATGCAAAATGAAAACTCATTTACAATTTCCGGAATATTTTTTAAAATATTGCTCACAGAAGCTTAAAATTTCGTATGAGGCTTTAAAACTGCTCTATCTAAGGAAATACGTAATTAGTTTTTTTCGATATTTTGAACTATTTGGAGTTACTGTGCCCCCTTAAATTGGCAATTAGGACTTATGCTATGCATATTTCTCAATTGATCTTATAGGTGTAATTTTAAAAAAGTTACTTCTTGTTTAGTTTTATACTTTCACCTATTTTTATTTCAGATTTTACTTTACGAAAACTTAGCAAAGAAAGTAAAATTACGTGGAAAATCTTGCCTATTCCATGATAAAAATTCTGGCAGATATATTCGAGACGGAAAAAAGCTTTGTAAAAAACAATACAGTATGGGACCCCAATTTCGGAATCCCGAAATCCGGAAGACCCAAAATACGGAACTTTTTCCGAATTTCGAAAAAAATCGGCCGCAAACAAAAAAAAAAATTTTTTTTTTTTTTTTTAAAAGAATTGGGAAATATTTTGCCTGGTTGGTTTTTGGGAAAAAGGCGTTTTAAAGAGAAGGAAAATAAAATGTAATGAACATGTTTAAGGTAAAAAACGTGCCGTTTTCAAAAAAAAAAAAAAAAAAAATCGCGATTTTCTGAAAAGGGTTCGTTTTTGCGATTAGAGTTTTTATTCATTGTTGCTCTGATTCTGAGTTAATATCATGAAATTTTGCTTTTTTTATTTATTGTAGTTTTCTTATATATTTTTTGTTTTTAATGAGCTCTAATTTTCGCGCGATATGAACATTCGCTAAATTGAAAATCCGCGTTTCTCGCATTTTCCCGATAGTCTGATCTTTTACTACAATTTAGTGGCTAGAGAATCTAAAATCATATCAAAATTTGACAGAATTATTTTTTCTTATTGTTTAATTAAAGAGGTTAAAATAAAATCGGGAAAAGTCTGGATGTTTCGATGCTTTGTGTCGATTGTCGAATGTAAGCCTACTCCAACTTTGTTTTTTTGTGCTAAATTTTGCAACTTATAGCCATGTATATACGATAATAAAAATGCTGTAAATGAGCAAAATGGTAATAAAATGTTCCAGAGCAAATTATATGGGCTCTGATGCTACTTACAAAATTTTTTGAATGAGGACCCAAAATCCGGAAAATTCCGAAATCCGGAAAGATCGCGGCCCCGAGTGTTCCGAATTTGAGGTCCCATACTGTATATGCATTTTTTTCTTCAAAATTTCAAGTTCGAAATGTCGCATATCGTTATTTTAATGCAAGATCAAAAATGCCTCGGCCTGAAGACTTTCTTAGGTGTAATGGCATTTTCTTATCTGCATGTGACATTTCTTTCGAAATGAACAACTAATATTTAATCGCTTGGAAAGAAAACTCGCGTCTTGTGTCACTTTCGTCTGTTGCTTCTGAGGGAATGAAATAACAATTTTTGCAATAAGTTCGAACGGTTCAGCAATAAAAGGGATTAGGTAGGAAAACATGAAAAAATACGCTTCCTTTAAATTTCGCTACTTTCTGCAACATTCTATCCTTTCTTTTTGATAAAGGAAATGCAATTTCGTTCTATCTGTCAGTTTTTGAAAAGGCTTACAAAATATTTTTTCGGAAGTAACTTAGCATATGCTCACGTACGACAAAATAATTTATACAGTTGCACTTTCTGTGAGTTTTTTTCAAGGCTGTTGAGATGGGGTGTCAGGCATGGTTGATTCATGGGTCCCGTCTTTTGGAGGGGCCCGTTTCGGAATTGGAGTAGTGGCTATTTTTAGTAGCATTCAATTTTATTTCCCTTAAGTTTTAAAACAAAGTCTCGATAACAACTTCTGCCCAGTTATTTGATGGTTGATATATGTTACCAAAAATGAATTCTTTTGTACTGCGTAATTCTTGATGCATAATTTCAGAAAAACGATATCAACAAGAACACTAGTATTGCTGCTACACTTGGAACACGCTCCCTCGCAGAGTGACCCGGAATTAAGGAAGACGAGGGAGTTTCTTCCGCTTCTAATGGGCACCGCATGGGTGGAAGTACGATTTTGCTCATACTTGGTTCATAATAATTTAACTTTGTGCACAGTAATAATAATTTAACTTTGTGCATTGTAATAGAAATAAAATTTCACGTTAATTTAAAGCACAAATGAGCATTAAAACGCAGACATATGTTTCGGGATTGCTTAGAATCCCTTTTCCAATGCGACAGGGAGCTTCTAGATGCAAAACATCCGAATGCGTTTTAATGCTCATTTGTGCTTTAAATTAAAGTGAAATTTTATTTCTATTGGTTCACGTACTCGGATGATACAAGATGGCGCCATAAAAACGCCATCTTCCTTTTCAGACCTAGGACTAAAGGGACATTCTCCAGCATCCGGTACTCTCAGAACTTTTACGTATCAGAACTCATGCACGTATCCTCGAGTGTTCATGGTGGGTCTTCAGCGGGTCGGGTATCGTACACCAATTCTTCCGGTAAGAAATCTGACCTCCTAACCACTGGGCTAACACGGTCCTCGAGAACTAGTTAATATGGATGGTTGATATTAGCTATACTAACCACGCTACATAAATTACTGAACAAAACTGTAGCCCTTAAGACAGGAACCGCAGCTTGCGAAAAGCGATGAGTGTGGCCCATTACACTAGGCAGTAGCTCGCAGTAGAATTTCTAACTTGTAAAGTTCGTCAGTTGCTCAGTGGCTTCATAAGTTCAGAAGATTTTGGACTACTGATTTATACGGACCACGTGGTAAAGAAATACGCAATAACATATGACAAGTTCAAATTAAATTTTTTTTTTGATATGTAAGAACAAAAAACGGGGCGGCTCATGAAGAACAAAAAACAAATTAGAGACAAAAATTTTCATTTTATCACAGAATAAGTTCAATGGGCATTCTGTATGCATCAATGACATGTTCAAAGAGGATTATAGTGTGTGATAGTAGCTACCTATCAGTTACAGCAAATTGAAGATTTGCAAATTTTAATATTTCCAATGATAAAGAATCTAAAAAAGCCCACACCTAGCTAGAAGTAAAATTTTGAACTATTGTTTTCTTATTGCAGGTTTTTTCCCCACCCCTTGCTCCATTTAACGTACATGCCAAGTCTCAATAACATATATCTCCTTAGGGGCGTACGTAAATCTAGCCAGGATTAGAACCAGACTGTAACGTTGCATTCACACCAAGCGACGTTTCTTTTCAGAGAGCTTTATTGGTTCTGCATAACATTTTAACAAGCCCTGATATTGACTGCTTGTTTGTAAACGACCATTTCAGGTCACATGTATTTTCGAGTTCATTATCTATTTTCAAGGATATGCCTCAAACTCTCGTCCGATATGACAGATAGAACAAGACAGCACAATAGAATATAACATTACAAAGAAGGAAATACACCCATGGGAAAGTGGGAATTGAACCCATGCCTCTTTCACTGCGCGCAGGCAGGCAGCAGAAACTGGCTCTAAGACCGCTCGGCCACTGAGGCTGCATTGATTGCGTAACACGAAGTGTTACTAAGAAGAAGTAATAATTTTTTGACTGACAGCGAAGGAACAACTACTTCAATGAGAGTTTATGATGTATTGAAATGTTTTGATAAATGTGGTTGTTTGTTGCATCGCAATTTTGTATGTGAACATGTTTTAGCTGAGTTCGACTGCTGCTATCTGCATAGAATGCCGACCCTAAGAAGTAAAAATGAGAAGCATAATAAGAACTTGTGAAGCAGACCGAGCAATTGAAGACGTTAAGTGGTTGTGAAATCAAATAAATTTGAATCAAGAAAATATGTTTGAGTTTGATAGCTCGGCTGAGGAAAAAAAATTCAATATTCCGATTGTGATATTATAGTTACAATGTGTTTCAAGAAACAAGTTTCTGAATTATACCAATTTTTTAAAATTGGATTTTATTTAGTTTCTACTAGTTTTTATTCAGTAAACATATTTTATTTTACTATGAAACTTTGGAAAAAACGTGAATCCGGTAAGCTTACAATTTTCCCCCTTTATATAACCAGTGCAATATGAAATTTATTTTTTATACTTTTATCATAAAATTAAAATTGTTGCAGTGATAAAATTTTTTTTAGGTTCTTGAATTACTGGGGTGAGTGTTTAGGTATCTCCATGTTGTCAAAAATAATTTAGCAAAATGCTGAATCGTGTGCATTTGTTTTTTGAATAGTAATTGTGTATTTATGATGATGTTTGAATAGTAATTGTAATAATGGTGTTGAAATTGTATTTAAATGTGTTTAAGTATTGTGTAAGTTAAGTTTTTTTTTCGATTTTTAACGAGTGTTCACGGACTGCATTTAATTTGTAAAACTAGATCTGGGAAGGCACGGTGAAAATAGTATGGAAAATATTGAAGTGGAATCTAGTTAAGCATTTTTTTGCTTAAGCGCCATTAAAAGCAAGTTAAATTTTAATAAAATAATAAAAATTATTAACTTGGTAGCTTTTAGTAAAGTTACTGCTTGAGTTTGTGGGCAAGTTAATTACATTTTAATGTGGCATTCATATTCGCATACTTTTTAACCTTTCGTTTTGAATGGGGTACTTCTGAGTTTTTTTTAAATGACGCACTAGTGAAAATAGCCATTCAACTTTTCCTATCAAAAAAAACGCGTAGCCTAACAAGTTTAAATTGATATTTGCTGGGCATATAGGTTTGAAAAGTAAACTTGTAGTCTTGTTAATACTTAAATCTTCAGTATTTGTACACATCCTTTTAGTTTTGTGCCACTGACTGTAAAATGCGCATGCGAAATTACACAATGACTTCAGCTACGTTACACATTTTATATCGGGAACCTTTTTACGAGAGGAAAATATTTAGTTCGAATTTGCTCGTGTTTTTTTTTTTTTTTGTAAATTCTCTTATGCAACATAATTTACGAAAATTGTAGAGTACAGAAACCTGGACCCTACTTTTAAGTTAACCGGGGACTCAGTATTGCAGCGTTTGTACGTATTTAATGTTACCAAAAGAAAGGCGTATTTGGTCTCCCCCCCCCCCCCAAACGAAAACTGCATTTTTTCGAAGAAAATAATTTTTGTTTGAGCATTTTAAAAATTACTTTTAAAAATCTCATTGCCGCATGTAGATTTAAAAAAAGTCTAACGGTGAAAATATTTAAAGATTATCAGTTCAGTGTTTCCCAACTAAATTTCCGCAAGTTTGATTGTAGTATTTTCTCTAAAGCCAAACAAACAAACAAAAAGATATTGGTATTTAATTGGGGGTAAGCAATGCGGTGCTTTATTTTCAATAAATACCGTATGTTACTTACAGTAACTATTAAAACCTTTCGGTAGTCATTTATGACTTAAAATTATTATAGACTTAAAATTATTTACATGGATTTAATAACTCCCTGAAAGTTGTTCATATTCAAAAGGTTTCGTAAGAGTAGAAGGATTTCCAAACGATGAACCAAGTTATTAAATATAGTTTTATATTTACACAACAGCTAAGACCAAATGCCACTAAATAGCAGTTTTTAAAATTTACTTGGTTTTAAAATGTTTATTCAATTCTTACGCATTTGCAAATTTCTTGAATGTTTGTTTTTGTTTGAACTCTGTTTTTTAAGTTTTCAAGTTTTCAACTCGAGCTGAGAATTTTTATTTGTTAGGTTGCAGTTTTATCTTAACTTATTCCCTGCCGTATACTTTCAATGCAAATTTTAACGAGACTATTTTCTTGCATCACATGCCAGAAAACATATTCAAACTATGCATTTCGAATAATATTCGATACAAACAATTTCGAATAATATTCGATACAAATAATTTCGAATAATATTCGATACAAATAATTTCGAATAATATTCACATAAGATTCGAACTGATGCATTTCAAATAACATGTAAATGCAAAGAAAAAAGTTATTTTTGAGCAACTTGGTTCAAAATGTGTTTTTATGGCTATTATTGGTTCATTATTATTAGGTTTAAAAGAAACAAGGAAAAATGAAACTAATATTTAACGAAAGACCATTTTGTTATTAAAGAGCAGAATTTGCTAATCCATTCTGAAAAAATTATTTCCCTCTATCTCTTTGGTTAATGATTTAAAAAAAAATTAAAACCTCCAATCATCTTTACTTGAAATTTAGCAAAAAAATCACAGATAAAAGTAGCACAAATAATTATTTTGTTTCGCTTGAGATTCTTTTCACACCTCATGTGGTATAAAACCGCTTTTTTTATGCGCAAATCTTCAAACTTTTTTTTGGGAGGGCAATCAAAGCCCACCCTTTCTGGCATTTCCTTAAACCCTCGGTTGGGTGGTACCCTCGTTACTTAAGATCACCGCACGCGCTTCTAAGTTTATAAGTTTCCAAAATCTTTGCAAATCATTTAAATGTTTTTTTTTTTTTTTTAAACAATTACTGAAATGGAATTGCAATTCAATGCAAATCAAAAAAAATTGTTTACTTAGAATTAAACTTCTAGGCAAAGTTAGAGTTGAAGCTACAAATATTTACGGAAACTAGTAGCTCAATGAGTAAAACTCATAATTAACTTTGAGGCGCCATACAAAGGAAGCTCAACTTTCCTCATTTATCAGATTCAGACTGCATTTATTCCTGCTCTATTGTTATACAATACTCAAATAGGAAAACTTCATCAAAAGGTATTAAGTTTCGGTAATTGTTCTCAAGAATTCGCTGAAATTATTTTAACTGAACTCGAAGTTAACGAAGCTTTATGGAAACACAAATTGAAAACTTTCTCCGCTACAAATAAATGCTATTGTTTGGCTAAAGAATGTCTGTTTTGTAATCGAAGAAATAATTGAATCAGAGTTAGAAACATGGAATGGATTTAGATAATCATCTATTCAACGGAAGAAACAAGCGGTTAATTATTGTGGAAAAATGGATGCCTTTTAACGAGGCTTTCGACGAAGATATTCCCACAAAGAGACAATAAAATATTACAGTGGGTTAAATTGTTGATTATTTCAGTAGCCAAGTATTAAAAGTAACAGTAAGATTTTAACCTTTTGCGGTCGTACGAAGTTTATACATGGGTGTTATGTGGGTCGGAATTATGTTTCGTTGAGCGAACATAATATGAAAGAAAAATAAAATTTATTAATTATTTTTTAAACTTTAGATATATGTAGCACAATACGTTTTAATTTCATGTAAAAGTTATCTTTGGGGCCGCTCATAAATGACGTCACGCTTTTTTCCCATACATTTGACCCCTTCACCCCTTTGCCCCAATATGTCGCGACTTTCCGTATTGCGGTGCGTGCAGAGCCTTTGCCGATTTTCACCAAACTGGCGAAGATTCAGTTCACAATGTGGCCACCCCCGAATGTAAACATTAGACGGAGAACAACACAGCAACCCCGCGAATCTCGCCGCTATTGTAGTTTCGCCTTCATTGCAAGGTTGCAATAATTCACACATACATTATTGCAATGTACTTAACTTATTATTACAACAACATCATGGTAACAAATACATTGCGGTATGTATTTTATTACTATGATGTTGTTTTCAATACCTGAATGACTTATTTTTATTAAATATTGTTTCGAAAAAATTCATAAAAAGCATAAATCATCATAGAAATTTTCTTATATTGTAAAAAATGCGTGTAAAATCTGACTGTATGCCATGAGAACTAAGACAGTTTGGAGTCGTGTTATTTTCATGCAACCTTTTTTAGATTAGTACCAAAAAAATTAAATCTATTTATGCCTGTATAACTATTTGTTTTTTCAATTAAAAGGTGAAAATTTGTAGAAGAATAAACATGAAAACAGCTATTTCAGAATTGATGAAATAAATGAACTTCCAAAAATTTTTTGTTATTTTTCTTTGTCGTGATATTTTTTTTTATAAATCTATAATCCAGTTGATTTTTTCCACGTTCAATGTTAAAATGTGTTAAACTTCATATTTATTTGTTATTATTATTTTGAATTTCCGCACCCTATTTATCATTATAACGAAAACACAATGAAATCATCATTTTGTATGATAATAAAAGCAAACATTTAACAAGTCTTAACATTTTGATATTTTTATTGTGTTGATCATATATTTAAAATACAAATAATACTAATCGACTCAACACTAAATAAGAAATAATATTACTCATGAGGATGTTGTGTTGGCTATTAGGAAGTTGAGGTCTTCTTTAACTGTTGGTGTTGATGGTGTCCCTTCGTTTATTATAAAGGGTTGTGCTGATGTATTGATTTATCCTCTTCTTATTATTTTTAATTTGTCATTAAAGACCAACACTTTTCCTGATGCTTGGAAATATACTAAAATTCTTCCAGTGTTTAAGAGTGGTAACTCATCTGATTGTAAAAATTATCGTCCTATTGCTATTTTGAGCCCTTTTTCGAAATTGCTGGAAACTATTGTGTACGATAAGATATTTTTTCAGGTTAAAAACTTAATTTCTTTGTCTCAGCATGGTTTTGTTCCTAAGAGGTCGACACTTACTAATTTATTTTCTCTAACTAATAGCATTGTCTCTTCTTTTGAGGATGGTTCTCAACTTGATGTAATTTATACAGATTTTTCGAAGGCGTTTGATTCTATTGATTTTGGTATTTTGATTAGGAAACTTATTGCTTTGGGTTTTCATATTAATTTGACTGATTGGATTTTTTCCTATTTAAATAATAGAAAGCTGTATGTGCATTTCAATAGTGCTATTTCCAATGACTTTACTAATTCTTCTGGAGTACCTCAGGGGTCGAATCTCGGTCCTTTGTTTTTTATTCTGTTTATTAATGATTTGTGTTCTATTTTATCTTTTTCCGATCATCTTTTATTTGCTGATGATTTGAAACTTTTTAAGCAAATTCGTACTTCTACTGATGCTGCTTTTCTTCAAAATGACCTTGATAATTTTTACCATTGGTGTTTGGACAATAAATTATCCGTTAACATCAAGAAATGTCGTGTTCTTAGTTATTCTCGTATATCTGGCATTCTGAATTATCCTTATAGGATTAATAATCTTCCCTTACTTCGTTCTGACACTGTAAAGGATTTGGGCGTTACTTTTGATGTCAAACTTGAGTTTTCAATCCATACTAATGATATTGTTTCCAAAACTTATAAAAAATTGGGTTTTCTTAAGCGCTGTACTAAAGATTTTACTAATATAAGAGCACTCAGGGTCTTGTACTTTAGTTTGGTTCGCTCTATTTTAGAGTATTGCAGTCTTATTTGGGATCCATGCTATGTTAATAAAATTAAAGGTCTTGAGCAGGTTCAATCCAGATTTATCCGGTATTTATATTTCAAGTCCAATCGAGAGTATGTACGGAATATTTCTTCTTCCTTTCTTCGTGATTGTTTTGATATTCCAAGTTTGAAATCTCGTCGTGATCTTTGTTGTTTACTCTTTTTTTTATAAAGTTATTAATAATGTGATTGACTGTAATGATATCCTGGCCTCTATCAGCATTAATGTGCCAACTAGGTGTCTTAGAAATTACAATTTGTTTGTTATTCCTTTTGTAAAACATAATTATATTGGTAATTTTTCCCTGTATAAATTTTATAGAATTTTTAATGAATTTTCTGCGGGTTTGGACATTTTTGATATGTCTATTACCGTTTTTAGCCTACTTTCCCGTAAAAGTAAAAAAAAATAATAATAAAGCATGAAAGAAGGCTTAATGTATCGTGAAAATATCGTTAAAAATCAAGAAAAGTCAAAAATAAGTGAAGTAATTAAATAAAGATTGAAAAATAAAAAATTTGAAAGTAGGGTATTGAGATGGGGAAAAAGTGTGTCTGTCGTCTGTCGTCTGTCGGTCTGTCGGTCTGTCTGTCTGTCTGTCTGTCGGTCTGTCTGTCGGTCTGTCTGTCTGTCTGTCTGTCGTCTGTCGGTCTGTCTGTCTGTCGGTCTGTCTGTCTGTCGGTCTGTCCCCCCCTAATAACTTTTGAACGAATTGTCCGATTGGAAAAATTCTTTTTGCATTCGAAAGATCTCGGCGAGGACATCTCATTTCTATATTTTACTTTTTGATTTGAACAATTTTTTGTTCAATTTTGAACAGTTCAAAAAATTTTAACATTAGCGCCTATGGACAAAATTGAAGCAAATTCTGTAAACTCTGGGCACAAGAGCCAAGTTCCTATTGAAAGCTTATTGAAAGGAGTTCTCGGCGTGAAATATTGATTTGAACAGTTTTTGTTCATTTTTGAACAGTTCAAAAAATTAACACAGAGCTTACGGGGAAATTTCAACCCTATATAAATCCTGATCTAACGGACCGATTTGCTTGGAACAAACTTTATCGGAAAGCTCTTATAACGTAGAACATGTAGAAATAGAAAGTTTATCCAGAACTTACGAGCCTATTTTGCTATGAAATTTTTTGATCGGGATTTTCAAGGATATTTCTCAGTGACTCAATGAGTGAAATAATGAATGAATGAATAAATGAAAGAGTGAAAGAATAAATCAATGAATAAATGAATGAGGAAAAGAATGAATGAATAAATTATTGAATAAATGAAAATATAAATAAATGAGTGAATAAATACATGAATGCGTAAATGAATGAATAAACACTTGAATGAGGTAACGAATGAATGAATAAATGCATGGCTGAATAAATGAAAGAATGAATGAGTGTGAATGAATATGTATTATCCGTTGAAAAAGGTATATTTTCAATAATTAGAACTAAAGATAAATAAGAAAGAGAGAGAAAGAGATAGCTAGATTATAAATTTGAATTTGGTGTATACGGGAAAGTAGGCTCGTATAGTTCTAGACGGAACTTCTTGTTAAGTCTAAATGTCGTGAGTTTTTAAAATCTTAATCCCTTATTTTTTCTATTGTTGTATGTTATTTATGCATCACTGTAAATGGATTTGTCTGTAGTGTGCATGTCTTTTTCTCTCTTTTTTTTGAATAAATAAATAAATAAAATGTTTGACCTAGTAAAAAACCATTTGTTCAAAAACCAGCATTAAGAAATCACAAATCATTGCACATATGTTTTGCTAGGTTCAAAAGAAACTTATTTATGAACTCATAAAATATTGAGAGCTTCAAGATCCAAAAAATAAAATTTTTACTTATTAAAAATGTAGATAAAATGATTATAATAAAAAACCTATTGAATAGTGGCAATAATAACTCATTTATTGAACTTACGGGTAGTTCCTGGTGTTAGTTTACTAATTTGAGCTTTGTTAAGAAGCATCCTTTCAATATTCTATAATATACAATGAGCCTAGAAATGCAAAAAACCCGAGAATTTTGAAGTAAGGGTAAAAACCCGGAAATTTTCGGGAAGAAACTGGGAAATCTGGGAACATGGGAAATTTTAAGAGGAAAAAACGAACTTTTTTCAAATAATCATAAATTATTTACTCACTATAAAAATGTTTTCAGTGTTCAAATATTGTTACAGAACATATAACATTAACGCTATATTATTTGTATTCTGGATATAACGTTATATTATTTCTATTCTAGCGTCAAGTATAACATTTTATAACAAACTTATACAATTGAGAAAATTAGAAAATTAACTTGTAAATTCAATAGGCCTTTTTGTTGCAATATATTTTGATTCTAAAAATATATTTCACTTGGTTACTTTACAGAAAATAGGATTAACCTTCAAAACTTTTTTTCTTTTTTATTCCTTTCCTAGATTTCAAATTACTATCAGAAATAATACATACATGCATAACTTATCCGTTTTATTCATAGCATTTTATTTCAACTTTGCCAACACATTTGGAGGGGTAATTTTTAATAAGAAATACTATTTAAAGCACTATACATTTCAATAATTTTTTGTAAAGGTTGGTTTTCCATGTGTTATTTTGATTTTTATTGATGACTCAAACAAATATCAAGTTTTACAATGTAAATAAAAATATTAACAACTTCCTTTTTTTCATTCTAACTGTAAAATTTTGTTACAGCAAATCCTAACACAACGAAGTAAATATGTTGTCTGTTTTAAAATGATCTTACAATAATGTTCGGTAAAGTATTTATATTATTCCGAAAATTTCATAGAAAATTATGTGTTATTGATGTATTAAAATTATTTCAAGGAAAAAAAATCAAATGTTCCCAGTATTTGGGAAGTCTGAAATTTCTTGGTTTTGCTTTAAATTTCGGTGAAAAACCCGTTTTTTTTCTTTCCCTGGGAATAAACCAGGCGTTTTGAAAGCCGTGAAACGCTACCTGTGCCAGAATATGGCAAACAAATTAAACATTCTTAAACTTCAACGCAATAGAAAATCTGTACTAGGAAGTAATAATTGAATAATAATTTAACTAAATAACATATTTTAGTAATCTGCACAACAATCACCAACAAAAAATGGTCAATTATATTTTCCTCAGTAACGATTGTACTATTCATATTCTCAAGCTATTTCTACCGCACAATGTAGCGAAAGTTCGTATGTAAGAGATACAAGATCTGTTTTGTTATTAAATTTCAAATTTTATTTCTTTTTTAAATCTTGCTTAAAAAAACACCTCCTGCATAATTCATTATCTTTACTAACCATCCGAAACTTAAAGATAGAAAAGTACTTTGAAAATGTTGATCTTACAATTAAAAAAGCATAGTTCATAATTTGCTAACGCTATTCAGTTACATGCGAGCAGCCATGTTGTTTATATCACGTGATTTCCTTCTTCCGCCTTGGCTGCTAAGTATTGGCGAAAATTTTTTGGTGTTTAAGGGATCGAGCCAAAGGCTCTGCACGCACCGCAATACGGAATGTCGCCAATATGTCACACTTCAGCGGACCCCCCTCCCTCCCTTTGTCACGCTATGTTGCATAATGCATGATGTCACACTTCTTGTTACCCCCTCCCCTCCCCTTGTCACACTTTGTCACAATTTCACGAACCCCGCTCCCCTCTGGAAGTGTGACATCATTTATGAATGATCCCTTTTATAGTTCTCCATCGTGCGGTATCTTTCAAATCAGTCTTCAATATGAAGTCCTGGTTTTCGAGAACATGTGTCGCAAGAATAATTAGTTAGGCGTCTTCCGCCTTTATTTTTTCTGTTTGAACATAGAAGAACACAGTACTGTAGAACACAGAACAATCTTCACTCTTTATATCTTAACAGTGCCTCAAAATATGTAGGTTGCCATTAAACCTTCCTTTTTTATCTGATAACGATGGTCTTCCTGATTTTGAAGATAATCCATCACGAAAATTTTCCTGCAAGTTGTTCCACCAATTTCCAGAAAAACATATTTTAAGAAGCGAAAAATCTTAATTACAGTAAACACAATTTATGAAGTATTATTTCGAATTCTACGTATCTCCGAAGCTTGTCGACTTAATATAAAATCAGTATGGTTCTTTGTTGTGGTGGCTTAGAGCAGACATAGGACTGGAACGGCAAAAAAGCGCTAGTGGCAAAGAGTAAGGATATAAAACTAATAATAGTAGTCATTTGTGTGCAAGTAAAAATCATTTGAAGTTTTAATTTTTCATTATTTTGATAAAGTTTGCCATGATGTAGTAAAAACATAAATGAGTAACGGTTTGCGGTACTTCAAAGTATAGAAATTTATAGCATTTTTTCACGAGCAAATAATGCTCTACTAATTAACTAATTAGTTAATTTATTAGTTATTCATTTTAATTTAAGCTTTCCTTTGTTTTTGCGTATCAATAAAAATTTTCTGACTTGCCAAGTTTGACATACGGTGTCCTGTGCTTTCCACCCTTGGCCTTGAAATACCTCAACTAAATGGAAATTTCATGGTTGAATATTGAGTTTTCCGTTTTTATTTTACAGTACACTCTATTTTCAGCTTCTTAATTGAAAATGCGCATTCATTCTTATGTTTATCATAATGCTTAACCAAATCAATAACGGGTGCGTTCGCATACAGTTAATCAAATGTTCTTTGACATTTGTATTCTTCCAAGCTTTCAATGAAATTCTAATTAGAAATTGGAAAGCAGGATTTACAATAAAATACTGACTGATTTGCTGTAACTTCGCGTAAATTCTGACAGCTAACAAATGAATCGTTTCGAATAGGCAAATAAATGTATGTTATTGGACAGTAGGCATTCTGTATCTTTTGGCATTTAGAACATATGTGCTTATTCATCTTTTGTTTATACAAAAGTTTACTATTGGAAATATGGGGCATTTTTCTATTATCAAAACTACTACTTTGCTATTTATTGCATTCTTGTTATGTTTATTTTATGCCTTTAAGCTTCTTTATTTTTGATAAAGTGACAAGCTAAAAGTTCAAACATCTTTACCAGATGCAATAAAATGTCACCAAAAAAAAAAAAAAAAGTTTTCAAAATTAGCGCAAGACAAACTAAAAAAATAAATAAGTTTTCACTGGCAGAAGATTAATGTTTGAGATATTTCTTTCAATCAAGATTTTCTTTCGAGTTTATTATGCAACATGCAAGTTCAATTATTGAAACGTAAAACACACGATCAATAAGAAAAAAACAGCTAGTGAACTAAGAACAAAATAAAGATATTAGGTGACACAGCAACTGATTAGTTAGAAATTTCTTTGCCAATGCGAAAAATCCTTTTTCTCAAGAAATGGAGCGATTTAAAACTGTCAACACAGCAGAAAAATCAATTAAAATTTTCTTGAGACTCCTAAAAGCTGCTGAAAATGCATCAAATTAAAGTTACTCGACACCTCAAACTTAAAGAAGGTTTAAGCTTCTGTCAAAGACTTAGCTTTGAAAATTAGTATACGAGGACTGATGTCGAAGAAAAGATACTTGCTAAATCTTCGGTTGTTATTGAAAATTTACAATACAATGGATTTCAACTAATGTCTGAGAAGAGATTATTTGTTGAACTCAACTCTATTTTTAAAACTTTTATTATGTATATATTGATTTAGAAAAGATGTTTTCCTATTTCCTATAGATGAAGCAAAATCTTTTTCAAAGATTTACATTAAGATTAAAATTTCAGATTTAATATTAGTTATTTTGCTGAGTTTTTCTCTGTGGTATATCTTATTTCGTACTTTATTGCTGCTAACTATTTCCCCCAATTTACTGATTTTTATTTTTACACATCGAAATTCTAAAATTACATTGATATGGGAAATATAATCTTCATCCTCATTGAAGGGGTTATATAAATAGGAGACTTTGAGATTAGGATTTCTAAATCCCTTTTTTTTCCCATAGAAGTGTAATTAAAAAATACGGTGTTTCGAACATTGAACATTTTGAACAATAAAGCAAGGAGTTTTTTTTCTTCACCTAAACTCCATAAAAATGCTTTGTCACAAAAATAGTTAAAGACTAATTCTTAGTCGCATATGAATTTCTAAACAGAATTTATTACTATAAATAGATTTGTTTACTGACACTTGAAACTAAATTACCGTATGTATAGTAAAAAAGTGCACAGACTCTGGAGAGTCTGTGCACTTTTTAAATGTACATACAGTCTTGATTGGCAACAAAAAACTTCCAACAAAACTTTTCATTTGGAGGTTATTTTCATTCCAAATATTTTAAGTTGCTGTTTTCTAATAAAAATCTACAACTGCTCTATCGCTCATGTGGTTCTCGATTTTTTTATAGTTACAATATATACATTGTTTTAGTTACAAATGTTCATCCCTCTGACTGCAATTCCCCCGAATTCCCCTGTAACGTAAAAAATGTAGCGAAAATTGCTCAGCCCGCGATTTCACGGGCATGAGATTCTTACGTGAGATTTAAAATCTTATCCCGCTGTTTCATCGCACAGACTGGTATTTGAGTCAAAAAGCTGGCCATAAAACGAAGTTGTGGATTTTACTGATTACACTGTGCAACACGAAAAATGTCCTTTGGATGAAAATGTATGTTTCTTACGTATTTTTGGCTGAAAATTACGAATCTGCAATTATTTTTTGCCTACCACGTACCATTTTCCCAAAATTCCAAATTTTAGCTTTTTACGTATTTTCTGGATAAATGTGCATCTTTTCGTAATTTATCGACTTAATTTATTATAAATTATATCTTTCTCATTGAAAGTGAGATCGTTGCCATTCTAGAGACCTTTTTAATGAACTTGTCTTACTTTAGCAACATTTATGGCAACAAAAGCTCTATCTACTTCTCGAAGTCGTGAGTCTTTTACAAGACTACAAAGGCTTTTTGTAGACTATTTCGCGGAGAAAGAAAAAATAGTATGCTTCTGTGATGTGAATGTACTATTTCAAGCACTAGGACATGAGCACAATTCACCAGAGTAGCGCTAGTTTATCAGTGCTCCTCCATCTAAGTATTTTTTTCCTATTCATTCCTGTAGCATATTCTGCAAACACAAAGGAAATTTTAAAATTATGAGTAGCAAAAACATATCAAATGAGCCACTTGTAAAGCTACAATGTGCCTTTTTTCCACAATTGCACATTAAACTTGGTTTCTCGAAATATTTGTAAGAGCTCTGGACAGAGGAGTGATTTTCTTGCATCTCAGCAACAAATTCAAAAATTTAAGTGAGGCAAAAGTAAAAGGAAGAGTTTTTATTGGCCCGCAACTTAAGGAAGTTCTTTCATAATGAAAACTATGAAAACAAACAGTCAGAAGCCGAAGAATCTGCCTGGCTGGCCTTTAAATCAGTGTGCTCACATTTCCTTGGAAATGAGAAAGCTGAAAACTACGAAAATCTTGTTGGCGACATGATAACATGCTTTTGTATTATTAGGTTGCCATATGTCATTAAAACTACACTTTTTGGACTTCCATAGACGCTTATTTCCTCAAAACCTTGGCGCAATTAGTGATGAGCATGGGGAAAGGTTACACAGGACAGCTCTCTGTTTGAAAAGCGTTTCAGCGGTCGATGGAATGGGAGTAAGGAACTGAATATTGCTGATCTGTTATCATGGAACACCAACAGATGCCTACAAGATGAAACGGCCCCAAAAAATCATTTTAGTGTTTGTGTTTTCAATAAGTAAACCTTCGTCACATTCTTCTATAGCCAAATTGTATAAATATGAGAAGTGGGTCTCCAGCAAAAACGGTACGTGATGGACTATTTTGGTTTGGATATTTGAATCAAGCACCTTTTGTTTATATAGAATCACATAGTTTTATTTAAAGGACAAAACAAATGTTCAAATTTGTTGCACAGTGTTATCGAAACTCGTTTCTCACTTAAAAGCTATTACTAGCAATTAACTAGTGATTAAGTTTATGTACACTCTCATCTTTGCTTATTCAAACGCAACTCCTATAAATTTAACTGCCTGAAGCCTGCAAACAGAAAATAAGCAAAAAAAAAAAAAAAAGAAAGTAAATAGAAATAATAATCTTCTCTATATGCAAATTTAAATTTCTTTGTAAAAACTCTGGAATACTTTTGCATGAAGTTATCAAAATAGACATTCATAAGCATTTTAGAGTACAAGTTGAAAGTAGTACAAATGAATGCTAAACGTTTATAAAGGTTCACCAATAGTTATAAAAAAAAAAAAAACCGAAAAAATGGATATATATTTTTGACGTTTTAAGAACGGCATTAACATAAACACTAACAATACAACAATTTAAAATAAATAAAAATTGATGGATAATATGATACAAACCTTGTTCAAACACATCCATGATAAATTATTCCACTAACATTACTTCTAATGCTAAAAAAATACAACGTAATACTATAAGAGAATATCAAAATGTTTTGTGCTAAAACATGAGTACGAAGATAAAACAACGTAAAAAAAGCACGAGTCTGAATAAATATCGCAAATAGCTATTTCGAGGCTCACAACTTTCAGTTGTGTGTTGAGCACTCACTGTTCGCTCACAACTTTCTAGTTGTGTGTTGAGCACTTTTTTGTCAAATTATCAAAAGAAATATCGCGAATAGCTACTTAGATGCTACAATGGGGCCTCTTCATCAGTGCAAAAAAAGAAGTGCTCAACATACAACTAGAAAGTTGCGAGTGAACAGTGAGTGCTCAACACACAACTGAAAGCCTCGAAATAGCTATTTGCGATATTTATTTTGACAATTTGTGCTTTTTTACGTTGTTTTGCCTTTGTATTCACAATGTAGCACTGCCGGAACACTTTGATGCCACAAACAAAGATAACCGTGTCATGAAAGTGTAAAGTTTCGGCAGCTGATAAATTTGTCTAGTTAGTCTAAATAAAGAAAGAATACTTCTAGATGATGTCATGTATATTCACCTGTTTTTGAGACTCAAAGTCAATGCTAATTTCTAAAGTTGAAAATTTTGATTTATGGCCAGGTTTTTGACTCAAATACCAGTCAGTGCATTGTTTAAACCTCAGTAATGCAATTTCTGAGGCATTTAGACTTTAACTAAGGTTTTATTCCAACGAGGGCTTTTGCCGCATAAGCTACAAATTTTATGCCTAAAATGCCTCACAATATCTGCTCCTATGAACTGACATAATGATAAAAAGATCCCTATTGCAAAAATATATTACTGATTTAAACTCCAAAACATGTGTAGCTTTAAGAAACGTAATTTTAAAAAAATGCCTTTTTTACAGCGAAATCACTAAGAAAATTGAGCGTTTAGAGGGTTAAACGTTTTGGACAAAAAATCTCTTCCAATAAAGAGATCTCTCACAAAATGTATTCCTATGAACTAAAATAAGGATAAAAAAATCCTTATTGCAAAAATATATTACTGATTTAAATTCCAAAACATATGTAGATTTAAAATACGTAATTTAAAAAAATGCATTTTTTACAGCGAAAGCGCAAAGAAAATTTAGCGCTTAGAGCGTTTTGGACAAAAAAAATCTCTTCCATTAAAGATATCTCTCACAATATGTGTTCCTATGAACTAAAATGATAAAAAAAAAAAAACCTTATTGCAAAAATATATTACTGATTTAAACTCCAAAACATATCGTCGCTTGAAAAGAATAGTGACGCAACTCAAAAAATACCGAAAATGAGATTTTTAATTGATAATACTTTTAGAAAATTGATCTTTTATATGGAATACAGAACCAAGTCGTAGATAGCAAAGATGCCCGTAGATAGCATAAGTGACTTTTCAGAATGAAAATAAAACGTCATTTTTTTTTTGTTGAACAGAGGCATAACTCGTGTTGTGTTTGTACTGCTGCGTGGGTAAGTAATGCCAATTTTATTGAAAAAAGTCATAACTTCGATTAGGTCCTAAGTGATATAGTCCCTTATAAAGCAATAGAGACCCATTTTGTGTTGTGTCTGTGTTGCTGTTAATGTAGGATTTTTTCATAAAATTTTATTATGAACAATAGAGACATATTTGGAGTTGTGTCTGTATTGATTTTAATGTTACAATTTTTTTAAAGACCTTTTCAGGGTTATTACACTATTCCTCAAATTGTTGTTTCAGAAAAATTGTTGTTGTTATTCGAAAGAGACTCAATTCAAAGTCTCCTAAATTGGATTAAAATTTCTAGGAACCCTAAAAGGCTAGCACAAAATCTGCATGAAATAAACAAAAAGAATAGTATTAACAATTTTTAAGGGGCATTACAATAATTAGGAGTTGTTATGAATGAAACAGCAATAAATTACATATCGCAACAATTTAAAAACTGGTCTTCTGAAAAAGTTGCTTTTTTGAGTTGCTTCACTATTCTTTTCAAGCAAGGATATGTAGATTTAAAATACGTAATTTAAAAAAAATGCATTTTTTGAAGCGAATTCGCTAAGAAATTTGATCCCTTAGAGGGCTAAACGTTTTGGGCAAAAAATCTCTTCCAATAAAGAGATGATCTTCAATTAAACAAAGAATGCTTAAGTATATGTTTCATTATTTTATCCTTCAGCACTTCTAAAATTCTACGTTAGAGGTAAAGATTTGGTAATCAATAAACTTTTGAAGGGCGCAAGAGCAAAATACCAACTTCGCTTGTAAAAACAAGTGAGCTATTTTTAGACCGATTTCATGCTGATTGAAATTCACCAAATTTAAATAAAACCAAATGAAATTGATATACAACGAATTTTGTTTTCTATTTAAAACAGAAAGTTTCCCAGAAGCGTGGAAATTCTTGGACTTCATTTAGGTCAATGGTATAGGAATTCACGCTGAAATGTACTATTTTTTAAAATCCTTCCCACGAGTTCTCTAAGCGCTACACTAATGAAAATTCATGTTTTTCAAGAATGCATTTTAACAACCACGCAGTAATAGGGCCATTTGTATGCAATGATGTCCTCATAAAGTCATTGATACCACATTTTTCAATAGTCAAGTGGAGAAAGGGGTATGTAAAATATGTTGAGTGCTGTTTGAAGTTGGTTCTAAAAATCATGTTGGTTACGTTCATTCGATCAGACACTGAAAAAACTTCGTCTGCCCCGCAGTGGACCAGTCGGTAGAAACTCGGTTCTGCAGAATATCAAAAGTGTTAGGGAGGGGGACAACCTCACGCTGCTGGTTGCTCTGGGACCGTGCACGCTAAAGAGAGCTGGTGCACGTTAAATCCGTTTTGGCTCCAATATCCTCCAAGTGAAACGATACCTCTAGGGGTGCCAACCCCATGTGACAGTCTCTCATCTAGGAGTTGCTTCAAAAATTAATCGACCTCTCAAAGGGGCGAGGTCGGATTTCTCCCTATAAGGGCCCGTTACAATCAAGAGCAGCGCACCCTCTCTTCCTAGCTTTGCGCGAGGACTCGCCAATAATAACAACTTCATAAGAAGTGTACTAAATTATTTTTCAAATCCTGCTAATGTTACTTCCTCTCCTCCCTAAATCTCATCTTTTTTCTGTTTCTTTTAATCCATTTTAGCAGTATCATTAGAATACTTTTTTCAGATCATTCTTTTTAAACATTTTTTTCGTGATTGAAGAAAATGACTTTCAGTCTATGCGGATTTACTACATATTGCCTTGTACGTTGCTGATGTAAACTTCATGACATTTTCAATCGATTAATTTTTTTTGCCTACAATATATACAGCAGCGCTGGCCCTTTTCCCATTGTGGATAGTGCAGAAAAAATTGCGATTGGTGGTACAAAGTGTACATAAAAAAAACTGATGGTACATTTTCTTCATGATATGTTTGTATTATATTCATTAGACTAAAGAGGAATAAACAGTGTAATTTAAGGGGAAAATGCAATTCATATTAATTTAATAAACCACAAAGATTTGTCCACTGTACCCCAGCAAGGGGCACGGTGCCCACTTTGAGAGTCCACAAATTTTTTTTTTGGGTCCTTTTAATGCATCGCAAATGTTATAAAAACTAGGACATGATAGGAAAAGTTAAAGAATGCCTGAAGTTTTTTGAAATTCGTTCCTTTTTTTCTTCTTTTCACTAAAAAAATAAAATAAAAGTGAAAAAGTGGTCTAGTGTACGCCAGCCTCCCTTTTTAGGAAATAAACGGGCATATAAATTATTTTTTTAAGTAAAAACAATTTGTTTATTAAATTGGTTGATATTGGCTCGTATTGGATAACAAATTTTATAATAACAGTGAAGATTAATTAAACTCATTACGTAATAATTAAATCAGGTTTCAAAGTACTTAAAACTTATTCCTTTTTTTTCTTTTTCTTTCTTTCTTTCTTTTTATTTTTTTAAAATAAGTTTCGTGCCGAAACACTTTTTAAAGCATTTAATTTTTTTCAGAGCTTCTTTTTTCCCTTTCTTTCTTTTTTCTTGCAGCGTATTCATTGTAAATAAAACATCTTTTAAACATGAAATTTCAGTTCGGAAAAATATAGCTAAAAACATTCTTAAAGGTAAATTCGGCTCGAAAACTTTGTGCGAAAAGTTTCCTTTTTTAGTGGAGAGGGCGTAACTCATTAAATGTGTATCTTCAGTAAATAAAAGAAAGAAAAAATAACTTGGAAGTTTTTAACCAACATCATAAAACGCACATTCTTTTAAATTCTCCACTATCCTTGCTCCTTTTCTCTCACAAAGAACCAGCACTTTGCCAATAAAATAAAACCTGTACGGAGTAGAGTATCAAATACATGGATGGGAAATTTCGAGTGTACGAAGAAATAAATTTCATTTTCATCGCCTTGAGAGAAGATGCAAGAGGTATGAAATTTTCAAATACTGAGAGGTAATAAGATTTCGAATATATTAAAAAACATCTGTATTGGAAACTCAAGTTTATTATTTTGTGTTATTCCAATAACAAGTAAGTGGATTTTTTGAGAATATCTCTCAGACATTTTTTAGAAAATATTAATGCAGCTTTCTACAGAAGTCAATAGCATTAGAACTAAACGCCTTCGTTTTTTCCCATTTTGGCTAAATTTACGAAAAATAATAAAACCCTCCAAATTAATTGATAGTGATAATTAATTAAAAGATTTAAGGAAGATTAAACATGAAATGCTCCAAGAATATATGAATATAACACCAATAAAACTAGACTTTGACAATGTGTGTTAAAACAAGAAGTTCCGTCTAGAACTATACGAGCCTACTTTCCCGTATACACCGAACTTCAAATTTATAATATAGCTATCACTTTCTTTCTCTTTCACATTTAGCTTTAGTTCTTAATTACTTCAAATGTACTTTTTTCAACGGATAATACATATTCATTCACTCAGTCATTCATTCTTTCATTTATTCAGTCATTCATTTACTCATTCATGTAGTTATCACTCGTTTATTTATTTTTTCATTCATTCACTCATTTAATTACTTTATCATGTATTCACTCATTTATTCATTCATTCGTTCTTTCACTCATTCATTTATTCATTCATTAATTCTTTCACTCTTTCATCGATTCAATCATTCATTCTTTCACTCATTCATTCATTTATTTATTTATTTATTGAGAAATGCCCTTAAAAATCCCGATCAAAAATTTCATAGGAAAACAGGCTTGTTCAGTTCTTGTTGAACTTCGTATCAGTACATGTTCTACAGCGTAATATCTTTCTGATAAAGTTTGTTGCGAGCCAATCCGTCGTTTAGATCAGGATTTATATGGGATTGAAATTTCCCCTATGCGCTAATGTTAATTTGGTACCTTTTCATTGTCAAGGCGCAAATCTCGCCGAGCAAAATTTTTGGCGACGGAACACACAAAAGGACAACAACGACGATATTCCGTTTGGCGTTAGTTGCATCATTATTGGCGACTTTATCGCCTGCGCCGGAATAATGGAAAACTGCCGCAATTTTTTTTTTTTTTTTTTGAACTGTTCAAAAATGAACAAAAAGTGTTCAAATCAATATTTCACGCCGAGAACTCCTTTCAATAAGCTTGCAATAGGAACTTGGGTCTTGTGCCCAGAGTTTACATAATTTGCTTCAATTTTGTCCATTGGCGCTAAGGTTAAAATTTTTTGAACTGTTCAAAATTGAACAATAAAATTGTTCAAATCAAAAAGTAAAATATGGAAATGAGATGTCTTCGCCGAGATCTTTCGAATGTAAAAAGAATTTTTCCAATCGGACAATTCGTTCAAAAGTTATTAGGGGGGGACAGACAGACCGACAGACACACATTTTCCTCCATCTCAAAACCCTACTTTCAAATTTTTTATTTTTCAATCTTTATTTAATTACTTCACTTTTCTTTATTTTTAACGATATTTTTACGATACATTAAGCCTTCTTTCATGCTTTATTTATTAATTTTTTTACTTTTACGGGAAAGTAGGCTAAACAAGAAGTTCCGTCTAGAACTATACGAGCCTACTTTCCCGTATACACCAGCTTCAAATTTATATTCTAGCTATCTCCCTCTCTCTCTCTTTCTCGTTTAGCTTAAGTTCTTCATTGCTTCAGATATACCTTTTCAACGGTTAATGCATATTCATTCAATCACTCATTTATTCAGTCATTCATCTATATATTCACTCAGTTATTAATTCATTCTTTTGCTTATTCATTTAATCATTCATTAATTCAAAAATATTCTTGGAAATCTAGAACAAAAAATTTCATAGGAAAATAGGCTCGTTAGTTCTGGATGAACTTTCTATCTGTACATGTTCTACGTCATAAGAGCTTTCCGATAAAGTTTGTTCCAAGCAAATCGGTCCGCTAGATCAGAATTTATATAGGATTGACATTTCCCAATAGGCAATATGTTTTTTTTTTTTTTTTGAACTGTTCAAAAATGAACAAAAATTGTTCAAATCAATATTTCACGCCAAGAACTTCTTCCAGTGAGCTTGTTCATTGGAACTTGGATCTTTTACCCAGAGTTTACATAATTTGCTTCATTTTCGCCCGTAGGCGCTAATGTTAAAAATTTTTGAACTGTTCAAAATCGAACAAAAAATTGTTCAAATCAAAAGTTAAAGGAAATGAGATGTCCTCGCCGAGATCTTTCGAATGCAAAAAGAATTTTTCGAATCGGACAATTCGTTCAAAAGTTATTAGGGGGGGGACAGACAGACAGACAGACAGACAGACAGACAGACAGACAGACAGACGGGACGGGACAAACGGGACAGGCAGGCAGGCAGGCAGGCAGGCAGACAGACAGACAGACAGACAGACAGACTTTTTCCCCATCTCAATACCCTACTTTCAAATTTTATATTTTTCAATCTTTATTTAATTACTTAACTTATTTTTGACTTTTCTTGATTTCTAACGTTATTTTCAAGATACATTAAGCCTTCTTTCATGCTTTATTATTATTTTTTTTACTTTTACGGGAAAGTAGGCTAACAAGATACATTAAGCCTTCTTTCATGCTTTATTATTATTTTTTTTACTTTTACGGGAAAGTAGGCTAAAAACGGACCCATTCCATTCACCAAATGCAAGAGTAAGTGACACAGGACTAGGAGCATAAGGTTATTTTATCTACTTTAAGTAATTAAAAGATTAGTTTTAAATTTCCTTTGAATGTGTTTACAGGATGTAGGTAATCTAGTTTGAATATTGTTGTGGGATGTAAAACCTTGTAGTTCCAATGGTCAATGAGTCAAACACTACTGATCTAAACTAACATTCTTAGTAGAAAATAATTTAATCTCACAAAAAAATTCTTCAAATAACTGAACTGTTACTATGTATAATCTCACTTATTTTATAAACAGAAATTTAAGAACAGACATCTTATTTAGAAACTTTTTCAGCAATGCTATTTACTAAATATTTGAAAAAAGCTTTTATTTTTTACAACAGAATTCTCCACCAATAAATGATACTTTAACATGGAAGAAAGAGAAAAGCATATTTTGCTTGATCTCTTATGACAAAATTTCAGCGAACAAATTGATTTTCCAGAAAAAAAGGAATATATTTTTTTGTTATTTTTCATACATTTCCACACCAGCACAATTTTTAATCATTGATAAACTAAAGAAGTTTTCCTTATGCATTAAAAATTAACTTAGAGCTTACGATGAATAAATAAATATGAAAACCATGCTTCGAGTAAACAAGCTTTTCTTTGCCTGAAAAGGATTTATAATCTGCAAGAAATCTGAAACTATTCATTTTTTCTCTCTTCTTCCTCTTTTTTTATAATCAGGAAACTATACTTATAAACTTGTCTGTATAGCTCCGAAGTTTTTGTTACTTGTTAAAGTTATGAATATATAATAAAGATGTATACATACTTCAATTAAAATTTTCCATCAAGAAATACAACATTTATGATAAAGAAACAAACAAAGCAATGTTTTTTGCTGTGAAAAATAGGCAAAAGAAATTATAAACTTTTATAAAGAGTACCCTCATTAAGAAGAAATTTAAACTCGTATAGGATTTCAATATTTGTTTGGAATGAGAGAATGTTAATCAGAATTTATTTGCATAACTGGTATTCCAAAATAAATATATATGTATATATATAGGACCGTAATCATGCACGAGCCATTCTGTGTTTGAGCACAAGGAGAAAAACTTAGGGAGTGGCAATTTCTTACGTTTTAAAAATTTATTTAAAAGATTTTTAGAAGGAAGAGTAAGAGTATTTATAGTACATTTAAATCATTACTGGATATCCTTGTCAAACTTAAAACGAGCTAGTATCAGCCGTAACAGTCCATAATAAAATAATATAAACTGAGATGTGTCAAGGTACCTGTTTAGGAGGAGAATGACGCCAAAGGCGGATGGTTTCAATTGCAATCATAAAATACAACTATACTATAACTACAGCGCGCTTCCAAAATGTGTTTCGCTGATTACAGCGTTAAAGCCGATTTCTTGAGGCCGATTTCTTCTATGTTCATCTTCAACATGTCGGGTTATAGACGAAGCTTCCACGCATTCATTTTCGTTTCGCAAGTGACCGGATTACATGCCAAGGACCTCTCTTCTTCAACCAGTCGGCTATAAAAAAAGGAGTACCGGAAAGCTCACCTGTCGTTCTTCCTCTTCTTTGTATAAAGATTCGTTCTTGTTGAAAAGAGGATAGTCATTTGGAGAGGTTTTAACTTTCTTCAAACAGCTAGGGCACAGAGGTGAAAGCCCACCCTACACAGACTTGACGATTTCATAAAGTATGGAATTAGATAAATATGATTGCAAAGGTTTTTTGTGCATGTTACGTCGTTTTATAAGCTAATAATTAAGAAAAGCAACTTAATAAATTATTTTTAAAGGGGAAAATATGCCTGTTTCAATGTAACACCGGATACCGGAGTAAAACTAAATCCTGCACCTCTCCTTTCTGATGAAATATCAGTACCTACTAATACGTATTTTAAGAATAGCTGCATTTTAAGTTAACTGTAGGGTTAGTTTCATTAGCTAGTAGGTATAGTTTCAATTTCGCTTAGGACAAAAATTAAAATATTCTCTCATCAGAAAACTACAAGAAAGTTTCTGTAAAATATGTCCTAATGTTACTCCGGTTTACGTACAGTGAGGTTTGTTAGAGGTTGCACGAGAAGAGGGAACGAGTCGAAACTTATCATGTGGCGTCATTTTTTGAAGGTGCCACCCAAAACCGTTTGAACTGAAACAAAGCTAAAGGCTTATTTAAACAGCTAAATTACATTGACATAGGTATTTATGTCCAGCCTCTTGTTGTGTCAAATTCCCTATGCCTGGGGAGACAATGGAAAAACTGCAGGCAAAAGATATGAGTGAAAGAATTTTATGAATCATGGATTGGTCATCTTGAAGAACAAGAAAGCGCTATCATGAATCTATAAATAGAATCTTAAGAAAGACTTAACTTAGATGAACGAAATTCGAGAATCGGCTTGAAAAACTCTAAATATAGCTAAAATATTTCGAAGTGCTTGGGAAAGAAAGTCTACAATAACTTTATTGGATTATTGTGATGTAGATCTTTAGTTTCTATTTTAAACAATTTTAGTTTGTAATATTTTGTTTGGTAATGGTAAAAATTGAGAAAACAAAGAAAATCATAAGTTATGTGATAAAAAGCTAAAAATCTTTTGATTGAGGGATCTTAAGTTTAAGACATAATTTCAAATAAGAAAGTTACCTATTAAGGCATTGATTAATTAGATTGGTACTAAGATCTTTGAAAATATTTTTCTATTTAATTACAATTAAGAGTTCATTCTGATTCAGTTTCATTTTGACGTTAAAATTTAAGGGTAACAAAGAAGGTAAGGTGTTATTGCAATCGAAAATTTTAATTGTAATCGATTAGAAAAAACGAGTTGGTATTTTTTCTAAGCTGTGTGAAGCGCTTCGTCCCGAACTTTCTGTGTGTGTACTTACGGCGTGGCCGAAAGAAGCATATGGGCGAATGTAATGTAAGACGATACCGAAACCTATAATTGAAACGAATTTTTCTTCCCATTTAATCAATGTTTTTCTGTTGTTAGTAAATTGCTAGTTATATGAGTTCAGTACTTCTGGCGGTCAATCACGCTCTGCGACAATAGCATTACAGGTATTTAATGCTCTGTTAGTGTAATTTACGAATTATATAAACGTGAGAAAAACTTCTAAAACACGAGTTTAAGTGCATCAGCATTTTCTATTTTCTCAGTGAAAATGTGTGAGAAATCATCCCTCATTTTTTACACAACTATTTGAAACCTTTTATTAGTTTTGATAGGAAATTGAAGCGATTGAAGCAAAGCAAAAAAGTCAAAGCAAAGCCACAGATATTTGAAAGTAAATAGTTAACTACAAATATTTGACTTCAAGCAAATGAATTTGAAAATGAATCTTTACATTTTTTTTTCGTTTTAAAAAAATCTAACTTTTTCATAGAAATAAACGTTAGAATGCTGGAGAGAAGGAAATTCTATTGATTTGCATCGATTAGAATCTGTAGCTTTTAATGCATCTTAACCGAAACTGCATAATGAAAAGTATAACATGTAATCATGACGATGATTTCAGGTCAAAGGATATTATCAACAAAACTCTTCCTTTACACATCTTTAAAATGAACGAACGTCTTTTTTTCAAGCTTCGTGTTCTAAGAGAGGGAAAAAAGTATACTTTATAGGTTTTCCACCAAAGTGAATACTCACAACACAGCTCAGATATTGTTTTAAAAACATGTTAATCTAATTTTTGAGTGAAATTTTACCATCAAAATGAAACTATTTCTCTTATTTGAAAGAAAATTTCCTATTTAATTACATTTTTCTTACTGCCAATTTAATTAATCACTGCATTTACCTAATAGGTAATTTTCTTGTTTGAAATTATCTCTTAAATTTAAGCTTAATACAAAAGCTTAAACCTAAATCTAAGCTAGTGCTATAACAACATTGTCATTGCTGTTTCTGTTTTCTGTACAATAAAGATTTACAAAGAATAATGTCCATAGATAAACTCGTCCTCTTAAGTTTCCAAGCTATAACAATAACTTTTCTTTTTCAATCAGTCTGATGTATGATTTCTTTGCTAAATTCCCACATATCATAAAGTGGACGTAATTATGAGTGAATTTCTTTTTTCTTACCGTAATAAAACCTTCTCTGCATCCAATTCCTGAAAGGTATTAATATAAAAAAGCAAAATTTTAAGTCCTACCTCTTCTCCCTCTTTAAACTATACATGTTGATCTTAAAAATAAACGGACATTTTCCCAAGTGTTTTTATGCCAAAATGTTTGTACCAAAACTAAGCTTCAGTATTTGGCATATTAAAGTTAAAAACTCTTTGGATATTATAAAAGTTCTGTTGTAACTCTTCGACTTCTAAAACTTCGACTCTTACCTATAATGTTAATCTATTTGTGTATTAAGTGGTTCATATATGTATGTAGTATGTGTGTGCGTATATGTATTCACTTCACTAAACATTCAATGACTAGAGAGCTTCCAAACCGCATTTCATTCCATTTCTAATTTGCTTGCAATTCTACACTAGGATTTTATTGTTTAAATATATTTCATTTCATGCATCATTCATGCAAACTACTAATCTTTTTTTTTAGATTACCATGGAAATAAATACCGAAAATTGAATAAATTTTCAAATAAACAGTAGGGTGTGAGTCATATTCAGTTCAATTAAATAAATTCAATATTATTTTTCTTATAATCAATAAATATGTATTTTTAAAGAATTAACTAGAAAGTTATTTAGTTTCTCTTCTCGTGGTATATCCTTCGTGTGTCAGAAATAGTGATTTAACAAAAGCAGAAATGGTTCCATGACTATAGAAGTTTTTCTTCCGTTCGGTAATGTTACAGATTCTTGGTATTTCTGTAAATTGTTTGTGAGTTAGGTCGTTTTCTCTGTAAATTTAGTGTTGCATAAAAATTTTGTCTGCGTTTTCAAAAAAACTGTTTTTAATTCTAAGTATTTTAAAAAATTTTTACATCTCTGCAAGTTACCTGTTTTTTATTCTCTGTATACTTTCTGTTTTTTTTTTCTGTACGTAATCTGTTTTTATTCTTTGTAATGTTCCCTTTCTAAGTGCAGTTTCTTGCTTTTAATTCTATGTAATTTAACGTCAGACTCCGGATAAACGTTTTTTAGTAGATTCACGTGCATTTTCGAAGATACTTTTTTTTACGGAATAATTAAAGAATAATTTTAAGAAGAATGATAAAAGGCTGAAATTCTCATTAAGGAAAGTGGATGGTACAAAATATCATAGAATACATTTATACATGAATTACATGTATTAATATTTAAAATAAACCTTATATATAGCTCTTTTAAATGTATTCAGCTCTCTTAAGTGATAAGATTTTGCAGTTAATTTATTAAATTATTAACCCTTTATCAAGTTCTAAAATTTAACGCTCCGGTTTTTGGCTTTAGGATAATTCCGGTATTCTAGCAAAGTTCCACTACCTTTGTGACGCATTTCCCGATGTTAGGCGCTTGTATGATTCGCTTCATGAAATGACGATGATTCGTTTCTTTTGATTGGCCGGCTTTCTAACATCACGAAAAGCGAGGATGCATGGGAGCTGTTGTCATGATCCCGGACAATAAAGGTAATACAGAAAAAGTAACTTTAAAATAATGTTTTGTGCTCACCTAAATTAAGAAAATGTTTGCATTCGTCATCTTTAATTGACCGAAAAAATAATTCCCATTATAATAGAAATGGCGGATTTATAGTAAAATGAAAATGTAATTAGCTGAATTGTAATGTAATAGCCACTGCTAAACTGAAGGATGGACTTTGTTATGTTAGTCCGAGGTATCCTCAATTTGATTCTAATTGTAAATATGAAAAGCATGATTTTAAAAGTGTTAAAAATAATAAATGTGTAAAGGGGAAATCAAATGCTCAAAATCATGTAAGTCTGAGGCTTCTACTATGAAAAAGGAGAATCAAAAGATTTTTCCGAAAAATTATATAGACTCCAAACCCAATAGCGGTAATTTTAAGAAGTTTAAAATCCAAAGATTCCAGTGCTTTTAAAAATTCTGAAGATAATAGAAGTATGTTTAAAAATGTGAAATTTAATGAAAATTTAAAAGTGTGGCATGAAACATTTTGTCAAATAAATACAAAATACAGTCGAGACCGTTCGATGGAATATCCGATTTGCTACGGTAATCCGATACGAATATCCGATTTGCAAATAATTATTCTAATAAGCAGGATATTCCATTATCCGGCATCATAAAAACAATCGGGTCAGGTGAGGGAAAGTGGACAATAGCGTAAAGTGGTCATACGGCAAAGAAAAGGCTATAGCTTTGAAATAAAGGAATTGGTGCAAATTTTTTATTTTGTATTTTAATAATTAGGAATTAGATTTTACATTCAAAATTGTTTTTTTAGCAACTTTTTAGGTGAAGAAAGCAGTCAATTTGTTTGTTTATACAACACTTTGAAATTGAAACAGCTCTTTTAACTTCTCTCTGACATTTTGTTTTAAAGAATTTGTAGTTAATTGACGGTGCGGGAAGCTTTGCGCAGATTTCAAAAATATTTCCTCACTAACCATGAAGCTAGATTTAGTTTATATATTATTTTACAGTAGTTTAACTAAGATGGGGTAAAGTGTTCATAGAATTAAGCTTAACATGCACCGATGCTCTAAAATTACTTCAGGTTAATTTAGGAAGTAGACTGGGACTTGCATAAAACTCACGGGAACTCAGCTTCCATATTTATTTTCAATTTTATGCGAACTTATAACCATTAGAGGGAATTCAGGTTTAATACGCATGAAGGTAAATTTTGAAGACTACAGGGCTCCGCACTTATTTTGTTTGAAATTCAGCCGCGAGGCAGATATTAGTTAAACATTAATGTCACTAATACTGTATTATTTCTTAAAAAATAACTTTTAAATTTACTTTTAGTGAAAAGGATTAAACACAACTGAGCTCAAATGCAATAGAGATTGAAATTACTATAAGATAGTCTTCTTACAATGATGTCTAGTATTGACAAATTTTTAGAAGCAACTTTAATAAAACAATTTTCAAGTTAGCCGAATATAATAATTCCTTTCTAAACAGACTTATTATAAATAATATTAAGCTGCAAATGTTTAGAATTAGTTGTACTCAGAACAAGAACATTAAAGAGAGAGATAATTAAAAATAGCTAGATTAAGATACATATTTTCCTTACATTTTGATTTTTAATAAGCTGTAATTATCTCAGAACTCTCTTACTAGCATTGTTTTCTTAATATGTAATTTAAATAATTCAGTCATGCATTAAAAGCTATTTTGAAAATTTTCACCGAAAATTTTGAATTTCATATTTATGTTTTATTATACGTATTAAATTAAAGGGCAGACATACAGTCTAGGGGTTATATACAGTCAATTTAGGGATTAAAACCTAATAACACCTGTTAACTATGTATCTTAAAATAATTTGGTACATAACTTTGTTTTAAGACCATCTATGCAACTGCTGAAGAAATTGAAATACCTTACCAGATGTTACAAAGATGAGGCCAACTTTTGACCATAATAGAGGGTTTAATAAATTCAGTTGGGTGAAATATAGTTGCTTCCCTTCTAAAATGAAGCTTTATTGAGTATTTTGTAATATTGTGCTTATTAATACTTTTATAGGTTCTTTTTTTCAATTATGACCCCTTAACCTCATGCGCTACTCATTTTACCCCACTCCATGGGGTAAAGTGGTCATAAATACCCCAAGAAAGAAGCCGTTATAAAATTATTTTACTTAATTTTTTCTGCTCAAAATTTAATTGTCTTTAATAATGTAATGTAAAATGTCAAGCAAAAAATCTGAAGGTTTTCAACAGATTCTTATATTTATTGTCGACGAAAGTTGAAAAACGTGCATTTCATGACCACTTTACCCCACCTGACCCTATAGTATAGTTTGGTGTATTGGAAATGTTTTACATTAAGTAGGATATTCTTTTAATTAACATTCCATTAAGTGGGTTCGACTACATTTGGGTAACACTAATAAAAGAAGTGGTAAGGCACTGGCCTCATACGTCCGAGTTCGCAGGAAGAAACCTGACCCAAATCGGTGGATTTTCAAGATGCAGAAAATCGTCAGCACCCATGTCGTATGATTATGCGGCCTGTTAAAGATCCCTTGTGTATCCGTTTGGCTTGGATACTCTCGGCTAAATTAAATTTCTGGTGCAGTTTCGCATAAATTAGAGCTCAGGTGCCGCCATCTAGGGGGAACTGTGCGTCAAAATTTTCAATTGGTAATGGCATCCGTCGATAGTGGTTCTACTTGAAAGAATGGATGCCGGTTTCCGGGGATTGCCGTAGGTCTGCAAAAAGGTTAGTAACCATATGCAACCCCGTTGGAGAAAAAAAAAAAAGATTACAGACTATTTTTGACCTATCTTGTTAGGATCATTTCATTCCAAGTCCAATTTTCAAAAGTTGCCGCTGATGGCATCCGCCGATAGTGGTGCTACTTGAAAGAATATATGCCGGTTTCCGGGGCATGCGCTAGGTCTGCATAGGTTATACGCAACCCCATTAGAAAGATAATCAGAGTCAGAATTTATGTTACTCTAGTTCTTTGCTACTTTCTATTTTATCAAATAAATTAGTAAATAATTAAGACGAATACATAAATGAACAAATAAAGGATCAAATAAATCGTACTTTCGAAAATACTAAGTTCAACATTGCATACATTACTGAGAGATTCAGCTATTTAAATGGTAAATAGTTTATAAAATTCTTTTTGTATGTTTCTAATTTTAAGTTCATTTTAACCTCCTTATGAAGCATTTCTTTTAGTTGTAAAATTTATTCTGCAGAGATGATTTGCATCGCTTATATTTGCTTCGATTTGTAAGAAATCCGCCTTTTATGGTAAAAATCACATGAGCGTGAGAATGAAAAACCACTGCATGGGTTTTGTTCCTTGAAAGGCTTCAAGGGATAACTCTGGAAATTATTTTGTGAAAAGTAGTTTTTTCTTTGCCCCGTACTAACTTCTTCTAATCGAGGAAAAAAGATATTTGAATTTTCATAAATGATTAATCTCGTACCTCTTCTTTTCCAACCAGAGCGGAAATAACTACGCATTATTTTCGTCTTTAATTAGAATTTGTAAGCCCATAAACACTTTAGCCAAAAAGTTCCCTGCAGCTAACTGGGGCCTTAATTTTACAGTTATTGATTAAATTTGAAAAACTTGCTCCTCAACTTAATAAGGTTGAAAACTTTTGAAATCCGAAATGAAGAAAGAAGAAGAAAAATGTACTTCGAGCGGATGAATCGCTTAAAATGAAGGATAGTTTGCGTAAAAAGATATAATAATAACGCTAAGAGTTCAGATTAGAAAAAATGAGAACAAAAGCAATTACATTATCTCAATTTCTGTTTATCAGTTTTTAATTTAGGTAAAATAAGCATGATTATATTTTCTATTTTCAGTTACTTATTAACAAAAAAAGGGAATAAATAATGCTCTGCAATTGTTACTTTTAGTATGTACAATTTCATAGTTCTTAATCGAATATTTTGTATTTATTAGTTGGAAAAATACAAAGCACACAGCTTTTCTGCACTGTTTGTTAAAGAAACAAAATGTGAGCAATGCATTTGTAATTTTGATTATGCAACGACTACAGCAAGTAGCAAAATCCAAATATTCTTCAAATTCCAGTATAAAATCTTCAATTTTATATATAGCAGATGAATGAATTCTTCGTTCGACTTTTTCATTTACACGATTTTTGCTCTACCCTTGAACCCTCATTCCCCCAAAAATATCAAAACTAGATTATAAAAGTGCGTTAAAGTGTGGAATAAGCTAAATGTACAATAAAAACATCTATAAACAATATAAAAATACATTCTATTATCGTGCTGAAAAAATAGATATTTAAGGCTCGTGGAAAAATCGGCACTATATTATTAATTTCTGCTGGAAGAATCACAGATTATGATACATCTTTCAGAGGTTTGATGCGACCAACGAGAAACGTCAAATAAATTCTCATCGGGTCACATGATCTTTAACCATTGCTCAAGAATCTTATCTTTATGTTCTATTGCAAATCGAAATCACTTTTGGCAATTAGTAGCTGTAACGAAAGGATATATACTGCTACAAAATTATTTCGTCGTCTTCTTCTTTCTTATCCCCTGATCTGAATCAGATCAAGTCCATGAGTCTCTCCGCCTTCAACCTATCAAGAACAATACTAGGGCTACGCAATAGGTCTTTCCGAGATAAGGCAATACAGCATAGCAAATGTTCACAGTGGCCTCGCTTGCGTTGCACTTTGTACAAGTGGGGAAGATTTTGTTTCGACGGGAGAACCTTACAGTCCTAAGATGACCGGACTTGAGAATAGACAAAGCTGTCTGGTCCTTTCTAAAACCGCTAAAGCTCAAAGTAACCCCAGGGATAAAGCTACAGTACCAAGGATGAGGAGGTGAAAGTTTCCAAGACGAGTTGACAAGAGTCTTACTTCTGGAGTATATTTCATGGAAAGCTTAAGGGGCTCAGCAGAGCACAGAGGTAGAGAAGATCCCTTCTTAGCCAGACTATCGGCAATGTCGTTATATTTAAGGTTTACATGAGATGGTACCCATTGAAAATGTATAATGGATCACTTGTATAGCAATTTAAGTTCTTCAAAAACACGGATAGCAATATTTCGTTGTTCTCGTTATTTTGAATGTGTGTATCTGATCATCCAGTCATATTACCAGTAACTTGAAATTCATGAAACTCTATTGTCATAGTTTTACGATTAAATTTTCGTTATTGTTTTAATGATATTTTGACATGATTCTTGAGACTTTTTTCTGTGTTGGTGTAGTCCAAGAATTTGTTCTTAAACTCCACGACGTTTTTTCCACGACCACGTGGTCGGTTTTAGACCTAATTTTAAGTGGCTCGTTTCACGCAGCTTTTTTCCTCATATTCACCTACGATAATTTGAGCCAATTTTCTAAATACAGTGAGACCTGTGTAAGTTGACTACTTGCGGTGCATCACTTTAGTGTTCAACTTAGACAGGTGGTCAACTTATAGAGGGTGAGGTACAGGGTGAAGGGCTAATTCTGTTCCAGAGAAAAGTGGTCAACTGTACAGGTTTTACTGTACTTTCAAATCTTTCCTGTGTAAATAACCACCAGGAATTTCTAATCACAAACTTAAACCATCATAAAAAAAATCAGTCCATCTGCATTGATGAAAACTTAGTTTACTTTGGTATGAGTATCACTATAGCCTTTCAAAATAATTTTTGTCATGGTAATAATACAGCATTTGGTCATTTTTGTGGTTGATATTTTAAAAATATGCTTATTGAAAGCAACACATTTTTTATTGAAAGATTTGAAGACTTTAAAGTAATTTAAATACAATAGGTTTACAATTGCTGCACCCTGTCGACAGGGTGGCGTAGTGGTAAGACGCAGGTCTCGTATGCCCAAGTTCGCAGGTTCAAACCTGCCCCAAGTCGGTAGATTTTCAAGATGATGAAAATCGTGTGCGTCCATGTCATATGATTATGCGGCATGTTAAAGATCCCTTGAGTATCCGTTTGGCATGGATACTCTCGGGTAAATTAAATTCCTAGTGCAGATTGCATCAACGAGAGCTCAGGTGCCCCATCTAGGGGAAACTAAGCGTCAAAAAAATTGCGGCAATGCTACCACACTCATTGCGGTGCCGCTGAGAATTTGTACCAATATCTGGGGACGCACTAGGTCTGCAATAATTGATGACCAATACTGCAGCCCCATTAGAAAAAAAAAAAAAAAAAACAATTGCTGCTTTAAGCAGGAACAAGACTTTGAAATAAGAGGTCTCTTTTGCTCCTAGCAGTTTTCCGATTAAAAGTATAAAATATTTAGAACCCTTGAAAATCTCTAATTTTTATTTGAAAGCTTATTTTACGTTAACATTTTCGGATAAATAGCTTTAGATAAAATCATTGTAAAAAATTCTTTCTGTTCAAGCTTTAAAGAGGTTCAAATTTACTTCGAAAAAATAGTTTTATTTTTTTGCGAAAGATCAAATGTTAACAATTGGATGAAAGCAAAGTTCCACAGAAGTAAAGTATGCCAGGCTATTTTTTTAAATTCTCAATTATTTAAGCAGGTATTATTAAATTAAAATTAACATGCCTTAGAAGTATTTCGTAATTTTGTTTCATCCAAGCAGCACTTCTAAAATTATTAATGTCAAAGTCATTATTGAAGTATATTTACAATATTTTTTTCTGAAGAAATATAAATGTAATCTGTATTTTAACCATATAAAGTTCCATTTGTACTTGAATCAAAAGATTATTTATCCTTGAAATTTCATTGATACTTCAGAAGAAATATGAATGACATTGATATTTGAAAAAAATATCATGGTACTTTCTAATTACCTTCGAGAAATCCAACAAAGGAAGCTATTACTTTCAAGATGTTCTTAACTCTTCATTTTTTAAAATGAAACCCATAATTACTGTGAATGAATTTACGCGCAGAACTATTGACTCATAATTTAAAAAAAATGTAAGGGTTGTTTTACTAACTTCTCTGCTAAAACTGACAATATTATTGGCAGCCGACTTTTCAGATATTTTTTAAGACTAATTATTGCATTTAAAATCAGTGAACTGGTGTTCTTTTGATGTGACAAATGTCTTTTAATAATATTTTTTCAGTTTTGACGGATTCGTATTTTTGTGGATTGTTTATTTACATCCTTGGTTTATTATACATTAAGTACATAAAATAATGATTCAAAGAATATAACAATCTTCCTTGCAGAGGGGTAGATTAAGAATAAGATGCATAAGTTAAACTTTTCAATTAGGGAGATGTTTTTAAAAATAATGAAAGCTTGACACTTTTAAAAGCTTAACTGTAAAATGGTATACGTTCTTATACTGAACTTGGGACACCCTCAAATTTTGGTTGGAAAGGTTTTACGTGCGTCACAATGTGGAGGTAAAGCCATCTTTAAAATGGTTCAAATAGCAATCGTATTTGCGGCGACGTAGCTTATTTTTGGAAACTTTTCATTGCTTCTTCATCTGCCAGATATCTAAAAAAAATTTCTAAAGACATTTTCGCCATCCTTCCTTTGTATGATTACAGATAATACAGGGGAAAATTTCGGTAGCTCGTGGTCGTTTTCAAGTGTATAATCTGTATATTATTATACCAACGATTGTTAGTTGCTTTTCCATGTTTTTGCAATATTCGCAATGACTGGCGCGTGGCTTAGCAAAAATAACCTTTTTGTTTGGCACCAATAAAAAATAATTAAAAGGGCGATAACTGTAAAAGTATAGGAAGTCCACTGGTTGGTAAACAATTGATAATGAAAAAGTTACTATTTTTTTCCCCTTTTTGTTGGGGGAAAAGGGGAGGGGCTTGCTGCTGAATTTGAAAACTGTATGGTTGCTTAGTATCTTTATAAGTTTGCATTGTTTCTCAACCATTTTAGAAACGCGAACCCCCTTAAAACAGCAAACAATATGGGCAAAAACCCTTGTGACCTCCTTGCAAATAAATTGAGTTGGTACAGGAACTTACTCTTTCACGGCCGGTGTCCATAAATCCAAACATAATATTTCCGGGCTAATAGGCCGTGGTCCAACCAAGATATTTCTGGCTGACGTTTCGTCTGACATGTTTCAGGCTTCTTCTGAGTGAAAAGGAGCCATTCTCACTCTGAAAAATGTCAGGACTGTTTCAGAGAAACAGCCTGAAACATATCAGCCGAAATGTCGGTCAGAAATATCTTGGTTGGACCACGGCCTATTAGCCCGGAAAATATTATGTTTGGATTTGAGTTGATACAGTTTCGAATGTTATAGCATTTACTAATTTTATAAGCATTTTATATAATAAGAGGACATATTCGAATCTGACTTTTTTAAACAGGCTGTACACAAATCCCCATACATGAATGCGACACCTCTAGGGGCAGCGACCCCCAAATTGAGAAACCATGATTAAAATCAATGTTCATTACAATACGCTGAGAACAAATGTCTTCGGTATCTTTCGCACACAGAAATGCAAAGATTCATGGTAACTACTCCTATTAAGCGCGAACAGCTATAAATTTCCAGCTTTGATATTGACCTCATGAATGGGAAGTTCAATAATTTTGCATAAACCATATTTAGGTTGAGACATTTATTTGAATTTATGATGTAATTATTATCGGGAAAGGTTAATTTATTTAACAGTTTATTATAAATGTAAATGCCTCTTTCAATTAGCATTTTGAAACTAATTTGAAAATTTTAGCAACGCAAAAGAGCTTGAAGAATATTGAATAGAAACAAAATCCTTTCGTTCCAGCGAATCGATTCAAAATGCAGAAGTTTAACTTTGGAGGAGAAATATTTTACATCTTAACTTTCATGAACATGCTTAATTATTGCTTCACAGTTTATTTATGTATTAATATTAATTGCAAGGTACATATAAATGAACTAATGAAATCTTTTGTTAGTTACAATCGATGTATCTCTATGATTTATGTTGAACCGTTTCTCATTATTTTATTCGCTACATTAGCAACCCAACAAAAATATATAGATCCATAATCTACATAGCTCGTATAAACTTTTGAAATATTATACCATTCGATATAAACAAATTTTGTTTCATTTATTTATGGAAGGCAATTTTTCATACAGCAAAATAAACATTTACGAATACTTTTATTTTCCAACGAAATTTAAACTAATACATGTGCCGGTTGTTTGCAAAAGCGAATCAATACATAAAAAAAGGTAATGAATATTATAAAAAAAATATCATTTTTTGTTTCAAAATTATAACAGCGGAGAAATTGGCCTTTGCTCTGAAAAAGTTAGATATATATCATGTTTCTGTTAACACTAAATTTTTTAGCATCATTAAACAAAGTGTTAAAAATGTAAATTTTAAATCGCTAAAAAATGTAGAAATTATTTTATTTCTGATTTAAAAGTAACATGTGGGAAGTAGAAAATGAGCTGTCAGCGCACTTCAAGGAAGGCGTGAAAATTAATGATTGTCTTACTTTAAGCGCTTTACGCTGGTGAGATGATGTCTAAGCGGAATTTATCCGAGGATAAGTTCCGTTCAATCAGAAATTTGGAATACTGTGAGTTTTTTAAAGTTAAACATTACGCACATTTGGATTAACGCACATTTCATATTCGTTAATCAAAGCGTGGTAGAGCGTGTTTAGAAGTAGCTCGAAGGGATTATTTATACATTGTTTCTACTTGACAGGGAGAATTGTAATTGATAAAAAAAAGACCTAACCTTAATAGTAAAATTTGAACTACTACTTTCTTATTGGCAAGAATTAACTTATTTAATAGATCATTATAAATGTAAATTCCTCTTTCAATTTTCATTTTGAAATTAATTTGAAAATTTTAGCAATTCGAAAATGCTCGAAGAATATTAAATAAAAGCAAAATACTTTTGTTTTAGCGAATCGATTCAAAATGCAGAAGTTTAAGTATATGAGAAATATTTTTTATTATTTTATATTTCATTATAACTTTCATGAATATGTTTAAATATTGTTTCAGAGTTCAGTTGTATGTTAATATTAATTGCAGGTATATATTATTATAATATCAGTTTTCTTTTTCCCCTGCCCCACATAATGTATATGTTACTGTGAACGTTCGAAATCGAACAATGTTGACAATCACCGGTGAATGTCGACATTTTCCGATTTCGGACCTTTACAGTAACATACTCGTACTTACCAAGTTTCAGCGACATATGTCTGTTAAAACGAGTACAACGTATGTCTAAACAGGATAATTTTAGGTACAACCAACCAGTAAAATATATTTATAGTACTTAAATAAAAATACGAAGCCACCTACTTTGCATTATTAACATGTTTATTAAGAAATTATGAGTTTAAACAAGTAAACTCAAAGCGTTATATCACATTTATTACTGTTCCTTTTTTTAAAAGAAAGATTAAATATTAATAAGTAAGATCATATTTGTAAAACGTGTTTTTGCAATGCATTTTTTCACCGTCCTATTTAATTTTTCGATTCTGAATTTGGAAAGGAACAGGATATATAGGTTACAATAAAAGTTCATTCTCACTTCTCGAAGAAAACAATTATTCGTAACCGTAATGTTTGCCCAGCTGCTTCACGGATCGATGAAGTGGAAGAAACATTATTTACGAAACACGCGAAGGGGTGGGTGTGAGATGAAACATTTCATCCTTCAGGAAAGGATGACGAGAAATAATGAAGAAAATACGAGGGATGAGTCATGTAGAAAATTTGAACATGTGTCTGACATGTATGTTTCCGAAGGAATGGCATAAGTATTAAGGCATCTGTGTAGCCTTCAAACATTCAATTTTGACTCAAAGTTGCATAAATTATATTTTTAACAGATAATTAAAAATGTGTTAATTGAAAAAAAAAATGGAATTCGGGAAGTTTCGCTCTTTTATCAAATACATTAAATGTATTAAATTTTTAAAGTAAATGATATACATTGTATCTTTAGTTTCGAAATAGAACATTAGACAGTTACTAGCTTCAGCAAACCGAACGAACTCACAAATGCTAAACAAATTATGGCTTATGGGTATGTTTTTACTTTAATGAAAACCACGTTTTTACTTACTATAATTGAAGAGTGTTTGTAGGAAACGGTATAGTTGCCCAAAACTTGATTTTCGGGTTTCTGATGGAAAAAGTTCTACGTGAGGATCAAAAAATCAGGTGTCGTTTAACTGTCGCCAATAGAAGGAGTCTGGTGTATGAACATAAGGGTTTTTACGGGAAACGATAAAAGTACCATGTACTGTTAACAGTTGCTTGATTGTTGTAAACAATAATCAAGATTAATAATAATTATTTGATGGTTGCTTAATCATTAATAGTTTGTAAAAAATATATTTGTTCCTGATTAAATAATACACAAGTTTTAAAATGTTTTTTTCATTTTCTAAAAAAAAAAATTTATTGGGCATTTATTTATACCCTTCCCCACAAACACTTCTCATTTAATATTCACTTGACTTCAGGATATTTAGGACATAATCAGGTGATAACATATTCAGGAGATAATAGAGGAATATTCACATGACTATAGTATTAAATATGCGTACGCCTTTTAAGATGTATTTCGCTCTATCTATCTCTTTAATTCTCCAACTTAGCGCGATAACGGGCTGAATTTCCAATTGTCCATTTCCAAACGGAAGTTATATTTACTTGGAATTCAGGATTGCATACATGTATGCCGGCTAGACTAAAGTGGTTATCACACGACAGGAATTACAGGCAAACGCAACCGTAATAGGAATCGTCAACTCTATCGGAAACTGGTTTTTCTACCAATTTCCCCCATGGTTTCCTCAAAATGCTCGTGTGCTATATCAATTCACGGTTGCTCGAATTAGAAGCAATTTGTTATCTGTGCAAGAGAAAAATTGCTTCTAGAACGTTTAATTTAAGGCAAATCAAGAAAGACCAATTATGGAGCTGGGATTTCATGACGTCAAATCAACTTGCCAGTAAACATGGTGGTAAAGGATTTGAAGAGTGGCGATGAAAGGATAAATGTTAAAACGAGAGAATTCGAAATTAGATTTTTTTGGTTTAAATTTGCGAAATCATGCCGAAAAAACATTTGTAGGATGTGAAGTCGCTACTTTACTAGTGCAGGACATTGCAAAGACTGTCTTATGATGAAATCGCTACCAAAATGCAAGTGCGTTTCAGGTGATAAATTTAGAAAAAGTATGACTACCGTTTTTTTCTTTTTTGTTTTTTCTTCATTTATATATCATGGACAACCATTCTATAGAGTTATCAGCAATAATAGTCTAGGCATCATATGTCATTTTCCATTTTTGATGATTTTTTAACTAATTCCTCTTATTTTATTTTAATTAAATTTAAACTGCAGTCCTATTTTATGATTCGCTGGAATTCGAAGTTTCATATTCAGAAATTGTGCACACCTCCCAAAAATTTCCGTCCGTGGCGCTCCTGCTTATGTACACAACAGTTTTATACAACTTTAAATGAACAGTTAGAGTCACAATAAGAAAAAAAAACTATTAATTAGATTGATATGAGAGGAGACACAGAATACCAAATCATAATATTTTACCAAATTATATTCCATAAGCAATAGGGTCACCACGGGGGACGGTGGAGGGGCCGGGCCACCCCGGGTGACACCCAAAAGGAGATATAGAGTTTTAGAAAAGTACATGAACTTGAACTATACAATTTTAAGGGTGCTATTTTAAGGTATCATAACTCTGAAAATAAATATAGTTTAGTGAAAGTTATCCCAAATAAATAAAATGAAATTCCTAAAGTGTTTTTTTTTTATGCACCTCTGAAAATAATATAAATTACAAGTTTATACAACACAACAACGTTTCTTTCTTTTTCTTCTTTTTTTTGGGGGGGGGGGACACTTATGCTAGGAACGCCATTGCTTTAATACATTTCCATTAAAATTAAAGATGTTGTGATGAATAAACTCATAGCATGTAATTTGATACTAAAATTCGCAAAACATGTACAACGTTTTAACAAAACTTTTTCACATTTCATGTGAATGTATTGCATTATAATATAACAACAATTTGTGATCACAATTTTATGAAATATTTAAGCAGGCAGAGCCGCCTCGAACTTATATTTTTGTGACGGGAGGGTGATTTCTAATTTCCCGACTGAAACGTCGTATTTCACCGAATCGCGAAGATCAAGCTTAATTAAACATGATCCTATTGATAATAAGTGATCATTATATATGCACATAAAATAAAATTTGATGCCTTGCAATTGCAACTGCTATTGACAACTATATAGTTGTCAGTCAAAAATGAAAAACTACTGTTATACCAAATGGTCAAATTTACCATGGTCTGTCATTATTGTGGAATAAGAACAATTTTTGGGAGGTCCCAGTGACTTGCCGTAACCTTGCCTGGGAGTACCACTGAATGCAGAAACCTGCTTGTTTGAACGAAATATCAAGTATAAAAACGGTAAACAAATGCCTAACGCGAGGATACAGATTAGAAAATGGTAGCTCGTTATGAGCAACCGTCCGAGCAACCGGGTGCAAACCTGTAGGAAACTCCGGATCGAAAATTTGCTCTTGAGGTTGCCGTAGAATGAGGTGGAAGTAACGTTTGCTTTAAAATTCCTGTCGTGTGATAACCGCTTAATATGATGTTGTATCTGGGAAACGAACACGCGCAACGAGGCAGGATCTCAAAGTGATCCTAATAGAACTGCACGGGTTAAAGAACAATATCTAATACATGCGGTATTCCCTATTATTTTTTTCAGGATTTTATTTTTTATTATGTTTTTTTTTATTGTAATAAAGTTTCTAATTTGATATTATTTTTTAGTTCATAACGTTGGGCATTCTTTTACATCATCTTTTTAAAATTTAAATAATAAGCTACTCTTTCCATTACTGATGTTCCAAGGGTTAAGAGCAATATCTAATAGGGGGTACTCCCTATTATTTTTTTCGTGGTTTCATTCCTTACAAATTTTATTTTATTGTAATAAAGTTTCTATTTTTATATTTTTCGTTAGTGCATGAATTCTACTCATTGGTTCTAATTTCTAAAAAGCATAATGCGTTTGATACCAATTGATTGAAAAAGCATGTGATTGATTATACGTTTGCCATCCATTGGTCATGAAATAAAGAAGTACTTATATCAAAAACACAGGGGTCAAGCATTACGTTGAACATGCAGCTATATATCTTAAAAAAGTTCATTAGACGAGACATTTTATTTATAACACTGTCAGCTTATGCCTTTTCCACATTAACCCTATCAAAACTATTCTTATGTAGTTATTTGTTCGAAATACCGCTAAGTATTTCATGCCCGTTTAATAAACAAAACTTCAATAAATGCTTTTTATTGGAAACAAAATACTTAATGTATTTAAAATAAACTTAAATGAAAGCTTTAATCCTTATTCTCATAAAGTAGTTATATATGCTACCTGTGTGTGTGGGGTTTTCCCCAACTTTCTATTTGTTAAGTGATGTCAGCGCGTATGTTGCATGGTTATTTGCTAGCCCTTATTCTCATAAAGTAGCATATGTGCTACTTTATGAGAATAAGGGTTAAGTAGCTTGATTTAGCGACTAACTATATAAATAATTGAAAAATAATAAAAGAAATAATGCAATCGTATCAAAAGTAAAAAAAAAAAAAACATGCTGTAAGTTATATTAACAGCAATGCAGATTATCTGAGGTTAAACTTCTTATAACTTTCCGAGAAAGAATTTCAAATATTTTAATTACGTTTTCTAAAAAAAGAAACTTTTTGCAAGTAGCAAAAGATCAAAGAGCGAAAAACATTCTTTTCGTTGGGTAAAACCAGAAAATTCCATTTAAGTTGTCCATTGAAACACTAAAAGAAAAGAAACAAAGAAAAAGGGCTACGTGAAAAAAAAAGAGTCATTATTCTTGACTGTTCTTGTTTCCAAACTTGGCGAATGAAAGCACAAATGTAAATTTGAGTCTGACGCGTTTTGTCTAAATAATTTTGCATCGAAGAATAATTATATTTTTCAGACAAAAAGGTTATAAGTTCATTAATGTGTATAACTCAAAATTGAGTTTTTATGATGCAATGTGGTAGCGTGAAGGATGTTCAGTTGGTTCAAAAAACATAAATTTGAAATAGTTCTGCTTTCGAAGTCTTTCTAATGGGGCTGCAGTATTGGTCCTCAACCATTGCAGACCAAGTGCGTCCCTAGAGATTGGTACCAACTCTTTCAGCGGCACCACAATGAGCGTGTTACCATTGCCGCAATTTTTTTTGACGCTAACTTTTCCCCTAGATGGCGGCACCTGAGCTCTCGTTGATGCAAACGGCACTAGGAATTTAATTTAGCCGAGAGTATCCATGCCAAACGGATACTCAAGGGATCTTTAACATGCCGCATAATCATACAACATGGGCGCAGACGATGTTCTGCATCTTGAAAATCCACCGACTTGGACCAGGTTTGAATCTGCGATCTTGGGCATACAGTGCCTGCGCCTTACCCCTACGGCACCCTGTCGACTTGCTTTCGAAGTGAATTATACAATTTCGTGTAGGAAGAGCTTCTTCTTGATAATGTTAAAAGCACGCATCAGAATGTGTATAATACTATTTGTATTGAAATATTAAAAGAAATCTACATGGTCTTCAAAGTACCCAAAATGGGAAATTCATATCAGTAAGAAATGAAATAAAAGGAATCCTAGAAAGTTTAAAATTTCAAACAATTAACCTAAAAATGGGCTGAATAAAGTAATTGTCAAATAAGTGTTTAAAGCACTTTTACAAAACTGCAATCGACTGTTCAGAAAATGATATAAATTTTTTCCCTAAGTTCTCTAAATTTTTAAAGATTACAATAAGAAAGAAGGGGAAAAAATTATATTTATCGGAAATTTTTGAGATATAAAAATTAGTCGTTTGATTGTTCACAGTGGTTAATTTTGTTACTGATAACCTATGTTTTGCTTTACTACGAGTTGTGAAAGAATTTGTACTTAAACAGAAAAAATAACTACTCGAGTTGATGACCAGAAACACGAAAATATCTTTCAATATGATTTCAGTGATTTAGTGTCATGGATCAAAATATAAAATAGCTTTTTTATTGGAAATAATAACAGAATTTTGTGTACATGTGAGCTAAAGCGATAGAAAGGCTTTCTGAGAAACACTAAAAAAATGTATTTTACAATTCTACTAGTGTAGTAAGGAAAACAATACTATTTTATCGTTTAATTAATAACTGCCAAATGAATGAACAGGAACCCAATGCAATCATTGCCGTACATGAAATACTAGGAGATTAAATATACACTTAGAGAAATTCAGAGAACACAAATAGGGAGGGACTAAATAATATTAGTAAATTAATGAATTACTTTGGAGTTTAAAAGTACTTCGTATTGTAAAAAAATACATATGCGTACAAACGTAAAGGAAAAACCTAAAATATTTTATGTGTGTAGTGAGCCATATTTTCTTCAGTAATGATAAATTGACAATCATTCAAACGAAATTCTTAGAGTATTGTTTCTAAATAAAGTTGTTAAAAAATAATAAAAGAAGTAAATCAGTTAAAAAAATAAAAGAAAAATGTTCTAATTTTTTTGTTGTAACAAGTTCATGGTATGAAATTTTTTCCCAATGCACTGCAATCAACTTTTAAAAATTCTTCAAAAATATTTACTGTGTTTCCACGGTGAAATAGTTGATTTACATGTGTAATGTTTCCAGTTTATAAAATGAATCGTCTTTAATGAAATATAGGAAATTTATTTCTACGTGAATTATTAAAACTTTAATGACGCTAATGCGGCTTGCTTCTTTCATTTTGTCTTTATTGCAATCAACTTGTTTTCATTTAGAACTGAAGCAACACAGAAAAGGCGTACTTATGTTTGAAGGATTTTATGAAATATTAGGAGGATTTAATTTTGTGCTTCGATCTTAAAGCTTTTCTTAGTCCGTTATGCTCTAGAAAGCTTTGTGTTATTCATTGATGATTGGAGAAAGAACATTTAGGGAAACGATGTCTTTAAGCTGTAAAATATGAACCATGTTCTCTTATTTTTAAGAAGTAGTTATCTTTAAAAACCTAGGAACACGGAAGGAAAAAAAAAATATATAAAAAAAGGAAACGAAAAATTCTCAGCCATGTTGGTTAATGCGAAAAAATATTAACAAGAAGAGTTTACGTATCTATTTTTTTTAATATTTCAATTGAAAAACAGAAATCAACCTTTTAGAGACATCATTAACATCTTAATGTTTTATTCATCAAGATGGGACAGCATAAAGTGTGGAACGACACAGAAGATCATAGAGCCTTCTGTTTACTCGGTTAATTTTTTATAGGAATAACTTTTTTAGGGAACAAAGTATAATTTACCGATTCTTTCTTATTTTGCTCAAATTGAAATAGGGGGTCATTCATAAATGATGCCACGCTTCGAGGGGGGGAGGGGGGGTTCAAGAAAGTGTGACAGTTTGTGACAAGGGGAGGGGGTAACAAGAAGTGTGACATCGTACATTTTGATTTCTATAAAAACATTTAAAAACAGCAAATTAAACCTATTTTATGCTAATACAATATAGCGTGACATGTGACAAAGGGGGGGAGGGGGCTACGTTGAAGTATGACACTTTGGGACAAAGGGGGGGGGGAGGGTGTCAAATATATTGAAAAAAAGTGTGACATCATTTATGAACGGTCTTTAGTCCTTATGTGCTGTTATTGTTGCATAATTTTGTGAAGTTTCAGCAATCAGTTGGTCATGTTACACATAAATGAACTTACCATCAGAACAGCGAAAATCTTTAACTTACGAAACATATTAGAGAATAAGACATCAGAATGCTGTTGTTGTCTTTACCAAAACTACGCGCTATGCTGTTTGAAAGCGAGGAACTTGAAAACCGAAAATATTGTTGCATAAGCAACTGGGGTCACTTACCAGAGATTCTCGGAATTTTCCTGTTTATGTATATTTTTGTGAATATTTAAACGGTTAAAGTTCTCTAAAAGTTATAATTCGCATAAATTGGTCTTATCAAAAGCACTTCGTTACAAATTGTGCAGAAACTTTCAGACACATTTTTGTCTAAAAAAAGTAGATCATGTAACATTAGAGATAGTTGTAAAAAGTACTTTTCAAAGCTATGATTGAAAAATTGGGCATGAATTCTTGGAAACGAAAATCACCGCCTGTCAGGTGCGACTTCAGAGGTAGGCTGTGGGGTAATTGCCCCCTTTGAGAGTCAAGTGTTATTGAAGATTATATGAGTGACAGAATTAATGTTTATATTCCTTTATTTAAGTAAATTTGCTACGAATTTGGCTCGCCTCAGCAAAGCCATGTATCTACGCGAGATCGAAGTAACAACATAATGTCTTTTAAGTAAAAAGGGAAAAGGCAACTTCTGAGGCATTTTTGCTTAAATTTAATCATCATCAAGTTTTATATAATATACAGATAAGAAGAAGGTCATAAAATATAATTATTTGTTTTAAAAATAAATATTTTCAAGTTAAAATTTGTAGTGTGAAAAAGCATTGTTTACATTCCTAAAATTTAATTGTGTTTGCATTTCATATAACAACTTAAAATGTGAACATAGATAGTATGAACCAAGTCTGAACTTGATCCAGTTAGTTAACTGTTACGTATCAGTAACAGTTAACTAACTCTATCAAGTTCAGCCTTGGTATGAACAAATAAACATAGAAAGCTAAAAGCAAAGCAAGCCAGTTGGATATAAGAAGTAATCATATTGTTTTCATACACTTTAGTAAATATTAAGTCTGTTAGACTGGGAAAACATTATTAACGTTACTAATACCACTTGATTACCTTGATATTCGTATAAAACACACACTCGACAGTTAGGTTGATGAAAATCACATATATTCAAGAAACTGTTTCTTTGTAATGTGCATGATATATTAATGTGCATCAATTGCTGTCATTAGTGTAATGAATATCCCAACAAAACATTGAATGTGAAAAAAGGGCCAAGTTCGAAAGAGCAAATACGGATTTCGGAGTAGTCGGTGTCAGCTTTAAAAGAATTGATATCTAACGGGTGCCAAGTTCCATAGCAGATCCTTTGATCTTGGCTGTAAAAGCGTACAATGTTCCTTAATTTATTTAAAAACATTTTTTTTATCGGATTCCTAACTTGGCAAGTGTTAATTAAGGTAAATTACATTCAAAAATTTAACTCATTCAATTAGCAATTTTTAATAGTTAGTAAAATCATGTGGCAAGCTATTATATTTAATTTCTAACTGTCTTCTTATCGTCTTCTTGAACGTAACTTATCTTAATTAAAACTTGCCAAGTTAGGAATCCGATAAAAAAATGTTTTTAAATAAATGAAGGAACACTGTACGCTCTTATAGCCATGATCAAAGGATCTGCTATGGAACTTGGCACCCGTTAGATATCAATTCTTTTAACGCTGACACCGACTACTCCGAAGGCCGTTTTTGTTCTTTCGAACTTGGCCCTTTTTTCACATTCATGTTTTGTTGGGATATCATCAATTTTTGAAAAGCTAAAATGTGTGTTTTTATATTGACGATAAGTTATACTAAATTAAAACAAGCTGAATAGTCGCTATTAATTAGTTAAGATTTTTTTCGTCTGTTTACATTTCTCCGTAATAAGTCCGTAAACCTATCTTTACTTAATTAATTTTTTATTTTAAACCTTGAAAAGTTCTGTATAACTACGACACTGGATTCTTTGTAGTCAGCTTGAGTTAAGCCTTAAGGCCGAAAAATTAATGCGGAAAGTGAATTTCAATGCATCAATTATTTACCTTCAAGCGCGAGATAGTATTGTTTACTTTGAACGGCAGAAAAATATGGCTGCTGTTTGAAGTCGTTAGGTATGATGCTACTTATGAGTATGCTAGTAACTTCGAAGATAATGTAATTTCTTAAAGTTTCGGATTTTTTCCTTTATATATGCCAAATTGTCTACCTTGATACCAAGTTTCAAGTTTCTAAGTCTCCTAGAAGTAGGTTAGGTTTTTGATGAGTGAGTAAATGAGTGAGTGAGTAAATGAGTGAGCGAGTGAGTGAGTGATAAAAATGACACTTTTCAAACCTTAATAATTCCATAACCATAAGAGGTATATCAATGAAATTTGATATTCTAGGGGCTAAGAGGATCGCTATTAGACGTACAAAATTTCAAGTATGTAGGTCTAATAGTTTTTGGGTAATGGTGGGGTCAAAAGTAGCTCGAAATGGTTCGGGTAGATATACACATTGGCCGGTGTCGCCGTATCTTAATTTGGCTGACTTTCTGAACTTGGCGGACACACTGCCGTGTGGCTGCCGTCTGTGTAGTGTAATGAATATCAAAACACGATTTTGCTCGCAATTTTCCACGATGAAATAAAGTTCTTATTACTCTTATGAACGTTTCCGCAAGTGAAATTTTAATATTGAAAATAGAATCATCAGTGAAAAAAAAAAAGCGTTGGTTGAAAAAATACTTTTGTGTTTAAAACTTAAGTGTGCATTATGCAAAAATAAAGCACTATCACTTCTCCCCAACGTTTATCGTCATAAACTTTTATGGGAGAAGCACAAAAGCGGTAAAAATATTTTTATTATTTTTTTTTCAGTGAGAAGAAACGATTAATTTCATTATTTTTCTTAGAACGCAAGTTTAAAATTTCCAAGAAGCTTGTAAAAACAGAAACCAGATTCCGAGTGCACCTTAAATATCTTCCAAGTCTCTATTGTATGTGTTAGATGAGTAATTTAAACCCAAGTAAAAATAGCTACCTTTTAAAAATTAGCCTTAGCTGTTAAAAGTTTCAAATGGCTAAATAGAAGAACAAAAGATATACAACAGCTGTATACATTCAGTTGGGTAAAGATGTGTATTCTTTTCCAGTAATTGATTTTCTTTTTCAACTAAATTTGTGCCTTAATGATTGCATAATCGTTACTACATATCTCAATAAGTCATAGTCTCAGAATTTTTCTTCTATTCTTTTTATTTATTTATATATTTTTCATTCCTTTTATTATTATTAATATTTTTATTCGTGCACTTTTGTATCTCTCACTTTTCTTAATTGTGCTTCCTTATCTGTATTTAAAATCGTAGCTTTATATTTCTTTCAAACGGAAGCCCGCTATGAATTATAGGAACGCATTCCATTGCAATTATGTACGTTTGCAGCATTTATAATTGTAATACAGTATTTCCATTGCAACTGCAGTATTTATAAGCAATTTTTTAATCAGATTTTATTTCCAAATTTCAGCAAACTTTAGAGTACATGCGAGACTAAATTTATTTCTTTTCGTCCACAATTCGTAACTCTACTGCTGTAAAATTAAAGAACTAAATAAAAAGTTAAAATAAAATAAAACATTTTTTCCTTCTTAGCCTACATAAAGGGGTATGACGGGATTTGTTTCTCATTCACCAGGTCTTACGCCTCTCAAGGGAGGAACTTTGTAATAAGATTCAAGCGTGTTGTGCCAACACCACCGAAAGACAAGGCCTGAGGTCTCAAGCGTAATCTCATGGTGACGTCATCTCAAGTAGGTGAACGCTAACAGCCAATAACAGCTCTTTGAAATGTTTTCTTATTGCATTCAAACCAAAATTATTTTAATCGCCAAATATTAACTGTCAATGTAAAAAATGGCATCAGTTCTTTTTCCTTAATTCTTTTTAACTTTATAGTAAGGAAGCTGATATCTTATATATAAGCGGCTGATTTTGTATGTGTGTTCGCTATAGAATCCCATGCCGTTTTATCTAGCGGGACCACATTCGGCACGGTTAATGTTTACGATCCGAGAAACTCATCGCTGCAAGAATGAAAGTTGTGACTCAATTAGCTTTTTTTAATTATTTTTTAAAAATTTTCAATGATTTTTTCTACACTTAGATGTATAAGCTACGCAATGGATTTTAATGCGATTTTCATCAATAGACAGAGTGGTTCAAGAGGAAGGTTTATAGACCCATTAGAAAAAAATCCTACAGGCAGTTCTTTTTTTTTATTCCGATTTTCCATATAAATTGCCATATATGGGGGTGAAAAAACCTTGCACATATTAATGTAATATATCGATCGAAAGCGTTGATTTTCCTGCATAAGATGATTTTTGTTCTAAGTTTCTAAGTCAATAAGAGCGCCAGTTATAAACTTTTTAGTTCGATTGCTTAAGGCTTATCTTGACCCAAATATAACAATTATTGGCTTCCCAACTTTGGCGATGTCTTTTGATTCGTTTATATGTTTTTCACAAACTTGATATTTACAAATTGGCAACATACGGTTGCTATTGAAATTTTGTTTACGTTCTTATTCATATCCGTATCTTTCCCAAATGTACTTACATCTAGCTGATACCTTTGCACAAATCATTTTAATTACAATTTATAATATCTGGAACTGCGGTCATTTCGTATGACCACCGGACTTACTAGTATAAATATAAGGATGCTGTTGAAGTGATTAATGTATTCCATGTGTGTAATTAAACCTGCGTAACCAGAAACTACTTCATAATTTAATCGCAAGAATGCCATTCATGAGTTGCGTTCCTTATATACAAGTCTAGTTACAGCTTAAACGAAAAGATATCCGTTTTTAAGTCTCAAGGTGAACCATCGCGGTTGGATAGATGATTGAAATTAATTCCAAGGAAAGACTTCAAACCAACAAAATCGTCTAGAGTAAGTACTGATTTGATTTTTATTAACAACATGCACTGCATATTTAAATTACAATTTTGTTTAATGCCCCTACAATCATTTATGTGCGTCGTCAACACTAACATTAGCGATAGTATGTAAATACTAGAGATTCTCTAAATATTCACTACATAAGATAGGGCAAAAATTTGAATCATAAATTTACTGCAACATTAGCTTTGCAAGCGTAGGATATTTTGTGTGTCCCTATGTTTGTAATTATAGCGCACGAAACAAGACTGTAAACCCTAATGTAAGATAACTTAGAAGTCGTGATACATATTCTTTTAAACAGCGTAGTTTTAGAATTCGAAATGGCATATAAAAAAATCCGTTTCTTAAAATTATATCAAATAACTAAATTTACTAATATGATGAATCCTACTTCCAAACTGAATACTTGGCAAAATAAACAATGGTATTTTCATGTAATGGCGTGCCAAAGATTTGAAACTTTATGCCGGGGATATATCGCCAATATTGAGTGAAAAAAAACAGTAGTCATCTAAAAATATTTTTTCAATGATAAAATTCATAAATGTGCCAATGAAAGAAAATCGCCAAGTTTATATTGGCGATAAAAAATGCAAAAAATACTTTTTAACAAAAAAGTAGTTACAAATTACTATGAAAAAGGTGTTATGAATAAACTTTTCTTATTGAATATGCATGCACCACTGAACACTCTAAGTCATGTGTAAGCTGACATAATTTAACAAATTGATCAAAATTTAAAAAAAATAACGTACATTTTTGCGTTGTTTCTAAACTAAAATGGTGTCGGTTACTTTTCGAGGGGAAATAGGAGGGCTTTCATATATATACTTTCCAAAACGTTTTCAAATTTTAATAGATAAGTAAAAATAAAGTTCCTGTTAACGATGATTTGCAGACACTTTCTCAAAGAATTAATTTAAAGGATTTTTACTGTAGGGTACAAACAGAAGTTTCTTTCTGAATTTTTCTTAATTACTTATATTTACTTTTTTGTAAAACATTTGTGAATGATAGTCATTTGTTGCAAATGTAAAAAAAAAATTGATAATTGGATAACTAAACGTGAGCATAATTGGAAACGCTAAAGCACAGTCAAAAAAAAAAACGTGAAATGTTCTTCAGGATTGCTGTACTTTTACGTGCTCGTATCTTGTTTGTGCTCGAAACATTTAATTTCATCTTTTCGTATAGCAAAAATACGCCAGTCTGTGCTTTATTTGTTTAATGTTGGGGAGGGAATGACAATTTCATTTGCATAAATGTTAGAAGAAATTTATATGTAAACATAAAAATAGTAAAAAAATAAAATTAAAATATTTTTCACAGGTGTGTGAATTACACTTTTCTACTGATTTTGTGCTCAGAAAAATGATAGTAAAAAAATTGCACTTAATATGATTCTTAACAATGAGTGTTCAGAACATGACGAATGTTTCTATGAACACACAATAGAATTAGCTTCAAAATTTATGGTTAACACCGTAACGAATACTTTTTAAAACAACTATTGTATAGAAAAAATCATTTCAAAACTCCTACTATGAAACGAAAATTACAGACATCAACAAATTCTAAAACCAATGCATAATTTGTGCTAAAAATGTAAGTTTAAAAAAAATCATATGATGATGCATTCATATTTTAAAACGTTCCAATGATTTTATTAATATTTACATTTTAACAATTCTTAAGTATTCCTTTTTCCACCAAAAGTGATTCATTAAATTAAGTGAAAGATTTTGAAATATTTGAAATGTCTTTATTAAATAAAAAGGGGAAATGCATTAAAAAGTTTATGTTTAAAATTTTCACTCAAAGTACAGATTTAAAAGAGTTTTCAAATGTTTCATGAAAGTGTTTTTAAAACAAATTTTAAAACTGCAAAAACCATACTTAAAAAAAAAATGTTTTCAAAAATATTTTTTTCGAAACCATTGAAAGTTTTTAAAGCATCATTCTACTCATATAATTAATGAGTATGAAGAAGATTATCAATTACAGTAACAAATTGTTTAATGACCGTTTACTCGTTGAAGAGTTTGCTTTTAAAAGCGAAATTGTAATTTGTGATTTGATTAACATATTTTCTTTTCTACCTGTTTTCTTGTATCCTTGATTTATATTTCTACGCGCATAAGTATAGAATCAATTATTAATTACCATCTTTATAAAAAATGGTTTGAAAAATATAAAATACTGAAATGTTTTGAAGCGCTTAAGGAGACCTATTGTTAAAGTTCACCTTTTTGTGATGACGTCAACGACGGAGATAGTTGGCCTTGTCTGTCGGTGCTGTTGGTTGTGCACGAAAATTCTGTTGGATACTGTAGAGCAAATTACGGTATTAGTCCTGATCAGCATTGTGAAACATTCAGTTTATCTAAAATTTTTTTTTTTAAGTTTGACTTTTCCCCAGAAAGTCATTGTTGCAGGATTATATATTTTGCATGACACCGCTCAAAGTTTTAGTTTACATATATATATAGGTGTCAGTGCACCGCGATTTTAGATAGCTGTACACCCACAACAGCACAGTGTCTACTTGAATTAATAAGCTTTTCTCTAAAAGTGTGTGATAAAACGTGGTTTTTATTACTTGCTTTCTAAATGTAAGTGCTTGAATTTTCATCAGTCCCTCGGATTTTCATTGAAATGAGAACCGTGAAAGATAATTTTTAAGCAAACATTTTTTCTTGCTATTTTTGATCATTTACTTGCAGAAGTTATTAAATAAACTCATATTATTATCGAAAGCCATCTCCCATTGGCGTAAACCCCCCCCCCCCCCCGTGCGCAATCTCACCTGCCTCATAAGGAGAGAAGCAAAACATAGCTGTCTTGGCCTCATGCCTGCTGTCATTTTAAATTGCAGCATACAAAGGAAATATTTATCAAAAATCTGGCGAAAAATTAACGTTTTTATTATTTTCATTTTTTTATTATCGTGTTTTTTATTGTGCGCCAATTCTACCTGCTTTACCTTATATATATATATTATTTATTAATTTATATCCTTTTTTATGGACATTTCCTTGAGGACCCCAGAAAACGTTAGTTTTTATTTTCTGTTGCAAAAGATCAATGAAATAAAGAGAACGATGCTAAAAATAGAGATGAGTAAACAAAACGGCTATAAAGCTCTATTTTTTCATTGTTTAAAAGTAGAACGTTTGGCATCCAAGGTATACTGAATAATGTATTCTAAACCATTAACTTTCATTCTTTAGCTTTGTAAAAGCCCTATATTTCAAATTTAAAGTGCCACACAGAGTCTTACTGGTTTTTATGGAAACCATGAAGGAATATTTATGTTTAAAACAAATGGTTTTGGGCAATACTTTGATGCAAGAAAAAAAGGAAAAATAGGATTATTAATCACAGCCTGATTTAGAAGGATTGAATATATTTTATACATGGTTGCTTCGATTGGTGTCTTAAATCAAAAGTTTTGGTACTTTTGATAAAGATGTAAATAATTTATGATTTATTTCTGTAAAAGGTAACAATCAAGCACAAAAAAGAACTTCTGAAAACAGTTTGTCATATAAGAGTTCGTTTGCCTTTTTCTAAATTTCTTTTACCGTTTCCTTAAAATATCTTATTCCAATTTTTTCAGTACATAAAATTGGTATCTCCCCCTCATTTTCGCTATAGTTCGATTAATCTAGAAACCATTTGCAAAAAAAAAAAAAAAATAAGAATAACAATTATTAAAATATCCCTTGCTATGTTGTAAAACTTTTGTGCACTTAACAAAAGTAAATGCATTTTTAGATTGTTTTACTGTGAAAAACATTCTTAGCAGAGCATCAAAAACACTTCATTTATTTTCCCAAAAAATGTATCGGAGAATAATTAATTTTTGACACTGATTGTTGCTGCATTAATGCATTATTATTTGTTAAATTCATGTTGTATATGTTAAAAAGAATATGAACTGACTCAAATAAAACACTTCAGAATAATAAATAAAATAATGTAAAAATATATTTCAAAAGAAAGTCTGCTGTTATATTTTAAAAGTTAAAATCGATTCCCGGGAAAATACTTCATTAAAAATTCAATTTTGACCTAAATTATGTTCCATGGCATTAACAATGTCGTTAGTAAATTTAAATTGTTCAAAGTAAAAATCATATTATATTTTTCAAAGTTCCTATTGCACTTAAAAATATCAAGTTTCTTACTTTTTTTTTCGCTTTTAAAAAAGATGTTTATCTACCTTCTTGTTTAGCAAATGAGCGACTAATGGCGACAAGGGCAAAAATGTTAGTAGATGTGCTTGTCACATTGAGAAACTTCAAAAGAAATATGCGTAAAATGTACCTGAAGGTAATATGATGGTGAATATGTGGGTTGGATAGGTTTAAAATTCAAAACCATTGTGATTTTTTTACTCATTTTTAATGCTTGAAAAAATCCAATGCGCCTCTGATAGTATGCATGGAAACTAATTTTTTCCGAGCATTACTTCGAGCAATTTTATGTACAATATATACGCAGCAATATTATGTAAAATTTTATGTACAGTATATATATATATACGGGAGGCAGCATGAGGGCGTCGTGGTGACACGCGGACCTCGTACGCCCCAGGTCTGAGCCTGGCAGTGTCGGTGGATTTTCAAGATGCAGAAAATCGTCTGCGCCCATGTCGTTTGATTGTGCGGCATGTAAAAGATACCTTGGGCAGACATTTGGCTTGAATGCTCTCGTCTAAATTAAAATTCCTAGTGCAATTTCGCGTCAACATATTCTGGGTGCTTGCCCTTTCAGGTGAAGAAACCAGAAGTCGAAATTCTCATGCGGCGATGGTACCACTCATTGTGGTGCCGCTGAAAGAGATGGTACCAATCTCGTGGGAACGCACTAGGTCTGCAATTAACAGTAGCCCATCAGAAAAAAATATACGGGATAATGCAAAATGAACTTCTTGGTATCTGCTTTATTGCTTTTTTTAAAATTATTAAGTCCTGTATTTTAATGTGCGGAATGGACCCTTAGTGCTAAGGAAACTCCAAACTTTTATTCTTTGGGGTTATTTGAAAGAGAGAGTGCCAATAAGCCAAAGACAATACCTGAATTGAAAAACATTATTTGCAGTGAAATACAGTGGAACCCCGCTATTCGTACACAATTCGTTCCTAGTGGAAGTTCGACTGGCGAGTTGTACGAGTGACGAATTATTTTTTCACATAAGATACAATGTAAATTGGATTAATCCGTTCAAGACCCACAGATGGTTGCCTATTTAAACCTATGAGAAACAAATGTACAGCACTATACATGAATATAATAAACAAATAAAAAATTTAACTTCACTTTACTGGTACTGAGGTGAGCTGATGGCGTAAGTGGATTGTTGAGAGGAGGAAGAGAAATGTTGATGTTACTGTTTGGGAGAGGAGTCTCCTTCCATAAAAGCATCAAGTAACAATCTTGCAACATCCCTTCAGGTGTTTTCTTCCTTTCTACTGTTCTTTCTTTTTGCACTAGAAGAAGCTTGGGTTTCTTTCTCTAAATACCTGTCCAAAGTTGTCTGCCTTTGACGAATTTTCAGAATTTTTCTAAAATCGTCAAAAATATTCTCGTTGAACAAGTTAATGCTATTGACCACGGCAGTGTTGGGATGCCATGCTCCCACCACTCTGTGTTTTCTCGCAGGGTAACACAGCTCTTTAATTTCTGCAGGGGAAATACTTTCCTTACTACTTTCCTCCTCTTCCTCTTGCTGCCCCCTTAGGAAGTTAAAATTGTCAGTAAAATCTCAAAAAGTATTAAAACGTTTAAAAAATCCAAAACGCCAAACAAATTATTTCCAGACGAGTTCAAAATGAGCATAATTTCTCAATTTTTTTCTTAAAAAAAGCCAAATTGGCAACCCAGCTGGCCCCTGGCGCCCTACGAATAGCGGGACAAGTACGAATGGCGAGTTAAATTTTACTTTAACAAGTTGGAGGAATAGCGAGTTGTAGGAATAGCGAGCCCGACGAATGGCGAGGTTCCACTTTATATACGTGACATAAGCACTGAAATTTTGCGAAAAGTCGTGCAACGTGTGTTGTCGTTAAGGTTAGCAATATTCTCCTTTTATATGCTGTATTTTGACAAAATAGTGCTAAGAATTTATTCAGGGTTAGAAAAGTTATAAAGCATTTAAACCATAACGTCAAGCATTACAATGACGTAACAAATATCAAAAATAATCAAAACTCAAGTAAACCATTTTCTTATAGTTGTATTTATGTCTCCAAGATTTAATGAAGATATTGCTAACATTTTTTGTTTCTGGAATTTATTTTTATTAACAATTTGAAATCTAACATAAAAATAGAAATAGTAATAGATGTAACAACTCGCCGAAACAGTTACCTTCCTGGAAAATAAGTAGATCATAAATATAATTGAATGTTCAATCATAAATAATATTTGAGTTAAATTATTACGCATTATAGCTGCGCAGCATTAACAATGCTGAAGATTTATAAGATACCATTCCGAATTTTATGGAGGTAGTTACAATGAATCTTTGTGTACTGCCTATGCTGAAAGTTATTAACTGCCTTTGTATCTTGCCGAAAGTAACAAACATTTAACCATTTATGTCGATATCATTGTATTTTTCTTATGTTGATGTTTTGTTCGCAACGAAAGAGGAAATTATACAATGGATGGATTTTTTCGATACGTACATAATTTAATTGAAAGAAGAATATTTTTCCCTTTTTTTCCAGTTAGGTTATTTATTAATACTATTTTTATTGTTATGAAATTTACGTTTTGTTAAATAAATAGTCTCGTCATAACTTTAGAAAAGATTTTTAATTCGTTTATTATACGTTCTAAATAATAAAATTCAGTCGTAGCTTTCAGGTTCACAAAATTTGTTAAATGAAACATAGGGTTTTAAATGAACACTGGGGTAAATCTTCAGAGATTTACACCATACATAGGAATTTCGTGCATATAATACTTATATGCGTCATGATAAAAAAAACATCGTTGAATTCCAAGACTAAAATATTGATTACACAATCAGGCTACATCACAAAAGCATTGCTTTCTGTTTCCTCTGAATAGTTTTGTGACAAGCCAAACCACATGGTGCATTTAAAGATTTTAAATTATACACAACCTTGATTATAATTAATATATATATATATATATATATATATATATATATATCAAATTTTAAAACTTAAGGGTTACAGACATATATCATTCGAAATTTATATACCATGCTGAGAGAGAAATGAATGGAACCAGTAAATGCTGCACACTTTACACTTTTCTGCGCTCATACGTTCTGCTTGAGAAACTCAAGGTCAAAGAGGTTGCAAAAGTTAAAAGGTTCAGTTGCGGTAGCATAGAGTTGTAAACATGGAGCAAATGCAAACACACTTCATAATTACACTTGATTGATGACTTGGCCTCATAGGGACGGCATTGATGGAGTTCCGTATGTTCCAAAGAAGTCCAGAGGAATCACCATTGTGTGAAGATGACACCTTGAAAGAAGTTGTTCACAAAAATGAAGTGGTGTTATATTTTCTTCTCCATCTATAAATGTTAGGCAAAAGGTTTCAACAATTTTTATTTGTCATGTGAAATATTGCAAAAAAACATTTAGTTATAAATTTCATCCTCCCTGTTATTTTGATGTGCAAACTAGGGTGTTCTCACTTACCCAATACATTTTGTACTCTGTAATTGTTAACATTTCAGTTTATCGTATTCCCAATCTTTTGAAAAGACAATAACTATTGTATTTTAATGTAAATTATACTTTTGTATGCAATATATAAATTTACCTTATTACTTGGTTTTTCGTAAGATATTTCTCATTAAATGATCTCAGTGGATTCAAAGAAGGACTTAGGAAACCACATGCGGCCAGTGGGCAGCAGATTGAGTACCATTGATTCAGAACTTCTTAAGCTTCCAAGCAGACTGTGTATGCTACGTTTTTCCATTTGCTTTTACCTCACGGGAAAAAAACCCGCTTATTTACATTTACCCCAGAGCCGCTGGGGTAAATGTTCTAAGAGACTTCTGTTATTAAAATTTGGCATATACGTTAGTCGGACCATGAGGAAAAGACATTTGCAAAAGGTGAAAAACAGCAATGAAAGATTCCAACGCACGTCATTGGTTCTACATAGTTTTTAACTCCCCACCCTCGCATTGCATAACTGGCGTTTTTTTATTGTGTTAACAGAAGTGATTTCTACACAGAATACCGCCCGCTACATACAGGGTATAATAAAAAATGACCCGGTTCAGACCTACGTCGAACTCGTTCAACAGACGTATCACGTTGACACTTGGCATATGTGGACGAGATGGAAAAGATAACTGAATAAGAAAGTGGTATTTAAAAATTTTTTTCCGCAAAATTTCAGTCGTAACGGCACACATGTTTTTCTGTTCAGGTATTGTCTGTGGCTTATTGACACTTTTTTTCAAATAGCTCCGAAGAAAAAAAGGGGAAAACAAAAAAAGTTCAGAATTCTACCACCAGGTGGAATGCCGGTGCTTGATCAAATTTGCAGCAAAATATATTATTTTATCACAAAATTTGTTCAATAAGCATTCCATTTGCGTCAATGACGTGTTCAAAGCGTGTTATAGCGTGTTTAATAGTCGCGCGAAGGATTTTTCTATCGACTAAAGAAACTAGGCGATGATAATTGCAATTGGTGAAAGTAGTAAGAAACCGTCATCTGGTGGTAAAAATTTGAACTCTCCCTTTTTCAGTTGTCTTTTCCCCATGGTCCACATATCGTAAAAAAAAAAAGTGTCAACGAGATACACCTCTTAGAACGAGTTCCAGGTAGGTCAGGGGTTGGATGTGACCCCTGAACAGGGTCGCATCCATTCATGCTCAAGGGAGGAACTGCTAGTGTAAGGAATGTACCGTCTTTGTACTCGTTCTAGTTAGCTTATTTGACTCCGAACTGATGCTACGTGCCAGTTTATATATTTAGTTGCTTTCAACATATAAAGAAGCAAACATTCTGATTCGTGTACTACATAAACGCACCTGCAAAGCGAACTTCTCTAAAACTCGAATGGATTCGTTTTTTTTTCTGCCATGTGCAGAAGCATCCAAATATCAAAATTCCGGGGTCGAACTGTAATTATGCCCTGTATGTTTCATAGCGGGTGGTCTTCTATGTAGAAATAACTTTAGTTAGCGCAAAAAAAAAAAAAAAAAAAAAAAAAAAAAAAAAAACGGCAGTTAGTCAATGCGAGGGTATTTAATTAAAAACTTTTGTAGAACCAATGGGCGTGCGTTGAAATTTTTCGTTGCTGTCGCTGTTTGTGTGCGCCGCCGTTGTCATAAATGCATCATAAGTGTTAGAAGCGTTTTCCGACATTTTTGTTTGGATAAAGTAGAACCCTTGGAAAATTGTAATTGTTTTCAGATCTAAGAAGAGAATTACGTTTATATATGATTTAAAAATTGTTTTACAAATGTTAATATGAATTTTCAATGTAAATAATGTCAATCTAAAACTTATGCTACGCTCAGTAAAGAATGCATGAAGAGTTTCAAGAAAATCAAGAGTTTATCATCATGGTGACTCAGAAAGCAAACAGAACGAATTTAAAAGCCTAAATCTCAATATTTGTTTTGGCTTTTGCATTCAGCAAATGTATGAAAGATGGAAAACCTTTTGAAACTTTAATTTAGAAATGAAATAATATTTTTGTTGAAGAATTTTGAAAATCGTGCAGAATTTGAGCTCCAGAATCAAACATCTTATGAAAACGATAATCCCTTAAAACGTTCTTATCAGAAGATATTTGTTTGCGCAGCTGGCATTGCTTTTTTTAATCAACAACACGCTATTAAATCGTTTTGGAAATGAAAACATTTCGGTAGATTTGATTAAATACTATTTCACATTCAAGCCATTAATTTTAATTGCTATGGGGTTACATTGGTAATCCGTTTAAAATGCAAAACCGAAGAACTGGTATTTGCTCTGAAAATGGTGAAATTTAATTTTCCTATCTGAATTTAAAGATATATGAATAAAGTAAACAATTCAAATGCTGAAATATAATTTAACTATAGCAGCAATAATAACAATAAAATTAAACTTTGAAAGTATTTTACCTACAGCTATTAACTTGCAAGTAGTTTTATTCTCCTTAAAATACTTACTTGCAAATGGCATTTAAGAAACAAATTAAGAACATTTCAAGTACGCATAATTGCTTTTTCTTTTAGTTGAATTAGCAGGGTTTTAGCATTTTTCAAGATAAACGCACTAAAAGAGAAGGCATTTTCTTTAAAAGGTATTCAATTAAAGCAGAATTTATTTTCTCACTTTTTCAACTAATTAGTTTTTAAGAAACCAAAACCGCAAAAAAAAAGAAGTTTTTTTCGGTGTTTTTTTTTCCACACATAGTCCAAATTTAGTTAAAGTAATTTATTGCCAACTGAAAATATATAGCTACATAAGTTTGGTTGTAATAAATGTGCATAACGGTGACGTTTGCACATTTATTACAACCGTTTGTTTAGTTTGTAATGTTACTACGCTTTGTTAGTGCACCATGCTTTCTGTTTTTCTGTTTTATAATTAAAAGAAAAAGGATAGACAGAACTCGTTTTTTTAGCCTACTTTCCCGTAAAAGTAAAAAAAAATAATAATAAAGCATGAAAGAAGGCTTAATGTATCGTGAAAATATCGTTAAAAATCAAGAAAAGTCAAAAATAAGTGAAGTAATTAAATAAAGATTGAAAAATAAAAAAATTGAAAGTAGGGTATTGAGATGGGGAAAAAGTGTGTCTGTCGGTCTGTTGGTCTGTCTGTCGGTCTGTCTGTCGGTCTGTCTGTCGGTCTGTCTGTTGGTCGGTCTGTCGGTCTGTCTGTCGGTCTGTCTGTCGGTCTGTCAGTCTGTCCCCCCCTAATAACTTTTGAACGAATTGTCCGATTGGAAAAATTCTTTTTGCATTCGAAAGATCTCGGCGAGGACATCTCATTTCTATATTTCACTTTTTGATTTGAACAATTTTTTGTTCAATTTTGAACAGTTCAAAAAATTTTAACATTAGCGCCTATGGACAAAATTGAAGCAAATTCTGTAAACTCTGGGCACAAGAGCCAAGTTCCTATTGAAAGCTTATTGAAAGGAGTTCTCGGCGTGAAATATTGATTTGAACAGTTTTTGTTCATTTTTGAACAGTTCAAAAAATTAACACAGAGCTTACGGGGAAATTTCAACCCTATATAAATCCTGATCTAACGGACCGATTTGCTTGGAACAAACTTTATCGGAAAGCTCTTATAACGTAGAACATGTAGAAATAGAAAGTTTATCCAGAACGTACGAGCCTATTTTGCTATGAAATTTTTTGATCGGGATTTTCAAGGATATTTCTCAGTGACTCAATGAGTGAAATAATGAATGAATGAATAAATGAAAGAGTGAAAGAATAAATCAATGAATAAATGAATGAGGAAAAGAATGAATGAATAAATTATTGAATAAATGAAAATATAAATAAATGAGTGAATAAATACATGAATGCGTAAATGAATGAATAAACACTTGAATGAGGTAACGAATGAATGAATAAATGCATGGCTGAATAAATGAAAGAATGAATGAGTGCGTGAATGAATATGTATTATCCGTTGAAAAAGGTATATTTTCAATAATTAGAACTAAAGATAAATAATAAAGAGAGAGAAAGAGATAGCTAGATTATAAATTTGAATTTGGTGTATACGGGAAAGTAGGCTCGTATAGTTCTAGACGGAACTTCTTGTTTTTATCTTACTCCAAGACACAGTTTCTATAATACACAGCTACTAAAGTAGCTACTTAACTTAGACTTCGTGCGTTGTATCAAATTCTTTGTCAACGCATTCTTAGCTGAATGTGTGGCTCATACTATAGTAAAAGTAGTGCATGGAAACACATACCATTTGTTTGTGCATTTTTTATACAATAATGAATAAAACTTGTTATCAGCTATGTAATTTCTAGGATTAAAAAAAAATTATTTTCTTTACTGTGTCACTTTCGCTCATTTCTGACTCTAATCCCTTCAATGAATAACAAGTAAAAAGCAATCTTCACTCTTTATGAAAGTTTTAAATAAAAGTCTTGAAAGTTCAGATATTGAAATCTTCTGAGTGCATATTCTGACATCTTTGCCATTCACTTGGTAACCGGGCTCATAAAACATTCTCCACCCTATTTATCAAATATGAAGGGAGGCATCGGTTACGTGTTATCTTGAAAGCAAAAGACGAAACAAAATGAAGGATGTAACAAATGTCTATTTTGGAGCTTCAATCACGATAAAGTTTCTTGATTCTAATGATTGATCTGACTGCTGTAAGTTCAATAATGTATAAAATTTCATCAGTCAAACACTTAGCTTTCAGTTATCAATACGGTATGTAAGATTTTAAGTGACATTTTAATTTTATACTTAGCCGAATTATTACTGAAAGTAAGTTGGTATGTTCCATTCTTTGCTTGACTTTTGATTTGTTATTAATAATATTACGAATATGGGGCTGTGCGAAGCAAAGGGATGTAAGTGACAAAATTGAAAATTTTGAGATAACTGGTGCAATGATATGGAAAGCACCAATCTATATTGGGACAAGAAATGCTAGTGATAGCTGTAACAGGTGCTGCTTTTCAACGTGATTTAGAAAAAAAATAACATTGAAGGTCCCATAAGATTCAAACTTTGAACGCGTTTTTCTCATAATCGTTTTTTGCTCACGTACAACCCTTTGCTTCTCACTGCCTCAATTGTCTTTTCCTCCACCGCTAAACTCACATCTGAAGAAATATTTTTCCCGCGTACAGCGCCTTATAAAATACGCCTTATTCATCTTGTAGTTGAAACAATGTTTTGCATGATTCCGTTTAAGCATAATATTTAAATTAGTCTTTTTTTTCAATTTTTAAGTTATTGTTAAAATGTAAGTTACTAAGATAATAAATTCGTAAAAAGAGAGGTTTTGTACAAGGCACTATATTGAATACATAAGGCTCTTTCATGGCTCCAACAGCGTTCTTTGCATGACAATCTGAAGCTCCATAGTGAAACTTCGCTACACTTTGAACGCGAAAACTCTGAACTCGTTTATCTCATAATCGTTTTTCTGGTCACTTACATCCCTTTGCTTCTCACTGCCTCATATGTAGTTCACAATTGTTGCAATGATACCAAACATTTGAAAATTAAAAGGAAATCAGTACTATAACTTGTAAAAATCCATATTTTTTATAATAATTGATGTAGATCATTGTATTTCAAATAGTTATAACGAGCCATTGGAACACAAGTAAGATGTTAAAAAAAAGACAGGCTTTGTATTCTTTGCTACTTAATTTCGTATCTAAGTATTGCTTCGTATGCTCAAAGTATTAGTCTGTGGCAAGTATTATTCATACAGTAATTCGGGATGCCAGTGGTGAGTCTATATTGAATTTGCAGCATTTTTTTGATGTAATACTGCGGGGCGTATCCCCAGAGTTCAATAGCATGTAGAAGTTTTGGTCTGAACATAGACAAATAGATTAGCCTTTTATTATAGAGGTTAAGGCTAGGGCTAATGATGAGAGGATACATATTTCTGATGCTTCTGTGCATTTAATAAATTTGTCGTTTCCTTTTCTTTCCTTTCTTTGTTCTTTTTTCCTGTTTTGCTTAGTTTGAACCCTAAATTGTACTCCTCTTTCCTCTCCTAAAAAACCCATACACATGACTTACTAGACAAGATGTTTAAATAAATAGTATTAAACTATTTCCATCACCAACAAAGAAAGAAAGATCATAGGTTTCTTAAAATATTTCAGAATGGATTAAACTTTCTGTAAAGAACATTATTATATTAAAAAAAAAACAGATGGTTAATTTAAAAATACTAAACTATTTTTCGATTATGTTCTCATTTTAGATGCGGTTTTTTTCTTCTTCTATAAAGAAGCTAACATTTTATTTTTCCAGTAAACAAGTGGTAAACAACACAGCTGTCAATAATGCTTTTGAACTTCTAGACAAGAGATCCCATTTCATAATGATACTTTGTTCATGCTCATTGAAAAATAAATGCCTTTTTACCCTTTTTTACTTTGTACGAGGTTCAGGAAAGGGTGCAATCGTATCGCACTAAATTTGCATTTTAATCACAAATTAATTAACTTTGACTATTTTAAACAATGAGTATATGCATGTACATACGCACGTGCGTATAGATCACTGAAATACCTCTGTTTGACCATTGCCGATTCTATTTTGACGAGTTTTCTCGTGCCTGCTGCGTTCTCGTTTACCTGCGTATGCGCGTATGTATGTGCGCAACTCGCATAACTCAAAAACGGTTAGTCGAGTAAGGTTGAAATTTCGTTTGTAGGATGTCTACAAGCTTTAGTTGTGCATTTTTCTAATCATGAATCAATAACAAACATAAATGTCACAGAGCTTGCAGCAGCTTCAATGCGAAATATTATATGGTGTAATTGTTATTACACTGTCATAGTTTTACGCTAACTTCTAACTCTATGTTTGAAAGTCGTATCGTTGTTGTTTAAGAATAAAATCATTTTTAATTTTTTAGCGCAGTTTTTGATATGAAGTCGGTTTTTCCCCCCCATAAATATTTTATTGTCCTTTAGTTTTCCAGATCGATAAATTAATATTTTCTGATGTAAAAACTGATTTAATACAACTATCGCAATTAAAAATAAATGCTGCCTTTTAACAATGAAAAAACTACGCATTTTTACGTCAGTTTTACAGAACAAATTGTACAAATATTAATAAAAAATGTTTTAACTGGTGCTTTCTGCATTTAAAACTCTTATTACCCCAAAAAATTTTATAGTTGAAAATTTTGAAATGTATTTCACTAAAATAAAGTCTTTCTAATAAGGAAACATTATTTCCTTTTATAGCTCATAATTTGTAAGCAGAAATAACCATTAAATATATAAGCATTTTACGTTTCAGTTATTAATATGTTCTTATGTACTTCTCGAAAATTTTCACCGTCCTTTTAGATATGGAGGAGTATGTGTGCAAAACACTTCCGTTTTGCTTATATTTGCTTCTTAGATATTTCTTTCATTTCAAATGTAAAAACTTTACGACGTGCTTTTGGAATCGCCAATATACAAGGTTTTCAAAAAATGCAAGCATCTGCAAAACTATTGAATATGTTCAGTACTTTTTTTTGCGAAGTCAGTCTGAAAAGCCATAACTTCGAGTAGTATGTTGGAACACAAATTTAAGAAAGTTTTTGGACCCCATTTCTGAAAATTCGAACGATAAAAACAACTACAAATAAATGGAAATGACAGAGAGTTATGGGAAAAAATTTACATTCATCGGCAAGAAGAATTCAAAAGTATTGCGAAAAGTGGAAATCAGAAAAACAAAACCGTTATGTTTTTGTGTGGGTTTTATCGTATTATTAGCTGAAGTATACTCGACATCTGCTAGGATAGTCGAATTTGAGGATTTATGCTGTACAGTAGAGGCCGCCAAGCCGTACGTAGATCGCGAGATTTCGAGTAACTCGCGGGGAAATTTTCGGTCGCGTGATTGTTAGCTGATATTTCACATTTCGTCAAATACTCACATTGAGTAAATAACGTGTTCTTAGAAATGAACTCAGCAAAATAGATCATGTATAAAAAGTATACAAGAAAGCCAAAATTGCGTCAATATCATTGTTCCCGCTCTTATGTTTCAGCAGATATAACGGTTACACTGTATGTAGCGTCTAGGCCTTCATAGACTACCCGTATACGTGGGGGTGCGACCGCAGCGCTATCCTCTATCGAACTCCATACAAACTCTCTGACACTTGACTACTTGAACCGGCCATAGGGACCGGACTAGCGAGCGTTGCCTACCTGCTATACCGTCCCGGAGCCACACTCATACTACAAAGTAAGCCTAACATCAGCTCTTACGACACGTATAACTACGTTGGCGCTATTCTACCCCAGCCACCACACGGTTAACATATAACAGGTACGAATCGCTAACCACAGCCGTACCGTATATAGCATCTGGGCCTTCACGGATTACCCCCCAGTATGAGGGGGCACGACTGCGGCGCCATCCTCCTTGTCTTCCCACAAACTCTCTGACAAACTGACAACCAGCACCAGCCATAGGGGCTGGGCTGGCAGAGCTTTGCCGACCTGCTTTACCGACCCGGGGCCATAGTCATGCTACAAAGCAAGTCTTACGTCACCCGGATCGGATGTTGCTATTTTAGTCGCCTCTTACGACGTGCATAGCTACATCGGCGCTATTCTATGCCCGCCACCGCAGGGCGAACATATAACAGGTATCCAAATGTTGTTGTTGATTTCAAGTGGGACGCGTATATTAGTTCTTAACCATTGCAGACCTAGTCGTTTCCTAGAGATTGGTACCAACTCTTTCAGCGGTACCACAATAAGTGTGGTACCATTGCCCCAAATTTTGAGCGCTCAGATTCCCCCTAGTTGGTGGTACCTGAGCTCTAATTGATGCAACCTGCACTAGGAATTTAATTTATCCGAGAGTATCCACGCCAAACGGATAGTCAAGGGTTTTTTAACATGTCACATAATTATTTGACATATGCGTTGTCGATCTTCTGCATCTTGAAAATCCGCCGATTCGGGCCAGGTTTGATCTTGCCCCTTACCACTACGCCAGCCTGTCGGCATGGTATGCAAATGTATGCTATTTAAACGTACAGTCCTCTATTTGCACATCAAGTTCAGTGTTTCTTTTCAAAAAGTAGTGAACGCTTAGTAATGATTAAACTTTGTGCAAAGTAATAGAAATAAAATTTCACGTTAAATTAAAGCACAAATGAGCATTAAAACGCAGACATATGTTTCGGGATCGCTTGGAATCCCTTTTTCAATGCGACAGGGAGCTTCTAGATGCAAAACATCCAAATGAAGCAGACAGAACAACAAAAACAAAGCTTATATAGCCTAAGAATTAACTGTAAACCAATGAGAATAAAGGTAGTGTGAAGTGGAAGTAGAAGTAGTATTAAAGGCACCAATAAGAGAGCAACAAACGAATGTAGTTGGAAGTACAGAAAGTAAAAAGGAATATCAATAAAAACAAAGAAAAAGACAACAGCATAAAAATGTGAAAATACATGAAAATTGCAAAAAAATAAAATAAAATACAAAGAATAAAATGGAAATAAAATAAGTACAGAAAATACCGAAACAAAAAGCAAAAAAAAGGTACACATGCAAAAGAGGGGGAGGGGGGGAGAGAGAAAAAAATTGACACAAAAAAAGGAAAACTAACAAGAAAACCAAGAAAGAACAACAAATTAAAGGAACTTATGCCAGACCTGTGAAAAATAAGGAGTTGAGGAAGAATCATTAACCAAATTAGAACTATTCCTGTTAATATGATAAGCTTCCCAAAAGTCAAGTTCTAAAGGGGAAGAACATTTTTGAATAATTTTCCCAGAATTGAAATCAAAAGAGTGGTTGGAATTCCAACAATGTTGAGCAATGCTAGACTTATTCAGCTCTTGCTTTCGTACATAACCTTTATGCTCATTTAACCGAATTTTCAGAGCACGTTTTGTCTGTCCAATGTAAGAAAGGCCGCAACGGCAACTAATTTGGTAAATACCCCAAGTATTAAGTTGATCAACAGGATCTTTAAGAGAAGAGAAGGAAAGTTTGTTGCTAGGAGCAAAAACAACTTGAAATTGAAACCTTTTTAGGATTTTAGCAATACGAAAACTTACAGAATGAAAGAATGGTAACACAACCAAATCCTTTCTAGAAACCACATGATTGGGACCAGAAGTTTTTTTAGAAAGTTTGTTATGAATAGAATCAATTAAAGAGTGAGAAAATCCTCTATCAACAGCTACAGCTTTCAGATAGTTGAGTTCAATCTTGAGAAGCTCAGGAGAAGAGCAAATATTAATAGCACGATGGACAAGAGCATTAAAAGCCGAATATTTTTGGTTGGGAGGATGAGACGATAGTCTGTGAGGAGGTAAAGAAACAGCGAAAGGTTTACGATAGACAGAAGTTGTGAAACCAGACTCACTCCTAGAAATCAAAACATCAAGAAACGCGAGGCTACTATTAAGTTCTTTCTCACAAGAAAACTGGATATTAGAATCAATGGAGTTCATAATCGAAAGAGCATCATCAATACCTAACAAGTTACTGTCCGTTAGGATAAAACAATCATCCACATAACGAACATAAAATTGAAATTGCAATTTTTGGAATAGTTTTTCCTCAAAATAATGCATATAGAAATCACTTAAAATAGGACTAAGAGGACTTCCCATGGCTAGGCCATCTACCATAGCATAGAATTTACCATTAAATACAAAAGTGCTCTGTTGCAAGCACACACGAGTAAGAAAAACTAATTCCTCGATTTCCACAGAAGTAAAATGGAATTCAGAAAGCCTTTTCCTGAGGCAAGTCAAAGCGCCATCAACAGGAACATTAGTAAACAAAGAATTAACATCAAAAGAGGCCATAACCGAATTATTCGGAACGAAGTTATGAAGTTTCTTAACAAAATCGGTGGAATTTTTAACAGTGAAAACATTCCGACTCCTAAGTGGAGAAAACACAGAAACTAAATACTTGGAAAGTTTATATGAAGCAGTGCCAATATTGGAAACAATTGGTCTGAAAGGAATACCTGCCTTGTGTACCTTCGGTAAAGCATAGAAACGCGCACAATTAGCAACAGAAGGAATCACAGACCGTTTAGCAATCAAAGGAATAGAATGAACAGACTTAACAGCAGAAGAAATAGCTTTTAACTCCTTGTCGCTAGGATCTTTATAAATTTCAGAATAAGGACCAGAAGCAATTAAATCATCAGTTTAAAAAACTGGGTTTTAAACCAGGAAAAACCGCGTTTCTATGCTTTACCGAAGGTACACAAGGCAGGTATTCCTTTCAGACCAATTGTTTCCAATATTGGCACTGCTTCATATAAACTTTCCAAGTATTTAGTTTCTGTGTTTTCTCCACTTAGGAGTCGGAATGTTTTCACTGTTAAAAATTCCACCGATTTTGTTAAGAAACTTCATAACTTCGTTCCGAATAATTCGGTTATGGCCTCTTTTGATGTTAATTCTTTGTTTACTAATGTTCCTGTTGATGGCGCTTTGACTTGCCTCAGGAAAAGGCTTTCTGAATTCCATTTTACTTCTGTGGAAATCGAGGAATTAGTTTTTCTTACTCGTGTGTGCTTGCAACAGAGCACTTTTGTATTTAATGGTAAATTCTATGCTATGGTAGATGGCCTAGCCATGGGAAGTCCTCTTAGTCCTATTTTAAGTGATTTCTATATGCATTATTTTGAGGAAAAACTATTCCAAAAATTGCAATTTCAATTTTATGTTCGTTATGTGGATGATTGTTTTATCCTAACGGACAGTAACTTGTTAGGTATTGATGATGCTCTTTCGATTATGAACTCCATTGATTCTAATATCCAGTTTTCTTGTGAGAAAGAACTTAATAGTAGCCTCGCGTTTCTTGATGTTTTGATTTCTAGGAGTGAGTCTGGTTTCACAACTTCTGTCTATCGTAAACCTTTCGCTGTTTCTTTACCTCCTCACAGACTATCGTCTCATCCTCCCAACCAAAAATATTCGGCTTTTAATGCTCTTGTCCATCGTGCTATTAATATTTGCTCTTCTCCTGAGCTTCTCAAGATTGAACTCAACTATCTGAAAGCTGTAGCTGTTGATAGAGGATTTTCTCACTCTTTAATTGATTCTATTCATAACAAACTTTCTAAAAAAACTTCTGGTCCCAATCACGTGGTTTCTAGAAAGGATTTGGTTGTGTTACCATTCTTTCATTCTGTAAGTTTTCGTATTGCTAAAATCCTAAAAAGGTTTCAATTTCAAGTTGTTTTTGCTCCTAGCAACAAACTTTCCTTCTCTTCTCTTAAAGATCCTGTTGATCAACTTAATACTTGGGGTATTTACCAAATTAGTTGCCGTTGCGGCCTTTCTTACATTGGACAGACAAAACGTGCTCTGAAAATTCGGTTAAATGAGCATAAAGGTTATGTACGAAAGCAAGAGCTGAATAAGTCTAGCATTGCTCAACATTGTTGGAATTCCAACCACTCTTTTGATTTCAATTCTGGGAAAATTATTCAAAAATGTTCTTCCCCTTTAGAACTTGACTTTTGGGAAGCTTATCATATTAACAGGAATAGTTCTAATTTGGTTAATGATTCTTCCTCAACTCCTTATTTTTCACAGGTCTGGCATAAGTTCCTTTAATTTGTTGTTCTTTCTTGGTTTTCTTGTTAGTTTTCCTTTTTTTGTGTCAATTTTTTTCTCTCTCCCCCCCCTCCCCCTCTTTTGCATGTGTACTTTGTTTTGCTTTTTGTTTCGGTATTTTCTGTACTTATTTTATTTCCATTTTATTCTTTGTATTTTATTTTATTTTTTTGCAATTTTCATGTATTTTCACATTTTTATGCTGTTGTCTTTTTCTTTGTTTTTATTGATATTCCTTTTTACTTTCTGTACTTCCAACTACATTCGTTTGTTGCTCTCTTATTGGTGCCTTTAATACTACTTCTACTTCCACTTCACACTACCTTTATTCTCATTGGTTTACAGTTAATTCTTAGGCTATATAAGCTTTGTTTTTGTTGTTCTGTCTGCTTCATTTGGATGTTTTGCATCTAGAAGCTCCCTGTCGCATTGAAAAAGGGATTCCAAGCGATCCCGAAACATATGTCTGCGTTTTAATGCTCATTTGGGCTTTAATTTAACGTGAAATTTTATTTCTAGTGAACGCTTATTTATTATTTTTTACATTATTCATTTTTTTTGCTCGCTAATCCCCTAGTCCTCACACTATATTTTTAGTAAAATACCTGCCAATCTTAACTAAATAAGAAACGATGAGGCGTGTCTTAATTTCATATTTTTTTTTGGTGGTGGGGGGGGGGGGTGTCATAGAAGGGTTTAAAACAGTGACTTCATAAATTTGGTAACCACTGCTGTACAGGTTTAAAAAAAGTAAATTTACGAATTCCTTATATATTTTACACTTTCACTACTATAAAATAGAGGGAAAGATCTATTTAATATTTAATAGTAGTGAAAGTATAAATTAACGGGTTGTAAACTAACGCAATATAAATGTAAATCAAAAACAACTCATCATAGCATTTATAAAAGCTAAAGAAGACCTTCATGCAATTGATATTTGACAATTAAAGCCAATTCCATAGCACATTTTTTTGCAAAATTTTGGTGGGGAGGAGGAGGTGGGGAAGAGTTTGAATAAACATGACACTTTTAAAATTTATTTCTTTCAAAGTTGCATTGGATTCAAGTTATACTTCTAATTTTCTTCTCTTTGTTTTCTTGTAGGGTTTTTATATTAGTTCACTAGCCTAAATGTTTTTATACATGGTTTTAGCTATTAAAACAATAATTTGGTTCATGAATTTTTATTAACCTATTTAATATCCAATAAGGGAACAAATTAATAAAATATGCTGTCTTCATAAGTATCCTTTAAATATGTAAAACGGAACAGTTGCAAAATTTAATGAGTTTTTAAAACAAAAGCATTGTGTTTCAATTTAAAAATATAATAAAATATTTAAAAAATATTAAGAGTTTTCGTGAAAAAGAGCTATCGACTACGAAGCAACTTTTAATGTCACAGAATAAACATTTTTTGACAAAAATATACTGATAAACGTTCAGGTTTTCTATATTGAATAAATTGTTCTAAAAACGCCCTTCATTGTTCACTTAAATTTCTTCGTTCATCATTGTTCAAATATCAACATTTCTAACGCAATTGTTAGTATTTTCCAAATTCTTTTCACGAAGTTCGTTTCATAGCTTTTATAATGAAGTCGTTGAATTGATTTTTAACTGATAATATAAACGTTTGTTTTAAAAGCAAAATTGAATAGGGGGAATGCCTATTTATTATTAAATTAAAAAATGGAAATACATGATCAAAAGCCGAAATCAAAGCAGCTAAACATGCGTAGCATACATATTGTTTAGAAATGTTAAGAAAAGTAGCTTTCTTTTCAGAAACAATACATTTAAGACATATAAAGGTAAATCATATCCAAATTAGAAGACGTAATGTAAATGCAAAACAGATGTATTTGAAACGCACTTTACGAAATGCTTTTAACTTAAATTGGGAAGATTAAGCATTTCAACTGCACGAAGGACGGAATAACATGAAAGAATAAAAAAAGAATGATGAATGTTTTTCAAAAAAAAAAAAAAAAAAAAAAAAAAAAAAAAAAAAAAAAAAAAAAAAAAAAAAAAAAAAAAAAAAAAAAAAAAAAAAAAAAAAAAAAAAAAAAAAAAAAAAAAAAAAAAAAAAAAAAAAAAAAAAAAAAAAAAAAAAAAAAAAAAAAAAAAAAAAAAAAAAAAAAAAAAAAAAAAAAAAAAAAAAAAAAAAAAAAAAAAAAAAAAAAAAAAAAAAAAAAAAAAAAAAAAAAAAAAAAAAAAAAAAAAAAAAAAAAAAAAAAAAAAAAAAAAAAAAAAAAAAAAAAAAAAAAAAAAAAAAAAAAAAAAAAAAAAAAAAAAAAAAAAAAAAAAAAAAAAAAAAAAAAAAAAAAAAAAAAAAAAAAAAAAAAAAAAAAAAAAAAAAAAAAAAAAAAAAAAAAAAAAAAAAAAAAAAAAAAAAAAAAAAAAAAAAAAAAAAAAAAAAAAAAAAACTGGTGCAATGATATGGAAAGCACCAATCTATATTGGGACAAGAAATGCTAGTGATAGCTGTAACAGGTGCTGCTTTTCAACGTGATTTAGAAAAAAAATAACATTGAAGGTCCCATAAGATTCAAACTTTGAACGCGTTTTTCTCATAATCGTTTTTTGCTCACGTACAACCCTTTGCTTCTCACTGCCTCAATTGTCTTTTCCTCCACCGCTAAACTCACATCTGAAGAAATATTTTTCCCGCGTACAGCGCCTTATAAAATACGCCTTATTCATCTTGTAGTTGAAACAATGTTTTGCATGATTCCGTTTAAGCATAATATTTAAATTAGTCTTTTTTTTCAATTTTTAAGTTATTGTTAAAATGTAAGTTACTAAGATAATAAATTCGTAAAAAGAGAGGTTTTGTACAAGGCACTATATTGAATACATAAGGCTCTTTCATGGCTCCAACAGCGTTCTTTGCATGACAATCTGAAGCTCCATAGTGAAACTTCGCTACACTTTGAACGCGAAAACTCTGAACTCGTTTATCTCATAATCGTTTTTCTGGTCACTTACATCCCTTTGCTTCTCACTGCCTCATATGTAGTTCACAATTGTTGCAATGATACCAAACATTTGAAAATTAAAAGGAAATCAGTACTATAACTTGTAAAAATCCATATTTTTTATAATAATTGATGTAGATCATTGTATTTCAAATAGTTATAACGAGCCATTGGAACACAAGTAAGATGTTAAAAAAAAGACAGGCTTTGTATTCTTTGCTACTTAATTTCGTATCTAAGTATTGCTTCGTATGCTCAAAGTATTAGTCTGTGGCAAGTATTATTCATACAGTAATTCGGGATGCCAGTGGTGAGTCTATATTGAATTTGCAGCATTTTTTTGATGTAATACTGCGGGGCGTATCCCCAGAGTTCAATAGCATGTAGAAGTTTTGGTCTGAACATAGACAAATAGATTAGCCTTTTATTATAGAGGTTAAGGCTAGGGCTAATGATGAGAGGATACATATTTCTGATGCTTCTGTGCATTTAATAAATTTGTCGTTTCCTTTTCTTTCCTTTCTTTGTTCTTTTTTCCTGTTTTGCTTAGTTTGAACCCTAAATTGTACTCCTCTTTCCTCTCCTAAAAAACCCATACACATGACTTACTAGACAAGATGTTTAAATAAATAGTATTAAACTATTTCCATCACCAACAAAGAAAGAAAGATCATAGGTTTCTTAAAATATTTCAGAATGGATTAAACTTTCTGTAAAGAACATTATTATATTAAAAAAAAAAACAGATGGTTAATTTAAAAATACTAAACTATTTTTCGATTATGTTCTCATTTTAGATGCGGTTTTTTTCTTCTTCTATAAAGAAGCTAACATTTTATTTTTCCAGTAAACAAGTGGTAAACAACACAGCTGTCAATAATGCTTTTGAACTTCTAGACAAGAGATCCCATTTCATAATGATACTTTGTTCATGCTCATTGAAAAATAAATGCCTTTTTACCCTTTTTTACTTTGTACGAGGTTCAGGAAAGGGTGCAATCGTATCGCACTAAATTTGCATTTTAATCACAAATTAATTAACTTTGACTATTTTAAACAATGAGTATATGCATGTACATACGCACGTGCGTATAGATCACTGAAATACCTCTGTTTGACCATTGCCGATTCTATTTTGACGAGTTTTCTCGTGCCTGCTGCGTTCTCGTTTACCTGCGTATGCGCGTATGTATGTGCGCAACTCGCATAACTCAAAAACGGTTAGTCGAGTAAGGTTGAAATTTCGTTTGTAGGATGTCTACAAGCTTTAGTTGTGCATTTTTCTAATCATGAATCAATAACAAACATAAATGTCACAGAGCTTGCAGCAGCTTCAATGCGAAATATTATATGGTGTAATTGTTATTACACTGTCATAGTTTTACGCTAACTTCTAACTCTATGTTTGAAAGTCGTATCGTTGTTGTTTAAGAATAAAATCATTTTTAATTTTTTAGCGCAGTTTTTGATATGAAGTCGGTTTTTCCCCCCCATAAATATTTTATTGTCCTTTAGTTTTCCAGATCGATAAATTAATATTTTCTGATGTAAAAACTGATTTAATACAACTATCGCAATTAAAAATAAATGCTGCCTTTTAACAATGAAAAAACTACGCATTTTTACGTCAGTTTTACAGAACAAATTGTACAAATATTAATAAAAAATGTTTTAACTGGTGCTTTCTGCATTTAAAACTCTTATTACCCCAAAAAATTTTATAGTTGAAAATTTTGAAATGTATTTCACTAAAATAAAGTCTTTCTAATAAGGAAACATTATTTCCTTTTATAGCTCATAATTTGTAAGCAGAAATAACCATTAAATATATAAGCATTTTACGTTTCAGTTATTAATATGTTCTTATGTACTTCTCGAAAATTTTCACCGTCCTTTTAGATATGGAGGAGTATGTGTGCAAAACACTTCCGTTTTGCTTATATTTGCTTCTTAGATATTTCTTTCATTTCAAATGTAAAAACTTTACGACGTGCTTTTGGAATCGCCAATATACAAGGTTTTCAAAAAATGCAAGCATCTGCAAAACTATTGAATATGTTCAGTACTTTTTTTTGCGAAGTCAGTCTGAAAAGCCATAACTTCGAGTAGTATGTTGGAACACAAATTTAAGAAAGTTTTTGGACCCCATTTCTGAAAATTCGAACGATAAAAACAACTACAAATAAATGGAAATGACAGAGAGTTATGGGAAAAAATTTACATTCATCGGCAAGAAGAATTCAAAAGTATTGCGAAAAGTGGAAATCAGAAAAACAAAACCGTTATGTTTTTGTGTGGGTTTTATCGTATTATTAGCTGAAGTATACTCGACATCTGCTAGGATAGTCGAATTTGAGGATTTATGCTGTACAGTAGAGGCCGCCAAGCCGTACGTAGATCGCGAGATTTCGAGTAACTCGCGGGGAAATTTTCGGTCGCGTGATTGTTAGCTGATATTTCACATTTCGTCAAATACTCACATTGAGTAAATAACGTGTTCTTAGAAATGAACTCAGCAAAATAGATCATGTATAAAAAGTATACAAGAAAGCCAAAATTGCGTCAATATCATTGTTCCCGCTCTTATGTTTCAGCAGATATAACGGTTACACTGTATGTAGCGTCTAGGCCTTCATAGACTACCCGTATACGTGGGGGTGCGACCGCAGCGCTATCCTCTATCGAACTCCATACAAACTCTCTGACACTTGACTACTTGAACCGGCCATAGGGACCGGACTAGCGAGCGTTGCCTACCTGCTATACCGTCCCGGAGCCACACTCATACTACAAAGTAAGCCTAACATCAGCTCTTACGACACGTATAACTACGTTGGCGCTATTCTACCCCAGCCACCACACGGTTAACATATAACAGGTACGAATCGCTAACCACAGCCGTACCGTATATAGCATCTGGGCCTTCACGGATTACCCCCCAGTATGAGGGGGCACGACTGCGGCGCCATCCTCCTTGTCTTCCCACAAACTCTCTGACAAACTGACAACCAGCACCAGCCATAGGGGCTGGGCTGGCAGAGCTTTGCCGACCTGCTTTACCGACCCGGGGCCATAGTCATGCTACAAAGCAAGTCTTACGTCACCCGGATCGGATGTTGCTATTTTAGTCGCCTCTTACGACGTGCATAGCTACATCGGCGCTATTCTATGCCCGCCACCGCAGGGCGAACATATAACAGGTATCCAAATGTTGTTGTTGATTTCAAGTGGGACGCGTATATTAGTTCTTAACCATTGCAGACCTAGTCGTTTCCTAGAGATTGGTACCAACTCTTTCAGCGGTACCACAATAAGTGTGGTACCATTGCCCCAAATTTTGAGCGCTCAGATTCCCCCTAGTTGGTGGTACCTGAGCTCTAATTGATGCAACCTGCACTAGGAATTTAATTTATCCGAGAGTATCCACGCCAAACGGATAGTCAAGGGTTTTTTAACATGTCACATAATTATTTGACATATGCGTTGTCGATCTTCTGCATCTTGAAAATCCGCCGATTCGGGCCAGGTTTGATCTTGCCCCTTACCACTACGCCAGCCTGTCGGCATGGTATGCAAATGTATGCTATTTAAACGTACAGTCCTCTATTTGCACATCAAGTTCAGTGTTTCTTTTCAAAAAGTAGTGAACGCTTAGTAATGATTAAACTTTGTGCAAAGTAATAGAAATAAAATTTCACGTTAAATTAAAGCACAAATGAGCATTAAAACGCAGACATATGTTTCGGGATCGCTTGGAATCCCTTTTTCAATGCGACAGGGAGCTTCTAGATGCAAAACATCCAAATGAAGCAGACAGAACAACAAAAACAAAGCTTATATAGCCTAAGAATTAACTGTAAACCAATGAGAATAAAGGTAGTGTGAAGTGGAAGTAGAAGTAGTATTAAAGGCACCAATAAGAGAGCAACAAACGAATGTAGTTGGAAGTACAGAAAGTAAAAAGGAATATCAATAAAAACAAAGAAAAAGACAACAGCATAAAAATGTGAAAATACATGAAAATTGCAAAAAAATAAAATAAAATACAAAGAATAAAATGGAAATAAAATAAGTACAGAAAATACCGAAACAAAAAGCAAAACAAGGTACACATGCAAAAGAGGGGGAGGGGGGGAGAGAGAAAAAAATTGACACAAAAAAAGGAAAACTAACAAGAAAACCAAGAAAGAACAACAAATTAAAGGAACTTATGCCAGACCTGTGAAAAATAAGGAGTTGAGGAAGAATCATTAACCAAATTAGAACTATTCCTGTTAATATGATAAGCTTCCCAAAAGTCAAGTTCTAAAGGGGAAGAACATTTTTGAATAATTTTCCCAGAATTGAAATCAAAAGAGTGGTTGGAATTCCAACAATGTTGAGCAATGCTAGACTTATTCAGCTCTTGCTTTCGTACATAACCTTTATGCTCATTTAACCGAATTTTCAGAGCACGTTTTGTCTGTCCAATGTAAGAAAGGCCGCAACGGCAACTAATTTGGTAAATACCCCAAGTATTAAGTTGATCAACAGGATCTTTAAGAGAAGAGAAGGAAAGTTTGTTGCTAGGAGCAAAAACAACTTGAAATTGAAACCTTTTTAGGATTTTAGCAATACGAAAACTTACAGAATGAAAGAACGGTAACACAACCAAATCCTTTCTAGAAACCACATGATTGGGACCAGAAGTTTTTTTAGAAAGTTTGTTATGAATAGAATCAATTAAAGAGTGAGAAAATCCTCTATCAACAGCTACAGCTTTCAGATAGTTGAGTTCAATCTTGAGAAGCTCAGGAGAAGAGCAAATATTAATAGCACGATGGACAAGAGCATTAAAAGCCGAATATTTTTGGTTGGGAGGATGAGACGATAGTCTGTGAGGAGGTAAAGAAACAGCGAAAGGTTTACGATAGACAGAAGTTGTGAAACCAGACTCACTCCTAGAAATCAAAACATCAAGAAACGCGAGGCTACTATTAAGTTCTTTCTCACAAGAAAACTGGATATTAGAATCAATGGAGTTCATAATCGAAAGAGCATCATCAATACCTAACAAGTTACTGTCCGTTAGGATAAAACAATCATCCACATAACGAACATAAAATTGAAATTGCAATTTTTGGAATAGTTTTTCCTCAAAATAATGCATATAGAAATCACTTAAAATAGGACTAAGAGGACTTCCCATGGCTAGGCCATCTACCATAGCATAGAATTTACCATTAAATACAAAAGTGCTCTGTTGCAAGCACACACGAGTAAGAAAAACTAATTCCTCGATTTCCACAGAAGTAAAATGGAATTCAGAAAGCCTTTTCCTGAGGCAAGTCAAAGCGCCATCAACAGGAACATTAGTAAACAAAGAATTAACATCAAAAGAGGCCATAACCGAATTATTCGGAACGAAGTTATGAAGTTTCTTAACAAAGTCGGTGGAATTTTTAACAGTGAAAACATTCCGACTCCTAAGTGGAGAAAACACAGAAACTAAATACTTGGAAAGTTTATATGAAGCAGTGCCAATATTGGAAACAATTGGTCTGAAAGGAATACCTGCCTTGTGTACCTTCGGTAAAGCATAGAAACGCGCACAATTAGCAACAGAAGGAATCACAGACCGTTTAGCAATCAAAGGAATAGAATGAACAGACTTAACAGCAGAAGAAATAGCTTTTAACTCCTTGTCGCTAGGATCTTTATAAATTTCAGAATAAGGACCAGAAGCAATTAAATCATCAGTTTAAAAAACTGGTTTTAAACCAGGAAAAACCGCGTTTCTATGCTTTACCGAAGGTACACAAGGCAGGTATTCCTTTCAGACCAATTGTTTCCAATATTGGCACTGCTTCATATAAACTTTCCAAGTATTTAGTTTCTGTGTTTTCTCCACTTAGGAGTCGGAATGTTTTCACTGTTAAAAATTCCACCGATTTTGTTAAGAAACTTCATAACTTCGTTCCGAATAATTCGGTTATGGCCTCTTTTGATGTTAATTCTTTGTTTACTAATGTTCCTGTTGATGGCGCTTTGACTTGCCTCAGGAAAAGGCTTTCTGAATTCCATTTTACTTCTGTGGAAATCGAGGAATTAGTTTTTCTTACTCGTGTGTGCTTGCAACAGAGCACTTTTGTATTTAATGGTAAATTCTATGCTATGGTAGATGGCCTAGCCATGGGAAGTCCTCTTAGTCCTATTTTAAGTGATTTCTATATGCATTATTTTGAGGAAAAACTATTCCAAAAATTGCAATTTCAATTTTATGTTCGTTATGTGGATGATTGTTTTATCCTAACGGACAGTAACTTGTTAGGTATTGATGATGCTCTTTCGATTATGAACTCCATTGATTCTAATATCCAGTTTTCTTGTGAGAAAGAACTTAATAGTAGCCTCGCGTTTCTTGATGTTTTGATTTCTAGGAGTGAGTCTGGTTTCACAACTTCTGTCTATCGTAAACCTTTCGCTGTTTCTTTACCTCCTCACAGACTATCGTCTCATCCTCCCAACCAAAAATATTCGGCTTTTAATGCTCTTGTCCATCGTGCTATTAATATTTGCTCTTCTCCTGAGCTTCTCAAGATTGAACTCAACTATCTGAAAGCTGTAGCTGTTGATAGAGGATTTTCTCACTCTTTAATTGATTCTATTCATAACAAACTTTCTAAAAAAACTTCTGGTCCCAATCACGTGGTTTCTAGAAAGGATTTGGTTGTGTTACCATTCTTTCATTCTGTAAGTTTTCGTATTGCTAAAATCCTAAAAAGGTTTCAATTTCAAGTTGTTTTTGCTCCTAGCAACAAACTTTCCTTCTCTTCTCTTAAAGATCCTGTTGATCAACTTAATACTTGGGGTATTTACCAAATTAGTTGCCGTTGCGGCCTTTCTTACATTGGACAGACAAAACGTGCTCTGAAAATTCGGTTAAATGAGCATAAAGGTTATGTACGAAAGCAAGAGCTGAATAAGTCTAGCATTGCTCAACATTGTTGGAATTCCAACCACTCTTTTGATTTCAATTCTGGGAAAATTATTCAAAAATGTTCTTCCCCTTTAGAACTTGACTTTTGGGAAGCTTATCATATTAACAGGAATAGTTCTAATTTGGTTAATGATTCTTCCTCAACTCCTTATTTTTCACAGGTCTGGCATAAGTTCCTTTAATTTGTTGTTCTTTCTTGGTTTTCTTGTTAGTTTTCCTTTTTTTGTGTCAATTTTTTTCTCTCTCCCCCCCTCCCCCTCTTTTGCATGTGTACTTTGTTTTGCTTTTTGTTTCGGTATTTTCTGTACTTATTTTATTTCCATTTTATTCTTTGTATTTTATTTTATTTTTTTGCAATTTTCATGTATTTTCACATTTTTATGCTGTTGTCTTTTTCTTTGTTTTTATTGATATTCCTTTTTACTTTCTGTACTTCCAACTACATTCGTTTGTTGCTCTCTTATTGGTGCCTTTAATACTACTTCTACTTCCACTTCACACTACCTTTATTCTCATTGGTTTACAGTTAATTCTTAGGCTATATAAGCTTTGTTTTTGTTGTTCTGTCTGCTTCATTTGGATGTTTTGCATCTAGAAGCTCCCTGTCGCATTGAAAAAGGGATTCCAAGCGATCCCGAAACATATGTCTGCGTTTTAATGCTCATTTGGGCTTTAATTTAACGTGAAATTTTATTTCTAGTGAACGCTTATTTATTATTTTTTACATTATTCATTTTTTTTGCTCGCTAATCCCCTAGTCCTCACACTATATTTTTAGTAAAATACCTGCCAATCTTAACTAAATAAGAAACGATGAGGCGTGTCTTAATTTCATATTTTTTTTTGGTGGGGGGGGGGGGGGTGTCATAGAAGGGTTTAAAACAGTGACTTCATAAATTTGGTAACCACTGCTGTACAGGTTTAAAAAAAGTAAATTTACGAATTCCTTATATATTTTACACTTTCACTACTATAAAATAGAGGGAAAGATCTATTTAATATTTAATAGTAGTGAAAGTATAAATTAACGGGTTGTAAACTAACGCAATATAAATGTAAATCAAAAACAACTCATCATAGCATTTATAAAAGCTAAAGAAGACCTTCATGCAATTGATATTTGACAATTAAAGCCAATTCCATAGCACATTTTTTTGCAAAATTTTGGTGGGGAGGAGGAGGTGGGGAAGAGTTTGAATAAACATGACACTTTTAAAATTTATTTCTTTCAAAGTTGCATTGGATTCAAGTTATACTTCTAATTTTCTTCTCTTTGTTTTCTTGTAGGGTTTTTATATTAGTTCACTAGCCTAAATGTTTTTATACATGGTTTTAGCTATTAAAACAATAATTTGGTTCATGAATTTTTATTAACCTATTTAATATCCAATAAGGGAACAAATTAATAAAATATGCTGTCTTCATAAGTATCCTTTAAATATGTAAAACGGAACAGTTGCAAAATTTAATGAGTTTTTAAAACAAAAGCATTGTGTTTCAATTTAAAAATATAATAAAATATTTAAAAAATATTAAGAGTTTTCGTGAAAAAGAGCTATCGACTACGAAGCAACTTTTAATGTCACAGAATAAACATTTTTTGACAAAAATATACTGATAAACGTTCAGGTTTTCTATATTGAATAAATTGTTCTAAAAACGCCCTTCATTGTTCACTTAAATTTCTTCGTTCATCATTGTTCAAATATCAACATTTCTAACGCAATTGTTAGTATTTTCCAAATTCTTTTCACGAAGTTCGTTTCATAGCTTTTATAATGAAGTCGTTGAATTGATTTTTAACTGATAATATAAACGTTTGTTTTAAAAGCAAAATTGAATAGGGGGAATGCCTATTTATTATTAAATTAAAAAATGGAAATACATGATCAAAAGCCGAAATCAAAGCAGCTAAACATGCGTAGCATACATATTGTTTAGAAATGTTAAGAAAAGTAGCTTTCTTTTCAGAAACAATACATTTAAGACATATAAAGGTAAATCATATCCAAATTAGAAGACGTAATGTAAATGCAAAACAGATGTATTTGAAACGCACTTTACGAAATGCTTTTAACTTAAATTGGGAAGATTAAGCATTTCAACTGCACGAAGGACGGAATAACATGAAAGAATAAAAAAAGAATGATGAATGTTTTTCTTAGAAAAATTCCAATAAAAATGCAAATACGCAATAAAAATTTAAATGTTACGTGGGAAAATTTGAATATTTTTTGTTTTGTTTTTGTTAATAACGGCGGAATATATTTTGTAAAATGGTACTTTATAAAAGAACTAGATGATATACGAGGAATTTAGCAGGTTATTCTTGTTGCGTTTGAAGTCTTAGTCGCTAAAACTACTTAGGTACTCCAGTTAAAAGGAAACAAACGACTCATAATACTAACACTTTTTGTTTGTTTTATAAAAGGTTTTTCTCAGAAAATATTAGACTAGTAAATCATTAATAAATATTTTATACATTTTACTCATTGTGCAAAGGTAATGATCTTTGGAAATCTGCTCTTGAAGATAAAATGAAAAAAATAAAAAAGGAAACATTACGCTTTTATTGTACAGTTGCGGATAGAGTTTACGCAACTAATAATTGAGAACTAATGTCGTTCCCAAGTATAATGTAATTTCCTTACAAAACTTTTAACTGTATGAATTGATTTCAACCCATATCAAATATATCCCTAAAATTATTGTAGTAAGTTCATATTACAGAGTTAATTAAGTGTTTTTGTTTTCTGAAAATTAATTATTTTATAACATATCTTGTTTTTGTTCTTGAAGGATGCATGAATATCTATAAACTATAAAATTTGTAATATACTAAAATACCTAGCTATTGATTTTAACTTTTGAAGCAAAAAACAAGGGCTGCATCCGGTAATGCTTAAGTAGGGGAATAATGGGTGTTCTACCCCAAGAGGCGGATCGCGGATCAGGGGGCCTGGCCGATCCGCCTCCCAATACCCCCAGGCGTGCCCTCAGGCGTTAGTCGAGTGGAGTTGAGTTGTATGCCCTCAGGCATTTTTCGAGTGGAGTTGAGTTGTTTGCCCTCAGGCATTTTGCGAGTAGAGTTGAGTTGTATGCCCTCAGGCGTTTTTTACGAGTAGAGTTGAGTTGTTTTCCAAAAATTTATAGTTTTGGAATGGCAGCATTTTTTAATTTAAGTTTTATTCCGCCTCCTAGTGGCAAATAGTGGAACTACTATAGCACTGTTTCAATACTACTAAAACCGTTTTTTTAAGTTTATAGTTTTGGAATGGCAACACTTTTTAGTTTCAGTTTAAGACTTGATGTAAAACCGATTGTAGCGCCATCTATGAGAAGAAAAGGGAACTATTTTGGAACTTAGAATATTTTTTTTTCTAATGTTTTAGAATTCGAGCAATAAATATTAACAAAAAAATAATTATAATGTATAATGAATTAAATTTATTGTCGCTATTTACATCCTATTATGTATTTATTTCTTTTTTAGACTTAAAATTTTTTTCTTTTTCGATCTTTTTAATGTTTTCACTTAGCATTCACGCAGGAACTACTTCATATTAACAAAAAATTAATTATAAAATGATAGCGCTAAAAAGTTAATACTTAAAAAGGGATTACTTTAAATGCAAAGGTAATTATTAAAGTATTACATTTAAATGATATTAAAAAATAATAATAATATTTTTAATACAAATTAGTGATGATAAAAGGTATATTCAACTTACCCTAGCAGGAGATTCAGTAGATTGATAATTGATTCTTGAAAAATCCATGGTCGAGCGTATAAGGAACTGAGGAACGCTTTTAAAAAAGAGCAGAACAAAAATTCATCTTTACTAAGCAAGTGTAGAAAGCGAAGTGACTTTTCACTTTCCAGTCCTTGTAGCATTTTCTTTCAAGAAATATAGAAGCTAAAAGTTAACCAAATAGAATGCAGTATACTTCACAGTTGAAGAGAATGTAACCATTCAGGGTACATTTGCCGAAAGTTATAATTCCTGCAGCATTGCAAGACATGACCAAACTTGTATTGCGCTAAAAGATTGAAATCATAGTGCAGGTGTTTTTTTATGGCTTTAGATCCTTTGTGACGATCGGACAGAAAAGAAAAGTTCCCCTCTCCACCCCTATAGGCATACTTTCTCTTTCTACATTGAATGAAGTGATTGACAAAGATCGCTTTCCTTTTCACATACAAAGCATCTACATTGTACTTAATTTTTAACTCTAGATAATGGATACATTACTTGATGGTGGTGAATATCAGCTTAATGAAAACAAAAATACGTTAATGAGAGATGATTTTTACTCGCAAGAAAACATGTTTGATAGTGTTTTCTTCTATTAGCAACCTTTTTTTCATTGGTGCAGAAGCTACTAGTAGGATTCATTCCGTAAAACAATAGAGAATGTAAGATTTTACTAAATAAAAATGTTTGAACTTGCAAAACAAAATTATTTTCTACTTGCAAAATTTTAGAACTTCGCATGAAAATTTAAAAAAAAAGTACTTATTCAAACGGTTGAAACTTGGAACTAAAATTTCAACACTGAATCATCAAAAATCCGAAACAATTTAAGCTGTGGAATAAAGATTCGAGACTTAAAAAGTAAATGTAAACTCACTAAAAGAGATTTGAAAATCTGAAAAGAGAAATAGAATAATAACTTCACTAGAAACTTAAAACTTGAAAAATTTAAATCACAAATTTCAAAACTATTGCAAAGTGCTTCATGTGAAACGTAAAAGTGCTAAGAGCAAAATGCTAAAACTGAGGAAACTTAGAAATACGTGGAACAAATCATTTACAACTATAAACCTTAAAGTTTAACTAAGAGTGAAAACTACAAAACAGCATGAAAGCTAGAAATAAAAAATATACAACATCAGAACTTAAATTCATCCAGAAAAACTTAGAAGAAAAAATGTAAAAGTTCGGAAATTTTCAAAACAAAAGTATGATGCACTTGCAAAATGTTAAAACTTAGTGCAAAAAACGTAAAAAGTACTATGTATAAAATGTTAAAATTTAGATTTATCTACTAAAACAGTGAATGAAGATGTAAAATTACTAAGAGTAATATATTAAAACAACACGAAAACGTAAAAATACTAAGTACAAAACGTAAAAAAAAAAATTATTTATCTGATATAACTTAGACTGAAGTCGTAAAATTACTAAGTACAAAGTGTTAAAACATCATAAAAATGTAAAAATATCAAGTATAAAGCAGCAAAACATAGATTTGTCTATAGAAATCTTGATCAAAAAATGTAAAAGTTCAAACAACAAAATCCTAAAATTTTGAAAAATTGAAAACACGCAGTACAAAAACAGCAAAACCTGTAAAATTACTAAGTATATAAGGATGCAAAACTTAAATTTTTCCAGAAAAACTTAGAACGAAGTTTGAAAAGTACAGAACTTTTCAAAGTAAAAGTGTTATGCACTTACAAAATGTTAAAACTTAATGTAAAAATGTAAAAAATTCTTCTTCAAAAATATTAAAACTCTGATTTATCTACTAAAACTTAGAATGAAAATGTAATTGAATCAAATGTACTATGTGAAATAGTAAAGTAACATGAAAATGTAAAAGTACTAACTATATAGCGTAGTCATCAAGTGAAACTTTGTACAAAAATGTCAAACTTAAGTACGAAACTTAAAAGACTTAGATCTGTCTGCAGAAATCTTGATCAAAAAACGCAAAAATTCGAACAACAAAATCCTAAAACTCCGAAAAATGTAAAAACACGCAGCACAAAAACAGCAAAACATAGATTTGTCTACTGAAATCCTGATCAAAAATGTAAAAGTTCAAACAGCAAAATCCTAAAACTCTGAAAAATTGAAAACACGCAGTACAAAAACAGCAAAACCTGTAAAATTGCTAAGTATAAGGCTGCAAAACTTAAATTTTTCCAGAAAAACTTAGAACGAAGTTGTAAAAGTACGGAACTTTTCAAAGTAAAAGTGTTATGCACGTACAAAATGTTAAAACTTAAAATGAAAATGTAATTGAATCAAATGTACTAAGTATAAAATAGTAAAGTAGCATGAAATGTAAAAGTACTAAGTATATAGCGTAGTCATCAAGTGAAGCTTTGTATAAAAATGTCAAACTTAAGTACGAAACTTAAAAGACTTAGATCTGTCTGCAGAAATCTTGATCAAAAAACGTAAAAATTCAAACAACAAAATCCTAAAACTCTGAAAAAAGTAAAAACACGCAGTACAAAAACAGCAAAGCATGGATTTGTCTATTGAAATCTTGATCAAAAAATGTAAAAGTTCTAACAACAAAATTTTAAAATTCTGAAAAATTAAAAACATGCAGTGCAAAACAACAAATCATGTACAAATGCTGAGTATAAAACTTAAATTCATCCAGAAAAACTTAGAACGAAAAACGTAAAAGTACGAAACTTTTCAAAACAAAAGTATGATGCACTTGAAAAACATTAAAACTTAATGCGAAAATGTAAAAAGTACTACGCACAAAATGCTAAAATTTAGACTTATGTACTAAAACATTGGATGAAGATGTAAAATTACTAAGTAAAATATATTAAAGCAGCAAGAAAATGTTAAAGTACTAAGTACAAAAACGTAAATAAATTGATTTATCTACTAAAACATAGACTGAAGTTGTAAAATTACCAAGTACAAACTGTTAAAACATCATAAAATTTAAAAATAGCAAGTATAAACCAACAAAACATAGATCTGTCCACTGAAATCTTGATCAAAAATGTAAAAGTTCTAACAACAAAATCCTAAAACTCTGAAAAAAGTAAAAACACGCAGTACAAAACAACAAAACATGTAAAAATGGTAAGTATAAAGCTGCAAAACTTAAACTCAATCAGAAAAACTTAGAACGATGATGTAAAAGCGCGAAACTTTTCAAAATAAAAGTGTTATACACTTGCAAAATGTTAAAACGTACTGCAAAAATCTTAAGAATTACTACGTACAAAATGTTAAAACTCTGATTTATCTACTAAAGCATCGCGAAAATGTAAAAGTACTAAGTATATAACGTATTCATCAAGTGAAATTTTGCACGAAAATGTAATCGTTTATGTACGAAACTTAAAAAACTTAGATTTATCTAAAAAAAATCCCAACTAAAGTCGTAAAAAGTATGAAATGTTAAACATCATGAAAATGTAAACTTTCCAAAAATGCAAACATCAAAACAACTTAGATGTATCTAATAAAATTTAGAACGAGTAAAAGTGTCAAACTTAATAAAAGAACAAAGTAAAAAACAAAAAAAAAAAAAAAAAAAACTAATATTCATCTACTAAAACACAGAAAAACTTAGAACGAAAAGGTAACAGAAAATTTTCAAAATAAACGTGTTATGCACTTGCAAAATGTTAAAACTTAAATTTATCTACTAAAAATCAGAACAAAGATGTAAAAATACTAAGTATAATACATTGTAGCAACACAAAAATTTAAGAGTACTAAATACAAAACGTAAAAAAAGTTAGAGTTATCCAACTAAAACTTAGACTGAAGTCGTAAAATTACCAAGTACGAAATGTTCAAGCATCCTAAAAATGACTAAATAACAAGTATAATGTATCAAAAACATAGATTTCTCCATTAAAATCTTTAAAAAAAAATGTAAAAGTTCTAAGGACAAAAATGCTAAAGAAGTGAAAAAATGAAGAATACGCAGTGCCACACAACAAAGCATGTACTAACTATAAAACTTCTAATCTTGAATTCATCCAAGGAAAAAAAAAACTTAAGCAGTTAAATTTAAGCAGTTTTGATTAAATTAAAGCAGTTTTGATTTAAGCTTTTTTTTTTTTACCTGCTTTATTGTGTTGTACTACGTATTTTTAATTTTTCTCAGTTTAAATAATTTTGTTCTCAGAACATTATCATTTTTTATCAAGATTTCAGTAGATAAAAAAAAAAAAAAGCTTAAATCAAAACTGCTTTAATCTTAAAGTCACAATTGGACTTATTCTTCTCGAGAAAAGAGAAGTGACTGTTAACCGACAATGAAGGGAACCCTAACCGAACACTGGTTCCCCAACTACATATTTTCCCGACTGTGAACACTTTTCAGTCGAGGAAAATTTATAGTTGGGGTAGTCAGTGCTTGGTTAGGGCTCTCTTCATTGTCGGTTAACAGCCACTTCTCTGCTCGCGAGAAGAATGAATCCAATTGTGACTTTAAAATTAAAGTAGTTTTCCTTTAAGCGTAAAGTAGTTTTTTTTTACATGTTTTGTTGTGTTGTACTACGTATTTTTAATTTTTCCCAGTTTAAATAATTTGTTCTCAGAACATTAACATTTTTGATTAAGATTTCAGTAGATAAATTTATGTTTTGAAACATTATACATGTTATTTATAAATTTTCATGGTGTTTTAACATTTCGTACTCAGTAGTTTTGTGGGATCAGTCTAAGTTTTAGTAGATAAATCTTCATTTTTTACGTTTTGTATTTAGTACTTTTACATTTTTGTGTGGCTTTAATATATTATACTTGGTATTTTTGCCTTACGTTTCAGCGCTTTGCTAATGCATAATACTCTTATTTTTAAAATAACTGTACAATTATGTTTTTATTCTAAGTTTTTCTGGATCAATTTAAGTTTTGTACTTAGTACTTTTAGATTTTCATGCTGTTTTTAGTTTTTTGTTCTTAGTAGTACTTTTACTTTTTTAACCGAATTTTTAGTAGATGAATTTAAGTTTTGCAAGTGCATAAAACTTTTATTTTGAAAATTTCCGTAGCTTTACATTTTTGTTCTAAATTTTTCTGGATGAAATTAGGTTTTAAAGCTTTATAGTTGGTACTCTTTCATTCTTTATTGTTTTGTACTGCGTTTCTTTACTTTTTTAATTTTTAGCACTTTGTTCTTCGAACTCTTACATTTCTGATTAAGGGTTTTGTAAACAGATTATATATTTTGATGCTGAATCTATGTTTTGAAGTTTTAATAGGTAGTTCTAGTATTTTGCACTTTTATAATTTTGTGTTTCTTTAGTATATTATACTTAGAATTTTTATATCTTCATTCTAGGTTTTAGTAGATAAATCTAAGTGTTAACATTTTGTATATGGTACTTTTTACGTTTTTACATTAAGTTTTAACATTTTGCAAATGCATATCACCTTTATTTTGAAAATGTCCGTACTTTTACATCTTTCGTTTCAAGCTTTTCTGGATCAACGTAAGTTTTGATGCATTGTACTTAGTACTTTTAGATTTTCGTGCTGTTTTAACGTGTTGTACTTGCTATTTTTAAATTTTTATGCTGTTTTTAGTTGATGTACGTAGTACTTTTACTTTTCAAACCATTTTTTTAATAGAGGAATTTAACTTTTTGGAGTTTTACACTTCGTACCTTTACATTTTTGTTCTGTTTTAACATCGTGTACTTAATATTTTTACATTTTAAAAGGTGAATATCAGTTTTCACATTTCTTTCACAATTTTAGAGTTAAGTCCTATTTGATGAATCGAAGTTGCAGTTTTGTTATTATACTACTCCAAGTTTTGATGTTTCGTACTTTTTACGTTTTTGCTTTTAACAATTTGCAAATACCTATCACTTTTGTTTTGTAAACTTCAGTAATTTTATATTTCCGTTCTAAGTTTTTCTGGATGAAGTTAAGTTTTAAAATTTTATGATTTGTTACATTTTTAAATATTAGTTCTAAGAGTTTTTGCAGTTTGTATGTAGTGCTTTTATACTGTTTTAATAGATTAATCCTCGTTTGATGCGTTGGCTTTAGTACTTTAACAGTTTCGTTCTGTTTTTTACTAAATAAATGTATATTTGAGGTTCTATGCTTAGTACTTTTGCATTTTTGTACCAAGTTTTACTAGATGAATCTAAGTTTTGATGCTTTGTACATAGTGCTTTTACATTTTAGTGTTGCTTTAATATATTATACTTAATATTTTTACATCTTCATTCCGTGTTTTCGTTGATAAATCTAAGTTTTAACATTCATACACAGTACTTTTTATATTTTTGCATTAAGTTTTAACACTTTGCAAGTGGATAACAGTTTTATTTCTGAAAATTTTCGTTTGGATTTACACATTTTTTTTCTAAGTTTTTTTTTTCCTTGGATGAATTCAAGATTAGAAGTTTTATAGTTAGTACATGCTTTGTTGTGTGGCACTGCGTATTCTTCATTTTTTCACTTCTTTAGCATTTTTGTCCTTAGAACTTTTACATTTTTTTAAAAAGATTTCAATGGATAAATCTATGTTTTTGATACATTATACTTGTTATTTAGTCATTTTTATGATGCTTGAACATTTCTTACTTGGTAATTTTACGACTTCAGTCTAAGTTTTAGTTGGATAACTCTAACTTTTTTTACGTTTTGTATTTAGTACTCTTAAATTTTTGTGTTGCTACAATGTATTATACTTAGTATTTTTACATCTTTGTTCTGATTTTTAGTAGATAAATTTAAGTTTTAACATTTTGCAAGTGCATAACACGTTTATTTTGAAAATTTTCTGTTCCCTTTTCGTTCTAAGTTTTTCTGTGTTTTAGTAGATGAATATTAGTTTTTTTTTTTTTTGTTTTTTACTTTGTTCTTTTATTAAGTTTGACACTTTTACTCGTTCTAAATTTTATTAGATACATCTAAGTTGTTTTGATGTTTGCATTTTTGGAAAGTTTACATTTTCATGATGTTTAACATTTCATACTTTTTACGACTTTAGTTGGGATTTTTTTTAGATAAATCTAAGTTTTTTAAGTTTCGTACATAAACGATTACATTTTCGTGCAAAATTTCACTTGATGAATACGTTATATACTTAGTACTTTTACATTTTCGCGATGCTTTAGTAGATAAATCAGAGTTTTAACATTTTGTACGTAGTAATTCTTAAGATTTTTGCAGTACGTTTTAACATTTTGCAAGTGTATAACACTTTTATTTTGAAAAGTTTCGCGCTTTTACATCATCGTTCTAAGTTTTTCTGATTGAGTTTAAGTTTTGCACCTTTATACTTACCATTTTTACATGTTTTGTTGTTTTGTACTGCGTGTTTTTACTTTTTTCAGAGTTTTAGGATTTTGTTGTTAGAACTTTTACATTTTTGATCAAGATTTCAGTGGACAGATCTATGTTTTGTTGGTTTATACTTGCTATTTTTAAATTTTATGATGTTTTAACAGTTTGTACTTGGTAATTTTACAACTTCAGTCTATGTTTTAGTAGATAAATCAATTTATTTACGTTTTTGTACTTAGTACTTTAACATTTTCTTGCTGCTTTAATATATTTTACTTAGTAATTTTACATCTTCATCCAATGTTTTAGTACATAAGTCTAAATTTTAGGATTTTGTGCGTAGTACTTTTTACATTTTCGCATTAAGTTTTAATGTTTTTTAAGTGCATCATACTTTTGTTTTGAAAAGTTTCGTACTTTTACGTTTTTCGTTCTAAGTTTTTCTGGATGAATTTAAGTTTTATACTTAGCATTTGTATCGCAGCTTTATACTTAGCATTTGTACATGTTTTGCTGTTTTGCACTGCATGTTTTTAATTTTTCAGAATTTTAAGATTTTGTTGTTAGAACTTTTACATTTTTTGATCAAGATTTCAATAGACAAATCCATGTTTTGCTGTTTTTGTACTGCGTGTTTTTACTTTTTTCAGAGTTTTAGGATTTTGTTGTTTGAATTTTTACGTTTTTTGATCAAGATTTCTGCAGACAGATCTAAGTCTTTTAAGTTTCGTACTTAAGTTTGACATTTTTATACAAAGCTTCACTTGATGTTTTACGTATTTTTACTTAGAAACTTTTACATTTCATGCTAATGTTTTATACTTAGTACATTTGTTTTTCAATTACATTTTCATTAAGTTTTAATATTTTGTACGTGCATAACACTTTTGTTTGAAAAGTTCCGTACTTTTACAATTTCGTTCTAAGTTTTTCTGGAAAAATTTTAAGTTTTATACTCAGCATTTGTACATGATTTGTTGTTTTGCACTGCATGTTTTTAATTTTTCAGAATTTTAAATTTTGTTGTTAGAACTTTTACATTTTTTGATCAAGATTTCAATAGACAAATCCATGTTTTGCTGTTTTTGTACTGCGTGTTTTTACTTTTTTCAGAGTTTTAGGATTTTGTTGTTTGAATTTTTACGTTTTTTGATCAAGATTTCTGCAGACAGATCTAAGTCTTTTAAGTTTCGTACTTAAGTTTGACATTTTTATACAAAGCTTCACTTGATGACTACGCTATATACTTAGTACTTTTACATTTCATGCTACTTTACTATTTTATACTTAGTACATTTGATTCAATTACATTTTCATTTTAAGTTTTAACATTTTGTACGTGCATAACACTTTTACTTTGAAAAGTTCCGTACTTTTACAACTTCGTTCTAAGTTTTTCTGGAAAAATTTAAGTTTTGCAGCCTTATACTTAGCAATTTTACAGGTTTTGCTGTTTTTGTACTGCGTGTTTTCAATTTTTCAGAGTTTTAGGATTTTGCTGTTTGAACTTTTACATTTTTGATCAGGATTTCAGTAGACAAATCTATGTTTTGCTGTTTTTGTGCTGCGTGTTTTTACATTTTTCGGAGTTTTAGGATTTTGTTGTTCGAATTTTTGCGTTTTTTGATCAAGATTTCTGCAGACAGATCTAAGTCTTTTAAGTTTCGTACTTAAGTTTGACATTTTTGTACAAAGTTTCACTTGATGACTACGCTATATAGTTAGTACTTTTACATTTTCATGTTACTTTACTATTTCACATAGTACATTTGATTCAATTACATTTTCATTCTAAGTTTTAGTAGATAAATCAGAGTTTTAATATTTTTGAAGAAGAATTTTTTACATTTTTACATTAAGTTTTAACATTTTGTAAGTGCATAACACTTTTACTTTGAAAAGTTCTGTACTTTTACAACTTCGTTCTAAGTTTTTCTGGAAAAATTTAAGTTTTGCATCCTTATATACTTAGTAATTTTACAGGTTTTGCTGTTTTTGTACTGCATGTTTTCAATTTTTCAAAATTTTAGGATTTTGTTGTTTGAACTTTTACATTTTTTGATCAAGATTTCTATAGACAAATCTATGTTTTGCTGCTTTATACTTGATATTTTTACATTTTTATGATGTTTTAACACTTTGTACTTAGTAATTTTACGACTTCAGTCTAAGTTATATCAGATAAATAATTTTTTTTTTACGTTTTGTACTTAGTATTTTTACGTTTTCGTGTTGTTTTAATATATTACTCTTAGTAATTTTACATCTTCGTTCACTGTTTTAGTAGATAAATCTAAATTTTAACATTTTATACATAGTACTTTTTACGTTTTTTGCACTAAGTTTTAACATTTTGCAAGTGCATCATACTTTTGTTTTGAAAATTTCCGAACTTTTACATTTTTTCTTCTAAGTTTTTCTGGATGAATTTAAGTTCTGATGTTGTATATTTTTTATTTCTAGCTTTCATGCTGTTTTGTAGTTTTCACTCTTAGTTAAACTTTAAGGTTTATAGTTGTAAATGATTTGTTCCACGTATTTCTAAGTTTCCTCAGTTTTAGCATTTTGCTCTTATCACTTTTACGTTTCACATGAAGCACTTTGCAATAGTTTTGAAATTTGTGATTTAAATTTTTCAAGTTTTAAGTTTCTAGTGAAGTTATTATTCTATTTCTCTTTTCAGATTTTCAAATCTCTTTTAGTGAGTTTACATTTACTTTTTAAGTCTCGAATCTTTATTCCACAGCTTAAATTGTTTCGGATTTTTGATGATTCAGTGTTGAAATTTTAGTTCCAAGTTTCAACCGTTTGAATAAGTACTTTTTTTTAAAATTTTCATGCGAAGTTCTAAAATTTTGCAAGTAGAAAATAATTTTGTTTTGCAAGTTCAAACATTTTTATTTAGTAAAATCTTACATTCTCTATTGTTTTACGGAATGAATCCTACTAGTAGCTTCTGCACCAATGAAAAAAATGTTGCTAATAGAAGAAAACACTATCAAACATGTTTTCTTGCGAGTAAAAATCATCTCTCATTAACGTATTTTTGTTTTCATTAAGCTGATATTCACCACAATCAAGTAATGTATCCATTATCTAGAGTTAAAAATTAAGTACAATGTAGATGCTTTGTATGTGAAAAGGAAAGCGATCTTTGTCAATCACTTCATTCAATGTAGAAAGAGAAAGTATGCCTATAGGGGTGGAGAGGGGAACTTTTCTTTTCTGTCCGATCGTCACAAAGGATCTAAAGCCATAAAAAAACACCTGCACTATGATTTCAATCTTTTAGCGCAATACAAGTTTGGTCATGTCTTGCAATGCTGCAGGAATTATAACTTTCGGCAAATGTACCCTGAATGGATACATTCTCTTCAACTGTGAAGTATACTGCATTCTATTTGGTTAACTTTTAGCTTCTATATTTCTTGAAAGAAAATGCTACAAGGACTGGAAAGTGAAAAGTCACTTCGCTTTCTACACTTGCTTAGTAAAGATGAATTTTTGTTCTGCTCTTTTTTAAAAGCGTTTCTCAGTTCCTTATACGCTCGACCATGGATTTTTCAAGAATCAATTATCAATCTACTGAATCTCCTGCTAGGGTAAGTTGAATATACCTTTTATCATCACTAATTTGTATTAAAATTATTATTATTATTTTTTAATATCATTTAAATGTAATACTTTAATAATTCCCTTTGCATTTAAAGTAATCCCTTTTTAAGTATTAACTTTTTAGCGCTATCATTTTATAATTAATTTTTTGTTAATATGAAGTAGTTCCTGCGTGAATGCTAAGTGAAAACATTAAAAAGATCGAAAAAGAAAAAAATTTTAAGTCTAAAAAAGAAATAAATACATAATAGGATGTAAATAGCGACAATAAATTTAATTCATTATACATTATAATTATTTTTTTGTTAATATTTAATGCTCGAATTCTAAAACATTAGAAAAAAAATAATTCTAAGTTCCAAAATAGTTCCCTTTTCTTCTCATAGATGGCGCTACAATCGGTTTTACATCAAGTCTTAAACTGAAACTAAAAAGTGTTGCCATTCCAAAACTATAAACTTAAAAAAACGGTTTTAGTAGTATTGAAACAGTGCTATAGTAGTTCCACTATTTGCCGCTAGGAGGCGGAATAAAACTTAAATTAAAAAATGCTGCCATTCCAAAACTATAAATTTTTGGAAAACAACTCAACTCTACTCGTAAAAAACGCCTGAGGGCATACAACTCAACTCTACTCGAAAAATGCCTGAGGGCAAACAACTCAACTCCACTCGAAAAATGCCTGAGGGCATACAACTCAACTCCACTCGACTAACGCCTGAGGGCACGCCTGGGGGTATTGGGAGGCGGATCGGCCACGCCCCCTGATCCGCGATCCGCCTCTTGGGGTAGAACACCCATTATTCCCCTACTTGCTTACCTACATCATTTTCTAGAGCACAAATACTGAGCAAAATGGTTAATAAACATATTACTTCTCTTTGATTTCCTGATTGGGAGATTGAAATATTTAAGTGATTGGGTCCTCATGCATGCATTAATATTCCTTTAAAATTGAAATGAAGAGATTAAGTTTATTTTGTTTATTTAATGCGTGCAGATATAAAGGGGATTTGATGAGGAAGTAAGATAATTACACTTATTATTTTGAAAGTAATATTTCTCATGTGCCAATTTCTCTTGCTCTTTAAAGCACTCAGTGGTGATCTGGTGGCAATCTCCGGGGGTTCTGGAGCTTTCCTTTGATGAAAATAGAACCCTGAATAAGTAGATGAGTCCAACAATTTTTTTCCCTTAAACTCTTTCCCTGACAAGTGTATTGCAACAAGTCCCGGATACATTTTTATTTATAAAAGAGTGAAAATACTCGTAACTACCAGTAATTAACCTTCCACCCCGACGTTTTAACTCTTATTCATAATTATTCAAACACAACAAACTTCCTAAGCAGCAAGATTTTTTTCTCAAAACACTATAAAAATAAACGATTTTTCACCACGTATTCTGCTACCGCCTATGTACTTTCTGTGAAAAGGGAGAGGGCAGAGCCCCAGTTACCAGTTGGGGGTTTCTAAAGAGTCAGCAATCAGAGAGCCAAGGAACCCTCCGATAGTCATTGAAAGCACTGTGTTTTTAGAACTTCAGCTTTTTATTAAATCTACTCTATATTAAGAATTGAATTACCTGGATTGCATCGCATTTGCTTTTGAATGCAATTATTTTAGGGTCAAATACTGGAATGTCTTTATTTTCAACAGCAACCAACAAATACTGATTTAGTAATGAGCCATGGATTCCATGTCAGCATTGTAGAGTCATACATGTTACCCTCGAGTTCTTTAAAATGTATTTTAAGCAGAATTTCTAACTAAGTTTCGTAGAAGAAAACAAAGTTTAGTCGCTAATACATCATTTAGTCACGATATTTGAAATAATTTGAAAGCATCAAGAGCTGTGTTCTCATAATATAAAAGCTATATTTTTTTATTAAATTTAGTGTATAAATATCAGTGTTAAATGATAAAATGTACAATAGCTTAAAGCAGTCTTGACAGAGAATGAAGAATGATAGAGGGTTGCAAACCAGGCTGTAACGCAAAATAATTAACATCAATAACACCTGTTTTATTTATTGCAGAAATCTTTTGAACGCACTTCATCTTACCTCTCCACTACACGCTGTTTGATGTGAGGGATCGAATGGCATGTAGCTATAAAAGTGTATGTAAGTACCGAAATTTGAAATGTCTTACGCTAATTAGTTTAACTGATAACACTTCTTTCTATGACAGCCTAAATTTTGGAAACAAAATATGATAATGATCACTTGAAATATTCTATTTCTCCGATTGTTTTTTTTAATTGAAAGACTTAATTTTCGAAATGTGATTTTTGTGTTTGATTTTTAAAATTGTATGAAGTTTATAGAAGGTTGGCTAAAAAGCTTGGATTTGCTTTAAATTGGCCATGAATTTATCCAATATTTTCCCTGCAAATCAGAAAGACAGCAAAAACCAACGAATTGTAATCCCAAATGTTAGGGATAATAACGAGCTTTGTTGGGTTAAAAAAGAATACATATAATCCTACTACAGTACATGAAATGCTCAGTAACAAAACTTTCTCCCGTAAAGTAATTACAATATTCATATAAAAATGTTTTATAATGCATAATGTGTATGTTATTTAAAGAAATGTATGGATATAAATATAATTCATCATCTTATGAATTATATAAATATAATTCATAACAATCAATTTTTTGTGGCTTTTCTGATTAGGAAAATTGCCATTCTTTAAATTTCAACCCTGGTGACAATTTTTGTTGTCAAAACTAAATAAGCTTTTGCAACTTTTATGTTTGGACTGTATTGTTTCAGTTCAAGGCCAATTGTTAAAAATCAAGTAGTTAGAATGTTAAATTACGCAAATATTTCTGACTAATTCAAACAAGGTGGTTAAAGTAAAAGTACCATATAAAGAGTACTAGAAAGCCCGGTGATCATACGAAGTGACCGCTGTTCTAGATATTATAAATACTAATCAACAAATGTGCACCTTCCCTCTGACCGAATCAACTTGCGTTCAGTTGTAAACCGTTTCAAAAACAGATAATTGCTAAGGGGCCGTTCATAAATGACGTCACGCTTTTTTCCATATATTTGACCCCCTCCCCCCCTTTGTCACAATATGTCACACTTCAGCGGACGCCCCCTCCCCCCTTTGTCACACGCCATGCTATGTTGCATAATGCATGATGTCACACTTCTTGTTACCCCCTCCCCTCCCCTTGTCACACTTTGTCACAATTTCACGAACCCCCCTCCCCCCCTCGAAGCGTGACATCATTTATGAATGATCCCTAATGTAAACAAATGTTCACCTTCACCCTTACACGCTCAATTAGCGTTCAGCTGATAATTCAATTTAAAATACAATGTCGGAATAAAATCGCGCACAATATTTAAATGTTCTTAAGTACCATGATAAATTAATTAAAGCTATGATAACTGCAGGTATGGTATCAGTGTATTTGTATCTGTCTATTTGATTGCCGTGGCAACTTTACCCCATTGGCTAGTACAGTTACGCAAGCAACCAAAAAGCTATCGGCGACAAACAGACACTAAAGCCACTTTTTATAAGATAAGATTACACTGCTGTAAATTCGCTAAGCGTTTGGCAAACTTATATTTTGCACAAGTTCGGCGTAATTTCTCTGCCATAAAAAACGCTTTCATTATAGAAACAATTGTGTACATGGCAGCACGATGCAGTTTTCTCGGAGTAAGAAATTCGGAATAAGCTATCGGCGACAAACATACACTTAAGCGGCTTATATATAAGATTTCGTAGTTAAAACGGGTTGCCATCAGTGTTTTTATGAATTGCACACAAGATGTTAAAATGGTATTAAAAAAGAATTAAAAAACAAAAAGGAAAAGCTCAAAATGTTTTTCACAGAAAGACAACAAGCGTAGCAAATAGCAAATAAAAAGAAGGCCAAAGGTCTAAGTCTAAAGACTTATTGCTTAACTTTAAGCACCATGAAGCGCGAGTCACATTAAGTGAGGACTTTCAAATTTATAATAGTACGATTATTAGAAACACATGAACAAATGTCTAAATTAAAAAAAAAAGAAGAAGTAATACAAATAAAGACAAATTAATAGCGAACGAAGAACTCAATAAAACATAATTCCAAAATTGCGGTCATATTTATTTATTTATTGAACCTGTTTGTACTGGCGGTGCGGGACAATCATGGCATGTTATTTTTAAATGGATTGTTAACATAAAGGGCAGCAGTTTCAGAAGCGAAGGATTTTCAATATATTCTTTTCTGCTGCGTCTTTTCACGTCATAAAATTTCCTTCTTCGCACCGTCAAAAAGATATACTCGGATGATATCAAGCTGCACTGTTGGTGGTTTGCGAAGCAATGCACCAGACAATCTATTAAACATTGAAAATCTAACTTTCGTTACTCTCTCCTCCGTCCTACTTTTTCGTTAGGCTACTTTTGGTTAGGAGATGTATAAAGATGTTAGAGATTTTTGTTTGTTTTAAAACAATTGCATAATAATATTTACATGCGAGGGCGAATTATAAGTAATAAGATTGATAGTACTAGCTTTAAATTTTTTAGCCTGGATACATAGTGAGTTACTCTAGAACTGTACAAATGTTCAGAGATTACTCTAATAGCAGTAGCAAAGTGATATTATTGCACCAGACGCTTTCTGTCAAAAAAAAGAGAAAAAAAAAACCTGTTCCAGGTTTAAAACAAACATTTATTATTACGCCTCAGAGAAATTGAAAACTTTAAGTAACGAATTCAAATCCCTTCATATTTTTTCTGCTCTAAGAAATAGTTTGAAAAACAGTTTCACAGTAAAAAATATTAAACGCAAACAATTTTTTTTTCAACTACGTAACTGCATTGCTTAGAAAAACAAATTTTTAATAATACCCGTGTGCTCTGTTATTTTAACTTTGTCTTGTTCTTTCGTTGTGATGCAAATGCACCAATGCATAGGAAAATATTATACCCGACTTTAAAGAAGAAATCATCTTTCTTACGTGCAAGTATTTATTTATTTTTTGCACTAACTCGGCATTATTGTTATTTTTACGCAATGTCCTTTAAACTGCCACAAGTATTTTTTCAATTTTTAAAAATAATAATGACGTTCTTGAAAAAATTTTTGCCGTTCTTGAACATATATGAATTCAAATTAGGAGCTTTTTTTTCTGGTAAAAGAGCAGTGACTGGTAAGGGATGTTAAGTAAATTGTGAAATAAGAACTTGGTCATGCAAATTTTTTATACCGTTCATTCTAAAGCCAGAATTTGGCAATACACAGGATTCGATGAGGTATGACTCCCTATGTTGGATACTGGAGCTGTCTAGAATATAGTTTTTATACCACATGCTTTCTTTGTCTCCGCCTGAAATAGAATAATGGAATGCGTACTGTCACAATATATAAAATGCCGCTGTGTATAAATAAGCAAAAATAAAGGATATCACTATATGCAATTATTCAAATATAGTTCAGAATAAAAAATGTGTTTCTTCTTTTTTCAGAAGAAAGACTTATAAATTAGCAGTTCACCAGTCGCTACCTTTTAGCAGAATTTAAAATTAATCACCAGCATTATCACGATGGGGCTGCCCGTGATAAATATGTAAACGAATTTGCTTACGTAGTCTTCTGAGATAATTTAAAATGAGCCGCTTATGTTACCACTATGTCAGCCCCGTGGTAAAAATGTCAAATAATTACATGCGAGACCTTCTAGTTGAATTTAAAATTGAAGGATTTAACACAATAAGAATTACAGCCATGACCCGTGATAAAAATTAAAAAAAAAAAAAAAACACCTGTGGCAACATTGCAATAAATTTAAAATCAGCCGCTTACGTGGGCCAGCTGGTTCACTTGAGTTCTTGAGCGTGACTGGCGTAAAAACTCATGCGTGAATAAATGTGAAACAATTACGTTTCCGTGATAGTTGTGTAGTCCTCATACTCCCTCTATACCCAAAGTAAATACTTATGAACTTTTTAGAAGTTTCTTTATTGATGGCAAGACATCACTCACATACACACATTGGGACAATGGAAGCAATTCAGCACTAGAGGGACTCATGAGCGATCATCGTTGTCACGTGATATCCGCTCTTTGTTTACCAAGATTTTCAATTGAGTTCTACGCGGAGTTTACTCAGCAAAATTAGTTATCATAAAATTAATTAGACTATTTTCACAGCTTTTCCTGATCATAACCCAGCATTTACGTTCAATTTAATCATTATAAAATAAATTTATTAATTATTGCAATAATTATAGTGTTTTATTTACTGTTTATTTTATGTAATGTAGAAGAACTTTATTTAGGTCTAGTTTTTAATTAGATTTGTCGAACTCGAAGTAAAGCGATGTAAGGCTTCTTTGTTTAATTTGCTTTAATCGCTGCCACGTGACCAGTGACGTTGCTTGAATTGCTTGCATTGAAGTAATGATTGTTTTCAATAAAAATAATATTTTCTTCCTATGAATGTCTAAGGTACATCAAAAACGCGAATTTTAGCCAAACACGTATTATGCTCAAAAATTGAAAAAATAAATAAATAAATAAATAAAAAAAAAAAAACTGATAAATATTTCAAGCAAAGCATACCCATATTTTTCATGTTCCCATGCGAATTCCACGTGTTATTTGGATTTCAAGAATTAAAGTAGTACATGCATTTGACATATATCATTTTAAATGACACTTCGATTGCATTTTCGCTAACGATGGGTGACTGCACTTTAGCAAATCACTTGAAAGAAACATTGAGTATTTTAAAAATTAAATCACCTGGAAACGATACTGTACTGCTTCAAAATGAATTTCCTCTCCTTTTTCTTGCTAAAATAACTGAACTGTCAATTATAATGAGTAAAACAAATCAAGAAAATTAAGTTACTCCAGGAAAAAGACAACGCAGCTGTAACATCAGGCTTTTTCTTTTGGCGTTTTATCGTGGAGAAAAGATAATAAAATGTACCACGGGATGTGAGCAATATTTTAAAGGCTGAAAATTTACACGACGCCAATGTAGCAAAAAAATTAGACCTTTTTTCTCTTTTCCACCTATTGATTGGCAAATATTTAATCCAAAAAAAAAAAAAAAAAAAGAAGAAGAAAAATCATCGTTTGAAGCAAAAAGTTGGTTTAAAATTTCTTTGTTACATTTTTCAATGTGATTTTCTTTTAGGATTTTAATTAAATGACATTACTTATAGACATCGCTCTCAATGAACCAAGTATTTCCAAGTCTGTGTTTTCTTTTAATAGAATATGCCAAAAACCTACAACAATCATGAACAAAAATTGCAATGAAAGTAACACAATATGATTATTTTCAAAATTTTTCAGTTTAAGGAATATGATAGGCAGTTCAATGAGTTTTATTTTACATATGCAGCTGTACACGAGTATTGTAACTGGAACAAGTACAGATAGAAACTTTTAATGGAAAAAACTTTTATTCAGTTACAATTAATAAATTATTTATTCATCTCACACCTATCGGAGCTGTATAAGGGCAGTGACATAAAGCGTTAAAATTAAAAGTACTGCTAGAGCGCATAACTGCAGCGCTTAATCTAGTTTTGCACTCAACTGCTTAGCTACTGTGGATTCCGAACAACAAATTACAAATAACTTTCATTCGAAAAAGTATGTAGTTTAAGAACACCTTGTTTTTCTTTTCAAAATATTACTTCTAAAAAATAATACCTTAACATTATATTTGTAGAAGTGAATAAGTTTTAGAAATTAAAATCTTCAAAAAATTAATTTTAACAACTGTTCCAACAATTTGTTACCAGAACTTATAGAAATAGATACAATTATTCACAAACGTTTTTTATGAAATATGTACCAGATTAGATCGATGTTTCTGAAACAACTTTGTAAGATAAAGGACTATGAGTTTCCAGATGCAGATTAAAATAATAACGATTTTGTTTGCCGTACTTAATAAATTTATCAGTGATTTGGGTAAACGGAGGGCATTCCGATATTCAAAAATAAATGTTCTGTTTGCAAGATTTCGACAGAACCTTATTTTGAAATTCAGATTTAGAAATTTGTATTCGGTGGTAAGAGAATTTCGTTAAGTTTCAACGCATTGCAGGCTATACATTCATTTCAGAATATTATAAGTTATGACTATGCTGCATCAATTTTAATGCATTGGAAATAATTAGTTCTGTTGCATGTTTTGATTGTTATATGGTCGATTTTTATAGAGAGGAATTTTCAGATATTGTCTTTTATAACGAAAAGCTTTTCCACACGTAAATAAATAAGCAAAAATGTTGTATTGGATTTCGTTTTGTAAGAAATTCATTATTAAACAAATCTTGTAAAAAACATTGCAACATTTTTCTAAAAATATATAGACTGTACAAGCCTTTTATGCTTTTTGATTGTTTCCCACATGGAAAACTCTTTGCGGCATAGGAAATTTATTAATGTAGCTATATTTAGTTGAATGAGAGGACTTCTCAGTAGGTGTAAGAAATGTTTTAACAAAGCATTTAGGTACAAATGCGTATTTTTTTATTATATACACGAAATTGGGATTCTAAATAGAATGCCATGATATTGGCTATCTATTTCGATTTTTTTCGAGATATGATTTCTATACTTTTTGTTTAAAACCAATTTATACCTTTATAAATGTATAAGATTGTCAGAAGTTACTGATAACGAGACTTATACACACACGATGCACTTTTGGCTAAGATGTGCATTTGAATAAAACTAGAAAAAATAAAAAATAAACAAATTGTTTCAGAAAAAAATGTTAAAATAAATATATCACTAATTTGGGATCATTCAAATGATGTGACGCTTCGAGGGGGGAGAGGGGGTTCGTGAAATTGTGACGACGTTTGACAAGGGGGGGGGGAGATAAAACGAGAAGTGTGGCACCATGCTTATGCAATATAGTGTGACATGTGACAAAGCGGGGTAGGGGATCCATTCAGGTGTGACATTTTGTGACAAATGGGGGGAAAAGTAAAATATATGGGAAAAAAGCGTGACATTTATGAAGGGTTCTTTTACTAATAAATCGTTTTTTGATGTTTATAAATATTATTTATTTATGTTTTGATTCATATGTATAAAGATGAATAAAAACTATTTTTTCTTGCTCAAAAAGTAAACAGATTGAGAATATTTATTTATTTTTTGTTTTTTAAGCTATCTGCAGTAGATATAGTAACGAATGTGGGTGCGTGATAATTTAGGTTTGGTGAAAGTATTTTATTATGTATTTATGGTTGCTATTACTCATATCATCGTTATTATTATTATCAAAAAATGATCATAGAAATAGCTAGAGTTTCCAGACAACTTTTCACATCAAATATATATTTCCTAAAAATAAAACATTTCAATAAAATATTTTTCAAAACAACTTGACAAACAGCATACTTTACGCTGCTTAAAATATCTAATGTTTTGGATTCTAAATTTCAAATGTTTTCTCAAACTTCCTTCCTTTCTCTCAAATTTACTTTGAGTGCTCGTTTGCCTTCGAAACATGCTTCGCAGGCTGTGAAAAATATTATTTTATTCAAAAAAGTAATTCCACTTAAGGCTGGAATAGTATTTCAAGTGAAATAAAAATATCTAACTTAATATTAGCAGCAAAAAGCTTTAAATTATATTATTAGTGATAGCTGACAAACCCAGTTTGCCAGGTTCATATTTACGAACTTCGTAATTTTAAAGCTTAGGCGAGAATTAAAAAAAATTGCTCTTTAAATTTCCCTATATTGAACATTGAACTTAGAACAATACTTGACGTAACTATTTTAGTAAAAACTATTTATAAAAAATAAAGTTGAAGTTCTCTGGTTATTCAGGCTCAATTTCTTAAAGAAATAAATTGTAAAAATCATTCATTTATTTATTTGGCTGTATTTTGGGGCTTTTATTATATTTAACAAATGCATTTATATTTATATTTTTCTTGTGGGAAAATCGTTTACCTTTTGAACAACTAAAAATGATCGATTAAATTGTAAATCACAAGTTTGACAGTATGATATTAATTATAATCATATCTTAAAGTAGACACTTGAAATATTTCAATATTAAAATAATAAAGAAACTTTGCACAAATAAACTAAAAAATATCTGCACTTAATAAAACACAAATGAGCATTAAAATGCAGATATATGTTTCGGGATTGCTTGGAATCCCTTTTCAATGCAACAGTGGAGCTTCTAGATGCAAAAACATCCAAATGAAGCCCATTTTTATTTGGATGTTTTTGCATCTACAATCTCCACTATTGCATTGAAAAAGGGATTCCAAGTAATCCCGAAATATATGTCTACATTTTAATGCTCATTTGTGCTTTAATTACGTGCAAATATTTTTTACAGTTTATTTCAAGATTATTTTTTCATTAATTTTCTTTCCATTATATAGCGGTGGGATAAACGTATTCCTTTTAAAATGGTGGTACTTCCCTGGTCTCTCCTACTCAAAAGATTTATTCATGCTTCGGTACTCTTGCAATGAAATTAAGTGAGGCAAATGGGAAAAAGAAATAAATAAAGTATTTGCATTCGAAAATATAAATGTCTGAAATTATCATAATATATTTATAATTTTTTTTAAAGTGGTTGTCTTCATTATTTTGTGTGCTTTTATGTCCGAAAAATGCATATCCATAAGGTAAACATAATATTTTCTATTTTAACTTTTAAAAATACAGTTAATACTTTCACAAAGAACGATGCATGCATTATCTCCAGCGAACACTCTAGAAAAATAATTATACATAGCATATTTTGTATATTTCTCTAAATTTTAAATGTCTATGGCATGAAGATATTTGAGTTACTCAAAAATTCATTTTTATGCAACACGACTGTTTTTCGCACTTCTTTTTCTAAACAAGAAATATTATCTTCTTTTATCCTCTTGTCTCCTAAGGATATTTTAAATTTTAAAAGATTTCAGGAGTGATTGTTTAAGATTCATATATACAACACCAAGGTATGGAAGATATTTTTGCTTTGAGTATGTGTGCATTGTAAAGATGGAAAATATATTCTTGTTTGTGATGAAAAAGAAAACAACTACATATTTCTTATGCAGATACTGGTAGCTTTCTGCTGCTTCCAGAAAAAACTTTTCAGTTTAAAAAAAATTCTCAGGATTTCTTCCTTAAAAATAGTCAAGGTTATCATTTGTTTTTCTAATCAACAACTTAAAATTATATTTAATTTATCTTCAGTTTAATAAGTAATACTTCGTTTCATTTGTAATTAACTCGCGTTTGTGTTTCGCTTTAAAGGAAAAATTAATTAAAATAAAATATTATATTTTTTTCAATGCAATTGTATACAATGTATCTCGGAATCGTGTTCCCAATTATAGTAGGCGTACTATGTTTAATTATTCCCCTGTCTAATAAAATGAAATATTATGTGATAAATGCAAGACTTGAAATATTTCTTAAATTCACTCAAATTGTTTAATTTATTTTTGTGCAAATTCGAATATGTGTTTGACACTTTAGTTTTGTACACTAGATCTATATCTAAAAATAAAAAATAAAAAAAAACGATAAGAAAAATAAATAACCAAATATTTTTTCTTTAGATTACAGAGTAATTTCAAATCAATTTTGTTTTAGATTAGACTTGAAAACTCCTAAACAAATATGTGCAAATAAAAGTGTTTGTGTGTCGGTCGCTTCCTGCCCAGATGAAAAGTCGCAGAAGAATAAAATTTTGGTTATAGGTACCTTGGGTCCTAATGTGCTTGAAGGGTTTTCTCAAATTTCGAATTGCTGTTTTTTTAATCCCATTTTTAAGCACATATTTTTCTCGTTTGTATGCGAAGAATTGCTTAGAATTTTATACCAATCAAAAAGCAAAATTTGCTGCATAGTATGAAATTTGTTTCATGCATCTCAGTAGATAAGAACAGGTGTTGCGGAGCAGATTCTGAGGTTTCGTCGCTTGCTATTTTGTCACAGACGACAAATTAAAGAGCAATTTGTATCTTCATTGATACCGTTCTAGAGAATAAAATTCTAATACTTTCTTTTTTAAGCACATTTTGAGCTCTTGCTGGAAGCTGACCGACTCTTATTTTGGTTGGGATTTGTATAGGGACTATTTTCCGTATTTTAATGGATATTTTTAAGGATAGTGAGTTGGAAAACTCTTCTACTACAAAAAATTTTTTTTTTCTTTTCATTGAAACTCTTTGCTGAAGTTTGCTAGTTTAGAACTTTAAAATCATGAGATTACGTGATTTTCACTAGTTCTCTTAACAAGACATATTTTTATGTTTATTCCTTAACAGTGAAATTCTTTAGTAAAGACTTTTATTCATCAGGTTGATTTTCAAAGAAATTTATCTTAAAATATCACTGATTCCAAAAAATGAAATATATACGATATAAGAATAAAATTAAAGCAAAAGGTACCAAGCAGTCAATAGTAAAATAGAAACACCCTTTTTTAACAATATACTCTAAAAATGCTATGTGTTTTTCTATTAAGAATTTCTTTGAAATACTTCACCACCAGTCAAAATTCTATATACTGAAAAAAAATATATTGCCTTCACAATGGCAAATTAAATTTTTCTGTTTGCCCAGATTGAAATAAATGTTCGACAGTGTCCTAAAAGAGGAGTTTGCGAAGCTTTTGTAAAATCTCTTAGAGAACAACTTATGATAAAAATTGAAAACTACTATAAAATGGAATCAAGAATGACTTTGGAAAGAATTAACATTTTCTGGAAATAAAGGATTTACATTGCAACAAACATGCAGAGATTTGAGCTGATAAGAATAAGCTTTCACTTGTATTTTCGTAAGAAGTTTCTGCCGTCTTCTTTGTTTTCCATTGAAAAATAATTAGGTATTATATTTTTAATGCAACATCATTTAAGATTGTACAACAACTATTTTTACGTAATTACAAGAATAAATTGAAAATATACTTTTTAAAAATAAACTACGTTCTTTTGTTGTAACATAAAAACATTTACTTCACGAGTACTCAATCCAACTACACTGGATAGTTACATAGTTTTACATTTTGATATTAAATGTGTAATGGCAACATAAATTACTCTGAAATAGAGTGCATATTTCGTTTTTCTTTTGACTTGAATTCAACAGAGCACCTTTTGTACTATCTTGCAGACCACTTTCAACACTAAAGGGGATATCCGTAAGTCAACAGCAGCGAGCAAATTTTTCAGAGCATGTCATTGGTTCTACCTAATTCCACAACCACGCCCTCACGTTGACTGATTGGCATTTTTTATTGCATCATTAAGAGGGACTTTCCCTCAGCCGACAGTGATTGGTTCATTGTGTTATCGAAGGAATACGTCATCCCTGCTAGTTTGAAAACCATAGCAACAATCTGTTACGACGAAGACAACATGTCTGCATCGCCTTTAGTGTGAAAACACCCTAAATCTACCTCTCCCTAAGGTTCCGAATGAGCTGTAGCGGGAGTTGTAATTGGTATGTTAAGCGATGGCATGATTTCTATGATGTTAATGAATGTTAATTCTTTCTTCCATGTTAATGAAATAATGAGAAAATATAAGTAAGGTAAATGACCCGGTAGTGGATACAATTAAGAAAATTTTCGTACTCTTTTACGTGGCAAAATTTTTTCAAGGGACTTACATCAATATTTGCATTTTTAGCTTGATCGCCAACTATTTCTCTAACAATTAACTACCTATAAAATGTCATTTGATGAAAAATTAGGATTTTTACGTCTTTACTAAACGTTTAATTTGTATCTATAGTGGACATTTATAAGACACGTATTTGCATTAGTAGTGGACAGAGATTAATATCTATTTAATGCTGTTAACTTGGAGAAATAATTTTAAAAATGACTAAAGGACCACTCATAAAAGATGTCACGTTTTTCCTATATATTTTCCCCAAATCCCTAACCTTCTTATTGATCGGCTTTAGTAAAGAGCAGCAAATGTGACCGTTGGAGAGGCAGCTATTAAATATAATGATCCATGTGCTTGCATAGATGCTCCACGCCAACTTTAATTCTATTAACCAGTACTAGGAATCGTTTGCTATAGGTTCTGGTAATTTCATTCAAGTTTAATGTTACATTCGCTTATTTTAGGAGCTTAAAAATCTAAGTGTCCACTACTAGAGCAGTGTCCACTACCGGAGGGCCGTGGTAGCCTAGTGGTTAGCACGTTGGACTTCCACCCTGGAAGGTCGCGCGTTCGATACCCACTGATGACCACCATGTACTTGGGGATATGTGCATGTAAAATCCGTAGACCCCACTACCTCTCTTTGTGCGTAAGCAATCCTAAGGCTTCGGCTAACAGGTAGGGGTCTGGTGGAGAAAAGTGTCCACTACCGGGCCGTGGTAGCCTAGTGGTTAGCACGTCGGACTTCCACCTGGAAGGTCGCGCGTTCGATACCCACTGAAGACCACCATGTATACTTGGAGATATGTGCATGTAAAATCCGTAGACCCCACTACCTCTCCCCGTGCGTAAGCAATCCTAAGGCCTCGGCTAACAGGTAGGGGTCTGGTGGAGAAAAGTGTCCACTACCGCGTCATTTAACTTATATTAAAGGAAGCATAATTTAGATTTATAGTGATAATCTGGATAATGATGAGATTGAAAATCCCAAAAATTCCCAATGAGTGATTATCTTTCAGTTCGACTTTGATTCCCTCATCAGACAAGTAGCACACTAAACTCATAATGTAACGACATTTTGTCTAATGTTACTTTTGTAACATTAAGCATAACACTAAGCAGCATCAATAGAAACTTTTATTGTAACAACAGCTCTATAGTCATGATAGGCTACCAAAATTAAAAGTATGTATCAGCTGTAGCATAATTGACGTTTTCTCAGTTTGATTAGCATGTGTACTTTACTTACATAAGATGAAAATGTTAAATAAAATGTACCACAGACATCATAAGGGGTACAATTTTATATGAACCAAATTTCGCTTTAAGTGAAGTAAATTTTTATGAAAATCTTCATATATTAATATTTTTTATAAATGCAAGCAAATTTGTACCAATTAAGTGAGGTTTGATAAGTAATTAAGTAATTTAATAAGATTTAGGTTTATATAATATCACACATTTAAATAAATATAGCTTATAAATAGTTTGTATGAAAGCATACGCGATCTATATATCATCGTTATATACCTGATATATATATCATGAATATCCGATATTTTGATATTTCATAAATATATTTTCCAACGCTGGGTATAGTATTCCCTGTAGGTTCAAGCTCATGAAAACAAATTTTTACTTATTTAAAAATTCAATATTTTTATAAATTATGAAACGTTATGCATAAAAATATGTTTTGGGTTTTTTTTTAACGAAATATAATTTAATAGATTTAACAGATAATATATGCTGTTTTTAGATAATATTCTTTTAGAAACTTTCATGATAACACTTTCATTGTTTCTACCATTAATCGTAATAATATACCTTTTATGACGCAAAACTGAGAAGTTTTCTTCCCTTTCATGAGAATTGTGAATTATAATCTCTTTAATTGTAAGGATATTTTCACTGAAATAGGCTTAACTAAATAAGATTTAGGTAAAAGGAAAAATAAAATAAAACATCATCAACGGAATTGCCTTTGTTGTCCTAATACCTAGTACTTTAGAAAGAAGAATCTCTGGAGCATAACTCTTGTTTGTTGCGTAACTACTCACTGTTCTTTTATGCATAAAATGAGGTTACAAGAAAAAAGTAAGCAACGGATATAACCAACATTATTCCGTAATACCTTAATTTTTCATATTACTTTACACTTGTTCTGTATATTAAACAGTAAAGATAAAAAACTTAAGAAATTTAAAAATGAACATGCTAAATGAAACGTTTTAAGAACGAGAGATCAGTGGCTAGAGAGATAAATTTATATATATAATGTTTCTTCGCTTCACTAGCTCTTTAAATAAAGTTTTTTTTCAGTCTATACTTTATGTTACATATGTTTTTTTTTGTTTGTTCCGCTAGAACTTCAAATTAAGATATGTTGAGTGGTGTGACACACTACTGACGAAAAGAATTGCAAGTTCGATAAATCATTTCTTTCAAGAATAAAATTGAAAAAAATCCTCATAATAATACTATTTTTTTCAATTTAGTTGATATTTTTTCATTGTGAAATGTTTAACCATTTTAAAGACAACACATAATTAAGTTTCCGACCATTAATTATTATTTAAATAATTTTATTGAAAAAATAGCGTAAAAAATGTACAGGCTGTAAGAAATCGGCCTTCTTTTTCAAATGAAATAAAGAAACAAATTCAATTTTTCTGAACTGAAAAGATAATAAATAAGTGCAATTGAACCCCGTAAAGCATTTAATTATTCTTTTGTGAAACTCGCGATTTATTCTGGGAGAATATTCATATAGTTTCCATCCCATTATACTTCATAAGTTCTCAACAAAATATAAATTCGGCGACTTTTCTGCCTGTGAAAAAGCATTTAAAATTGTTAGATTTCTGAAATTTGCGATACTTGTGTCCAGTAGTGTACATTTGCATTTAAAAGTTGCTACTGAAAGGATCACTGGGGATGGATAAAGTCACGTGATTACATAGTTATTCGGTCCTTCGCATTTAGTTGGCCATGACTGATATCGAAACGAAATTAACAACTGAAAAAATCAAAACACACACTAACGATTTCCTTACATTATTACTATAATATCATACGTATATTAGAACTTCTGATCGTATGAAGAGTGAAAAGGGGCAAGTCGAAAATAGCAAGGTCTTTTTCCTCATATTCAAATGTTTGTCACATTATATGTTCTCCGAATGATCTCATTAGATTTTTTCTTACAAAAAATTTCTGATATAAATAGTAGCATGCTTTTAATTACTATTCCCCCTAAATTTAATCTCCTAAGTGATTACACTTGAACATATGTGTCCGTGAGAAGCAAAAGGTTTAGGAAAATCACCATTTTATACTGTGGCAAGAGATATTAGGGACAGCTCTAACAAGTGCTTCGCCCGAACGAAATTTAGAAAAAACAAAAAAAACATTAAAGGTCCCATAACATCCAAACTTTGAACGCGTTTTTCTCAGAATCGTTTATTGGTCACTTACATCCCTTTGCTTCTCACTGCCTCATATACTAATATATTATAGTGGAACTGTAATGTAGTATTGTATGTTCATGTGCAATTATATATTATCCCAACAAAACATAAATGTGAAAAAGGGCCAAGTTCGATAGAACAAAAACGGTCTTCGGAGTAGTCAGTGCCAGCGATAAAAGAATTGATATCTAATGGGTGCCAAGTTCCATAGCAGATCCTTTGATCATGGCTGCAAGAGCGTACAATGTTCCTTAATTTATTTAAAAACATTTTTTTATCGGATTCCTAACTTGGAAAGTGTTAATTAAGGTAAATTACATTCAAAAAATTTAACTCATTCAATTAGCAATTTTTAATAGTAAAATCATGTGGCAAGCTATTATAGTTAATTTCTAATTGTCTTCTTATCGTCTTCTTTAACGTAACTTATCTTAATTAAAACTTGCCAATTTAGGAATCCGATAAAAAAATGTTTTTAAATAAATTAAGGAACATTGTACGCTCTTACAGCCATGATCAAAGGATCTGCTATGGAACTTGGCACCCATTAGATATCAATTCTTTTATCGCTGGCACTGACTACTCCGAAGGCCGTTTTTGTTCTATCGAACTTGGCCCTTTTTCACATTTATGTTTTGTTGGGATATCATTAATTTTTGAAAAGCTAAAATGTGTTTTTATATTGACGATAAGTTATACTAAATTAACCAAGCTGAATAGTCGCTATTAATTAGTTAAGATTTTTTTCGTCTGTTTACATTTCTCCGTAATAAATCCGTAAACCTATATTTACTTAATTATTTTTTTATTTAAAACGTTGAAAAGTTCTGTATAACTACGACACTGCATTCTTTGTAGTCAGCTTGAGTTAAGCCTTAAGACGAAAAATTAAAGCGGAAAGTGAATTTCAATGCATCAATTATCAATTATTTACCTTCAAACGCGAGAGAGTATTGTTTAATTTAAACGGCAGAAAAATATGGCTGCCGTTTGAAGTCAGGTATGATGCTACTTATGAGTATGCTAGTAACTTCGAAGATAATGTAATTTTTTGAAGTTTCGGATTTTTTCCTTTATATATGCCAAGTTGTCTACCTTGATACAAAGTTTCAAGTTTCTAAGTCTCCTAGAAGTAGGTTAGGTTTTTGATGAGTGAGTGAATGAGTGAGTGAGTGAGTGAGTGATAAAAATGACACTTTTCAAACCTTAATAATTCCATAACCATAAGAAGTACATCAATGAAATTTGATATCCTAAGGGTTAAAGGGATCGCTATTAGCCGTTCAAAATTTCAAGTATGTAGGTCTAATAGTTTTGGGGTAATGGTGTAGTCAAAAGTAGCTCGAAATGGTTCAGGTAAATATACACATTGGCCGGAGTCGCCGTATCTTAATTTGGCTGACTTTCTGAACTTGGCGGACACACTGCCGTGTGTCCAGATTACTTCCAGTATTATCAAAAGTTCTTGAAAAGCTTATTCTTAACAGATTACAATATCATCTTACCAGCTCTAATCTTAATAGTCCTCATCAATTTGGATTCACACCTGGCCGCTCCACAGAAAATGCTTTTCAAAATCTGTTTGATAAAATTTACAACTGCATAAATAACGGCAAACTTATCCTATTGCTCTCACTCGATGTAATAGGAGCATTCGACAATATTACATGGAACTCAATATTGCAACAACTTACTCGTGTAAAATGTGAAAGCGGGGTTTTCGGGATGTACAAAAGCTTTTTATCAGACAGAGCTACTACAATCATTTCAGGATCCACCTCGGTGACATCGCACCCATCCAAAGGATGCCCGCAAGGTTCCTGTAGTGGTCCAGAACTTTGGAATTTAGTTCTTGCTCCATTACTTGATAGATCATGGTCTGAAAACGTCCAAATACAGGCCTTTGCAGACGATATCATTCTCGTGGTTTTCGGCTCAACCCTGTGTGAACTAGAATCCACAGCCAATAATGCACTTAGAGAAGTTCAAGAATGGCTCCAAATAAACCACTTACAAGCTTCTATAGAAAAAACTAAGGCTCTTTTTCTTAGTAAACCACAAAATTATAAGCGACAACCAATAATAAAGCTTGGCGACAATTTCATCAAAAGGCATAAGGAAATAGATTATCTTGGCGTAAGGCTGAATAAAAAACTCAACTGTACAGCACATCTGGAAAAAATTCATAAAAAAGCAATTCATCTCCTCAGTAAACTGCAATGCATTTCTGTAAAATCTTGGGAAACTAATATCCAGTTACGCAGATTGTTATACCAGACAGTAATAGAACCTTCGCTTCTTTACGCAGCAGCAGTATGGGGTCCATTTTTGAAACAGAAAGACCTAAAGAAATTAGCAACTATACAACGTCACTTCCCTCTTGTTGTTTTGGGTGCCTATAACACATCAGCTCACGTCACATTACATGTTCTTGCGGGAATTCCACCAATAGCTCTCACGATTCATCGAATAAGTTCTCTAGGTAATATCTTCTTACGCAAAGTTATAACTGAAGTTTCACCTAATAATACTTTTTCATATGATGACTTTGAAGAAAATTGGCATAAATGGACAGAACATCCAAACCTGCAGTGCATAACTCCGAATATTTGTTTAGAAGAACCTGATGTGTCAGCACTTCATTCTGGTATTTTTACGGACGGATCGAAATTAAGTGATGGAACAGCTTCAGCATTTACTCACATTTTCAATGATCAGGTTGTTTACGATTGGTCAGCTAAACTTTCTTGCAATAATTCAGTCTTTCAAGCAGAACTTTTTGCAATCTTTCACGCTCTGCATTATATTACAACAAATAATATAAACTCCATCACAACAATATTCTCCGATAGCATGTCTTCTCTTAAAGCTTTAAAGGACCCTATGCATACTTCAAAATTAGTCCGTGATATTCAATCCCTCAGCAGAGAACATCCCATAGTAAAACTGGCATGGGTTAGAGCTCACAAAGGCCACTTCGGCAATGAACGAGCTGACTCATTGGCCAAGACCGCAGTAAAAAACTCTACTCATCCATTAAAATATAAAATTCCTTTACCTAAATCGTATCTCAAATATCTACTTTGGACAGATCTTCTCAACAACTGGCAACAGATATGGGACACCGCTGAAACTGGTCGCAGGGTTCACGATGTCCTGCGAAAAGTAAAACTGAAGCCGCGCTGCAAACATCAATCGGAAGTACAATTTCTCAGTGCACACGGTCCTTTTCCTTCATATTTACATCGCTTTAATATAATCAATTCTCCAGTATGTGTTTGCAGTCAACCGGATACGCCAGATCATTACATTTTCAAGTGTCCTTTGACCAGTTCCTTCCATTGCAGATATGATTCCAATAGCACTTTCTCTCAAAACATCATCCATATTTTATCTCATCCAGTAACTCGAAAGAACTTGCATGCAGTTATGTTCCTCCTAAACACTCATGGAGATGACTTTCAGCTCCCTTCGTAATAATTTCAATAGGACTTTCATTCGCAGCTCTGAAATCTTTCTTATTTAATTGCTCATCATATTTATGTCATTTTTTATTATTATTGTTGCTGTTTGCTATTTACTGTGTTTTTTTTTTTTTTTTTTTAAAAAGTTTGTACTCTATTTTCTATTTTTTCAAAATTTGTATAAGTAACATCACATGATCTGTGACAACCAGTGGGCGTCGCTCGAAATATCTTTCTTTTCTGTTATTTTTCTGTTCTTTCCTCTCAATCACCACATCCGGTTAAACCCTCGTCAGGGTAGGTACGGTGGTGATTGATGAGGTATAAATAAAAAAATAAAAATAAAAAATTAATAAAAATGTGCAATTATATAGGGTATCATTAAAAAGTTTTTGCATTTTTGTGCACTTTGACTTTTGGCACAGGTCTATATTTTGAGAGTTTTATCGAATATTTTATTCTTCAAGCTGAGATGAACATTTATATAACAATTTAGAAATTTTTGAACTGTATATTGCAATAGAAGTTATGATATATATATATATATATAGTGTTTTGTAAAAGTAATTTTTAGTATTGAAAGAATTAAATTTCTTTAAAACTTGAACGATTTTGGAATAAAAAATGGTGCAGACTCTGTTTAAAATATGGTTACCTCTCAAACTGACAAATTCATTGAAGTTTATTTTTTATTTTTGTGTTAGTTTTTGATTCGCACTAATGTTAACTATAGGGGGTATCTATTCGCTTTTTTTACTCTTAATTCTTTTTCTATTTCTTATAATAGAGCTAAATACCTTTGCGACTAGTTTGTTTTGCACCCGATTTTTAAATGATTTTTTTTTTGGGATTTACCTTTCAATCAAACTCAGTTTCAATTTGATTATCCATTGAAGTCCTTAGGAAGATTACTTTTGTTTTTTGCTTTTGATTTTCTTAATTTCTTAGAACAAAACGGGCATTCAGAAGCAACTCCTTTTATTTTTTGGTTCAAAAACATCATTTTTATTTCTAGTGGCTTTTAGATTTAAAAGAAAATGAAAACAATGTAAACGATAATTGTATGTGTTGTCGAACCTGTTCAAGAAATATCCTTCTCTTTCGTAAAGAAAATCATTCATCAAATGTTAGAAAGAAGAACTAATTTCACAAATATATCTTTAAAATCTTTGTAAACTTTAACCAAACAAGAGTTACATATAATTAGTTTATGTTTAAAATAATATTTGGAACACAAAACATAAAATTTTTTGTTAAAATGTAACTGTCTTCATATGCAAATCACTGTTATCTGATAAAATTGTCCCTAATGACAAAAATGCTTAAATGCTTTCTGCCTTGCAGAAAATGTTAAATTTATAAATATACTTGTGAAGTAAAAAGGACAAAAATGTCATATCCTTAAAAGATGTTTAGTTATCTAGAAGTAAATAAGTTTGGTTATCTAGAAGTAGTTCAATTGTGATGAACTAACGAATTATTATTTTACTCAGTAATAAGTTTTAATCACCCTAATATAGAGACCTATTTTAAACTTCGAATTAAATGTTTAAAGATAATAAATACTAATTATCTATCAGCGGTACCATATAATCAGAAACAATTAATCCACAGATCAATAACCATGGAAATAAGTTGTTCTGATTCTGCTTGAACGATTTCACTGAAATTAGAGAGGGAATTTATATTTAACCGAAATGTTATTGCGACGGTTTAATTCATACAATCTAGTTAATCTTCTTAGTTCAAAGGCATTCAATTTATTTTCTCATTCAATACTTAAAACGGATTGCAATATAATCCTTTTAGCATGAATAAAATGTATTGCCAGTGTGTATTCTTTAAAAATATATTTCAATTTTAAAAAATAAAGACAGGGCTTAAAAATGATCGAAATTATTAAAAAAGTCAGTGTGAATTTTTGCATCACCATTCGTCAGTAAGTACTATCAGTAGTGCACTTTTCATTTGATTTTTAGTACGAAGTTTTGTAGAAATTCTCGATTGTTGTCGGTTTTTAGAAAAGTTCTTTTTTTTCTTTCGATAAGCTCAATGAAGTTTCCTTTCTCACAATATTTTTAAACGTTTGCTTCACATTTTTGATAACCGGAGTGTTTCGGTAAGAACGAGTTATTTGGAAATAAGTGGGGAAAAATAGTACCAAATAATGCAACTTTTACTCAGTTTGCATCATATACACTGCAAACAACTTTATTATTGATTATCTTATCATCTGTATTGTTCACATATCTATATGTAATGAAAATATATTCACAAATTGGTAACATCACATTTAAAGCGAAATAATCATCTACTGTTTCAAAAATATCTACGGTTTATTAAAAATAAAATTTTACTTGAAAAGCACTTTTAACGCTGCACGAATTAAGGAAAAACTTGTTAAAACTGCTAGACATAAAGGCATATATATGTATTAATGTTTAAAAAAATGTTTATAAGTGACGGGAAAGATTTTATTAAGTGTTTTGTTTTTAAACTTAAAGGCAACAATAATATCGCGCGTAATACAATTCCTATGTTTGTAATACTATGACGTATTTATATTACACCCATTCTTTAGCAAGCAGTTTTCTAATGTAAATGACTTAAGGATTTTTCTGCAGCACTTTTTAAAAAACTTTTATATTTTGACGGGAAGCTTTAGCAAAAATAAATAAGACCTTTTATTCTCTGGTAGCAACCTTTTTTGCACTGCTCTTAAACTCACCCAATTTAATTTATATGAGTCCTTCAAAAGTAACTTTTAACTTTGAGATTTCGTCAAATTTTCGGTGTTCATTTTCTGGCTCTGACATTCTTTAAATTATTACCTATTAATAGGGCGATGAAAAAAACTTCCGCTCAATTAAGATGACTGCGTATGAAAGTGTCTTGAGTGTCTTGATAAATGACTTGTGTGCTTCATGCAATTTCTCTCAGGTGCTAAGTGAAAATGAGAAGAACTTTATCTCTGCGGTAGAAAGAGTGAAGCAAATGTAAGAACGTTTCGTAGTTGTGGATGTGGTTCTTTGCGGAAATCGCGGAATTTAAGAGTACACGTGCTTTTAAACTAATGTTTTTGATTTTAAATACTTTAATCAATATCTTAAAAATTCTCATGCATGCATTCCTTAAATCGATGCAAACGTCGAAAAAAAAAAAAAAGAGAGTCGAATATTTTTAATTCCTTTCAAAAAACAGTTAAGTACAAAAAATGTGTTTCGTATATTTTTTTTCGTCTCCTATTTGACTAAATCGAATGAAATCTCTGAAATTCAATGTTATGAACTATAGGATTAGAGCAGTATTACATATTTATTACCATAACCCGCAGTTATACACCTGTAGTTGTTGTTGGTCAAATACTTGTTAATAGACAGTTACTTGCCTAATTACGATAATGTAAATATTGCTATAAGTTCATGATAAAGTGTTGTGTTTCAATTTCAAATATAAATTTAAAAGCGGAATATATCTTCCATTTCAGCCATCTGTTATTTAAAAAAAATTAATGTATTTTTCTATAAATTTTATATTAATGCTTTAGGTTGGGTCTAAATTAGGGATGTAACGAATATTCGGCCACTATTCGGTATTCGTGCTATTCGGCCCTTTGGCCGAGTATTCGGCCCGGCCGAATAGTCATTTCATCACCCAGCCGAATATTCGGCCTGGCCGAATACTGGGTAAGGTCAAATTCGGCCTGGCCGAATATTGATGGACTATTCGGCCGAATAGTTCTGCTGCAGTAAAAAAGTAAAAAAATAAAGAAATTAGTAGATTTTAAACATTTAAAATTATATTATAATTATTGCAAAAGAATACAGTAGTACACTATAGTTTTAAGAAATAAAAATAATTTAGAATAAACTACTTTTTTTTTTTAAATCTTGTTTTAGGCTTGGCGGAGCAAAAACACATTTTAGAGTTGTAATATTGTATTTTATATCTAGCATTTGCTCCCAAAAGCTGCCAATAGTTAATTATAATAGATAATATGATAAATTCATTTTGTTATTATTAACAAAGTGGAAGCCAGACTTTGTTCTTAGACCATATAGTAACTAGACGAGCCCTTATATTCACTCGCCATTGTTAGTTCCTAAGCAGGAATGGTGGGGACAAGTTTGACTGACAGGGGGCGGAGATCAAAGCTTTTCGCCGTCCCATACCAAGTGGGTGAGTCTTTTCTCAATTTCTGAACTTGCTTTTGATCTGTAAAAGAGCTGAGATTGCTTTCAGGCAAACGATCAAGACCCATTCTGTGTACAAAAGCACAAACCTGATTTATTAAACATAATAGCAATATTAACAATGAAAAGCGCAAATTTTAATTTTATTTTTAAATCTCTGGAGTATCGTATTCTTGATTATGAAGAACAAGAAAGTCATATATATAAATTAACTAAAGCAATTGTTGAGAAATACTTTAAAATATGACTACACCATTTCTAAAATAATATCAAAGAATACCAAAAATGCGTAACAAATACACAAAATTAATTTTTAAAAATCAAGAGCAATTTTCAATAGAAATTAAACTATTTTTTCCAGTAGTTAAATTCCATTCTGCTTTATTAATAATGCCCGCCCCCTAAATAATAAATGCAACGTTGAAATTAACATTTCAATAATATTAAATCTTAAAAGACATGAACGATGTTGAAATATACTCGCAGAAAGGCCGAACACTCGTTGCATCACCAAGTATACATATGTCTGTGTTCGCTCCAGTTTATTTTTTATTCTCTACTTTTAATAATGTAAGTAAAATTGTTAAATTTTCAGAATTATGTTTAAAATGAATTTCATGCTTCCCCCTTACCAATATATTACATACATATTGTATTTCTGACTGTATTGCACAACACTTAGATAATAAATTAATTTATTCCGTTTGTTTGCAATCTTAGAACAAACTTCATCTTCTGTAATTCATTAAAAAAACAATCGCATTTTAATTAACGGTACAATGGGACCGTCCATAAATGATGTCACTCTTTTTTCCCATTTATTTGACTCCCTCCCCCCTTTGTCACAAAGTGTCACACTTCAACATACCCCCTCCCCACCCCTTGTCACAATTTCACGAACTACCCTCCCCCTCGAAGCGTGACATCATTTATGAATGATCCCAATCCGATGTTTTCAGTCCTACAGGCTAATGTCACATGACTATTAATTTTAGATTTACGAACTGTATCGGAGAAACATTAAAGTTTTAACTGACAATTTTCTAAAGAAAATAATTTTTTGAACTTAAAAAATTTAAAAAACTATTTTCAAAACTAAAATTTTTTCTTCATGCTGTTGCTTTCTTTAAATTTATTTCAGATTTTTGAAAAGAAAAACAGCTTAAACGCTTTTGTTTTTCCTTCCTTATTTTTCAATGAACTGAAAAAGAAAAGAATAGGTATATTTGATGTTTGATTCGCATCCAGAACTCGGCAGAATGTACATATCAATTGTCCATTCGTCTTATGTTAATTAAATAAAGGTTGTGAGCCACTAGTATGAGTTATAAAATGTTCACAAGGACCAGCGCGCCTCCCTAATACAGTCCACTCGCGCATCACGCATTTTACATTGGTCCGTCGAGCCGGAGATTAATAACTCTACTTCGCAGCCTTGCAGAAATCCGCATAATGGCAAAAACAACAGCCTTAAACAGACAAAAAGGCGCGTTGAAAGCGCAAATGACGAAACTTGGACAATTACTCAACGAAAAGGATGAATCGCAATTCACTAAGATTAAACTGGATATAAAACTTAAATCCTTGAAAAAGATCCAAGAAAGCATCGCAGTGCTTCGATCGCAATATTATGAAACTGTTGAAAAAGACGAAGATTTGCCAGAAATTGAAAAAGATCTAGAGGAAATAGAGTCAAAATCTGAAGAGTTTGAAGTTAGAATTTCAGTTTATCTCTCAGCATACGAAGAAAGAAAATCTAGTAGTGAAATTAAAAATAATATCTCAATAAGACTGCCAGAACTCTCTATTTCAAAATTCACAGCTAAAATAGAAGACTGGAACAATTTCAAAACGCAATTAAACAGCATCATTAATAGCAATGAACAATTGTCACCAGAACAGAAACTTCAATATTTACAGTCATGCCATATAGGAGACGCAAGACACTTAATGTCTATGGAGGACACTTTCGATTCTTTATTCAAAGCCTTAGAAGAAAGATACGAAAACAAAAGATTACTTATTGAAACGCATGTGAAATCAATTTTAAATTATTCCAAAATTCATCAAGAATCTTCTAAAGAACTGAGGCATCTAATTGATAATATCAACAAAAATATTCGCGCTCTGAAAGTTCTCAAGTACCAAAGAAACGAATTAAGTGACGTCCTTCTGCTAAACATAATCTTAAAAAAATTAGACAGAGAAACTCGCAAGCAGTTCGAACTAAACGCAAGTTCCAAAGAAGTTCCAAAATTTGAAGATCTAATATCCTTTTTAGAAAAAAGATGTCAAGTCTTAGACAATATATCGAGAAATGTACATCACAAACCAACTAAAAGTGTGCCGGAAGTGAGATTTCACTCAAAGTCCTTGGTTGTAAAGAGTAATAAGAAAATGTGTAATTTATGTTCATCTCCCGATCATGCAATTTTTAAATGCACGAATTTTTTACAATTAGATGTTCAAGTATGATGGGACTTAGCAAAGAATCATAATCTGTGTGCGAATTGTTTAAGCAATCTGCATCAACTTCCCGCATGCAAGTCTACACATTTTTGTTCGTTGTGTGGAAAACGACACAACTCCTTACTACACAGAGATGCAGCTGGTTCCAATCTCGCGCCGTGGGATTTACGACCTCAAGGACTCCCCGCAGAGAGTGCGACTGATGGCTCTCCCATTGTTCAAGAAGTTCGGACTTTCGCTGGCTACTCTCCCTCTCCTTCAAGAGAGCAGGGTAATGTTATCCTATCTACTGCCCTCGTTTCCGTACTGAACGCCTCCGGGCATCCAGTTATCGGACGGTGTCTTCAAGATTGCGGGAGCCAGAGTAGTTTTATCACAGCGGAATTTGCCAATTTATTGCAGCTAAAAAAGGAAAAATTCCACGCATCCATTTCCGGAATCAGTGGAAAATCTGTGACTCTTTTTTCGAAAATAAGCACAGTAATTTCGAATGAGAGTAGATCTTTTAGCAGAGAGTTGGACCTTTTGATTCTTCCCGACAGATGCCATTCCCTGCATAGATATTAATATAAAAGATTTTCATTCGCCATCAGGCATAAGATTGGCAGACCCGGAGTTCGGCACTCCTAATATGGTCGACCTTCTGGTTGGAGCCGAGTTATTCTGGGATATCATAAGAACAGGACAGTTTAGGACATGCTCCCCAGAGTTAAGATTTCAGGAAACAGTGTTTGGCTACATTGCCACCAGAGTGACTGACAGCTCCTCCAATTACAGATTCTGCGGGATGTCGCTCCCTAAATGGAGCTCAAATATTGACAACGAAATTGAAGAACAAGAAGATCATAATTTTAATGAGAAATCTCAGGACAGTAAAAAGGCCACCATAGCCCTTGCATGGATTAAAGCACCCTCTCACCTCCTGAAAACCTTTGCGGGTAATAGAGTCTCCAAAATTCAGCAACTAACAGAAGCCTGCCAATGGAGATACGTATCATCTAAACAGAATCCTGCAGACTTGATCTCCCGCGAAACAAGCAGTAAACAGTACTCCACCTTGTGGTTCAACGGCCCAGGGTTCTTAACTCAAAATTGTTCTGCAATAAGTGAGATAACACCTTCACCTATCTGTCTAGACTCGAACATCTTTGAAGTCAAGCTCAAAAAGGACATTTGTCTAGCATTAATTCAGAACACTTCTTTTATACAAAGGATTTTAAATATTTCCAATAGTTTTTCGAAAATTATTCGCATTTTAAGTTTTGTTTTTAGGTTGCTAAAAGTCAATGCCACAGAAAGGGTCCGTTAACCATCCAGGAATTGGACCAATCTACTTTCTTAATTAAATCTGTCCAAGAAATAGAATTTTCTGAAGAAATACAGATATTGAAGAACGACAAATCAGTGAGTCAGAAAAGTAAACTCAAATTTTTAAATCCATTTCTTGATGAGGATTCACTTCTCAGAGTCGGAGGTAGGTTAAGCAATCCAAATTTAAGGTTTAATCATAAACATCCAATAATTTTGCCTAAGAGTCATAAACTCACTTCAATGATTTTCGAATATTTTCATAAAAAGTATTTACATTTAGGCCCGCAATCATTATTGCACCATGTTCGTATGCAATATTGGCCACTTACATGGCAAAAGTACCGCGCGGAAAATAGTTCACGAATGTGTCATATGTTTTAAAAACAAACCTACTATAGCAGAGCAAATTATGGGAAATCTTCCTTCAGAAAGGACAAATCCTAATCTTACTTTTAATGTGACGGGAGTAGACTTTTGTGGTCCCTTTGAAATTAAGTATAAACATCAGAGAAAGGGAAAATATTCCAAAATTTATTTAGCTATATTTATTTGTTTGGCTACAACAGCTCTTCATATCGAGTTAGTCACTGACCTGACTCCAGAAACCTTTATAGCTACTTTAAAGCGCCTTTTTGCTCGTAGAGGAAAAAGTTCAGTTATCATGTCAGACAACGCAACCAATTTCAGAGGTGCGCATTCAGAATTAAAACGAATGCTATCCCTTCTTAATAATCAAGATAATAGTCTTTCAAATTATTTAACTTCAGAATCAATAACTTGGAAATTCATTCCCCCCAAGTCATCAAATTTCGGAGGCTTATGGGAAGCAGGTGTCAAGTCGGTTAAATATCATTTGAAAAGAGTTTTAAATAATCTTAGACTTACATTTGAAGAATTTTTGACACTTGTCACTCAAATAGAAGGCACAAATTCGCGCCCCCTAACTCCTCTGCCCTCAGATGTTAATGACTGTGAAGTTCTCACCCCTGGCCACTTCTTAATTGGCCGCCCAATTAACTCAATTCCAGAACCGCAATTAATTGATATTAATGAAAATCGTCTTTCAAGATGGCAGAAATTGACAAAATACTCGCAACTAATTTGGAAAAACTGGCAAAGAGATTACCTAAATCATCTACAAAATCGCACCAAATGACAATTTAAGCAAGATAATATTCTTATTGATACTATGGTGTTGCTTAAAGATGAAAATCTACCTCCAGGTAAATGGGCTTTGGGTAGAATTCTGGATACAATTCCAGGTAATGATGGGAGCATAAGAGTTGTCAAAGTAAAAACTTCTGCAAATACTTTCTCAGGGGCATCTCAAAAATATGTATTCTTCCAGGACAAGAAAATTGTTAATATTTTAGGTTATGATTATTGTCCTTCATAGTGCACATTTCCTTTTAATTATTCATTGTGTTTGGTAACTTCTTATTATTTGTATGTGTATTGTATTTGTGTCTTGTATTTGTATGTCCTTTTTATATTCAGTATTGTTTATCATAATGTATAATTATTGAAAATTCTTTCAATGCCGGGCGGAATGTTAAGTATTTAGCGCCAAATGCGCCACTCCCGCTCCGCTCGGCGCGTCGCCAAGGAGCGACCCCCCTTTGGGTTGCCGATCATTCGCCCCCGGAGTCGGGCATTCGCATCCAGAACTCGGCAGAATGTACATATCAATTGTCCATTCGTCTTATGTTAATTAAATAAAGGTTGTGAGTCACTAGTATGAGTTATCTAATGTTCACAAGGACCAGCACGCCTCCCCAATACAGTCCACTCGCGCATCACGCATTTTACAGCCCAGAATATATCATGAATATTTAGATAGCATAAGTCATTGGGATTTTTGAAAATAAAAAAAATATTCCAGTTAAGTGCATTAAGTTTTAATAGATCTTTTAAAAATACGTATGTAAAAAACCTCATAAAATAAAAATATTAACTTTTATAACTTTTAAAATGTCTTCATAAAATAGTTTTGAGCAAGGTAAAAGTTCACTAAGCACTAGTATTTCTTTCATTGCATTTAAATAATTAGTAAAATAATGCTAATGCTTACTACTACCGTAAAACCTGTCATTTCTATTTTGCTTGTGGGTGAAATTATTGCATTCAAAACAATAGAAAAAATAGATTAATTTTAAATAGTTCTAAATTCTTAACAAACATAATTAAATCCTACATCATAGATTGTGTGTAATTGGTGTTTGACTTAATGAATAATTTTAAATCTGACAAATGCTTTCGATTACAGCGATTTTCTAGAAATTTTAATATTCCGCCGCCGAATATTCGGTATTCGGACTAGCCGAATATTCGGCTTCGGCCTATTCGGCCTTGAAGAAAGGACCGACTATTCGGCTTCGGCCTGGAAGAAATGGCCGAATATTCGGTATTCGGCTATTCAGCCAAATCACTATTCGTTACATCCCTAGTCTAAATAATCGGTTTTTCGGGAGAATAAAAGATTTAGAATAATTTAAATAAAGTATTGATCGCTAAAATTCTGAAACTGTTTTGCATTGTGAACACAAATGTACTCCGAGTTTTTATGCGATTAAAATTAAGACATTGGTGTAGATTCTGTGAAAAAACTTTTTAGACATCGTTTGAGAGGTATTTCTAGTTCTACAAACATTTTAAGGAGTTTGAAACACTCGACACTTAAATAACTGTTTTAAAAAGTCGAATTATTTGCTTGAATTTTAAAGTTATTTTTTAGATATCATACAGGGGAAAATATGATACATATTATATGATTCAAGGGAAAACTTGATATGCATCATTAAGTTTTTAGCATAACCTTAACCTTGTTCTTCGTGTATTTACTTATGTTACAACAATGACTCATGAGTTAACATAAAATATCGAACGTTTATTAAATGATAATTTAGTGATCTCAAACATCTATTTATATTTCACTTAACGTGAACCAGTTATGATTAAATTTTGCAATACGAAAAGATACATCATGTCAGAGAAATAAAGCTATGGTAAAACAATATTTACAATTAGCCTAGAAAAGTAACATACTTTTTTGTATTTATTATCGTAACTTGCGAACTTTAACAAATTAATTTCTATTTCTTGAAAAGTATTTCCATTCATAACGCAATTTTTAGTTTCTGATTCTTTGGAGTGGCAACACCTTAGTTTATTTATATCGAGCCATCATTCTCATGTTTAGATTAATTGTTAAACTTATAGTCCGTAGGTGTTCTTCGGAAGATCAGCTAATTTATTGAAATACATTAAATCCCTTTTTAAAATTACCCAAAAAGGAAAACTATAAAAGCAATATAAAGTATAATATATCGCTACTAGGTTGTTTTGCTTTGTTACGCTTAACTCGTTTCACCTAATCCTAACATTTTTTAAGGGACAAAAAGCGTATAAAATAAAACTATGTGTATAAATTGTTTTGCTTCGCTTATTATATTGGGCTTTTACAGACGTAGTCACTAATTTTCAAGAGCAAAGCCTCATGTGATTTTCTCCACTAAACATCATATATATATGGGCTCGGGTTGGTCTAGGGGGCCGTGTTGGACACAAGACATCATTTCACAAGCACTCACAACATTTATTTATACGAGACGAACACAAGAATAAGACAAACATTAAAATCTAACACAATCATCAAACACATCCTTCGTCCTTTGCTGCATGTCTCCATCTACCTGCGTTCTGCCGCGTCGCAGCATGAGTTGGAATCAGTCCACGTCATAAGATATAGTTCGCAAGTCTAATTAGAGTTAATTGGGAATGATTGGGGAAAATCCCACATATATGATGTTTTTCGATTTTTTTACTTGCCATTTCCATGTACAGCAACTGACTCACTAAATCTAACTATTAAATTCAGAAGCATTCTGTTCATTGTATCTTACAGTATCCCTCATTTTTTAATGGATGCACGGATGTACTTACTTAATTTATTACAGTTATTTTTACTTTGATTTACTTATTATAGTTTTATGCCGCCTTATTATTTTGTATAAACTAATTAAAGCTTTCCCGCGTCGCACTTTAATTAATAAATTTTCGAAATTAATTGATTAAGGGAATGATTGAAACCCCACTTTTGTTTTTCAAACCCTTCCTTTCCATGTACAGAAACTGGCCACTAGGTTTAACTATTAATTTCAAAAGCATCTTTTAGAAACCCTTACTTCCCCTCAAATGGGGTGCACGGTTTATTGCAATTAAACTTTATTTTTACTTTTTTACATGGTGGGTCTTAGCCGCCTGGGGTTTTTTGATAAATGATTTCCGGAAAAGTCTGATTCCTAAATTTTCACAGGTAATTGCCAAAGATGTTTATCCACTTTTCTCCTCCAACCTCCTTCCCTGTTAGCACAAAGGCCTTAGGGATACCCTCCCTCGAGCGCGTAGTAATCCTTACTTCGCGCCCAAGGACATGGGGTCCACGGATATTGCATGCACGTATCCCCAAGTGTACATGGTGGGTCTTCAGCGGGTGGGGTATTGACAACCCGATCTTCCGGATGAAAGTCTGATATCCTAACCACTAGGCTACCACGGCCCTAGATGTTTATCCACTGTTCTGTATTCCGTTAAAAAAAAGCATATATGCATATGAAATATATTAACGAAGCGGAACAATTTTTTACACATTGGGAGTTTTCGGAAAGCTGTCTGGTTTTGAATACAATTAAATATCTGGAGTTGAATAGAAGGTTATTTAATTTATTGCAAACAAGGAGGGAGAGGGGAGGGGGCATTAACCTGTTTTTCTTCCGCATATTTGTTCTCTAACTATTAAAAACAAGACAATAAACATATTCCTTCTGACAAAGCATTGTCTTAACGTTAAGATTTCTTTTGCAAGAAAAAAAAAAAAAAAAATCTGAAACTAAATATTACTCCATGTTCTGCAAGTCTATAATTATCAGTCACATCACGTTTGATGTTATTGCGGTTAGAGTATTTATAAACATTTGATATCCTTTACCATGGACCGAACGTCTTTTGCCCAATTCATCTCAAATCTAAAGCAAAGGCGGAGTGAAAAATGAATTAAATTTAACAAATATTTATTATGATATGACTGAACATTCGAAAGCTAAGAAAATAAAGTTTATTTATAATATAATTAGTATTAAAACATCGTTACCCTTTGAATTTTTAAAAAATATTGGATAAGTATTGCTGTCTAGCACTGCGGAACTGTTAGTATTTCTATCACAAAAAAAAAAAAAAAAAAAAAAACACACACACAAAAAACCACACCAAAGTTTAAATATTTCGTGTAACTTTTTTTTTGTGTAACTTTTTTTTGTGCATTTTTTTTCTTGCATTTTGCTTATTTATTTATTATTTATCCATTTATTTATTTATTTTTGTAAAGAAGAGAATAAACCAAAAAAAAAAAAAAAAGTTTCTTGACCGTTTTGGAACATTGATCCTATTGACTTGCACCTTACTATTGTGCCTCTTATATGCTTTAGAAGTTTAATCTTGGGTTTACATAGATGTTTCAATTCAAAAGCTAAAACAAATATTAATGTATCCACTTTTAGGTTCACATTCTTTAAATATTTTTTAAAATAAAATCTTTCAATGCTAAAAATGAATTCACTATTATTTAAAAAAAGAAGTATATTACATGCATAACTGAAAAATATAATTAAAAACTATTATTTTATGTTTTGACGAGCGGGCTTTTTCAGAACAACGAAACATTTGGTAAGGATCATAGGAAATGTTTCCTCTGAAATCTACCTTTAAAAATTATACTTTTCCTTTCAAGACTTCATTATACAAGCCGTTATGACTTCTAAAGAAGTTCCACAGTAGCCTTCAACTTAAATTTTGTACTAGTAATTAATGCATTAAATTTTATAGCCAGTTTCAAAAGAAATTCCTACATGTTTTAAACCCAATTTACTAGATAACAGTTAAAAAACATAGTTATTTAAACAGGACATTCTAAGCTACTCTTTATTAAGTTCTCTCACGTATTCACAAGCTTTATCTTGTTTATGACTTCTCAAACAATAGTCTTCAAACAAAACAAAAGTACATCAAGGAATTTAACCAAAGAATGTAATTTTGAGTTCGTTCACGTAGAAAAAATAAGCCATTTATAATTTTATACGAAGATTATGCAATAAATGAGATGCATCTTTGCATTCCGTTAGTTTGCAAATTTCCAGTTATAAAGTGGCCTTAAAAATAAGATCAATTACATTTACGATTTAAACAATGCATGAAAGGAAAACATTATAATGTAACAAAGCAGAAATAATCGTTTATCATTATTTATATAAGTTATTATAGAATTTTCTAAATGCCGTCAATAAATTTTGATGCACTTGCACAGTTGAGTGAATGAACCGTTTTTTCTGCATGCATTTTACTTTATGTGTAATAAAGAATTATCACAAATAACTACAATAGACGTTTTCAGACATAATTGGAAAATACACTTTAAATCGGAATAGTCAGTCTTTCCGTGCCAAAGTTTTTTAATTTGTTCAATAATTCTTGAACTTACAGATTGACCAGGACGTTCATCATCTTCAACCTCCTCTCTATTATCTGAAAATCGTCTGCGCCATTCGAAAATTAGTGCTCTTTACATCACCAGACACTTGTTTTTAACATTTTATTGAGTACTTTTACATATTATATGGAATGACATCTGCCATATAATGTAGAGCAATAGAGCAGTACGTTTTATGGTGGAATTTTCTTAAAATATCTATTTTAGACTGGCTAATGAATTATAAAAGGGTATTTAAAACTGTTTCAACCTACTTTATACTAAAATTTGTGGATCTCGAATATTTGTCAAATGACGGGTGCTCCCATCTAGTTCATTATAATTTTTCAGTACTAGAATCAGTACAATATGTTCCTGGAGACATAAACTCTAAAATACCATTTTTTTAAATCGACTAACTGCACGCGTTAGTTCTCTTTTTCAATTCAAACTGAAATTAGTTTAAAATCGGAAGAGTAGTACTTGTTTTTATTCTTGTGTTCCAAGAAACTTGAAAATTTTCTTGCTTAGGCAGAATACGAACGAAAACAGCAACGCTTTGTTTTTTTCCCCCTCTTTCTATTTTTCGGTACGTTTTATTATTCTGTTTGTCGCTGAATATAAATTTTTCTTCAAAACTCACTGTCGTTTGCATTTTACAGTTGTTTTTATTGTTTAAATCTCTAGAAATAAAGTCCGGACCTTTCTTGAATTTCTGTTCCATACTCCATACGACATTCCGTCTGACATTGCAAAAATAACTTTGAAAGCAATCAATGGTTCTGCTGATACTTGCAGTTTTTTTTTTTTTTTAATATCGTGTTTTAAATTTAGAAAAGCAAGAAGTTGTTTGTGCTTTGAACGAGGGGATTAAAGTGCCAACATAAGCAGCAATATAGCGACTGTGTATGTTTATGCTTTCAGATTAAAAGGACCTGAAATTTTTTTTCATTTTTGCAAAGAATATACTACTTTATATATTGTAAATAAAGAAGTTTTGCAAAGATATCTAAAATCGTAACTGAAGAAAGTAAGTATTCGAAGATTTAAATGGCTATGGTAAAGAAATGTAAAAGAGCTAATCCAAAGTAATGCAAAATACAACAAGTAAATAAATTGTTTTCAAATTTCAGTATCAATACCATTTTCTATATTTTCTTCTTTCCGAGAAACATTTATCAACACTATCAATGCACCAGAACTTTAATTAGCTCTTTGTTCATTGGAAAGTTAATTAAGATTTTGACAAACCTTTGTCATTAAGATTATCTCAGAGTGATCTTTTCCGATTTCACGTAGTTTTAGCAAATCTATTTCAACCTTTTACTTAATGAGAAATGCTGAACTTGGATTTGCTGGAGGCTTCAAACTAGGAAAGGATATCTGGGATTATAAAGCATTTTCTTGTCTTGCAATATAAAAGTTAATTGAATGTAATTTTAAAAGAGCACCATTTTTAGTTTGGAAACTATTCCGGCAGTTATTCATAAAACAAATTCTTACAAAAACTAATATTGTACTGAAAAAGGAATGTTTCTGACAAATCAAAGTTTTTGGAATCGAAGACTGGAGTTAGGTTTTTGTTAGGTTTGTCAAAAATATTGAATTGTAGTGTTTCTGAGCAGATGCCTTATTAAAACAGAATTAAAATTTATTAAACTCGCTACAGAATGTTGATAAAAAGTTTGAGTGCTTACATTTTCTAAATTTAAAGTGCAGGGTACTAAGGTATAAAGAATGTAGCCACCCGCGTGAAACGTAAAAAGCGAGCAACCGTTTATATATCTATCTATCTGTCTACCTATCAAAATATATATAATACCTGAAATTGCAGTAACAATAACTAAAACGAGAACAATGTGTATCATTGTGTTCCATAAGAATCTCACCAAATGTCAAACTGACACTGATTTTGAAAGCTCATTTTTGGCGCTAAATTTGTCACCAATTTAGTGAAACATCGCCAAGTTGTTGCCAAATGCTGGCCAATTTATTGCGTAATTCTGAAAAATCTGAGGAACTTTAGTCTTTGCACAAAGTCTCAGTGATCGTTAAAAAAAAGGAAACGATTCATGCATTAGTGACATTTGAAAGTTTAGTACTTGTTATCGGATATGACGCATTTTGAAGGACTTATAATTGCGGAACAAAATGTTCCGTTTAGAGCTATACAAGCGTACTTTCCTGTTATACTCCAACTTTCAATTCATAATCTAGCTATCTCTCTCTATCTTTCTCATTTAGCTTTAATTCTTAATTACTTCGAATATACCGTTTTCAACGGTTAATACGTATTCATTCACTCATTCATTCATTCATTAATTTACTCATTCATGTATTTATACACTTTAATATTTTTTCCATTTTTTTCAATCATTTATTTATTCTTTCACTTATTCACTTATTTATGCATACATTCATTCTTTCACCCATTTATTCATTCCTTTTTTCACTCATTCAGTTATTCATTGATTCATTCTTTCACTCGTTCATTCAGAAATATCCTTAAAATTCCGATCAACAACTTTTATAGGTAAATAGGCTAGTTTAGTTCTGGTTGAGATTCGTATCTGTAGATGTTCTACGGCCTAACATCTTTCCGATAAAGTTTGTTTCGAACGAATCCATCTGCTAGATCCGGATTTATATATAATTAAAATTTCCCGGTTATCGCTAATGTTAATTTTCTTTTGAACTGTTGAAAAATAAACAAAAATTGTTAAAAATCAAAAAATATTTCACTCCGAGCGCTTCTTCCAATAGCCTTCTTCATAGGAACTTGGATCTTATCACCAGAAGTTACATAATTTGTTTCATTTTTGCCTGTAGGCGCTAATGTTAAGATTCTTTTGAACTGTTCAAAATTAAACGAAAAATTGATAAAATCAAAAAGTAAAATATTGAGATGAGATGTATGCTCCGTATGTTATTGGGGGAAGGGGGGGGGGAGCAGACAGATCGACAGCCACACATTTTCCTTTTCACAAAACCGTGCATTCAATTTTTTTATTTTTCAATCTTTATTCAATTACTTCACTTATTTTTGACTTTTCTTTATTTTTAACGATATTGTTACGATACATTAAGCTTTCTTTCACACTTTATTTATATTTTTAAAACTTTTTACGGGAAAGTAGGCTAAAAAGGGTGCAATATGATACAGCTGCTTCAACGCTTCGGTAATATTTTTTTTAGCCTACTTTCCAGTAAAAAAAATAATAATAAAGCATGAAAGAAGGCTTAATGTACCGTGAAAATATCATTAGAAATCAAGAAAAGTCAAAAATAAGTTAAGTAATTAAATAAAGATTGAAAAATAAAAAATTTGAAAGTAGGGTATTGAGATGGGGAAAAAGTGTGTCTGTCGGTCTGTCTGTCCCCTCCCTAATAACTTTTGAACGAATTGTCCGATTCGAAAAATTCGTTTTGCATTCGAAAGATCACAGCAAAGACATCTCATTTCCATATTTTACTTTTTGATTTGAACAAATTTTTGCTCAATTTTGAACAGTTCAAAAATTTTTAACATTAGCGCCTATGGGCGAAAATGAAGCAAAATTATGTAAACTCTGGGTACAAGATCCAAGTTCCAATGAACAAGCTCACTGGAAGAAGTTCTTATCGTGAAATATTGATTTGAACAATTTTAGTTCATTTTTGAACAGTTCAAAAAAAAAAAAAAAAATAGCGCCTACGGGGAAATTTCAATCCTATATAAATCCTGATCTAACGGACCGATTTGCTTGGAACAAACTTTATCGGAAAACTCTTATGACGTAGAACATGTACAGATAGAAAGTTCACCCAGAACTTACGAACCTATTTTCCTATGAAATTTTTTGATCGAGATTTTCAAGAATATTTTTGAATTAATGAATGATTAAATCAATAAGCAAAGGAATGAATTAATAACTGAGTGAATAAATACATGAATGACTGAATAAATGAATTATTGAATGAATATGTATTTACCGTTGAAAAAGGTATATCTGAAGCAATTAAGAACTTAAGCTAAACGAGAAAGAGAGAGAGAGAGAGTTAGCTAGAATATAAATTTGAAGCTGGTGTATACGGGAAAGTAGGCTCGTATAGTTCTAGACGGAACTTCTTGTTTATTGTTGAGAACATATACATAAAACACGAGTTCCCAAACTGGGTACGTCGTCACTGAGGAACTACACAGAGAGATGAGGGGTGCCCTGAGGTGCCAATATTGTTAAATCTTCTTTGTTGATGAACAAACAAAAAAATGTGATGGGGGCAATTAAAGTACTTTAAAAAAAGTCAACTAAAATCAAAAAAGTAAAGTGAGTTATGCTTACTTCTATGTTTTTTCCCCAAAATCATGCAAACATGCAGTTATATATACCGCGGAATATGCTATGACAAAATCATAATTCTCCCCCCCCCCCTAAGGGTGACACGCCTTGGAGAGTTGTTTTCAAACCTTTATACTACTTTAATAGGTACAACAGCAAACTGATAGTTAAAATAATTTAGTATAAAAGTATTAATTATGCAATAGATTCCAAACGTTTACCTTAATCAATTTGAAAAGAGCGCAACTTTTTGTAATGAAATTTTCTTTCATTATCCTGCATTTGCAATTAAAATAATATTTAACCATTCACGACATTTAACGGATTTCTGGAGGAAAATATATAAATATATTTATTTTGGCACAACAAATAGGAACGCGAGGGTTTTCGAGTACCTTTTTGCCTGGTAAATAAAATTTATCTAAAGTTCTAAAGCAAATCAACAACTTTAGTTGGGAAAATAAGAAATTATACAGAAAAGTAATGTAGTTCACGAAAAACATTTGCATTTACTTAAAAAGTTTAATATACGTTTCAGAGTTTTAGAGAATCTCGCCAGATTTATTTTCCAAAGCACTACTTATGCAGTTTTTCCACTAACTTTAAGCTGAAGTAGAGTAAATAAATTTTTTATGTAAGATTCCGAACGAATATTTATTGCTTCCATTTTACGATTTTATACATTCGGCATCATTGGGTTGTAAGTAGTCGTGCAAATAAATAATGAAGTATCAAGGAAATGTTACGTCACTTTTTCGTTCATTATAATTAACCGCCCACCCCCTTAAATTGCTGAAATGCGTGGTATATAAAGATTTTAGAGAGTACTTTCTAACGTGTAGAGGCGGCTTGTGTGATTTTGCTTATAAGAAAACCAAAAAGAAAGTAATCGTATTTTTAATATCTGGATAATAATGGTCAGTCAAAACTATTCTAAAATTAATATTCGGTGCATAAAACCTAAGTGAAAAAAAAAAAAAGAGCAGAGAACTATGACCGCAAGAATGAAGTAAATAGGGAAAATTAACAAGTTCTGTCTAGAATTATACGAGCCTACTTTCCCGACACTAATATCAGACCTTATAATCTGGTTATCTCTTTATTTCTTATTTAGCTTCAGTTTTTTATTACTTCAAATGTATCTTTTCTAACGATTAATACATTTTCAATTACTCATTTCTTCATTCATTCACTCCCTCATTCATTTAATTATTTATTTGTTCCAAGAAAACCGGCCGTTTAATCAGGATTTATGTATGATTGAAATTTTCCCCAAGGCGCTAATGTTAAACTTGCTTTAAACTGTTGAACTATTCAAAATTGAATAAAAATTTTTGAATTCAAAATATATTTCACGCCTAGAGCTTCTTCCAGTAAGCTGGACTGAAGAAACTTGGATCTTATATACTTTGCTTAATTCCTCATAGGCGTTAATGTTAACATTTTTTGGATTGTTCATAATTGAACAAAAAAAAAAAAAAAAAGCTCAAATCAAAAAATAAAATATGAAAACAAGAAAATCTAAAGTCTTTCAAATGCAAAAAAAAAAAAAAAAAAGAAAATGAATCGGACAATTTCGTCAAAAGGTCTTATGGGGGGGCGAGGGGGGGGGGGCAGACAGACAGACATTTTTTGTCATTCTTTTTCATTCTGCATTTGATAACTTTATTTATGACTTTTCTTTAATTTTAACGATGTTTTTACGATTCTTCAAGCCATCTTTCATATATATTTTTTACTTTTACTGGAAAGTGGGCGAAAAAATGGATGAAATTATTTATTTACTAGAGAAAAATACCTGTTAAAAGACTAAATACCCTGCAGTGTATTTTTTGCATATAAATATACAACTTACAGGAGGAAAATAAATATATTCCAGGACCTTGTTCAAAAGTTGCAATCGAATTTTCTCAATCGCACAATTTCTAGAGACTCGAAACACTTTATAAAACAGTTTTACCATTGTACCAAAATGCAATTTTGTGATTTTTGTCAAAAATAAAGAAAAACTATTAATGATGCTTCTTTTATAGATGGTTATTTTTCTCCTTGCTTTACAAAACCGTTTTTCTACATAATTAGTTTGTTAAGTGACTCGGCATGTTCAAAGCAATGAAAAGAAGTTATTGGACATTTTATTCGCACGTAACTAAATGTTTAGTCGGAACTGCGTAATAATATCACAGCCAGTTTATATGAACAATTCGTCACACCAAAATACAATATGCACGGCAAAATACGTACTGTGTATTCCTGTTGTTTCATGAATAACCAAAAACTTAGATGTAGTTTTGTTATGGATCGATAATTTTGTATCAGTTCTATTAATGAATTCGTATTAATAATGTATCTATTTCTGTGTAATGACAATTTATTTCAAATGATACCTCATCTAGCAAGCATATTTATGATTAGGTAAATCTTCTAACAAACATATTTAGGATTATGTAAATGATTTTACGTCGAAAGCTTTAACAATATGACAATACTGATGAATGCTAAATAGTATAACCCGCATTGAGCAGGAAGTGGGTAAGTGCATGTGTCTAACGGTATGAAGACGTTTTACGTTTTGCATCTAATTAATTAGGTACGTTTTGTACTGCAAACTGTATTTAAACGCAGTACTGCAAACTTGGGATGTAACGAATAGTGATTTGGCCGAATATCCGAATACCGAATATTCGGTCCTTTCTTCCAGGCCGAATAGGCCGAAGCCGAATATTCGGGCAATGTGTTGGCCGAATACTGAATATTCGGCGGCCGAATATTAAAATTTCTAGAAAATCCTTGTAATAGAAGGTATTTGTCAAATTTAAAATTATTCACAAAGTCAAACACCAATTACACACGATCTATGATGTATGATTTAATTCTGGTTGTTAAGAATTTAAAAATATTTAAAATTAATCAATTTTATCTATTGTTTTGAATGTAATAAAACTAAGAATTTCACCCCCAAGCGGAATAGAAATGACATGTTTTATCGTACTAAGCATTAGCATTATTTTACTAATTATTTAATTCAAATGAAAGAACTACTATTGCTTATAGTGAACTTTTTTTCTGCTGTTTTATAAAGATATTTTAAAATTACGTTTTTATTTTATGGACTTTTCTACATACCTATTTTTTTAGATCAATTAAAATTTAATACACTTAACTGGAATGTATTTTAATTTTCAAAAACCCCAATAACTTTTGCTGTTTAAATATTCATGGTATATTCTAGGTTTTTCACATTTCACTCTTACCCAATATTCACAATAAATCAGTCTACCCAAACAAAGTTTAACTTCCTACTTTGTTTATAATAACAAAATAAATTTATCATAGTCTATCATGATTAACTTTTGCAAGCTTTTGGGAGCAAATGCTAAGTATAAAATACAATATTACAACTTTAAAATTTGTTTTTGCTCAGTCACGCCTAAAACAAGGCTTAAAAAAAAAGTAGTTTTTTCTAAATTATTTTTATTTATTAAAACTATATACTAATGTATTGTTTTGCAATAAGTATAATACAATTTTAAATGTTTAAAATCTACTTATTTCTTTATTTTTTACATTCTACATCTTACATTCTCTCTGCAGCAGAGCTATTCGGCCGAATAACTCATCAATATTCTAGGTGATGAAATGACTATTCGGCCAAAAGGCCGAATACCGAATAGTGGCCGAATATTCGTTACATCCCTACTGCAAACCCATTTAAACGCAGAGAAATTACTGGAAGAAATAATGAAAAAATAATTGTTACAAAAGGTATTAGTCCTGGTTAAAATTTCACATATTACAGTATTATAAAAAATACAAAAATAAAACCGATTTTCTCTTGCTATGAGTCAAATTAAAAAACAGCATGTTATTTAAGAGTTTCTTTGGACGACAAATGTATGGGCATATTTAGCTTTGTTAGTAGATCTGGTTTACTGCTGAACTGAAGGGAAAACAATGCATCGTCAATGAAATGATTTTTTTTATTGCATTGACCTCAAGAAACAAAGTCATAGAAACAAAAGTTTTACTTCTTTTATTTCAGACTCTTCATATTGCTCCTTCACGTACATAAGTTACAAGTAATAAACAAAAAATTGATGAATCTAAATATGATACCAACTTTATTGCATTTAAAATTACAGAGAGTTGTTGTTACTATTTTTACACTTGCAATAGAACATAATGCTAATATTGAATTAAAAGAACTCAGTATCAGACAAGTTCAGGTGTGCTTTTGTGTGTCAAATGTCTTAGTATTTTTTCCAAACATGGATTTCTTGTATAATTGTCTTTTTCCCTCTAAAACTATTAATCCTACTTCATAAAAGTTTATGTTATCATAACAATACTTTTAAGAATTTTATTCACAAACAGTGCTTGAGTTTGATTTACAAGTTATATGTTTATGCATATATTTTTGTTATTATTACTCTCAGTGCAAAAGTAAAGGAGCAACTTTTGTGTTGTAAGAATTCCGTTGGAGTACACTTAAAAAAAAAAAAAAAAACTTTCCCCGTAAAATTTTTGAAAAAAGTATATATGTTGAGCAGTTAATAGGTATACAGCGAATAATGACTAATGCTATTCCATGCTTATTTATAAATAATTTTAATGACATATATACAATTCTATTTTTCTAATTGCAAGAAGTATTCTCTTTGTTAGACATATAGATAAAGACAAAACGCTTAGTAGATTAATTTTAGGCACAAATTTAATTTAGAACAAATTGTTAGGAGTACTATTGATGTAATTAAAAATGAGAAAAACATCGCAAGTAAATAAGTTTTAATTGTTTAAATAGACAGGATAATGAAATAAATTTTATTGTTTTGTTTTCTGTGAATGAATTTAAAATAATTAATATTGAGGAACAAAGCAGTATTTTCTGCAAACATTACGATATTTTCAGCTATGATAATTTTAATTAAACAAATTCGAATGCTCAATGAAATAAATTAAACAATTAATTACCAGTGTAACATTTTAAATTAATTTTTTTGTCACTAATGTATATTTTTAATCTGTAAAGACCAGTAACTGACTACAGAAACATGTACTATACTTACACATTTACGCAGTTGTTAAATGCTTTTTAATTTTTGTAATATCTGATTTGATTTAAATGTTTTAAAGTTATGTATATTAAACTAGCGTTTGCATAAACGCATAGACCAATGCCATAGAATGATGGTGCATGAATTCGCTGATATGTGGTGAGCTTTTGTTAAACATATTAAGAAACTGCCTCTTTTTTTTGTTGGAATTTTTCAAATGGTGATGTTTATTTTATTGTGAAGATGACTCCTTAACAAAATTGTACAGTTTGCATTTTACATTTTTCCTGAAAGATTTGCAAATTTTACTTGTCTCTAGTGTAAGTGGTATTCAAGTGATAAGAGTGTTTCGTTTTTTTCCCTGGTGCTATACTATTAGTTATGTAATAGAACGGAACTCTTCGTAATGCTTAAGATTCAATATTATTGGAGCGTTAAGTTTCCTTTTTTACTGTAACACCAAGGTCCTGGTAGTAATAAAAGAAAGTAAAACATACTTTCTCATGCATATAAACAATAGGTACGTGAAAATACTTAAGCACGTTTTTTAAAATTCCTTTTCAAAAATATGCAGAAAAAAGATCAAATGAGCTTTTTTTAGTGCTATTATGTAGGGCATTTAAAATTTTCCACTAAAAAAAAGTATAAACTACGATCATATTATGCTCAATGAAATGATGCAAAAAAAAAAAAAAAAAAAAAAGCTTTTTAAAGCAAAACACTCATTTAAAAAATGCTTTTAAATAATTTTTTCGATCAATAAAAGTATGACATAATGAAGCACGCATATGAAAAGACACCTCATAAAAAAGATGCTAGCTTAAGTGAAAGCAACCTTGATTACTTACCTGTTTACGTTTTTGATTAGTTTTCTTCAGTGCTTTACACAATTTCAAAAAAATAATTAAGAAAGAGTAAATACATTTTATTAAAAATATATAAGTTATTAATTTAAAACAAAATCATGAATATTTAAATGGACTGACAAAATAAAATTTGTAGGAGCTTTTTCAAAGATGTTAATAAATTTAGTTTTGATATTTTTCAGATGAAAAAAAATACTTAAATTAGTAATGAAAGAAAAAAAATCTTAACAAAGGAAGTCAATGTTTGAAAAATAACAACATTAGTATTAAAAATTAATAAAAGTGCAATGAAAATTATTTTAGAATTAAAGATGTGAATTTGAAGGAAAAAAACAAACATACAACTTTAACTTTTAAATTAAATGTTGTCTAATGGCATAAGTTGTTAGTCAGAACATAATTAATTCTAAGAGGTAATATATTTTTGATACTAGAAGGAAACAGAAACATTTAAAAATCGGAAATGATGAAAAAACTAACCATTTTCTTTTTTTTTAATTGTCATAAAACGATATTTAACTTTCAAACCTAAACCCATTTCTTTTCTTAATATGATTTCGTTATAAGCAAAAACAATCTTGTGAGTAATGTGTAAAAAGTGAAATGAAGGAAAATAAAATTGACATTATTAAAAAGAAAATATTAAACGAAATTTAATATTATCAAAAAGGTAGTTTTGCCACAAATTATGCCAAATATCAGTTGAAACAAACCATCGGAAAATTTCATTTTTTGTTTCTCTAAACGTCCCTTTTATTACGAATACTTATTCGCGTTATAAAACTTTTTATGCACCTGAAGTCTTACCTAGCAACATAATTTAGTTATGTGACCAAGCATTAAAAAATATTGAAATTAATCGTCATAACATATTTACAATTTTTACCCGTTTCCAAAGATGATTATTTATTTTACTTTAAAAATAACATATCCTGGTGGTAACAGGAATAAAGTTGGATTGGATATCTTTTTCAAACGTATTTAGGTATCACAAAGATACATGTAGACACACACAGTACAAAAAAGCAAAAAAAAAAAAAAGTGCTACTAAACACGCCACAATGAAAATTAAAAAAAAATTTGAACTCGATGCTAGTATTAACTGAGTTAAACTTAAAACTGTATTTAAAATGCCCTGAGTAAGTAATTATCTTTAGCTTATAATTCAATGGTAGGCACGTTTTTGAAAGGGAAAATTCTGTTAAAGGAAGCTGAAAGTCTGGAAATTAATTGGCCACGCAAACATTCTTTTTACTCAAAACGAAAATCAGAAAATTCCATCTATTTCGGCATTTATGTGAGAAATTGTCCTCTTTCTCCTGCAGAACATCCAGGAATTACAAAACTAATTCCGTAGTGGATTATAAAGGTTCAAAGAAATGTCAGCTGAAATAGTCGTAGCTTCTGCAGTGAAAGATTCTCATTTGTGAGATTTCCACTGATTTTAGGTGGGTAAAAGATGGAATAGAAAAAAAATGTTTGTCTTTATATTAATAATTACGTCAAAAATATGTTTGTTACTGTCTCAGTCGGTTCAGTTAGTGTAAAAAATTCGCGGGCTATTAGCAAACCTCTTGTACCCGTATATTATTTTATTTCTATTTACCGAGAATTTTTCACGCAACTTCTACATTACAGCTAGGAGAAGAACGTTTGCGCCACGTAAGAGCACGTAAATCACTACAAGATTGAGCTTATTTGAAAGTTATTAGGCAGTTTGTTTCAGTAGCCTGGCACATCTGCACTGTTTCAGTAGGTGACAGGAAACTCGTTATGGAATTCCGAACTCATGAGTCATATATATTTTGATTATGATCTTTCACTTTAAAAAAAAAAAAAAAAAAGGAAAAAAGGGAAAAAATGCGTGGTTAAAATTGTGAACATTTTGAAGGAATATTTCTTCTAGTGCTTTACGATTGTTATTTATGTAGTGTGTCATACGTTGTTTCAACATGATTAAGAACTTTAGTTAATTACTTATTGTGTTTTTGTAAGGAACAGTTTTCCTTTCTTTCTTTCTAATGGGGCTGCTATTATTAACCTCTGAAAGACCTAGGCACCCCGGTATTGGCATCCTTTTTTCTTTAAAACCCTGTGGTGGATGCCATTGCCACTGACAATTTAGTCATTTTAACGGCACCTGATCCATTTATGCTACGAAGGTATTAAATTTTGCCAGAGTATCCAAGCCACGGATTCAAGGGATCTTTAACCCCCAATCATGCGCGGGCGCAGACTTTTCTCATTTAAAATCCAACCTGGGCCAGGATTGAATCTCTTACGAGACTTGCGCCAACACTACTCCACCATGTCGACAATCCCGAACAGTGTTTATAAAATTCTAAAGCGGTTGTTAATATCTACATTAAATTACTTATGGTTCTTTGAACTTCGCCGGTCTGAAAGGGGGGCCGAATTTGAGGCGGAGAACGTGGTGTCATTCAATAGATTCCCTTTGTTTGAGCCAATTTTAACCCTTGTGGTGAAAAGCCAAAGGGCCCTTTGGGAGCTTTTAAAGGGAGACGTCATTTCCCCCGGTCTGGGGTAGAAAAATGCTTATTTATATACTATCTCGAATATCTATCTATGAGTATTAATATAATATATATCTATAAATATATATATATATATATTATATATCAAAATAAAAAGAATATTATATATATATATATATATATATATATATATATAAAAAGATTAAAAACAAATAATATTAGATAAAATAAAAAAACACAGACTAAAGTATCCAACAGACAATTGTAGACACTTTATATATTCCCCCTTTCCCTTCCCATTTTTTCATGGCGTGAACAGAAACTTACATAACTTTGCGGTCCAGGGCCAGCCAATCAGAAAAATTAGTCCGATATCACGTGACGGAGAGCTCAAAAAGTTATATAAGGCAGGAGAAGCTAATTTTCGTGGGATTCGTAGGATGTACTTTGGTGTAAGAATGTAAATCGTTTTTGTGTTTTGTGTTGTCGTCGTCTTGTAAATGGCAGGCGCGGGGGGCTCTAGGGGTGTGTCTGTAAGTTGGAATGTGTTCATTTACAATGTAAAAGCTGCAAATAAACTAAGGATTACCTTAAATGGGTCTACGACAGATTTACAGCCGTCTCCAAAATGACGATGTTTAAGTCTGATGTTACATTTATATATATATATATACATACATACATACATATACCCTTCGAAAAATTAATAAGTGCATATACATATTGTGTTAATTCCTCAAACAAGCTACATGCTTTGGAATTTTATGATAAAAGTAAAACATGTAATTTAGTTTTATGTATTTTAATATTACAAAGAGACAAAAACATAAGCATAACCGAGATGTTTTAATGAAAGTTGCATTTCACATTGAAGCAGTATACCAGTAAATGCTTGCTAAGGATAAAAATGCATTCTCTTTGCGTATATGAACGCCATAAACGGTGTTTATTTTCCTAGAATTCAAAATTACATTCCTAATTATGCAACTGGGCGCGTATGCATAAAAATGGAGGGAACATGTTTTAATTTAGCTTACATAACTGAAATCTAAACAGTAGCTATTTTTAATGCTAGTCTGTTTTCTAAAATTACGCTTTAAATATTCAGAAAAGTTATTATTTTGAGATTTTATTTTCTCCAAGTTTATGTCTCACAAGACGGCCATTATTTCTGGCATTGTATTATTTATCCCTTTTACTAATTCCAGAAACACATGTTTAAATTAAACCAAAACAGCATTTTTCTTTTATTTTAAAGGCTAATATACTTTTTGACTTTGGTGTTATGTATCAATCACTAAAAGTGAAAAGAGGCAAATAATGTAGTTTTCTTCGAGTGTGTGTATTTCAAAATTTGTAGGTAATAAAAACATATTTTAATCCTTAAAAACACTATTCAAAACCATATGCAACTAAAAATGTGTCAGTTCATTCAAATTTTAGACAGAGAGCAAGTTATTTATTTATAACTGTAATGTTTTCATTTCTGTATTTCACTACTAGTAATAATAAATTGAGTTAAATACCTCGGCAATAACAAATTCCAAAATACAAACTCATATAAGATATCTCTAATATTGTCATTTTAAGCATTTTTACCGCGTTAAAAAAAAAAAAATAAATAAATAAACATACATACACAGTGGATCCCCGCCCACGTGGGTATCGAGGGTAACGAATGTGCTGACACACTTGCTAAGGAGGCCCGGGATTTGGATCAGCCTCTCATCGTTACGTCTGAAAATGCAAATGCGGTTGCCAAGCGTAGAATTTTTGATCAACCTTTTAAAAAGCCCACCATACCTGATTTAAACTGCCCCAGAAATCTAACATCTATAATAGCAAGACTTCGTACAGGACATTTTAAATGAATGAAAATATCTCCTGATAACTCAAGATCTTACCCATTCTGCAGAAAATACCCAGACACCCAATAAACTCCCGATCATCTATTTGACTGCCAGGCAATTGCTGCTTCTCTTTTTGGACTTGGCGCACCACCTCGAGACATAATATACCGCCCCAATGCCCATGAACTGGCGTCTCTCATCTTAAATAGCTTTGGCCCTATATGTTTTCCTTTTCATGGACACGACAACAACAACACACGCACACACACACATATATATACAGGGGAACCTCGGTATTCGTACACAATTCGTTCCAGGAGGCACTTCGAATGACGAATTATTTTTTCACATAAGATACAATGTAAATTGGATTAATCCGCTCCAGACCCGCAGATGGTTGCTAATTTAAACCCATGAAAAACAAATGTACAGTAATGTATATGAAATTATACATAAATAAAAACTTAATTGCACTTTACTGGTACCGAGGTCAGTTGATGGCATAAATGGAATGTTGAGAGGAGAAAGCGAAATGTTGATGTTACTGTTTGAAAGAGGAGTCACTTTCCATAAAAACATCAGGTAAGAACCCTTCAGGTGTATTCTCCCTTTCTGCTGTTCTTTATTTTTTGTCTTTTTGCACTAAAACAATCTTGTGTTTCTTTCTCTAAGAACCTGTCCAATGTTGTCTGCATTTGGCGATTTTTCAGAATTTTTCTAAAACAGTCAATAACATTGTCGTTGAACAAGTTGATGCTCCCGTTGACCACAGTAGTGTTAGAAGGCCATTTTCCCATCACTTTCTGTGTTTTCTCGCAGCGGTAATACGGCTCTTTAATTTCTGCAAAGGAAATGCTTTCCCTACTACTTTCCTCTTTTGAAGAAGAAAAATCTCCCAATTTTTCCTCCTGCTGCTCCCCTTATAAAGTCAAAATTGTCTGTAAAATCTCAAAATGTATTAAAATTTAAAAAAATACAAAACGCCAAATTATTTCTATACGAGTTCAAAAGAGCGCAATTTCTCGTTTTTTTGTCTTAAAATAGCCAATCTCTCAAACCCTTGCCCCTGGCACCGCCCGAATCGCGGGGCAAGCGTACGAATGACGGGTTGAATTTTACTTGAACAAGTTCTACGAATAACGAGTTGTACGAATAGAGAGGCGGACGAATGGTGGGTTTCCACTGTACATATATATATATATATATCTTTTTTATTTTTGAAAGACGTTTTGAATAACACCATTTTTTCTCAGCAATTTTTGTTACGTTTTTTGCACGTAATACCGCATGTTGTAAAAATATACTTTATATACCGGTTTCATTCCGTTGAAATGCAGCTCATGTTTCACGAAAGTAGAAACCTTTTGATGCGCCTAAGGTAACTTGGATTTTGAGAATATATCGCGTTATATTCAAAAATAAAACATAATATATTCATCCCGTGTTATATCAACAAAAAAAAGTGCAATTACAAATCAATAATGTGGAATACTAAAATTAAAAACTGTAAACTAAATGTGTGATCCTAATGATTAGCCATAAAGTAAAGCGCAAAGGGCTTTAATTACCTAAGAGATCTTTTAGGATTGCAAATTCCGAAACTTCCCAGATTAGGTTAATTTTAAAGGCATTTGGAACAGAAAGAAATGAAGATTTTTTAACACCATCATTAATTAGGGATCTTACTTTAAAGACCCTCAAACATCACATAGAGAATTAATTTTTGCAGCATGCGATATTCTGAAACTGCATTTTTCACATTTAATTTTATGTTTGCGAAAACGGAGAGCACTTGGCGATGTACTTTAATTAAATAACGTGTAATTATTTTTTTTATGTTTGTTTGTTCGTGAGAATTCCTTTTCATTAAAAATCTTCTAATGAAGATATTTTATTAAAAATGTTACCTGCTTTAGTTTTTAACACTTAGGATTTCGAGTGCTACATTTTAATCTGCTGTAAAATAGATAATATGATATGTTGGTGCGTATATTTTTATGAAATGATAAAAATATTGTTGTAAACAATAAATTAAATTTTGGCATTTAATTCTGATTAATCCAGTATTTATCTTTGAAAAGATATAAACATGATATTCGTGAAGAGTGAAATGCCTTTAATGTGCGTATCCTGTGCTTCCACTAATGTGTGAGGGAATACTGTTTTATAGTAGTCATTGTCGATTAAAAATAATATGCAATGACTTAGCGTATGGTCCTTTGAGAAACATCATATTTATGAAAAGTGAAATACCTTTAGAGTGATCCCTGTGGTACCACAAATGCAACATGCAAATACCGTTTTAAAGTGATTGTCAACAAAACAATTTTCGCCAATGGTTTACTAGCATAGGGTTTCTTACATATCACCACTGTCGCCAAGCTGACTGTAGATTTGAAACTTCACTTTTGGCTCTAAATCGGTATATCGCAAAAATGTCGTTATGCTCATCGATAAGCTAGTAATTTCCAGAGAATTTTATGTTATTCCTGATTCGAACATCGTCCGTTTGCGGATGAGGTAATTCGAGGGAAGACGCAACTTTGCTAATAGTACTTTGATGTGTTGATAGATTGCAAAACTGAGTCCCTTGTGTGAAGAGTCAGGTCAGACATTAGGTGTGGATTGTGAATTCATCTGAATTAACCGTCTTTAATTTGCATTATTTTTTTATCTCGAGAGCATTTAACTGTGGTGATAAGCTTTCTATAATATTCCGTTCCTTATATTTAACATTTGTAAAAGTACTTGCTATTTTTAATTAGAAATTAGCAATATAAATTAGTTACGCGTTATGTTATTACTACATACGATGCATGTAGAAGCGGCCATAACACTGTAGCAATAAGGAAATAAGCCTGTGTGGCATCTTCCTTCTATACTTGGGGAAGACACCACATGGTTTAGAAATAAATGAAATGAACTTTAAAATATGTTTTTTATTTCTTAATTTTATAGTACAGAAAATGACGTAATTCTTTTCTGTCTTCCAAGTTACACCACACAGTATTTACAGCCACTTGATCGCTCGTTTTTCGAACCATTGAAAAACATATTGGCGAAAAGCCCTGAATTCTTTAATACAAAAAAATACATATCGTAAATTGTCAAGACTTCAGTTTGGCTATCTTCTGAATGCAGCTTGGAGAAAGGCAGCAACAGTAGGAAAAGTTACTTTTGGGATTTTAGCTACTGCGATTTATCCCTATAACATGCAAACCCCACAGCATGCATTTGCTATTTCTGATGGTTCCAGCAATGATACAGCTGTAGCTTCCATAAGTACAGCATGTTATATGTCTACACCAGCAGTTGCTGCCACCAGCAGAGCTCTTGGCCGTGGACTATCACCATCGGTTGCCTCCAGTAGCACAGAACACTGGGATATTTGCTTCTAGACAGGGGTTCCTGTCTAGAAGCAATTATCCCTATTCCTCCGAACATAAAACGTAGACAATCCGGGTGTAAAAAAAAAATCAGAAGTCTTAACTGAATCAGATAGGAGAGCAACTATGCGGGAAAAGGCCCGAGGAAAGCTAGAACAGGCGGGTAAGGGCAAAACAAATAACAAGGAACATTCGAAAAAACAGAAGAAAAAGAGAGGTGCCAGCTTGTCAACCTCAAGTGAAGAAATTCCTCTAGATATCAGTGGTGACAGTTTTGATGATGATAATAATGACGATTTTTGTGATGTGTGTAAAGGGTACTTTTCTGCTGAAAAAGGTCCCAAGTGTGACTGGATTCAGTGCATCCAATGCAACAAACGGTTTCACGAAGATTTCAATGATGATCATTTGCACTGAGGGAAATGTTGTGTAGGCTATCATTCGACCTGTGCTGTTATTATTTTTAGCAAACTACTTGTGGAAGAATCTAATTTGTTTTGTTTTCTATCGTCATTCTTAATTCACATATAATTTTGTAATATTTGTCTTATGTTTTTATTTATTGTGGTGTTACATCTTACCCCATAACTACTGGCATCTTCCCCATCTATATGGAGAAACATGCCACAATGGAGTGAATTTTTTAAGATCAAATTTCTCATTTATTTTTATACCGAGAAGAGAATTTGTTTACGCAACAAATTAAACATTGAAAAATAACTTGTATTTTTTTCACGATTTTTTTATGTTAGTTTTCAATGTACTACTCGAAAAAACCCTTAAGTGTGGCAACTTTCCCAGATTTACCTTATATTTTAATTGCATATCTTCATAATAGTACTTTTTCAAGTAAATAATACCATTTCCTCACGCGTACGCTTATAGCAAACTCACGTAAGACACAAATGATCAATAATCGTTGCATGAATATGTTTAGGAGTTAGAAAGAGACAAAGTTTTTGAGGGCAAATGAATTGAGTTTTGACAGCAAAATAAAGGAGTAGCTTATCTGCTTACATTGATATATCTCTATTTAGGTTATAATATAACAGAAATGTGTTTATAATCACAAACCATTTTCTTCCTTGACTCTTCTTTGGATGAAATACAAAATTTGCTAACATTGTAAAAGTTACAGACTTAAACATCGACAATATGAGAAATGCCACAAAAACAGTAGAAATATTAAAAAAATAGTAAATGTTGTATAGAATACTACATTATGAAATTTAAATGTTACGCATTTTAATTATGGAACTGAACTTCTTTTTATGCACACACATTATTTTCCAAGACAGAGCTTCTAGTCAACCTTTTCAATTCCCTTTGTTCAAACTTTAAATATTTTCCGTAAAACTAGAAGCTACACAGAACATAAAAGGTAACTAAAAACAAAATTTTAGAAAGGAAAACTATTATTTTGCACGAAAAACCTTTCATTAATCTGTCTAACAAGAAAGTAAAAATACTTTTAATTAAGTAATGAACATGATTTCATATTTCTAAATGCTTTTTTAAAATTCAAGTAAAATTAATCTCTAATTTTTCTTCGAATTATAAAAATCTTTCGTTTGAATAATACTGTTGTGTTTTAATTAAAATATGTTTTGAAAATGTAGAAGAACCTTTAGATACAAATGGAATAGAAAAATTAAAATGAAATAAAATAATTTAGAATACCAAACCTTCAAATAACAAAACTTCCTCGTACAATGCGATTCTAATAATTTTAAGAATTGTTGAAAAGAACACAAATATTATTATCGACAACTTATACATAAAATTTTACTTTTACAGAGAACGATAAAAACTGGAGTTTGTTTTCATTAGAAATTCTAAATTTACGAGATTTCCCGATTCAAAAATTTTAAGTTCTTCCCCTAGTTAATGAGCAATAATATTGATTCAGCAAACGGCTTTATTATTTCAACTTAGACAAATTCTTGGAAGGAGAGTAGGGTTTCTTTCTTTGAAGAAAAAGATACGTAATCAGAAAACTGAAAGAAATGCATCTAATTATGTTAAATATAAGTAATACACCTGTGTTTATTATATATGGATGAAATTTAGATATTTTCTTTATACAACTTCTATTAGGAATAAGGTATAGAAATATCCAACGAATATAAAGTTTTGCCGTGTTTGATTTAAATTAGAATTTTTGTTTATCAGGCCTTTGTTATTGTACGTAATGTATGTTTCTTGTATGAAGTTGATATTATTGTTCTAATAAAAAAACATTATTATCTTTAAGCTAACTTTCGATTTTATTAATATTCATAATTCTTATTATTGCTCGATAAAAATATATTTAGAACATTGTTTTTCTGTATGAACAAATATTTAGATTTCATAATAAACTGAATTAAAATTATATTTTTATTCTAAAATTAAGTTATTTATTCAATAAAATCACATATTTAAAAAATGTTGCGACAGGAATATAAAAGTTACAATAGAAAATAGGAAATATAAAAATATTGTCATGGTATCACGAATTTTCGTTTTTTTAAAAAAAAATTAATGTCCTTTAAAAAGTTTTGGAATTTTAAATTAAGGAAATTATTAATAATAATAAATAATAATTATTGGAATTGCTAATAATAAGGAAAAATTACCAATAATACTTTATTATAATTAGCAATTCAATACTAGTGAACAATTACCACTAATAATTTATTATTATTAGTCATTTTTCACAAGAATAATAACTAAATTAAATAATATTTACCAGCAAGGTACTGACTGCTACATTTAACTTTTATTTCATCCACGCAATCTCTAAAATGTGACCTAATTTTCCACTTGAAATAACTGTACAAAGCGTTACAAATGTTTTAGCATCTACGTAATGTGAAAATCATGTGCTACCATAATTTGGATAATTAAAAAAGTTCTTAATTATGTTCAAAAAAGTTTTTTGCGGATTTGAAAGCAAAATATATTTGAACTTAATTAGACGATTTTCATTCTATGATCTCGATTACTGCTTGATTTACTACTCCTTTTACTGTTTTTACATAAAACCTGATGTATGAAATCGGTATGAAAGTTAAAGTTTCTTTTCTTAACATTCTTGCACTATACTTAATAATATTGCAAAATACTGAACTTAGTTGAAATTTGAGTTTAATTCTTTTTTGAATCAAAAAGAAATTGATAGTGAAAATAAGTGAAACACAAAAAATGCCATAAAAATATATGTTCTGAATTTCTTTTTTACACCAGCAGTTAAAATGAAGCAACCTATATTTTCTGAGAGCAACAATGCTGCATCTCTTGAAAGACAAACTAACAGAAAATAATAAGTGTTTAATTGTATGCCTCAACAACTTGAATTTTCGTGAAACATCAAGTAAAATTACGAACGTAAATAAGCATTACTATTTAACTGAAAATAAATCATTTTTACTGCAATAGAAAAAAACATTGAATTTTTTTAGCTAAAAAAGTTGCGTTGAATATTTTGGTTTATGAAAGTGAAACATTGAGTGAATGTATCATGGTTTTGAAGAGAGTGCAAAACGGACATTGACAAACGAGTTTCTCGAGAAAGTTTTGCGTAAAAATGCAAATAGCAGAGAAAAAAGACAATCTTACATACCAAAAATTTAAATAACATTTTTTGCAAAAGAAAAAAAAAAGAGAAAAAAGAAACGAAGTTATGCTTAAAAAAAGTATTGCAAAAAATACGTGCAGAAGCTGAGTAGAAAAGCACGAAAGCCATAACTTTTCCGATACGCTTTAGAATGTTTCAGATTAGGTTAGGATTATATTTCTATGCAGGAAAAAAGCAGATAAGCTGACATCAACTTTTTCTTCTAGAGATAAGAAATAAAGTTCACCTTTATAGTCTTTTAGCACAAAGTTCTTTGTGCTGTAAGAAATGCAATTAGGAAAATGGATGTTGAAATGGTGTGTTCTAACGGTTTTAGACATATTTTTTGCATCAGGTGTTGGTTAAGAAGTTAAAAACATAAACAGGGAATATAAAAATAACTTTATGTACTGATAAGAATACCCTTTTTTGTATGCAAATAAATTTAGAAAGTACGATTTCCATGAATTTTTAAAGATCACTAATCTTTTGCAAGATTAAATCAAGAAATCCCTTAAATGCAATTTTCAGATCATTTGCCTAAGTCACACCCACACTTCATAAGCTATCGTTTACGTTTTCCGAATTTCTGAAGTAAAAGAATACCTTTCAAATTAATTGGAATAAATATTTTTTTTCTAATTAGATTGCGTATTGTCTAGTCGCCAGTTGCAGACCTAGTGTATTCCTTAGGGACTGGCTAATTTCTTATATGATTCCGCTATGTATGATGTCATTATTCCGAGAATTCTTAGGCCCAGTTTCCTCCTCCCTACAGGTCCCGGACCATGGAAAATGCACCAGGAATTTAATTTAGCCGAGCGTTTCCAAGCCGAATAGGTCTCAAAGGGATCAACAACAACTCAGGGCTTTTTAGCTATTTTTGGTTTTACGGAGATGGTGTAGCAAGGCTCCATCATCTAGGATTAGAAACAGCAACAGAAACAACTCAACAACTCAAGGGATCTTTAATGCGCCACATAATCAGGAGAATTACGGCAAAACACAATGAAGAAATATACTTAAAATGACCTGACCTGACAGAGATAGGAATTTGATGAACGCACAAAGAGAGTAATGTCTTTGGATTCTCCCTCAGGGGTTGTCTTTCCTGTAATGTTGTCTCCAGCCAATGTGGCATGGGATACAACGCCGCTTCTGTGCCGTTCCATGGAAAACGTTCGACACGTAACAAATACATTTAATTAAAAAGTAATAATTGAAAAGGAAATGAAAAAAAAAAAAAAAAAGATTTTGCTTTAGAAATCGCGCATGTCTCTTATTACGATAATCCCCCCCCCCCCATCATCTTTTTTATGTAATATTTTTCTTTTAATGAAGTGTATCTGTCAAATATGGGATGTGATTATCTATTTTTCCACGGAATCGTTCTTCTAGAAAAACGTATTTGATTCCTTCCTCGTTAATTTTTCAGAAAATTTCATTATATGCAAAGGGAAAAAAATATAATAAAAATAACAAAAATATTAAAATAGCCATATTTGTGTGCTTAATTAATCATATTTCATACTTGCAAATTTGTTCAAATATTAAATGTATGATTTCAGAACTCAAATTTACTGCAACCTAAATTTCTTATAACCTTGTTTATTCATAAATCTGTCTTTGCCGTCATTTAAATTTCAGCCTTCGTAATGTGACATTCTGGGTTGGTGCACTCTCCTTTACTTAAAGTAAGAAATCTTTTTTTTTATGCAATACTGATAGATGATTTAATACATTTGGGTAATAGCATGCGTTTATGCTATTTATTTACCGTGAGGTTAAAGTACAAGAGGTGAAAAATTAATTTATTACCTCGGTCATCACATCATACTGATTGAGGTTTCATTTCCTCATATAAGCGAGTGGAAACTCATCATCGTCTTGAGCATCGTAAATAGTCAGTATATTGGATTTCGTTTTATTTACTAATGCCAAATGGCTTATTATCCTTTCAGCTTTTTCCGCTGTAAGAAAACGAATGTCGGCATACCATATAAAATATTAAATGTGTGTCAAATCGACTATTTTTTTTTTCTTAACGGTTTTAAACTGGTGGCTGAGATGGTTGTGCAAAACCGGAAAAGTTACGAGGTAAATCCGTTGTCGCAAAGGTTTTTTTACCGATCGAGGAAAAAAACCCGGAAAAATGTCCTTTTCGTAGCACAAAAAACCGTTACGACTAATTATTTACTTCGTAAATTTACGGTTTTTGCGCAACCAACGCATTTACCAGTACAAAACAGTAATTTTTATGTGATTTTTGTACAATGATATTTCTTTAATGATTTTATTGAATCCAAATACCCACATGGTAAGAACTCTAAAAAACATATAAATTTAATATTTTTTAAAGAGCGTTATTTTACCGAAGCAGAAAAACTTTTATTTTTTTCCTCCAGACGGTACACTTTCAAAAATAGAATCCTCATTTTCGACGATTCTTCAATCGTCAAGAAAATTTCGTCATTTATAACGATTCTTTCTTTGCGAAATCACGTGACTTAAAAAAGTTACTACACAAATTTCGGCAATTTGACGAAAGGTTTACTGGGAGCATTTTTGAGGAAGCCATTTCGTCAAATAGAACGAAAGTTTCGTGAGATTTGAGCATGCGTTTCTGAGAGTGTAAAAGCCGTTGCGACAATGGATTTACTTCGTAACGTTTACGGTAATATTTTTCACGATATTTTTACGATACAATAAGCCTTTTTTCATACATTTTTTTCCTGACTTTTACCGGAAAGTGAGCTAAAAAGGACGATATTTCTGTACAAATGCTAAATAACATTAAATTTAGAGAAATATTGATATACCCTTTACTTAATTACTTAATTTGCTTTTACGACGCTATAAAATTGAAATATATATATATATATATACTGCGAACGTAGTTTATAATAAATTGTGTATTTTTAAACTCTGGAATTAAGACTTTGAAAATAGTTAAATACTTATTTAGAGTTGCTTAAACTTTCATCCACAGTGCCCCGTACTATCGATCCGGTTTAATGAAAGGCTAAGGAAAGAAATTAGATAACGATTTAGCCATGGAGCTTAACGAAATTCTAGACATCAAGCCATTCTCGTAGGATTTTCATCAGATTACACTTTCAACCGGTATTCAAGAGAAAAGTTTTGATCGAATAGCCGAATGATAACGTCTATTTTCGTCTTACCGTCAATACAGTTGTAATAAAAAAGACAACAAATTTGTTGTAAAATGATATTTACTTTTAAAACACAATTTTAACCTCTTTATTTAATTTAGTTAGTTGAACTTCATTTTCTTGTTTAAGCGTAACTTTTGGTAATTCTACAGATTTTTAAAAGTATGATCTTTTTAATATTTTTCAAATGACTTTTGTACTTTTCAGTATTTTATGGTTTTGATGCGCATATTTGTGTTTCGAACGAGCTGAAATTTTAAATTAGGTTATATGTAAAATCGGTAATTTCTTTATTGCTCTAAAAAACAACGAAGTATCTCGAAACACTTAATTATTAGTTTTTTTACAAAAATGTGTGGACTACACATTTTTCCTTTCATTTTTTCAAATGAGCTTAAACATATCTCTCCTCCGAAAGAAAAGTGACGCTGTTCAAAAATGAACAACCTTTGCAAAATAGCGATGATTGTTCCTTCTGATTTCATATTCTTTAACAAATAATGACTTACAATTATGTCACTTTTCGACTGAAATTCATTTTATGAATATAGTAGATGTATATACTACTGAAATTTCCCGGCGTTGCAAGGAACAGTAATAATTTTGAGGAAATACAGTCGAACTTGCTTAATGGAATACCCAATGTGCCTCTAAAACGTATTCTAATAAGCGGGATATGTTATTATCCGGTATCACAGAAACAATACACTATAGTTTGGTACATTGAAAAATTATTACATCAAGCGGGATATTCTTTTAACCCCGTGTACGCTAAAGGGAGTTGGTGCACGTTAAATAGGTCGTGGGGTCGCAAGTCCTCTAAGTGAAACGATACCTCCGGGGGTACAATTCCCAGGTGACGGTCTCTAATCTGGGATCTGGTTCAAAAATTAAGAGACTACAAAATTTGAGATCAAGTCAGTCTTCAGCCGTTGTGGTTCCTTGCTCTAAAATAAAGCTTCATATCGTCCTAAACCAGTGGATTATTGATACTCTGGACCTGGTACTAGGCTTTCCTATGCCAAGGGGTTTAGTAACAACAACATTCTTTTAACCGATATTCCATTAAGCGGCCTCGACTGTATATCATATCCATACATTTTAAACAGCAGAAAACCTGGAGACGGAAAATTAATCATTAAATTTAAATTAAAACTCACTGGCTCTTTTTTACAACAATTAATTATTGGAATTCATTCATATTATCATTTAACAATATCTTAAGCTTAAGGCTTAACATGACCGTCTGTAGTAGAAATAAGGTTCTTGGTAATAACTAATGATTATTTTAATTCTAGACTTTTCAAACAAATTCAATATGAAGCAATTTTAACCAGCTTCATAATTATGTTAATATTTTTGGAAATGAGATTATTTTTTTCTACTTTTTACAGTCAAATATATATATATATATATTAAAATAAAAAAGACATCTATTTGAATATTGACTAAGACTTCTTGCATTACTTTTATTAAAGGATGATTGATTTTGGGCCATTTTTCCTGTCAGTTGGTGAGGCTTGGTATAGCAAACATACAAACACACAACACGAACGAGCTCATCTGAAATATGTACGCACAAATACTAGAGTAACTTATGTTCTAAATACGCTTCTGTAAAGCACAAAGAAAAAAATATATCTCGCAAGATAAATAATAAAACACTCTTACATAGTTTTCCTCACGTATTCACAAGCTTTGTCTTGTTTCTGTGGGCTAGAGAAAGCAGTCTAGCACTAAAAACTCCAAGGAAATAAACACGAACAGGAAATTCGAAGTTCACTCACGTAAAGCATCTCCTTAGTCATAATTTTATACGAAGACGGAGTAATAAACGAGAAACCGCTTTGTTTAGTAGTTATTTACAATTATTTATTTATGAGGAAAAAATGAGGAACGTGTGTAATTAATTCCTGGGCAAAACTAGATAAGATCTACCATTGGGATATATATAAATCGTAGTTATGTTTTTAGTAATTTAGATAGGGAGACAGGAAATAGCTGTAGCTTGTTATTACAGTAAAACCTCTCAATAAAGTGCAGTACTGGGACTAGACTTGTGTCCCTTAAATAGACGTGTCCCTTCCTCTGAGGTATTTAAGTCGATGCATGCCATTGGTAGTTTGTTAACTTTATAAAAATTTAGCAATAGAACTACGTTACCGTTTAAGCGCAAATACTGAAACAGATTTATGTACGCTAAATAAAATATGAAATACTTAATTTTTTCAAAACAGCCAATAAAAAGTACATATTTTATCAGATGTTTAGTAATGGCAAGGTTTTCTAACTTACAGCAATTTATTTGAAACAAACCGTTATAAAAGTTTGCTTGATAGTTTGTAATTGACATAACAGTATGATATATCTTACAAATAGTGTGAAGGTTTCATGTTTTGCTTGTAATTTGTGAAAGTTCGTGCACTTTATATTGGAGTTTATGACAAATTACTGAGAGAAGATAGCATGAGCATGCATATTTCGAACCATTTAAGAAACAGTTATTCTCAGTAACTGTTTTCTGAGCTCAATGCAACTATTTCTCAGTAACTGTCAGCTCAATGATCGTTCCTAAATAGAGTGTCAAAGGTAAATAAATACATTGAAGTCCCTATTCAGAGTTATTAGGAGCCCTACAAGAAAAAAACGCAAACTCGCTCCTACTGAACTTACAAAAGCAAAAAAAAATCTTGTGCTGCGTAGTAGCCGTCTCGCTTACAATTGCGAGTTTTCAAAACCTTACAAGAGCCTTTTTCAAATATACTGGACAGAATTCAAATAAAACACATACTGCAGGAAGTATATAAAATTGAAATTGTAACCATCTTCTTGAAACACTGTAGATTACCAAAGCTGAATTTAATTCATTTGCTATAAAAATACACAATTTATGTAACAAAAAACAAATATTTCCCACAAAATACGTAATAAGGAGCAAAACACCAAATGGGATGCAAATCGAAATTTAAAATCAATTACATTAGATCACAAAAACGTGAGCTGAAACATTTAATAATATACACCCATAAATCTTTTTATTAACAACTTAAGAAATTAAATACATATTGTTGAATAAAACCATACGTAGTGTATATTGTTCTGCTTTTTTAAGCCTAAAAATATACATTCTACTATTGTTTAGAATTACAATCAGGAAATGCATATGAGGAACTATCATTCATAACTAGAAGCAAAAGTATCTACAGCAGTAATTATATTTTTATGTTAAAAACATACACGTGTTGAAATGAAAAAACTGAAATGACTCCAACGCGTATACAGGCAATATAAACTTCACTAACTAAAATCATCTAAAATAGTTTAGGAAATACGAAAAAATTCCATTTTACTTACATATCGTTAGGCAAAAGCACAATAAACGGATTCATGGCAAACGAAAATTTCATCTTGTGGTTTCTTCCTACGATGGTAGACATTAGGGCAAAGGGGAGCAATTTTATTAATGATATTTTGTTTTCCATGAGGCAGAAAAGTAATTTAGATCTTTCTGCTTCAAGGAACTTCCATCCCAATTGAGGAGATGGCTATTCAGAATTCTCATAACACATGTAGAAATTTCAAACTTTTGCATCGTAATTGCCTTTCAGTGTAGAACCATAAAAGATGGAGTAATAATAATATAAATATATAATAGTTAAAAAAATGAATCAATAAACGTAACAAATGCGTGCGATTTACTGGAGATGGAACCTGTGCATAAAGTAAAATATCTTCCTTCCTATGTTATGGATTCTAGACGTCATATCCTTTTACATTCAATACATTGACGTTTCATCACCACATGATCACGACTAATAACTTGTTTAGGAACATAATCAAACTAATTCTGAAATAATAATTAGCCAAAATAGTACGTCCGTTTAATACCATATGGCTATACACAAATTGTGGTTTTTGATTCCTGCTTCACACTCCTCTACTGTTTATACTCAACATATGTTCATCTATTTTATTTAATTTTCAATTTAACGTTTAAGGTCAGAAAAACCGCCTTTAAAACGATAGTTTATGTTATAATCAATTGCAGTGATTCAGATAAACATTTTCTTCGAGGGAGGAAAAACAAAGAACATGTCAAAATGACTATAAAATTCAGTTAATTAAGCATAAAAACAAAATCAACGTTTAAATAATTACAAAAAGAGTTTTTTTTACTTTTAAAAAAAATTAAAAAAAAATATTAATGAACATGCAAGAAAAGCAAATCGAGTGACATGGTTTTAAATTCATGCTGAACTTAGAGTGGAATATGATCATCCAGAAATATTTTGTCTGTAGAAAATTGGGAAAATTCCCGCTGTCCAATAATTGCTGTAATTTAAGTACGCCAAGAAAAGCTGTAGTGGACTTCACTGATAATAGCTTTCATTGAATTTAGACGATCTTGAACTTGCAAGTCTACTTCAGTTGAACCTCACATTTAAGTTTCAGCCGGGAACTAAATTTAACCTTGCCACTGGCATCCAATCAAAAAACTTTTGCTAGCTCCCATGGCTGCACGGAGTGGGGGAGGGAACTATGCCATACCCCCTGATGAAAAGCTATATTGCCAATCCTAGTACGGTAATATGTACGCTACGCTAATAAATGGACTTTCATGAGAAACAATTTGCTTCCGGATATTGCAAGCTAAAAATTATATCTATGATTGCTAAGTTAATAGGTATCTACTTATACAAGTTTAGAAAACATACTCAATTTCATGTGCTTATGATATAAATAAACACTATGTAAGTATATGTAGGTCAGATCCATGTACAGGGCGTTGTGATATTTATGAAAAGAATAAATTTCGATGGTAACCTGCTTAAATGCGATAAAGTCATATCCCTATTTACTCCTGATACACCCCCATTTTTTTGTTGACCCTTACTGGTTGAAGTGTAACTTTGGAGTCCATACGAACCGCTATGGGAAGCACTGCTTTAAATAGACGAAAATGATGAACATTGCAGATAAACAATGCACTGGTCATCATTTTTATGGCAATGATCTTTAGAAATTATTTATCAAATAAATTTGCAAATTTAGTACGAAACTTAATACAGTTATCTGGGAAAGTGAAAGGGAAAAAATGCATTTTATCATAGCGACGACAACGATAACTGCTTCAGCGCGATATTGATTTTAAAATCTTTTCTTCCTTAATGATGACATTCTCCCTATTTATTAATTTTCGCCATTCTGCTTCCCTTAAATTCTGATTTATTCGTTTGAATTAGATTGATCTTTGAAGAGTCTTTATCATCATTTTGAGCTGATAATACAGTTACCTGTCACTGTAATCCTTTGCTTTGTTTCATGTTTTGCCCATGAGATTTTACATGACAAAGTCTTTGTTCATATTTGAAAAATAGGGAGGGCAATGATTTATCTACACGTTTGAGAAATGATTCACGAAGGTGTCAGAATTTGTAGTAAGAAGACTGGAATATTTGAATACTAGGGAGCATTTTCTGCATATTTTACCAAAGAACATTTATTAGATTATGTAGGACATTATAGCGTATAGGATATTATAATAAAGTGCCTAAGTAACGAGAGAAACGAAGTGAGGCTTCTTAAATATATTTAAAATACTTTAATTATAGTTAACTGAGCATCCGTGTAAAAGACCTCGCAAAAAGAGCATCTAATCCTCTATTTGTGGAATTAATACTTTTAATATGTGCCAAGAATGCCTGATGTTTACCATTTCATGTGTTTAAACTGAAATATTGAAGCCGAGGTAGCCTAGTGGTTAGGACGTCCGATTTACAACCGGATAGTTGGGCGGTTGATGCCCGCTGAAGACCCCCATGTACCCTTGGGGATACGGGCATGTACTATCCGTGGATCTTGAAGTTCTGTGGCAGTTCCGATGGTACCAGAGGATCGAGAATTTCTCTTCCCTTAACTCTTAAATAAAAAAGGAAGGTGGCGTATTTGTGGTGGCACCCTCTGGTGTCATACGAATACATATTCTGCGCTTGATTCAAGTCATACTTCCACCGTTAGAGTTTTCATTCAAAACAGAGGGCGCTCCCGTACTGCCTTTTAGTTCCTGGTCGTTCTGCGAGGGGATATCCAAGTGGTATTTGCAACAACAACACCAAACTGAAATATTATAAAACCCATACACACTATGTAAATTCAAAATAAATAAATAAAGAAAGAAATCTTGTTTCTATATCGACTTGAATGAGTAACACTGATTGAAACTTAATTTATTTTGGCTTACTGTGATAACAATAAAAAAATTAATGATTTTGCGCAGCGGAGGTTTAAACCCGTAAATACATGAATCTCTGATCCAGAATACTGATAATAATAATAACAATAATAAGGACAACCGTAATAATAATAACAATAATAAGGATAAACCGTAATAATAATAACAATAACAATAAATAGGATAAACCGCAATAATAATAAAGTGGAATCCCATAACCATGACATCCAAGGGACCGTGAAAGTATTTCGTTGTAATGGAATATACGTTATCCTAATGGCATTTAAAGAAAAACTGATCATTTACTTCGTTATAGCGAATATTTCATTGCATTGATATTCGCTATAAAGAAATTGCATTGTATTTATTCTTAATGTTTTTAAATTCACTCTTTTTTATTCAAACCCTTTTTCAGTTGCTATTGCAGTATAATTTAAGCAAATTCGTAATCGCATTAAAAATTTTCAGCAAAGAAAAAATTTCATGTAATTTATTATCAGCAGTTTTGTCTTTAAAACATTTATTGTTTCTAATTCGTAACCTATGAGTCAAATGACTTGTGACAGAGAATTTCGTAAATTTGCATTAAAATATGCTATTTTATAATTCAAGATATTCCAAGTATTTTAAATAAATTTACGAAGATAAAATATATTTTTTGAATTTCTTTTTATCACCCCAACTTAATCTAAGGGTAAAACAAGCCGATGTTTATTGATTAAATTACATAGAAGACAAATGTAAATTCTAATTGTTTGACACATTCCAGCATAAGTAATTATTGTCATAAATCCTCCGATGCCAAAGCCCTCCGCAACATTTCGCACTGATCCAAAAATTAATTCTTTGCTCATACCAAAATTAATTAAGGTTGTGACAAACCTTTGTCATTAAGATTTTCACTAGGCTATCTTTCCGATTGCACATACTCATTACAAAGTTGCAGTGACCCTTTGTGTAATGCGAAGTGCTCAGCTCGTTTTGCTTCAGGCTTCTCTGATATTTGTCACAAAGAGGAAAACCATAAAATGCTTTCTGCCACACTGTAAAAGAATGCCTTAAGTGAAATATTCTGGGAATTTGCATTCAAAAATCACAATTGTTTAAATCAATTGCTTTGGTAAGAAAAGCAATTAAAATTCTTTCATTAAGCAGTTGTGCTTAATGAATAAATTGCAAAAGACATTTTCAGTAAATATCTTCAAAGGAATACTTATTATGTTTGTCCAATAGTATCTGTTAAATTACTGCAAAGAATTTTTGAAGGACGAGGAAAGTATTAGGCACTAATTATCACAAAATATGTGCTGCAAATTTGGAGTTTGACAACCTTTTTACTCGACAGATATATCTAATTCGACAGAGACTCTAATCAGAGTTCCTCTATAGGACCGTTTATAAATGATGTCACGCTTTTTCCCATATTTTTGACCACCTCCCCCCTTTGTCACAAAATGTCACACTTCAACATACCCTCTCCCCCTTCGTCACATGTCACGCTATGTTGCATAAGCATTAATGTCACGCTTCTTGTTACGCCCTCCCTCCCCTTGTCACACTTTGTCACAATTTCACGAAACCCCCTTCCCCCTTGAAGCATGACATTATTTATAAATGATCCCTATACGAATATGAAAAAAGAAAATAAAATAAGTGAAGCACTTTGAAATATAGAACTGTAGCTTTTGAGTAAGTTTAATTTAAAATGTTTTCTTTTATTTAACTATTTTTGTGGCATAATTTTTCAGTTATAGTTTAAGAGCGTAATATGATAATTTTTAACATATATATTTCTTCCTAAGCGAAAGATACATCACTTTATTAACAAAAATAGTTGTGTACATTAGGAATGCACCGAATAATGGGCAGTAATCCGTAATCGGCCAGTTTTTGACGATTAATCGGCGAAATGTTTTTTAATAAAATTATTTTTTGTTCGACAAAATCAAGAAACCATGCTTAATAAATTGATTAACAATAAGCAAGGGTGCCCTCTCTCAAAGAGCTATGGTGCACCTCCAGAAGATATCTAAGAAAATATGAAAGTAACATTTATAGCAAAAAAAAAAAAAAAACATAAAAGTATAGAAGACATAACAAAGGGAATGGAAATTTACAACACCACTGTTTAAATTGATTTTACAACCATCCCTCCCCAAAATTTCCAATGGTGCAATCTCTGCCTTGACTCTGTCTCTCGTGGGTTTCACTGCAAAAAATGTAATTTTCTGTAACACAAAATGTCATGTAAATAAACACATATACATTGTTTCTCAAGATGGGAATTTGCCTATCCTGAATTTTCAAAATAACAGACCTAGTTGTCACACATGAAAATAAAAAATCCTACTTCGTAAAAGGAAAAAAAAAAAAAAAAACAGCTTACGGTACAAAATATACATTTCTATATGGTCTTCGAAATAAAAAAATACTATTTAAAAGTCTTATTTTTTCTAAAACAGACATTTCATCTGGTTAGCTGTTTTATTTGTCAAAACTAAATTTTTTTTTCGAACTGTAATTTTTGAAGCAGTAATTTCCAACCATCGCTCCCACGACTCATAAATAAATTATCTCAAGAAAAACGCTTTAGTTTAAATCAAAACCTATTCCGTGTGAAAACAGAATCCAAAATCCGAAATCCAAAAGAATATCCTGTCAAAAATCTACGTCGAGCACATTTGTTTTTTATGATCGACATGCAATCAGTTAGAAGAGTAACTGAAAATCTATTAAATGCGGAAGAAAAGGTAGTCCATAAATTTTCATCACAAAGAGTTTTCCAGGATCTACGTAAGATAACAATTTTATTAAAATATATTTCTTTTTGTTGGACGTTTTGCTATGTCTCTTCAATATTTAGGAATGAATTTTAATAATATTTTGCACCTTGAAATAAAACTCGTTAAACAGAAATTCTTTTATAACTGTACAAATTTTGAATTATTTTATAAATTCTGCAAATGTAGGAATGAATGTTATGTTCTAACTTCTTGAATTTATTCTCATTCAATAAAGAGACGGCATGTTAAAATGAGGCAAAACGCTTCTGGTTTGATTTCATACACCGTACACATACCTACTAACCTTGATGATGTACACAAAATTTTGTACTGAAGCGTACATTTTGTAATCTTTATAAAGATTTTGTGCACAAATTTGGTGTGCGACGAAGTTGGGTAATATATTTTTCAATCTCGAAATTCGTTCGGAAAATTATCCTATCTCACTTCTTATTCTCTTTTCTATCTCACTTCCTATCTCACTGAACTTCTCTAAACTTTTAATAACCCTCTTTTTAAAAAAGAATTTTTAACAATTTTTAAACACAATTGCCAAAAACTGTCCAAATATTTTTTCAAAAAACTTAACAGCAAAAAGCTTTAAATTCTTTTTAAATAACACATTAAAAGAAGGTGACCGAAAACTTTTTTCAGAAGCAGAACAATTTACGGTTTCAAACACTGTTTTAGAATATCCACACTGACAGCATTTAGAATTTCAAACTCTATGCTGATTAATTGCAAACTATTCATTCTTTGAAAATAAATATATTTTGTTGAGAACATTTCTCTCACGTGTGAATTACTTCTGTGACAGCTACTTCGAGCATAACTTATTTCATGCTTGTCAAAAATATTTATTCTACAGAGTTTCCATGATGTCACATTTCGAAATGTTTTTACTCTTGAATCTTCTTGTCTGGAGATCTCTCTAAGGGGGCAATTTGAATTGCAAAAATGTTAAACTTCATTACTCGGTGATAAATAATTTGTTTCTTGAACCTAAGAGCAACACTATTTTCGTTCTAAGAAAAGTACACGAATTATAATTTCATAGAACCTAAAATCAATTTTTGGTAAACGTGTTCTCTTTTTTAGATAAACTCTACGTACATAACTGGATACAATGTGTTAAGGTATTAATAAGTATTTTTTTCTTAATATTTCTTTTGAGAATTGAATAATTTAAGCATTAAAAAACAAAGTTATCAACATTATTACTGTTATTAAAGAAACTTTTCAAAAAGAAAATTAAATTGTTTTTATTTTTATTATTATTTTTTATATCTAATGGGATGTTGTTGGCTTCTGCAAATTGCAGACTAAGAGCGTTTCTCGGAGATTGGTACCATCTTTGTCAGGGGCAACACATAGAGTGTGTTACCATCGTCACATGAGAATTTTGACGTCCAGTTTCTCCACCTGAAAGGATGAGCACCCGGACTCTGTTGGTGCGAAATTGCACTAGGAATTTAATTTAGCCGAGAGCCAAATGGCTACTCAAGGGATCTTTAACATGCCTCATAACTACATTGGCTCATATGATTTTCTGCATCTTAAAAATCCCCCGATACCAGGCTCGATCCCCTGGGGCGTACGAGTCCCGCCCCTACCACGACGCCAACGTGCCAGCGTCATTCTTTTTATAGTAATGTTTAAAATGTCACAGCAGAATCAGGCCCTTTTAGAATCAGGCACCATGAGAGTTCTGCTTCTTAGCATCCGTCATCTCAAACCTTTTTCTGCATTGAAAAGGAGCTTCCCTGTAAACCGAAACACGTGCATACAAATGCTTTATTTTATCATTATTTGTTTATAAATGATTATTTCTTATTTATTTTCCCACAAAGGGGAACGTGTTTTTTTCCCCCGAGTATCATTTGAACACTTTCTGTTTGTACACCATTTTCAATGTTTAACAGGATGATAATTTCTAATTTACTTCTGCCTAGCACGTTACGCTGATTGAACTTATCGGTCGAATATTCAAGTAACTGTGTTCTATTTTTAAACTTTTATTGTATCTATGGAAGTGAAGCAATACATTGAAAAGTTTATTTTTGTAAGTAGAAACAGTATCTTTATGTACTGGAATATTTATGAAATAAAATCGTGTTGAAGACAGGATGACAAGGATATTACCAAAACACTATTTCTGGATGATTCATGATATGGGCAAATTTAAAAAAACATCTGGTATCAAATATAGTTGTTGTTGAAAGTACTAATTAAACATAACTTTTAAATTCCATGCCAAGGAAAACACAATGTAGAGTTCGGTTATACGACGTTTTAGTGTAGATTTTTGGTTTTTGCAAGAAGGGCAGATCGATTATACGACGTTATCGTTTATACGACGGTTTTCGATAGTCCGTTTGGAGTCGTGTTCACGATTATGGCTTACCGAATAAAATCTTCGTTTTTTGATGAACCTTTTGTGATTGAAAAGTGTAGAATCCCTGATTTACAAACAGTGTTTAATAGTACACCAAATTAATGAAATTTGCCTTTCTGTTTATTTTAAAAGCATATTTCTTGCATGAGTTCATTAATGTGTACAATTTTCATGAAATAAAAGCTTTTAATGCGATCATTGCTATTGTAAACGACTTGACAAATGTATGCAATGCAATTTTCTTATCGTTAGCATTTCACAACGGCAATTTTACATGAAGAAATTTGAGTCTCGAGCTAAATAAATTAAAAAAATGGTACATCCCTTTGAGAAAAGTTAGCGTAGAAAAATCTTTAAACTCTGCCACCTTTACTAAATAAAACTACATTAGCTATTGGGTTTCTCCAGCTCCAGTAAAATTCAATTTGGCTTGAAGTGGAAATCTTACAACATACAAAGTTTGTAGACATGCTTCGTTACGTAGAAATGAAACAACTTTGAATGCATTATTCATGCTTGAGATAACTGTTGTTTAAAGTATACACGTTTATTTGTACCAAATGAAATAAATGTATGCAGATCGAAGGAATTTGTAAAACTGAAGTATAAATTTTAAGTTTACATTTTTAGCTCATGTAAAAAATAAAATAAAATAAATGAATAACATTATTACATAAAACTTCTGGTAAACGAAAATCCGAAAACATGGTGTTATTTATAAAACTATCCAAGTTTAACATTAAGATGATATCATAAATATGAGGCATTTAATCTTTAAATTTAAGTTTGATTTCCTTCTAAGCATGTAGGCAAATGGCTGCATAAATTTAACCTCTCAAGGCTTTTTTTTTTATTTTAGTGACGTAGAAAAGTTTACTATAATACAAGGGAAACGATGGAAAAGTTTACTATAACACAAGCTAAATCTACAGAATCTTTTACATTTTTTTTTCGAGAGGAAACTTCTTGGATGTAAAAGTATATACTTAGACACGCAGGTTTTGATCAATATAAAAACGTAGGCATGAATCAAATGAAAGTAAAAATTTTTTCTTGTTTTTATTTAAAAATATTAATTCATAAATGAATTTTGAAGTTTGAGGACAGTGACGACTATCACTTGCGCTTACCGAGAAGGCGTTAATGATTCGAGATGCATGAAAAATAGCTATAATTGTAGGAGCAAAAACTGCTATATAATTAATCAATTGCGAGTTAGATGTCCATAGAGGTCATGTAGCACATAGGTAATCCAATATCTAATGCAAAAATGCTGCATACTTGAGTCGGTAGATAGTCACATGGGTTATTTTAAAATGCAAGATATTTGTGCCATTTTAAAAATACAACACATTGACACTGAATGCAATAATAAGCAAAGAGGACACCGTTGAGTAGTGAATTATTACAACACGCAATGATCGCATTAAGAAAAGGAGTTAGGAGTTTTCTATTGCTGATGTAGTCAAGTAATATAATGCATTATGTCAATACATTAAAGTCTACATGGATACAGCTTCAGATTTGTAGGTTTGCACTTATTTCTGACATAAAGCGTCCTGCTTCGAAGCCATGTTTTTATATAGAATGAAAGAACTTGCATGAAAAACTTTAAACCATTCCAACTTTCGATAGTCTTTCGAGATTTAGTTTCTAGATATGAGAAACAAAGTGCTACAGCTTGCACACGCTTCATTCCACATGCTATTTCTAATAGCCTTAAACACATGTAACAAACCACAGTAGCACCATGCGCTATCAAAGATTTAGTAAAAGCCCGCTGGTCCTGCTGTTCTACCTATCTATCTATCCTTCTTCTTTTTTCTTTTTATTATGTGGTATCATTTTAATTAAATATCGAGTCAGGCATCTCGCAACGTCCAATTAAAGAAAAATACTTATTGCATATAGATTGTTGGACATAATTTTAGTTTAAAAGTGTTACCTTGAAAATATGTGACCACTTTGGCATTTTTAGCAAATAGCTAAAGAGTGCTTCCGTTTTGTTGGTTGGCATTTAAATGTGAAGTAAACTCTTGCATGAAAAACGCATCAGTTATCATTAGAATTTTGCTCACCACTTTTGTCAAAAAAGACTTTTTGGCAGTAGGAACAAACATATTGGTAAGAATGATATTTTCTGTTTGGTTAGAAAGCATAAAGCAAGTAAGAGTTAATAAGTGCAAGAATACTGTGTAGGTACGACTCATTAATAGGTTAGTTACTTTTCAAAATTTATTCAAACGTATAAGCATGGGACTGAAATATGAAAGAGACAATGTCCATTCTCTAAATACTGAAACGATATTAGTTAAAATGTCTTTAAAAACATTAAAATTAAGTACGGGTAATATTTAAATATAATTTAATTTATTTGTACCTAAATGTGTTACATTAATTACAGATTGTGCTTAATAACAATTCTTTGATTATCATTATCACAGATCTAGCTTAGTTATACATTTGTAGAATGTCCCAAATATAATCATTTGTATTTTCAATGCACCCTCCTCCCCATATTTTTACTGTACCTCAAGGGTTGAATGATATAACTTCAGCTGACAAAATCCAAATCTATACAATGACGAGTGAAACATATTCTTTTATATTCTGATTCCTTAAGTTTTAACAATAATTTCAAAAAGTAAAAAAAAAAAAAAAAAAAATCCTAGTAACTAACAACTTCTTTACAAGAACTGTTGCCTAGTAAATAATATTTCCCTTATAAATGTTCAACTCTTTCATCATATTAAATGCTGTTTAAAAATTATTTCATATAGCAAGTTGTCATGCCTCTGTGTTATATACAACAAATTTCAGGTTTACACTATTGATTTTTTTTTCAATAAACTTGTAAGTAACACAATATTCGAAACACCATAGTTCGATAATAGTTTAAGCTCAACGTGTATTGGTTTATCATTATTTAATATGAATTTTCAGAACTTATATATTCTAACTGATGGTTATTTTTAACTGACTTGCAACAGGAGGACGGTTATCAATTCATACCCCATTTATGTTTTGTTTGTCCATAGATAACCTCTCGCTGGATGAACCGATTTTGATGACTCTTTTTTTAAATCGATCAAGGATGGTTTCCCATAAGTTCCGTAACTTAGTTTTGCCATATTCAATAATTAGAAAATAGTTATGGGTGAAAATTTAATCATTTTTTATCCATAACTTTTGATTAAATGAACCGGTTTTAATAATTTTTTTTAACCGATAGGGAGTCATTTATAAAACATCTCATATTGTACATCGATTTGACTACTATTGTTCATTAGCAAGAGCGTTTTGGGTGAAAAAAAAGGTATTTTTGTTTTAATTGGAAAGGCTTGGCTTGATGTATCTTTGTTCTGTAAATTAGTAATAAATCCAAATCCGCCAAGAGTCTTGTCGATGTTGTTTAAAGAATGAATTTATTTGTAGCGCAAGTTTTTATTTTAAGTCGACTCTATTTTTTTCTTCCAAAAGTTAGTAAACTCCGTTTTTTAGGGAAATAAAAAGTAAGGGAATTATTTCAGCAAACATGTAATGGAACCATGTATATATATATACATGTATGTATTGTATATATATATATATATATATATATATACACTGGTGTGCAAAACTTAAACAACAGGTGTTTATTTTGCCATAACTCCTCAAAAAATCATCTGAAAGACATGAAATTTAGAAATGAGCATTTTTGTACTTAAAGGATAAAGCATGACTGTGTAAAAATGAATACATTTCATACAATGTGGAATCAAACAAAAGTAGGCTTTATTAAACTCATAATATCGTTACACATGATTGTCTATCCAAGAGGAAGAAAATCACGCAGATGTTCCTTAGTATGGGATATGTTCTTCCCGTGCTGCAATGATTGCTTCACATCGTCTCCTCATACTCAGCACCAGATTGTCCATCAGTTCTTGGGGTAAGAGTGACCGTTCCTCAATCAGTATTCATTTCAATTCTTGGGTGTTCCCAGGAGGATGTAATCGTGCCGCAATGCGTCTCCGTAAAGCATCCCACACGTACTCAATAGGATTTAAATCAGGGGAGTACGCTGGCCAATCCATTCGAATGATATCTTCACTTTCCAGTAGCTGCTGAATAGATTTTGTTCGATGTGGGTGTGCATTATCATCCATAGAAAGGAAGTTTGGTCTAATGGCACCTCAGAACAGACGCACATGGGAAAGGAGTAACTCCTGACAATAGCGAACTCCTGTTACAGAACTTCTGTCGAAAATGTGGAACTCAGTCCGCCCGTTCAACGTCTCTTTCTACGATGTAACCGAGATGAAACCGTGTATCGACCTCTCTCCAAATCAACTGGCGTCCAGAATCTCTTGTGGTAATGAAGCGACTCTTATCCGTAAAGAGGACATGACTCCACTGATGAGAGGTCCAGTTTTTGTGCTCCTTGCACTATTATAAACGCCGGTGCCGATGGCCTGCTGTCAATGGGATACAGCGCTTAGGGCGACAAGCAAATAGGCTACCTTTGTGAAGGCGTCTGTCCCCAGTAAACAGTGACACTTGCTGCCCCGCTGCTGTACACAGTTGCTGATCAATGACGCTTGCTGACTGGTTCTGGGTTCTTTTCGCCTGCAGAACGATATATCGTTCATCCACTGCAGTTGTTACCTTGGGGCGGCCACCGCCAACCTTTTTGACAGCTGTACCTGTAGTTCAAAAGGCTTTTCAAGTGCGAGAAACGACGCTTTTATTGATTCCGAACTCTTCAGCTACACTGGTCCCACTGCAACCTCCTTCAACTTTCCGATCGTTCTTCCACGTGTGAAGTCGTCCATATGATTTATACCAGCCATAGTTCATGAAAAAACTCACTTGCACCTACAGGGAATGTCTTTAATTGCATTTCCATCCTCCCTTTTTTTGTACTCTTAAGGTGCGCGCGCCAACAGCACGCGTTTTGCATACGCTCACATTTCCTCTAACGCTTTGTTCTTGATATTTGCATCCGCATGACCTTTCTACTGAATTACATGTTCATTGTACTAATCGCAAGAACTCTTTTTCTGCAATTTCATAGCTATCTGCTTAAAACTTACATTGTTGCTAAAGTTTTGCACGCCAGTGTATATAGAGTGTGTCAACGAATTTTTAAGACTAGGTTTATAAAATAAAATAAGAACTGTTAATTTTTATTTTCACGTAGTTTTATTCAAAAAAAGCTCCTTCGGCTTCAATGCATTTGTTACAGCATTTTAACAGCGATTCAAATGTGTGTTCGGGCTCCCATTGTGGGACTGTCTCCAAAGCTCGCGTTAAAGCTGTTTGTATATTGTCAGTGTCATCAAAGTAAAAAATAAATAAATAACTGAACTGAGGTTTGAGCAGTGGATCAATTGATAGTTAAGGAGTTTCACGTATGCTCGATAATACAGATGGCGCCACTGTGTGCTTAGTTCCAGCTGTAGTCTTAAAAATACTTTGACTCACTGTGTACAAACCGTTTCGACGCGAGCTTTGGAGGCAGTCCCACAATGTGAGCTGAAACAGGCAGTCGAATCGTTGTTAAACCGCTGTAAAAAAAGTATGGAAGCCGAAAGAGCTCATTTTCAATAAAAATACTTAAAAAAACATAATTTCTAGTTTTTATTTTATTTTATAAACCTAGTCTTAAAAATTCGTTGGCACACTGTGGGGCCAACGAATATATATATATTGGCTTAAAGAATTATTGATTTTTATTTTTTGAGTCACAGTCGGGTGAAAGGAATTTTTATGTAAATTTAAAAAACTTTGTTATCGTTTGGTGAAAACTCGAAGAATTTTCAACAAAATTACTTCAGAACGGATACACTTAATTTCAATCTTTCAGAAAGTCTTTATTAACTTGGTGATCGTTGTAAAAAATTGACAGTTAATCTATTTGATTTAAATATAGATTTTACTGCCTTCACATAGAAGAAATATATGAGGGTAATAACTCATTTCCATACGAGTGCACCAAAATACCGTTGTTTGGCAATGTTTTTTTAATAGTTCCATTTGAAATCTTTTAAATCTATGATTCCAGATGGAAAATGTGCTGTTCGGTTTAAGTTTTCGTTCTGAGATGAAAGATAACAATGACATCCTGGATAAAAGCCAAGATGTGCTCTCAGATAAATATGGTTCATGCCAGCATGCAATGTTTCGAAAATGGTTCGTAGTGTACTTCAGAAAAAAACGAATTCCTTTTCTTACATTCTGCCTCTAGACTTAAATTGAAAGTTATCCGCGGTGCATTTATATGGTTCGTATTTACTGAAATAAGCAGCAGTTGTCTTATTTATAAAGAGTTACAGAGCATTACAACTCAAAAGAATAAACATTCAAGAAAACGCTATTTACTGAATCGAACATAAGGCACGTAGAAGCAAAGGGGTGTATGTGGCAAAATTGAAAATGTGGAGATAACTCGTGCAAATGATAGAAAAAGCAACATTTTATATTGTGTCAAGAGATGTTAGTGATTTCTCTAACAGGTGCTCCGCCCCAACGTGAGTTATAAAAAAAATAAGATTAAAGGTTCCATGAGATCCAAACTTTGAGCACGTTTTTCTCGGAGTACCTTTTTGGTCACCTACGTCATTTTGCTTCTCATTGCCTCATACGTAATTTTATTAATATATTTAAAATGGTTTCAACTGCTATTTTGAATCCTTCAAAAATTTTCAAATAAATGAATAAATAAAATGTACACATTTATTTTGCAACAAGACTAAACAGAGCACGAATCATTTTGGCTATCCTTTTCTAGCTTTTCTTCAAATCCACATTATATATATATATATATTTTGCCGGCAGGGTGGCGTAGTGGTAAGGCACTGGCCTCGTACGCCCTAGTTCACAGGATCAAATCTGGCCCAAGTCGGTTGATTTACAAGATTAAGAAAATCGTTTGCGCCCGTGTCGTATGATTATGCGGAATATTAAAGATCCCTTCAGTCTCTGTTTAGCCTGGATACTCTCTGATAAATTAAATTTCTAGTGCAGTTTTGTATCACTTAGAGTTTCGGTGCCATTATCTAGGAGGAAACTGAACATCAAAAGTTCTCAAGTGGTAATGGCATCCGCGGATAGTGGTGCTACTTGAAAGATTGGATGCCAGTTTCCGGGGAAGGCACTATTTCTGCAAAGGTTAGTGTCCATACGCAGCCCCATAAGAAAGAAAAAACATCATTATATATATATATATATATATAAAACAATAATAGATAGTAAGAGTATGAAAGGTTCAAAATATTATTTGTAGCTGATTTCATGTTTTCCAAGTTTTAAACATAATTTATTCCGTTATTTACTTATTTCAAAATAATATTGCGTAAATAAAAGATTTTAACCAATACGTTCAAGTTTTGTGATTTGTTTTGACAAGTGTTTAAATTCATTGTTGCGGAGTAAATAACACTGATAATGGTAGTAGGGGAAACCAGTACAGAAGCGCATACCTGGGTAAAATCGTATAATGCTATTAATTTCCGTAATTAATTGGAATTCAGGTCTTATAAGACGCAGAAGAGCAACTACGGACCGTTCATAAATGATGTCACGCTTTTTTTCCACATATTTGACCCCCTATCCCCCTCCGTCGCAAAATGTCACACTTCAACGGACTCCCCTCCTCCCTTTGTCACATTTCACGCTATGTTGCATAAGCAGGGATGTCACACTTCTTGCTACTCCCTCCCTCCTCGAATCGTGACATCATTTATGATTGATCCTCTACCTGGAAGACAAGTTGGTTAAACACTCAACGCATTTGCCCGTGTCTGATACGGGCGAAAGTTACCGGAAATTTTGCCCACGCCCGTGCGTCATTTTATTTCTAATGCCCGGTAGAGATCCGTTTACTCTTTGTTTGTATAATACATTTTGTCTATGTAACTTTTACCCCACTCCCCCGCTCCCTAGTCACCCCCCACAATCTGAAATTGCAAAGAATAACTTACAATATACTAGTTTTTCAGTTAAAAAACTCGTACTTTAAGGGGTTAAGATATTGCTGTCACTCGTGCATCCGTCAAAAAAAAAAAAAAAAATCATTTACTGACTGGTTTTATAGCCAGTCACGATCTTATTTTTAAATATTTCACAGCTAGATGTGTGTATTATAAAGAATTTTCAGGTAAACAACACAATGAAGAGTTTGAAACCCATGTATCTTAAATACTTCCTTAGACAACAGCGGATGAAGCTGATTTTTACTTAAAGCAATTACTGGTTTTTATGCTTCGGAACCAAAGATCATTGAAGACGTCCAGAGCCCACAGGGAACTGCAGTGCCAACGCTGATGAATAAATGTATATGGTAATAAGTTTTAGTTCATATTCTCTCATCAACTTAAGATTTTAACATTCAACTGATTTTAAAAATTTTTAAAATATTGAACTCATTATATTTCAATGAATTACACAAAAGAAACTTTCGAAGCTTATATGTTGGCACTGGTTTCTGAAAGCATATTAATTACTTTAAAGATGAAATGACGTTTCAAATGCTTTTAAGTTTCCCTCGTTGATTAAATTTAATACACAACAAATTAGGAAAAGTATTCGAAGAAAATGTAGTCACGACATCACTTATAATTTGTATAAGAATTAATCAGTTGAAATCTTCATACGTTTTATTATTATTTTTAGAGACATAGATACGCCCGTTCTGGGTTGTTTTGTAATTTGCGAAAACGGGTTCCTTAAAACTTATTGCAAAAAGTTGAAAGCATTTTCTAATATTTTCCTATTTGAATAATTTATGTACAAATAAAATCTCTGAAAGTCCATTAATATTTATGAATTAGTAAATTTAAAATATACGATTAAAGAAATATACTCGCTGGATGTAACTTACTCCCCCTTTAACATACCATCCATAATAATTGAAAACCCTGCATCGTGACATTTCCTCTGGTTAACATGTATTTTCTTTTTGGGAAAAATTATTTCAGTGATTTTTTCCTCATATACCTTTGTCATTGAAAACAAATTTTTATTAAGGTGTTGTCTTTCAATTTTCGGTGAAAAAAACTTAATTTTTTGCATGCAGAGAAGGCCGTTGTGAAACCTCCGAACAACGGCCACTTCCTGGACCAGTGAATTCTGGCTGTTATTTTGAGGTGGCCGCTATTCTTAGTGTCTGAAGTTTAACAAAAAAAAAAAAAAAAAATTGATGGATCGAGCAATCAAAACTAAACTTAAATACGCATTTTTAATGCTTTACAAAAATTAGACGCTTTTTAAATGCACGAAAAAGAATATGTTTTCACTTATTTGTCAGAAAGCCCTTTCGTATTTTTTATCGTCTTCTTTATCTTTTATTATTATTTTATCACATTAGTTGTACTTTTTTACATTCGTTAAACAGTAGCAGTAAATAAGCCGTGCTCTTTTACTTTGAGAGAGAATGTTTGAATATTTTGTCTTCAATTTTTGTGTTAAATGCCAAGCTTAAAAAGGGGTTCACGTAGCAGTAGATCAAAGCATACTAAGGCACAAATTAAAAAAACAACCAGAAGTCTATAAATTGTCCAACATTTTGTCTACATATGAGGTATATGCAAATGAAGCCAGGCAACATCACCTGTAAATGGTATGTGTGCGTGTGAAACTCGGTGTGATGGTTGTTGTCCAGTTTTGAGCTGTAAGTAAAATGTTAATTTTTAAACAAGTGCTGTTCTTTGAAGTATATAAAGACAGATATTCTCACAAATATATTATCAAGAACTTCAACAGTTTTCTTTTCTTTTTACTTGAATAATACATATTTCCCATATGAGAATATTTTCCTTTTAATTAGCTGTCATGCTACAATTAATTGTTTTATTTTTATATTTTTAGCGCATTAATGTTTTTCTAATGGCCGTTGAACAATAAAGCTCCTTTTTCAATCCTCATCAATCAGCTGACTAAATGACAGTGACTTTCCTTTCTCGATATTCGTTCAATGAAAATGACCGCTGTCCTGTTACAGAACGAGATTTAACAGATCAGAAGTCTGAAGGACCATTCAGACATGAAGGTGTCATAAAGCTCCCACCAAAACGCAGGACAACCATTTCTTCAAGATAAAAGACTGATAAAGATTCTCAGGGAGCAACAGCAGAAAGAGATAACGCAATTCTTGGGGGAGAGAGAGGTCTCTGTAGGGGGGGGGGGCAACAGATATATTATCATCTCTGTAGAACAAATATATTATCAAGAAATTCAACAGTTTTCTTTCTTTTTACTTGAATGATACAGATTTCCCCTTTGAGAATATTTTCCTTTTTAATTAGCTGTCCTGCTATAATTAATTGATTTTTTAAAATTATTTTTAGCGCATTAGGTTTTTTCTAATGGCCGCTGAACAAGATAAAAACATTTTAAACCTATAATAAAAAATAATTTCACGTTAAGAAAGCTCCCTGTCACATTGAAAAAGGATTCCAAGCAATCCCGAAACATATGTCTGCATTTTAATGCTTATTTGTGCTTTCTTAACGTGAAATTATTTTTTATTAGTTTACTTCCACAAAGTTAAATTATTATTATTTTAAACCTGTTTTGTTGATTTTCTTTTATAATGCAGCGGTTCATCAGTTGACGGGGCTATTTTTAGTGCCTGTTTACTTTATTTTTAGCAGCCGTTCATCATTATTCGGAGGTTTCGTTCTTCAGAGGTTGAGGCTAATGCTATTTCGGCGGTGATCGGCCGGGAATACAGGCTAGTGAACGTTCTTTAGAAGTTTCCGTTGTTCAGAGGGGACCAATAAGGGTGGTTTCACTGTAAATCATACTAGTAATCTCATCATCTTGAATGAAATTGATTGAAATATTTTAATCAAGTATTCTTTTCCTTTCTCTTATCGATGTTTAAATAAAAAACCATATTTTATAAAACCATTAATATGCAATTGAACTTAAGATTGGTATTTCTAAGGAGTACTTTTTTTTGTTGAAATAAATGTCATAAAATATCGATAAAGTATAATCAATCTTCTTCACAACTTCTTAAGTCACAGTTTTTTTTTTCTTCGTATCTTGCGTTTAGAAGTAGCACTAAAAATTCAATTTCACTTATCGATTAAATTCTTTTTAACTGTTCAAGATAAATGTTTTTTTTTTTAAATCTCAGTTTCTTACTTTTTTGCAGTATTTGCCATGATTTTATCTCTATTCTCCTCAAAAAAAATAGGACACATAATGTGTAGTTGATTATACAAATGTCTTACATTAATTGGTACAGTATTTTTAATAAATGTATCAAATCGTATGAGTATCGTTTGCTTCATTGTGACTGCGATATTTTATGCGTCTGTATTTAAACTTTCGGTCATTACAGCAGGACATAAATAACATCACTCAAAGGAAGTTTCCATTGTTGAAGATGACTATAGTTTGAGAAGCTATGCATCAGAAACATCTTTTCAAAACACCCCCCACAAAAATGTCAATATAAATACTAATAAAGTATGGGTCCTAAAGCTTTTATAGGAAGACTGTAAGGAATTCACAAATGATAGTCTTTTTGTTTCACTTTAACCCCTTGCCTTACCATTTAGCTCGACCAAACTCGGGAGTAATCGGTAGTCGTCGAAACGCAGTAACCGCACAGCACTGATGCTCAAGAAATGTCGTAATACGAGCTGAAATGTAAACACCAGTGATACCTGATGTGTAGTTAGTTTTACGCATTACTGCTATTGAGGTATCAGACTTTAATCCTTTTCCTTTTACACATAATATAAATTTATTATGAATACACAATAAGTAAGTTATTACGAACAAACAATATTTCAGTAAAAATTGAAGCGTCTTCAAATGTAATTTCGTCCTTAGGAATGTACTAATGAATTGCGTAAAAATAAATATAGAATTCTCTAAACGAAAAGTCCAATCATAAAAAATGTCCACGTGACTATCTATTGAAGAGTCTGACTCCTGATATTCATGTTTGCCCCGATTATCCTTGCACGAGCCTGACTCGTGATATTCATGTTTGTGTTAAAAGTTTCATCATGATTCAGACTCGTTAAAGTATTGCAAGGGGTTAATGATGGTACAACGTTTCCATTTGGTGGAAAAGCTGGAGCGTGATCTCCTTTTTATATTTTTAGATATGTCCTTTCTCTCTATTCTGAAAAATAGAGGCGTATGAATCTGGATGCGAAGAAACAATGCGCAAGGTGCTTGATTGTTTGGCAAAGTTGGTGTGGGAATATGTTATCAATGCTAATGATATGAAAATTTGTCTTCCAAAAGACGTAATCATGATCAGTGTAGAGAAAGGAGCTCATGTGTATTCAACAAACTTTTTGAAGACATCTACGGCTTAAAGTACATAATTTTGGAGCGCTTTAAATAAACTAAAAATGACGCGTTGAATGGTGTTTACAATCAAACAATGCTTACTAATTTTAATTTTAAATAAAATGCCTCGTTTGATTCCTATTGAATATCAATATTTACTAAAATACTGAATTATAGGGAGAAAACAATTTTTCGGAACTGCTTCCAGTTATCCATTTTAAGTTTAATTCAGAGTTGGGGAAATTTTAACCACACATTGGGGCAGGAAGATTAATATCGATTAATCTCTAGGTAATTAAAATGTTAATTAAGCTTTCGAGGAAAACCTCCACGAGATGAATAATCTGCAAATAATATTTTGTTATAAACAAAATAATAGCGCTGATACATAGTTAGACGTTTATATATTCGTTAATTAATTTGCTTTTCAGAGTGTAGAAGTAAACAACTAAAGCACACTTTACTATAGCGTAAGTAATTAGTCTTTTTGCTAATTCACTTTAATTAATTTATTTTTCTATGCTTTTACTCATAGACGTAGTTTAAACCCTTATTGGGAAAATGTTTGTGTCTCTAAATATAACAATGTATGTTTAAACTGGATGTTGAGCTCTGTGTTCAAAACAATTTTATTCAGTCCTTCGTTATTCCGTATTAATGCGTGATGTAGTAATTATACCAGTTTAAGGATGCGAGTTGATGATCAGAAACAAGCAAAAGCTCCCGAGCGTAAAATATAAAATTCAATTAAAAATAATTGCTAATTATAAGAAATTCCTATAAAAAAACTTTTTATAATGATAAAACATGGAAATAAAAATCTGCTTTTATTAGGTAAAATCATCAAGTATTTTTAAATTATGGCATTCCTCAGTGCATTTTATTCGTATAATACCGCAATGTTAGCATTATTTTCTCTCATATGGTATTTTTATTACTCATAAGACAAGTTTAATTTGAAGAAATCTGAACGTGGGGAGTTTGATAGTGTCATTAGTTTTAATTATATTTCCGCATTCAGGAAAGTTAACATTTAATTCGCTGCTTTTTGCATTTTTAAAGTAATGCCTTAATTAATTATTATTTTTATTAAAGAAATCAATTCCATTTTAATTCAGAAGAAAAATAAATCATAAATACATTTTTTATGCGTAGCTTTTGTACTAATTTAGTAGAAAATCTAGTTTTGTTAAAAGATACTAAAGTTGCACACCACTAACTAAGACAAAATAATTTCAGGGTATTCTAAGCATTTATACATTAAATGTATATTCCTCATAAAATGCGATGCGCACTATGAACATGTATGTTTATCAGGTCTGCTTAAAGTAATTAAAATCACCTTAAGATACGAAGGTTACAAAATTCCATGATTTTTCCAAAATGTCCACAGCTGTGAATAACAGACGCCAAAGGTGTATCAGTGTCCGCTAAAAACATATATGCTCAGAGCCTTATGTATGTCCTCTCTTCTACCAGACTTAATACTTTTTTTAACTGTTACAGGCAATATATCCCGAATTATTATAAGGATTCTAAACCGGTTTTTTGAATCATCAATGGTACCTGAATGAAAATAATTCCAAGTGGAAGTGTTTGGTGGTCCCAATGGTAAGAGTTAAGTAACTCTTACCATTAAAAGCTGTTATGTCTTATTGCACTCGATCGACAGCAACATCTAGATAAAATTCGGGCAGTGGTAACATAGTGGTCACGATGTCGAGCTTCGGATCGGAGGATCTCGTGTTTGATTCCCGAGTCACTGAAGACCCACCATGTACACTTTGGGATACGTGTAAGCAAAATCCGTGGACCCTGAAGTCCCGATGCAGCTCCTAGGGTACCGCTGGGTGAAGTTTTCTTTTTTCTTCACCCATAGGTCTTAAAAGGAAAGTGGCGTATTTGTGGTGGCGCCATCTGGCGTAATCTAAATACATAATGAGACAAGTCGTACTTCCACCCTTGTGCTCATCTCGAAACAGAAGGCGCTCTTTACTGCCTTTTGTCCTCGTCGCTCTGCGAAGGGGAGCTTGAATGTCCAAGTGGCATTAGAAACAACAACAACAGAACAAATTCCTCACACCATTGTGCTCATCATGAAACAGAAGGCGCTCTTTACTGCTTTATCTCCTCGTCGCTCTGCGAAGGAAGCTTGGATGTCCAAGTGGCATTGGAAACAACAACAACATATAAAATTCATCTTCACCGTTCTAATTTTGCATTTGCTCAGTAAACATTGCGCCAAATATATTTACTCACATTCCTTTAAATAAATATAAATTTTCATTTGATTTATCTAAATAATTTTCATATTTTAATTAAAATTTTTTTCACTCGGAAAAAAGTTTAATTCCTTGAAAATTACAATATCATTATAATTTCTTTACTTTTTAGAGATAAAAAACAAAGTTACAAAATCGACCGCAGTTGCTAAAAGCAAAACAACGCATGTTAGATGATTTAATTGATATAGTAATATTAACTTAAGTTCTCAAACCAAAAAATCAGAAGCATAATTTTAGTGTGTATTGAAGAGTTCTTTATATTTATTCAGAACACTGTGTTTAAATTTTTCTCTCAGCATTTTAACACAACTAATTAGACTACCTCAATTAATTCACATTTATAATTAATTCTCAGCACCTGTAAAATTAAAGCAGCGTTTCTGAATTTATTAGTTCAAATTTAATGCTTGAAATCAATTGCTACACGCTATTAAAGTAAGGAGATTTTTGCAAATGAAATTAAAACAAGGCAACTGTTTATTTGCCGTCTTTTTAAATAATTAAACCACACGCTGGGTATATACATAACACTACTAAATTACAAACAGAAATTTTTTCTTTTATATATTATAAATTTACTATTATAGAACATGTTTTACTACTCAAACGTTGTTCTAATTGAATAAAACAACATTATAATTGTTACATCAAACATCGCTCTGTGATAAACCTGTGAATAATAATTTGTTAATTAGTCGTGAAAAAATAACTTATTTCGTAACGAGAATTATTTTGTTTCCCTTAGAGGAAAGGATAATGATCTGTGGCAATATTTTTCAAAACATTGGGTACTTTATAGTCTAAATAAATCTTGCTTTTGTTCGAAAATACAACGATATACAAAGTAATAACTTGAAATAAATACAGAAAATGTCGCAAAGAAAGGCACTTACTGTTCGCATATTTTTTAATTAAAAGAAAAACGGATGGCAGCTTATATAAATTATACTATTCTGCTGAGTGTCCCTATGTGTGAATTTGGTTTTTTTTTTTATAGAAAAATAATTAGTGTTTTTTCAGGTATCATTTTGAATGAAAATGATACGTTACAAAAAAGAGCTAAAACTATAAGAGTTATATTTTTATCAATTGTTGTGCGACATCAGAATGCATTGAATGCACTTCAAGTACTTGTGCATTTTGCTTGAGAGCCATTTTTAATTGTTGGGCAACTTGCGAGAGTTGATGTATTCAAGTTTCTAAAACTTACTTAGTAGAACTCTTGTATGTAAATGTGAAGTTTGGCTACTTTTAAATATGATTTGTTTATCCTTAAAGATAGGTCAAGGACCTGGCCCTCGAATATAAAGGGTAATTTATATAATCATCACATCTCTAAAGCCATTAGTGACTCATGAACATTATTTTTAAAACATGGATACTTCTTGATACTAGGTTTATAATAGCATAAATAATTTGGCAGGTCACTTATGGCTTTGAGGACCTGGGTCATTCGAAAACCCACATTGTCATCACTTTAGATTAAATGCACAACTGAAGCTAGTACTAGAGAAAAATATAAAACAGCATAGATCTCTTTTGTGTTATGTAATTAAAATGTCTCTTTTTACTACGAGGAAGATTAGAAGTTGATACTTAGAAAGAAGAAGAAGAAATGATCAAAATTCATGGTTTCCCTGTAAGACATGAGTCAATAATTTTGAGACACAGATACTTTTCATAAAAATGCACGCATATTCACGACGTTATAAGCGTTTCTTTCCAGAAAGAAAAATATGGGTTGTTTGTTGTTGTTTTTCGACGCCTGAAGATTAGTATTATCTTGCTTTGACATTCATTTAATAGAGTACATTTTCCCTTCAGTTTTAGTCTTCACATTTATTATTTCTTCTTTGAATTATAAATAGTAAAAAATGTATTGAGTAATCCAGGACAAATATTGCAGATTGCAGATGTAAAGAGTAATGAATAAACACTCTTAAAAAAGGCCTCCAATTGACGTCGAAAGTGCGAGATAAAAAAAAATTATATTTATACATTTTTTATTGATAAAACTAAAGCTCATCAATAGCTACTAAATGAAGAAAAGGAAAAAAGTCGTTACATACTTTGCCTATTTACATATAAATAAGCAAAAAAAAGTTCAACCAGAAGAAGATTAATGAGCTGACCTGTGCATGCATCTGTATACTTCATATTTCATATCCAAGTAAATATTTAAACCGCATTGAGGTTTACTACATACTTTTATTTTAGTGTAAAATAATTTTTTCCCTCAAGTTACAGTACCAAACTTAATATTTAAAACATAATAATATGTCCTATTATTTCGTAAATTATTTTATTTATTTATTTATTGCATTCCTCAGGCTTTTTAAAATCTTAAAATTAATACCGCATTTGTACATAAATAATACTGACATTTATTGTGACTGTTAAATAAGTTAAATTTAACAAATATAATTACACCATAAATTCGAATAAAAGACTGATTTTAAAGATGGTCTCTACTAAACTATTGAACATCAATTCATGCGGTTCAGTATCAATGGTGAAGATTTATAGGTACTCTCGTTTTATGGGAACAGTTACCATGAATCTTTGTATTCCTCTATTCGAAAGATGCTAAAGACATTTGTCATTTGCGTAATCCAATAAATATTGAATAATTTGTCGCAATAGAAATAAATAACTGATATTTATGTGCTAGTTAGAATAGTTGAGATGTTTCTATCGTTAGGAGGTATTTCTATTTTTTCAAAAATAATTTTTTGGGAAACTCATTTTTTAAATAATTTATTATTGCAATTAGGAATGTCTTATATTAAAATGGCGGCTACACATTTAAGACAATCATATTCACGTAATATACCATAAACGTTATTCATATGTTTTTAAATATTCTGTTTAGAGTAATATGCCTAGCAAATGCATGCTTCAATAAGTTGTTTGTCCTGTGTTAAAAACAATAACATTGACAACTACTATAAAAATGGCAGGTCGCGCTTTTGTTTCAAAGCAACGTTTACTCGGCAGCAAAATCTGAAATTTAGGCACTGCTGGTTTCTTTTATCACTTCATACTTTTCCTCTAATTAAGTCTTTTTTTGTGATTTACAGTAAATGTCCAATTGCCTCCCCCCCCTCAAAAATATGTTTTATCCATACTTCCTATGATTACAATTTTCTGTGGAGACTTCCTCTTCCTCTTTTTTAGCATAGTTGCGCTGAAAAACGGGTTCTCCATAAATTAGAAACACGTGCATTTTTATTGGGAAAAGAGAGGAAATGTGTTCTTTTAAAATATTCTTCCCGTGATTCCATGGCTGTTCAATTATCTAGAATTACCGTTGCATTTTAAAACAAGACTCATAAATACAAGCCGCGTTCCCCTATTTGTTTTATTGGTTATAATGACATATATACATGTAAAACTAACCTTCGTTTTGGGAGAAAAATGCTATTAAGTTCATGTCTCTATATGTTAAAAAATATTTTTGACGCTAATGTGTTAAGGACTAATGAAGTTAAAGGCCAATAAATCTTACATGTCAATAAATTAATGCATTACGAAAATTCAAGAAAATTTTTTTTCACATAGTTTACAAAAGATTCTAGGATTTAGTAAAAAACTGAGATAATTTATTTCATAAATACATCTATCTCTTCTTAAAAACAATGACGTGATTGAAAAAAAAATCTCCGATAAAAACGAAGTTGATGATAAACTCAGCGTAAAAATTACAAAATTTGATGCGCTAACCCCAATTTTCTATTTAATTACAGGCTTTTAAATCGATGCAAACTTTTTTTACCATAATTCAACTTCCCTTCATCGAAGATAATGTTCATCCTTCTATTAACATGTAACATATCTAATAATTATGTATCAAGCGAGAAATAAAGCACAACGATTAAGTATCTGTCAAAATAAGATAAATGACCTTTGCAAAACATTTGTCATATTTCTAACAAAAGCATGAATTTGTTCTGGCATCTTGTACATTAATGAGCCATTTTTTACATAAAGAAATAAATATTTTTCGAAAAGGTTAGTCTTGAAAATTGACATAGAGAACAGAGTACTCTGAAAATTCATTGATTTTATTAAAATTCAATATTCATCTACGTAATTATGGTTCAAAGTAATTACGGAATTCATAAAGAATTAGTTTGAAGAGTCAAAAACACTTCGAAAATAATGGCTTCCTTTGTTGGCAGTACTTCAGATAATTAGGAAGTTCTTTTTTTATTTTTACGTTATTAGTCTTTGTACTTAGATGTCAAAGCAGTCAGTCTCTAAGATCTAAGCTATTATGGTTTAATTATTAATTAAAAATGATATTTATATTCATTTTAAATATATTGTACTTTTATAATTTTAGCTGCGTTACCCGTATTTTATAAGTTTACTCAATTATAAGGTCTTTTTGTGCAAGGATAATTTAAAAAAAATGTTCTGAGGCTTCATTACTAAAAACCCTTTTTTAACTAAAAAATCCATACGCTTTACAGAAGAGTTTTGAAGTATGAACTAGTCACATTTCAAATGCGTGTCGAATTGTATTCCACTGTTAGGCAATACTAGTTTAATCCTTTTTGTTTTCAGGCAAAATCACCAAAATTATCAAGTGTTGCCTGCTACAATAATAAAATTGGGAAAATATACTAACGGTATACGTGTTAAGCAGCAAACTTAGTCGCAGAAAATTTAAATTTAAGTGTAAATTAAAACACAGGAGCTTATTTCTACAACAGATAATTATTGGAATTCATTCTTTTCGAAATATTCATTTACATTATACGCTTGGCTTAATTCTCGTTAGAAGAAATATATGGACAATAACTCCCGCTCTATTTATTCTAGAGTTTTTAAAATAAATTCTATCTGACATAGTTTCTTTAATCAGATTCAGAATGATATAAAATTTCAGAAAATTAGATGATTTTTCTACTTTTTTATGGGCTGTGGTAGCCTAGTGAGTAGGATGTCGCATTACCAACTGATGATAGGTGACTTGGCAACATAGGAAAAACATTAAGCGTTTCGTATGTTTCCAAACAACTGTACAACTGTCGAGGTGTCACCATTGTTTGAAAATGACACGGTGAAAAATATTGGTTAACAAAAGTTAGTGATTTTACAAATCTCCTGCTTATATATAACCGCGAAGTAAACACTTTTAACTATTTTTATTTGTCAGATGAAATGTTGCTAAAAACATTTAGTTATGAATTTCATCCTCCCTGTTATTTTTCACGTGGAAGTTAAGTGTTTAAAATTACCCCATATATTTTTACTCAATTGTAAAAAACTAAGTTCATCGTATCTCCAATTTTTCGGGAAAACAATAAATATATTTCTATGTAAATTATTGTTGTGTGTATATTTTACATAAATTTACCGAAGTGCTTTTTTTGTAAGATATTTCCCATTAAATGATCTTAATAGACTCGAAAATAACTCAGCGCAACATATACGCAGATTGAGGACAGTGTATGCCACGGTTTTCCATTTGCATCAACCTCACGGGGGAAGAAATCCATGTTTACATTTGTCAGTCTTACATTCACCCCAATGCAAGCTCACGGAGGCAAATGTAAACTGAGTTCATTCGTTAACAAATAGACATAAACTCAAAATTTTTGTACTCATTTACTCACCAACAGTATAGTATTGGCTACAATGCTCTCTATTTTATTTACGAATCCATTGAAGATGTAGGGAAGGATCTAAAGTAAACAATATAGTATTGAGTACTATATACTACAAGAGCATAGTATTGGCTACAATGCTCTCGATTTTATCTACAAATTCATTCAAGATGTAGGGAAGGATCTAAAGAAAACAATGTTTAAAATTACCCCAACTGACTCTACATTTCCCCCGTAAATCTGCTTTCAAAAGCATTTTATCTAACAGCCGATGCGCCAGTATAAAATGCGCGAATGTATATCTTATTGTCTTATAGAGTTTAGAATTTAAGAATCAGAAATTGCTATCTAACAATGATAAAAATATTAATCCTGATACCCAAACAACACATCGAGGAAGAATCAATTCGAAATTGCTCCCCAAAATGGATTAAATATTATAAAATGACAAATCGTCAGTTTCAACGGCAGCAAGCACTTTAGCATTTTAATGACATGCTCCAAAATAAATTGACAAATACACACACACGCCAATTTCTGACAGAACATTATTTCAAGTTCCGGGCGTGGAATCAATTTCAAGACACACGTGACGAATGCGGTTGGAATTTTAAATCTCTGGTGAAGAGAGAGTTATCATATCGTAATGGGATTTTTGAGCGAAGGAAATAAATCTTCGCTTTTTGGGCTTCTAATGACTTTTCGAGAATTATTTTCATTGCAGTTTTGAAGCATCGCCAGTTTTCAGAAAAAATAAATTCGTTATGCAAGTTGTTTACAAATGGATAGAGTTTTTGAAAGTTTGAAGCAAATATATAAAGTTGACGAGCTTAATTTAAATATAAGGTCAAGAAATATCCTAGTTTTGATGCTTCTTATTATTTGGGATATGGAGGGGATCATGAAGCAGGGGTGCGGAGCAGTGGAGCAGTGAGATTTTGCTTGTTTTAATATAACATTATATATTATTTAATTTAAATATAAGGTCAAGAAATAACCTAGTTTTGATGCTTCTTATTATCCGGGATCTGGAGGGGATCATGGAGCAGGAGTGCGGAGCAGTGGAGCAATGAGGTTTTTCTCGAAACTGGGGCGGAGACGGAGCAAATAATTTTTTTCTGCTCCACTGTCCAGCGTTTTTTTTTTTTTTTTTTTGAATTTTTCAATTTTTGATCGGATAAGAAACAAAATTAATAAAAAAAGAGATAAACTAAAAAAAAAGAGAAAACAATATAATCCATTAAAAATATTTCGGAGATGGAGCGGAGCCGAAGCATGTATTTAGAGATCGGAGCCCGACTATTAAAAAATGATCTTACTCTAGATCCCTGATTATTACGAATAAATTTTTATTATCCTAGAAATTTTAAAGATTTAACAAGTGCCAGTTTGTTTAGATTAATATCAAGGCAATCAGTCTTGCCTATTGTAGTTTTCTAAGGAGACTAATATGCTGTATTTAATAAAAAATGCTGTAGATTTTCAACATTTCTTCAAACTATTTATCTTAAGTAAAGATAACACTCGTCATCAACTAAATAAGCCAATGCGATCTACTAGTAGATCGCATTAGACGTTGTTGTCTGTTCTTTATAAATTTCATTATTTTCATGAAAATGGTTTTTAGATTAAAAAGGTTGTGCTCCGGCTGTTAAGCAAACTAAAAAGACACAATTTTGAGGGTATTTATTCTACATCTGAGTTACTCCGAAGAGAATGTTTTTCTTATTTCAATGTAAAGAAATATTTTTTTTCTTGTAATGAATTTGAAGTACACTTATGTCCTTGAAGGATTATTTTTCAATTTCTTTCACATGTTTGCGATTTAAATAATTTAACTATGCTACTTCTAATCAACTCAAGCGTAAATTTAATATTTGAGACTCGTTTTATCTTTACAAATAAAAAAAAAAAGAAGCGTTTTTTTGCATGGACTAATTGAAAGATGCGCATGCTGCTCTGCGTTAAAAGCAGAAAAAATATTTAAGCAATTTGTAGAATTTTAAAATCCCGTTGCTTTAACGCAACATCAATAACTTACAAAAAGATACAATTAGTACCTTGTCTTCCTAATTAGTAATCAAGTATTAATAAAACGTGTACTAACACGCAGCGTTTTTTCTTCGTTGACATAAATTAAAATTCTAAGAGTTAATTTAGTTTTATAAAAGTAGTTAATTAGGCCTCTCAAGTAATTACGCCATGCTTATGCATTTTTGAAAAGGAAAAAATCAAGCCTTTTTAAAGAACATTTTAAATGATTAAACATTGTTCTACTATGTAAATAAATTATATGTGGACATTTTATTACATTCTTTTTTTTTCTAAATGAGTTGTTTTTGGTTGTTACATACTAGTTGCAGATGTTTTTGCGCAAACGTTTTTGTAAATGTAGGTTAAGTATTGTTGAAACACTGGAAATAAATATATCGCCATTAAAGAAAAAAAAGCAATGTTCACTTTCGTTGAACTTCCCCTAAATGAAGAAAAGCTTCCTCATGTACACACAAAAAAAAAGGGGAAAAAATATTAAGTCTCTGTATTTTTTATTTTCTCTGTATTCCAAGAAACTGAAATGTTTCATTATCATTTTTGCTGGTATTGCTCTTCCCTTTCTTTAATTCGCTAACTTTTTGACCAGTAACTTAACTGTGCTTAAATTTCAATAATACTGTAGCATCGAATAATGTTATTTGATAATATTCTATGCTACTGTATTACGAAATTCATAATAAAGATTGTTTTTAACGCAATAAAAACATTGGCGAGGACACTTGAAAATAGACGTAGGGTAACTTATGATTGAATTTCGAGCCTTTGACAGAACACTTCCTTGTTCTAGGGTATTATGTTTGCAGGTTTAAGTATTTTGCGAAATAATGTTTTTAGCCGGGCAGTTAGTTTATTGGGTGACTACGTCGCAACTAGAAAATAACGTATTTTTTTAAACTCTGGAAGATACATTTTTTCTACAAAAAGTTGCTTTATTTTCGGTTACAGCCAAGAGGGTTTTTAATTCTGCCTACTTGTTGCATTACTCAAAATTTAATAAGTTTGAAAATAATTTCTGTTAATTATTATAGAACTTTAAAAAATATACAAGATTTTTTTGTTAATTTGTAATGTCTTCACTACCACAGGAAACTCAACTTCTAATGGAAATGCTTTAAAAGCAGAGACTCTTATACTGTATTGATTACTGAACTGTTGCATATTTCTCCTATATACAAGTTCTTAGCATTGTAAAAGACCGAATAATAAACACTTTATTTCATTGTGGCTGTGAAGCTTGCATATAATCATGATCACTACAATGTGTACCATTTACCATCAACCAATCGGAAAATGATTTCTGCAGTCTGCATTCCAATAACGTGTAACAGCTTCGTTCACCAACCGATATAAACCTCTGTCGAACACTCGAACCGCCGATTTAAGTGTTCTGATTGGATGAGAAAGCTTTTGATCTGCAGTTCAAAGGTTCAAATCAGCTGGTGAATAAGGTCATAAGATTCACATTTGACTGACCAATTCTTGCAATAAAAACGGTTCAATTTAACCAGCGATTCTGGATGTATACACCTTCTTAGCAAGTAAGAAATAAACAATCGACCCTTTAACTTAATCTAAGAAGACTATCAAGATATGACTGAATGTCATAGAATTTAATTATTTAGTTAGGTATATTGATATAAAAGTGCTTGCAAGTGGATACTTTAAACTTTTAAAGATACATTTCATGTCGATTACCTTTTTAAAAAGGAATTTTAACTTGCTATTGCTTAATGCATTTAAAGGAGCAAAGAAATATTTGCCAAAAGTTACAAGAGATACCGGTTGCCAAAGGTTTTGACCTCGGGTTTGATACCCAAACTGCTGCAGACCCACTATGTACACTTGGGGATACGTGCATGTAAAATCCAGGGGCCCTGAAGCCCCGAGTCAGTTTTAGGGAACCGGTGGGTGAGGATTTTCCCTTCCCTTCACTCATAGGTCTAAAAAGTAAGGTGGCGTATTTGTGGTGGCGCCATCTGGTGTCATCCAAATGGATTATGAGCCAAGTCGTGCTTCCACCGTTGGGGCTCATATTGAAACGGAAGACGCACCCTTTTGCCTTAATTCCAGATCGCTCTGCGACGGGAGCTTGGATATCCAAGTGGCATAAGCAACAACAACAGTACCGGACTTGATGCGTGACATATTCCGTGAACGATTCAAATCGAATTTTCGGAAATGTTACGGGCACATATCTGGGTGCCCATAGGAATGAATGACCAATAATCGAAATTAACCTTACACTGCGGATTTTTTTTTTTTTTTTGTGGTTGTTTTAAAATAACAACTAAAAAAGGCGCCCTAGTATATTTTTTCACGAAATTTTTCAGACAACTTATACATATTTTATTTTAAAACTATGTAAGCAAATAATTTTTTTTTAAATATAAAATTGTTGCTTAAAATTTGCAAAAAAAAAGAACTTATTGTTTTTTTTAGAAAAATCAACACACGATTACGATTTTGTCATAAGATGAACCTTGAGCCTAGTTTACAAGATCTAGGGGAAATTATATTAACTAATATGATTGCATGCGTTTTATTTTGCATACAAAATAAAACGAAAGGTTGCGCCACTTGTAAAAATACTACGAAACAAGAAGAAACTTGTAGAAATAATACGAAAAATAGAGATGTTGTTAAAAAACAACACTGCGCAGTATAGGGTTAAATAAAGCTTATTTTCAGTTTTTGCATAATTTATGGAACAATGAAATATATATATATATATATATATATATATATATATAGAAATGAAAACTTGTGCGTGATTTGTTATGCCGCTAGAGCACAAATTTTCTTGATAAATATTTTATGTGTCTGCAACAAGTGTAGAAGTATTTTTTTTTATGTCTAATTATTTTCCAGTACAATAATGCCTAAAGTTGGATATGTTCTTAATTTGCTAAAACAAAATGATTGATGTTTAATTTTTAAACCTCAGCAGCCAGAGTGCAGAAATAATTTTCAAAAACGAACGCACATTTTTTATGAAATTAATTGCCCGTTTCCTTTTTTCCCTTTTCATTTGCATAATGATTAAAAAACGCATTTTTTATTATCAGCAGTAAAGGCATAAAATTATAAAGGATTTGATCGCGTTACTTCGAAAAGATAATTTTATCCTCATTGCTACAATACATGTTAGACTATCTCAAACTAAAAGAGTGGTTTAAATTCAATTATGTCATAATTTAAAACTTTTTATGACCTACTTAAAATGGCTAATAACGTCTTTTCATTCAAAGAAAAAAAAATGCGTACGTATCATAAAATATAATTTAAAGTAATAAAGTTAAATTTCTTGTGTCACGTTTCTTCAACCGTTGCATTAGAGAGTATTTCGTTTCATCTATCTTAAAAGACAAAAAAAAAAAAAAGATTTTTTCTGAAACATAAGCTAAATAAGGAAGTTTAAATAATGTAAAATTTATTTAAAACATAGGATTAAAATCATCTATTTTTATTGTACTCACTTCATTAGAATGAGTCGGCAGAAAATTCTGCTAATTAAAAGATACATTTAGGGCTCTGAAGTTTTAACACTGGGTAATATAGAAGCCATTAACATTTTTCAAATCTTAGGCGTTTTTTACAGATTAGACGAGAGTTATTTCATTTGGAGATAGCTGCATAATTTAATATTTCTTTAAACGCTAATTCGGTTATGACTATAAAAAGAAACATTTATGTTAGAGTTCGTACGACGACCAAAAATATTTTAATCTTGTGGATTCGCTAACTTTTACTCATTACGAAATCTAAGTTTAACATTTTATTCGTTGGAGACCGTATAATAAATTGTGATATACACTGATGGAAAAAAAAATCCCAACACCACGAAATAATTATGGTAGAGTAATGAAATTTCAGCAATACATTTATATAGGTAACGTACGTAATTGATTACAATTTCAAGATCACAGGTTAATTTAAGCCCGAGAAGAGCCATTGCAGAAGTGAAATACAGGTACATTAATAACCGGTGTAACCGCCAGAATTTTGAATGCAAGCATACAAACGTGCATGCATTGAATCATGCAGGTGCTGGATGTCCGTTTGTGGGATGGAGTTCCATGCCTGTTGCACTTGGTCGATCAATACAGGGACGGTTAATGCTGGTTGTGGATGACGCTGGACTTGTCGTTCAATGATGTCCCATACGTGCTCAATTGGAGACAGATCTGGTGATCTGGCAGGCCAAGGCAACATGTCGACACCCTGTAGAGCACATTGGGTTACAATAGCAGTATGAGGTCGAGCGTTATCCTGTTGGAAAACACCTCCTGGAATGCTACTCATGAAAGGCAGAACAACAGATTGAATCACCAGACTGACGTGCACATTTGCTGTCAGGGTGCGCGGGATAACCACGAGAGTGCTTCTGCTGCCATAAGAAATTGCTCCCCAGACCATAACTCCAGGTGCGGGTCCAGTGTGTTTAGGCCGCAGACAGGATGGCTACAGCCGCTCACCTGGCCTCCTCCTAACCAACACACGGCCATCACTGGCACCAAGGCAGAACCGGCTTTCATCAGAAAACACAACAGATCTTCACTCCGTCCTCCAATGAGCTCTAGCCTGACACCACTGACGTCGCAAACGGCAGTGGTTCGGCGTTAGTGGAATGCACGCTACAGGACGTGTGGCTCGGAGCTGTCCTTGAAGTAACCGATTGGTAACAGTTCGTTGTGTCACTGTGCTACCAACTGCTGCTCGAATTTCTGCTGCAGACGCAGTACGACTCGCTACGGTCATACGCCGAACACGGCGGTCTTCCTTCTCAGTAGTGCCACATGGCCGCCCGGAACCCGGTCTTCTTGAGGCAGTGCCTTTCCTTGACCACTGCTGCCAACATTCATGCACAGTTAATGCATTCCTGCCAAGCCTTTCTGCAATCTCGCGGAAAGAAAACCCACCTTCTCGTAGGCCTATTACACGACCTCGTTCAAACTCAGTGAGCTGTTGATAATGGCTTCGTCGTCTTCTTAAAGGCATTGTGGACTAACATCAACTCACTACATCAAATCTTGACGCTAAACAACGCTCAGGAACGTTACAGCGCGTATTTAAAGCAAACCTGATTTGCATCTTCCGTGTGTCGCTACTAGCGTCACACTGATGCGCTCAGCGCAAAATTTGAATCGACGTCATCTTTCAGATGTATAAACACGCCTGCCAAATTTCGTTTCGCTAGCACAACTCCTTCTTGGTGTTGGGATTTTTTTTTCCATCAGTGTATATCTGCTCCTATATATAGCTGTATGATAAAATTGCGATAAAATCCTCTAACAAATGTGTCAATTTGTATAGATAATGTCTTGTACTGAATCAGCTATTAAATCTTTTGTTTTTAAGATACTTGGTATGTAAAAGTAGTATTTATTATTATTTTTTTAAAATCTTGATTTCTTTTCTTCTACTCTGAATTTGTGGTTCAAATTTTTTTTACGTAATTAAAAATTTTATTTCCTTTCTCATTCATACATTTTCTAAATTAGTGAACTAGTTATACTTTTATTTTGTTTTTAGCATTTTATGTGCGATTAAGGTTTTTTAAAAATTAATTCATTAAGATATTTGCCAGATATGCTTAACAACCCCACTAAAAAAGTACATTAGTTTAGTATTGAGGTAAAAGCGAAAGCAGAAACTATACCTTTTGGATTAAAATTAATGGCAGTTACATACACAAAACAAAAAATCAATATGTTCTTATTTATTTTAAATTATTTATTATATAAAATACAATCAACTGATAGCAGTGTTACTTGTTTGTAAGTATCAAATTGCAGGCAAGGTTGTAGTATGATAAGATTGTTATTCAGATGTGTTAAACTTCATTTTTAGATAATAAATACTATTGAATCATTTAGTTTTTGCCAACGTTTACCTACTTCAAAATCTCATCGTAAAATGTTTTGCTTTAAGGTCTGCATTCAACGCACTCTTGACTTGTTCCATGAGACATTTCTAAGTAATTCAGCTTATATGTACAACAGCTCTAAGATTTTTCGTAACCCTACTGGCTTTACGATTTTAAATAATAATTGCTTTTTAACTATGGCTACGTATTTCGCAAGAAAGAGTACCATTTTTTTTTTGTACATTTCCGTTTCACATGTAAGACTAGTTTAAAAATCCCACATGGTTTTGGAAGAGCTGGGAAAAAATTAACCTTTACCTGATTTAAGCCTTTCTCAATATAAAAAAGAGCAACGGTATGTAGAGCAAAGTTCAAAGTATGTTGCATATACGTTTTTAAGTAAACTTCTTTTTATTAGTGTGAAAAAAATTAAATTGCCATATGCAAGCAGCATTGCAACTGTTGTTTATGTTAAATTTAATCAAAAGTTTTTCATATACTATTGGGCAATATAAGACCTTATTAAGCACAAATTATAACAATTTCAAGGTTACAGTGAAGTGCATGACGGTTGTTATAACTTTCACTAACAATCTGTACTAATGTGTGCTAATCTCTGTTGAAGGAACCCAAGTGAAGCCTTGAAATATCTAATTAATGTCACTTTCTTAAGTATAAGCATTAATTACATTGATCATTTGATTTATTCATAATTTAGTTCACAAAAGTTATGGCAGTTTTTCTTAACACTTTTACCCAAGAAAAATAAGAAATGTATTTTAGTATTCAAATTTAAATTGCAAATTCGAACTTATGCGCATGTTCTCCTAATATAAAATATAAAAGTATGAAATATTTATGATATCTATTTTATAATGTATTGATTTGTACTAAAATCTAAAGTCGTTACGATGAATGAACGAAGTTACGAAGACACATTTTGCACTTTGTGGAAAAAAATCCCATTTATTTACCAAATTGAAATTTTCATAAACGTTTTGTAAGTCTTTATTTTCCTCTGCAACAGTAATCTAAATTCTTAATTATATTGAAGCAGAAAATGGAATAAATTTTAAACAGAAAATGATAATGTGCTAAAAATTTGTATTTTAAAAATTGCATTTAAGTGTTGGGACTAATTACTTGAGAGTACTTAATTACTTACTTGCATGAAGCTAAATTTACTCTTAGATTTTTAATTGAACCAAACAAAAGGAAAAGTCATTATGCATTAATGACCGCATTGCTTGTAATAGATGTCTTTGGAAATAATTAGGGAGACAAGTTGGTACTAATGAAACTTTCTTCAGAATTTAAATGATGATGTAGAGAAGTTAATCCTAATAGTTCATGCAAATCGTTTTACGCATAATAGCTTCAAAAAGTGTTTTTTGCACGTAAACAAATTTCAAGTTTTTCTCATATATGATTTCTGATTCATAAAATATGCCACATTAGCAAGATACATTTAGTCATCAACTGATTGCGTTTGGTTTGTTTTTGAATATAATAGTATTCTCCTGCACGAAGTCAAGAGAATATATCATGGTATATCATTTAACAAAACAAAAACAAATTACTATGTATAACCCATCCAAATGATCTGAAGCGCTTAAGAAATGGAATATAATCATCAGCGAATGCTATTCAAAACTATTTATCTTCATAATATGAAACGGTATATCTGTATAACTAAAACATCTGCTTAATTGACTTGAATTATTCAATGCTATCATAGTAAAAAGTGTTTATTTTCACGCAATAAAATTTAAAATTTTGCCTGTTGGTTTCTTATACATGAAATATAGAGCATAAACAAAACAAATTTAGTCATCAACTTGTTGCTTAAGTATTTTGTTTTTTCCGTACGAAGTCATAAAAATGTAACTCAATCATTTGGCAAAAAAAAAGTGTAATTTATCTAAATGATATAACATTTTTAGAAATTGAAAAACAAAAACCTTACTGAATGCTACACAAAATGTATATATTATATATACATCTTTCTAATTCACACATCTGCTTAATTAATTTAAATTATTAGACACAATAATTATAAGAAATAAAATGTTAACCATTAAGCAGAGATTATAACGCCAAAATTTCAGTCAAGTGTGTTGCATTTAACAAGTAGCTTTTTTAACAATGAAAACTGTTGAGAGAATCAAAAGGTAAAAAATATGAAAAGCTACACATTTCTTGCATATCAAAGGGCACAACGTTTTACATTGATAAAAGAGATATTCGTAACCCCAAAACTGATGTCTGAAATTCTATTGTTATTTTTGGGTTTGTAACTTTAGCATTATCGTTGTGATACTATTTCTCTTTCAAAGTTTTATTTAATTATTTAATTAATTATGTTTTGTACCTATTTCTTTAAATCAACAGCTTGATTTATACATCGGTTGATTTTTCAGAACAAGGTGATAATTATATTTTATTCGTACACTAAATGACTGCTTTTAAATATTTAAGCATCGAGAGAGAGAAAGAGACATGAGAAGCAAAAATGTATTGTCCGCATTAACTATGACCATTTTTATGAAGAAACGTAGCTAAATAATAATAAACAGTAGATAATCCTTGCTAATTAAAACAAATAGGTTTTATGATAATAACCTGTCCAAATAAACAAAAAGGGCTATTTTATTTCAACTCGCTAAGATTATGTTAATTGTCAAAATAAATGAATACTATAAATAACTTAGTAAAAGCAGAGTAATTAAAGTACAGTAATTAAATGATGTAGTAAATTATAAACGTCGCACAGAATGTATATTAAATGAAACTAATCTTGTAAGACCCATATTTGAAATACACACCACGAAATATTTGCTCGGGAGTTGTTACAAGTCCTTTTTTTATTCGACAAAATATAGCTGTGTAGAAAAAAAAAAAAAAAAAAAAAACGCTGTTCCATAGCTGTTTGTTCAAGCAATGAAGAGTATGAGTAGTAAACGTAATTTTTCACATAAGATAAATGTTCCAATGCAATTTGTTTCCTACTGTTTTGTTTATTTTCAATAATTAGATTGAAACTGTATTGATTGATTCTTCGTTAAGATAAAGATGATAAATTAAGAAGCATTCAACTGAATGGCTTGTACATGCAAAATAATTCACCGAGTAGATTTTTTTTTTGAAATTTTCTTACATTTCTCACATTTTACTTTTTCATAATACGAAAGGTGTTCTACATAGCTCCATCTTTCTTTAGTATGATTCAAATCCCACTTTAGACTTTTTACTTCGTTGACATACGATCTGGTTTATCAACAAATATAGGCTAGATGTTTCATTATGAAATTTTTTTTCAAGTGACTGTTCCTATATGACAAGATGCAGTTTTAACATCATAAACCAACGAAATTTTTGGGAAATTTAAGAAATCTACTGTAATTTTTCTGTCTTTAGTTCAATATTGGATCTGTTCGAATAATAACAGGGAACTTTGTAAATCATAATATTTTTTTTTAACAAGTGGAGGGCTTGATGTCTTCCATATACTACCACAAACACTTACTTTACAGAACTAAATAATTAAATTGCATTTATCTACTTCATTGGAAACGTATTTTGTCTTTCAATGTTTAATTTGTTGAGCAAAACGAAATTTAAAGTAAAAATCATAGTGTGAAAAAAAAAGGAAAGCCAGAGTACATTTGCATCACAGCAATCATTTATAATAAAAATGAAATGCCTTTCGCCTGTTTTTCCTTTTTTGTTTTACGTTTTCAAAGTTTTGAAGTTTAACTTTACCATTAAATAAATCCGTTAATTTATTTGGTTAGTATTCATTTGAATGTATCTTTGAGCTTATGAAACTTTTGAGCTTTAAAAAAAAATCGAGAACAAACATTTTTCAAGTATTGTTAAGAAATCAGTACTCGAAACTTTCCTTAAATGAATGAAGTGTAAAAACACTTTGAAGTAATAGAAATGCTTATCTTTTTTTTTTTTTTGGTGGGGGGGGGGGGGGACACAAACTCATTTTTTGCCTCTCTCATAAGAATATTTAATTTTTAAAATACATTTATTGGCTTGATTTTTCTTTCTTTTAAAACTTACCTACTTTGTGTTACTTCTTGGTTCAAATTAGCCTAACTTTCATATATTTATTGAAATCTATTTTAAATGCTATTACAATATAGTATATCAAAAGATAATAAAATTCATCATCAATACAATTTGTCTAATATTTCCCCCAATATACAGTGCCTAATACAAACAATTGGTTTAGAAAACATGAAATTGTAAATGAATGAATCTTGTTAAAGACAGTACATATTCAACAGTAATGACTGGGTGCATATTCAGCTTCAGCTTTCTAAATTCTTCAAAAGGATTTATTTTGAGGTATATTTTATTCAGGTAAGATACTCGATTTTGAGTTGAAAGGTTAATTTAAGAAAATCTCTTTCTCACCTAAACTTTAAGGATTTGGTTATCGATTTTCGCTAAATGTCCGCCCAGGGAGCTTAATTTTCTTATCTTCTTAAAGCAGGTTGTACCGTGAGCCTCAGACAACAACACTCGCAATATTCAAACGACGCTGCTAATCATCGGGTTAATGGATTATGTTAATCGATCGTTCATTTCAACTAATGGGTCATGTTTAGAATCTTACAGAATTAGAAAGGAAAAAAAAAACAAAAACACGAGCGTCTATTGAAGGAGCATCGAATTACCAAAATTGTATACGTGCATGCATTATGCATTTCGTTGATCGTGGAAAAATACATTTCGAATATAATTTTTAAAGAATCAATGTAATACATCTGAATTGGCAACAAGTAACGTATGTGCGTACCTGCAGTAAGCAATTTATAAGTTACTGCAACTGATTAATGTAAGGCATTTTACATGAAAGTCTAAAAATGTTGACTAGTTCGTGCTGAATAATGTGCATATTATTTTAATTTTGGATATTAAATAACCATTAACTTCATTATATAATAACACTCACAATAACTATTTATAGGAAAGTATTCTAAGCTGAACTTTGAAAATTCTAGCATCATACCAAAAATTTAATTAATGCATATTTTTGGACCGGATTCTAAAAATTGTATGGAGTTATACTATAAAATTTACTACCAGAATAAATGTTTGTACAACGCTCCATATTATATTTTTTAAAATTTAAAGAATACAGTGTTCTTATTGTAATATAATGTATTCACTTCATAAATAAAGAAGGTTTTCCGGCACTAAACCAGCTTAATTTTCTTACATTAACATCAGTTTTGTACTTTGAGTTATTACTAGGCCTTGGTAGCAAAACTATTTCAAATAATGCTTTTCATCGGTTAAGCTATAAATCCTAAAACAAAATTACGCACAAAAGTGAATAAATCAACTAAAATAAAACAAATAAGTATTGTAAACCGCATCATAAAATGTATTTGTTCAATCTGCTAGGTGTCATTTTTTTTATATCATATATTGCTCACTTGTAGTATGCAAGAAAATTTCATAATTAAAAGCACTTAATTAACTTTAACATTGGAAAAATAAAATGTAAAGCACATTCTTAACATAAAACACCCGAATAAAATATTACTTTAAAATTTATAAGGTAAAGAAAAAATAGTTTTTATGCAATATTTTTCTTAATCACTTGCTTAAAACGGTAATTATGAAATTTATTTTGTTTATTCCATATTCCGTATATGAAATGCAATAGTTAAATCTTTGTGCGTTTTTTATGACAAAGGTTTGAAATTGAGAACGAAGTAAACTGTTTATTTATAAAAAAGCGTAAAACAGAACATTATTTCTAGAATTCATAGTTTGAATTTAGACATTAGTTAAAATATTCGCGAAACTTTTCGATGGTCCTGAAAGTTATTTAAAAAGTAAAAAGAAATACTATATTACTTAGATAGAAAAAATTATTACTCATTTCGTGTATATACGTTGTTACTTATGGCTTTATTGAAAGGATTAATCCGTATACTATGACCGCTCAGGTATCACATAAGATCAAGAAAAGGTAGAAAAATGCACAATCAATTAAAATGTGAACTGGAAGAAATGAACAAAGGAGCAAAAGGAACATGAAAAGAACAAGAGAGATGTAGACATTACAAAGAGTTCATGTAAGCTCTTGTATTCCAGTATAATTTCCTTTTCTCACTACTTTTCTGGGACCTTTTATCAAGTTCTGGGCATATCAGAAGATTATCTGCATTTATGGTGGCTGAATTTCATACTTGGTATATACTAGATGGCAGGATGTCTATCTTATTAGGATTTTCCAGTATTCACACACACACACACACATTTCCCTTCTTTACGGGGTTTATGACAGAGCATTTCAGAGAGAGAACACTTTGTGAATACATTTACAAGTGACTTGGATGCTAGCCTAGGCGTATTTATTTGCATTTATATTTAAACAAAATAAATGCATTATGTCTTATTCTAGCCTTAGGCAGTATTGTTAGCTGCTGAGACGCAACACGAACTGCTATCGCTTCACTTTAGTTTAACCCCTTAACTGGTTTGCCCGTACGGCGTACGGGGTACCCAAAGTTGGCCTGACCTTGTTTGCCCGTACAGCGTTTATGGGCATTGATATTTACGCCTTTCTTGTTTTGATTTGCCCGTATTTTTAATAGATTATAAGAGTTATTCAGGGGCATTTGTGTTTCAAAGTTATAAAATAGAAAAAATACTTAAATTCATTATTTATGAAATTTTTAAAACAAATCTTTAATTTTCGTTTTACGCCAAGTTAGGACTTTAATTATATGCAATAAAAAGTATGCTTTTTTAGGAAAACTTGTAGTAAAAAAAAAAAAAAAAAACAGTTAAAGGGTTAATTACATTGAAGGAATTCAAGACATCTCAATTTTATTTTTTCAACTGGCGCGCGGTCAGACAATACATCCATTTTTTCGTATGACAACGTATTCTTCGTCCAGAAAATTTAATATCCTATTTTTGGAGCGGTTAAAACAAACAAAGCCTATTGTATTTTGCTTATTTTGCGTGAATGAGTGAGTCGTCTGAAAGGTTGACACATCATGAAGGGTATCCAAATCGAAATCCCATTGCTTTAGATAGCCGCTTCATCTTAATTTCCGTTCACGTGTGTCTGAGTTGAATCTCAGGTATAATTGATGCTCTCCTTCCGCCAAATACACACTGGGGATTGTAGAATATTCAAATATTATAATCTTCTCATTGAAAGTCCTGACACATTTGCCATTCATTTCATAAACTGACGGATAAATCATCTTCCACTCGATTTATCATACATGAACAAAGGCTGCATAAAAGCACAGTAATTTCCTGAAATATTATTTCGGATATTTGTATGAGAATATACACGATTTTGAACGAAGTGACATGAGTATTGTATTAACCAAAGAAATAAATAAATATACAGTTGAACCCGCTTAATACGAAATGTCAAAAATTCGCGAATTTGTTCGTATTAGCCGTTATTCGTAACAACCGTGAATAAGTAATATTGTGAAAAAAAAATTATTAGAAATGCACGTTTATATTTTAAAAATAATTACTACTATTTAAGAATGATTCGAAGATAGAGGATTTGATACCTGAGCAGACTGGCCAGTCGAGAATAAAGCTCATGCACATGTTGGCATCAACATGTGCATGAGCTTTATTCTCTACCCAGAAAGATTCAACGTCTGGTTCGAAATACGTACTTGGTGGTTCACAATGACTCAAAATAACCAGCAATTTGTAAAAAAAAAAAAAAAAAAGAATTATATGCAATCGAGAAAATTTTTCGTGAATAGGTCAGAAATTTTGTTCGTCTTAGCCGAAATTTGTATTTTAACCTTCGTAATATGCTTGAGGTATTTAGTGTAAACACACAAACCAAACTTAACGAACATAATGTTCGTTTTAGCCGTGATTTCGTATTAACCCTGTTTGTTTTAAGAAAATTCAACTGCATATATTTTTTTAAATTCCTAATGGCAGATTCATAAACAGTTACAGCAGGTTACAGGTGTTGAGAACACAAGATACAAAATGGATTTAAAAAAATGCCGTAACAAGAGTTTATTAATCTAACATGTCTCTGGTCTGTCAGTAGCACTCGGACAGGTGCATAAATAAATAAAAAAGTAAATAAATAAACAAGCAAATGAAAAATAACAATAAACAAATTTAAAGAAATAACTAAATAATAAAATATATAAAATTTTCCTTTAGTACATTAGTTTGTCTCGTAAGCTCAAACAAAAGCGCAACAAACTTGCTCAGGCAAGATAACTCAAAGTTTCGGAAGCTGTTACTGCTCTGCAACAAGTCAGAAAAAAAAAAGAGTTGTTACCCTACTGTGGGCCACAAGTCTGAAAATGAAATAACCTCCAAAGGGCTAACAGGTGTTTAAAAACTTCCATTTAAAGCAAAAATATAACTTAATTTCCTGATATTTTGTTTGTAAGCGTATGTGTTTGAAAAACAATTTTTTTCACAAGTACCTCGTTTATTTTTTGGAAAAACGTTGTCGTAATTGTAAATACAAACGCAGATATTTAAACACGTCGACATGTTCAATATTTCAAAATAGTTTTCACTTACGGGAAGTATTTTCGATTTGTTTACAATACAAAGCATATAATAAAATTTGTGTGAGCACATTTTCTAGTAGAATAGGAAAATTGTCAGGAAGTCGCTAAGAAAACATCGGATGAATCCAAACAGTATGAAATGCTTGATAATTATTCAGTACTTTTTTTTTACGCCTACTACGAGTGAAAAGCATCTGAAACAAAATGGTGAACATTAAAAAATAGGTACATACAAATATCTAATCATGTTTGGTTCCTTTTCTTTGGGGCAATTATGCAATATTCTCTATAGCAATAAGAAAATCCTACATTCCACATTAAATTCAAAGACGCTTGGGACTTTTTCAAAGTATGTAATGAGAAAAGATAACTTAAATACAACCCAAACAATAAAAGTTTCTTAACACCACAATTACACCTGGAAATAACTGCAGCTAAATGAATAACCTGGCATTTAGAAGGCAAAGTGGAATGCATGTGTATGGGTTTTCGTAAAGCTATTGCTTAAGTCAGAGACATAACACACTTGATTAAATGTATAGACAGTAAATCTGCTAGCAATGATTGCAAATGGAATTATTATGTTCGAATTTATTTGAAGTTAGGAAGATCAGCAGCTTTTGCATTGTAACTGTTGGATGATATAGAATGTTATATTGCACAGTTTAAATTGTTAAAATAGTTATTATGCAATCGGGAGACAGTTCCAAGAAACTAGAAATTTAAAACAATATCTAAAGTGCAATATATATTGTGTTGCCAAAAAATAGATAATTAATTAAATAAATAAATATAAATAAAGAAACCAACCCAAGAAAATATAAATTTGTGAAAAAAACAAATTAATTTTTCGCTTCGTTTCTGAATGTATTTTTTAAAGCGATACAGAAAGAATTATAGTGGGTAAAATTAGGTCACAATTTATAAATTAATTATAAAAAATGCATGTCAAACTGGGCGTTTTTTAAAATATAATTTGAAAGAAAAAGATATTGTGACGACATTTTGTAGAACATAATGTATACAAAATATAACACGTTTCACTATTTATTCTGAAATTTATTTTCTTTGGTATAATGTATACAAAATATAATACGTTTCACTATTTATTCTGAAATTTATTTTCTTTGGTATTTCTTGACATACGATGAAAAACTCAGTCATAGTAGTTTCTTTTCTAACATTGAATGAAAAATGTGAACAATACTTCCATCTTCCTGGTTGTCCATGAATGTAATGTCCTAAAACTTCCTTTAAAAAAAATAGAGAAAGAAAAGGAGAAAAAAAGCTACAACTGTCAACGTAATATAACGTAACCCGTCAATTCGTCCAAATGGACACATTTTGTTGTCTACTGCGTTTGCATTATGCTTGTAACCAGCAGATACAGATTTTCAAGAAAACAGGCTGATTTCAGACTTTCAATCGACAAAATACGTATAAGAATTGCGTAAATACTTTTAGCGTGATATTTAATTTATTGACCTATATTTTCACTTCAAGCATTGAATACGAGAAAACACTGATCTTAATATTTCTTTGTGTCGACGGAAGACTTTTCATAATGATTTTTGAATATTATTATTATATCTTAAAAGTATCTGAAAAGGCATGCAAGAGGCAATAGAAAAATAAGTTTAAAAAGAACAACAAATTGCTGCAAGCAGCTAACAATTCCTTGAAGTTTAGCCAGTGGCGTTCTAAGCTTGCGTGTCATACGGGGCTGTAATTCGTGGTGCCCACATCCCTCCCGTGAAAAAAAAAAACTTGTGTTGTATAAACGTGTAGTTTTGTAGTTTATATTATTTTCAGTAGTGCAAAAATGAAATAAATAAATACAAAATCTTAAGAAATTCTATTTAATTTAATTGGTGTAACTTTAAGTAGGCTACATTTGTTTTACGTTGAAGTTTACGTTACAGTTAAGATACGTTGAAATAGCGTCAGTAAAATTATACAACTGACGTATTTTTCATAAGTATGTATTTTTCAAAAACTCTTTATCTCCCTTTGAGTGTCCCCCAAAAAGGGTGTTACCCAGGGTGGACCACCCCTTCCGTCCCACGGAGTGACGCTACTTCGTGTAGTAGCATTCCTGGAATTATACCTATATTTTCAGCGTAGAAACATCAAATCAAAAGTAATGCTTACAATATTGATGAAAATACTTAAATGTTTCAGCAGATGTTGTGTAGTAGACGAAAGAGTTTGTCGAAGTAAAACCCCAATGCACCAGAAATCTAATAATACTTGTTTGGTTGATCAATTTAGGTTCTTTTTTCTTTCTTTTCTTTGGAAAATATATTTACACTTATGATGATAAAACTGGTTATAATGTAAAACTAGGAATTTTTCTCGTGCTTTTTTAGAAATTCTGAATAACAATCTTTTCGATTGGAAGAATACATTCAACGATGCAGCTAAACTGCCCCCACATAAAATGAGGAAAACAAACTATCATCAACGAAATTGCCTCCTTTATTCTTATGGCCAGCACTTTATCGAGAAGAATGATCCGAGTAAAATTCTTGTTTGTTGCAAATCTATTCGCTGTTCTTTTATGCATAAAATGATATACAAGCAACAACAGGCAATTCATAGAACCAAACTATATTACTTGTATTATTTCTTCTAAATTTCTGGCATTCAAGATATATTTACACACATTTGTATAAAGTTTAAGCAGACAGAACACTAATGTAACCTTAAACGCAATGAGATGCATTATTGCTCTCTGTACTGATACTACTACACTTTAATATAAGAAACTTTCTTTACTATGTGATCGTTCTAAAAATAAACTACTCATGCAGCCCATCAGAAAAATATCTTACATTCCAGGAATAACGTATAGGAATATAGGCTAAAAAACGCAAATAATTGTAAAAAAATCGAATGAAATAGCTGATTAATCAAAAATGAAGTTAATAATGCATTTATATGTTATTAACGTTATTTGTTTCTTTACGGGGAAAGTAGTTAAAAGTCATAATTTTGTCATCGCCATTTCATAGATTTAAAAATATGAATACGCAATTATGAAGTATAATTTTAATATAATTTATTCGATACATTTTTTCAGCACTGAAGACTCATCGATGTATTTAAAACGCTCATACGTAGCGGAAAAGACATTTATTTGTTATGTCTCGTTGGCAACATTCCGTTTGTTTTTAAAACTCCCAACCCGAGCGGAGTCGAGTGTTTTGAGATTTCTGCGCGGTTGATCTATGAGCAAAAACAATATTCGCTGTTGTTATTTAAATCTATGATTTTAAAAAGAATGAATTAGGGCCTCGGGGGCCGAGCGGTCTTAGTACCAGTTTCCGCCCGCTGCTTGCGCGCAGTAACGAGGTCGTGGGTTCAATTTCCACCTTGCCCTGGGTGTATTTCTGTTATTTCCTCTCTTTGTGATGTAATAAAATCTTTCATGTATTGTCTTGTGCTATCTGTCATATTGGACGACAGTTCATAAGCGAGTCCCGAGACTAAGCACACGAACTGGAAAATAAATGTACTTCAATTCAATTCAAGAATGAATTTCTTGCGATTTCTAGCTTTCTTGCGATGTTATTTGTGTGTAATTGAATCCCTTGGTTCCAGTGGCCAGAAATGCTGCAGATATTCAGGCGAGCCAGAGCACGCAGTGAGATGCAAGCAGCTAATGGGGTGAACTCCCAATTTGAGCCGAATGTTTCTGAGTATAATACCAAAATTACGACCGAAAAATGCAAGTTTAGTCAAGCCCAATATCGGAAGCAAGAACTCAAAACATACAACATGCTGTCACGATGGAAAAGTAAGTTTCTAATTCTTTCTGTGTCAGTGATAGAACTAGCCTGAAATTTTTACCCTTTTTTTTGACTGACATTAAATTACGGTTTGGGGGGAAGGGTGAGGCGATTACCGCTAGTTTAAGTCTATTATAATACGCAGTATTTATAGTGGGGCCAGTTTGGGTGATTGTAAACATGGGGTAAATGTAAACAAGCTTCATAACTCCACTTGTGGTGGTTTTGGAAACTTAATTGCTGGTGTGTGATGAATTGACAACATAGGAAAGACATTGAAAGAGTTTTGTAAGTTTCGAAACAACTGTGGTGGCTTCACCATTGTTTGAAAATGACACAGTGAAAAAAGTTGTTTAACAAAATTTAGTGATCTTATATTTTCGTCTCCAGCTCATCTACAAAAACCACGTAAGCGGTTTCAAGCATTTTTATTTGTTATATGAAATGCTGCTAAAAACATTTAGTTATGAACTTAATCATCCCTATTATTTTTCCTGTGCATGTTAGGTGTTTACAATTACCGCATATATTTCCTACTCTGGGGTAATTGTAAACACTTAAATTTATCTTATTTCCAATCTTTTAAGAAGACAATAAATATAATATTTTGATGTAAATTACACTTTTGGCCTATTTCACGCAACTGTTGTTGTTGTTGCTAGCGCCACTTGAAAATAAAAGCACCCCCTGCAGGGCGACGAGGAATTAAGGAAACTCTTACCAATTATAAATGAGCTCCGCTGGAATGAGGGAAGTATACTTGGTTCAGAGGGGCCTCATGATTTTGAACCAGCTCCCAAATGATAGATTTTCACCTAGGTTGGTCCCCCAGCAGGTATTATTTTTAACTTGGAGTACATTTGAGGCTACGACGGATTTTACGTGCAAATCTCCCATTTGCGTAGTCGGTCGCAGAGTAATCAGTTGCGAGAGTCAGTCATCCTCCCAAGCATTGACCACGGCCAGCTGTGCTTCACTTTCGGTGCATTGTGGGGTCCCAGCTTAGCCGACTGATCAACGGAGAGACACATTTTACATAATCTAACTACTTGATTTATTGCAACAAATTTTTCACTAAATTATCTCAGCGGACCACATGCGCCCTGTGGGTCGCAGATTGAGGGCCATTGCTACGGAACACATTCAGCTTCCAAGCAGACTGTCTATGAAACAGTTTTCTATTTGCATCATCCTTATTCGAAAATAAATCTCTGTTTACATTTACCCCAGAGGATCTGCTGTATCCCATGTAAACACGAGTTCATTCGCTAACAAATAGTCACAAAGTGAAAATTTATGTATACGTTGACTCCCAAGAAGTACAGTATTGGCTACAATGGTCAATTTTATTTCTCAATTCATTCAAGAGGTAGGGAAGGATCAAAACTTAAAACATTGAAAAAGCGTGTACAAGTACTGACTCTACATTTAGTAAAAATCTCCCACCAACTTCAACAGTAAATGTAGTTTTATACAAATAAATAATTATTAACATGAAATTGTTGCCGTAACCCTGTTAACGTTCTTTTTTAAACATATGTGCGCACGGCAGTAAGAAGAAAATGGAACTGTAGATGTTAATTAAATTTTTATAAGATAGAATAAAACAGATCAATCACCAAGTTCAACGATTATAAACTACAAATTTTATTCGTAAAGCATATCCGTTCTCAATAATATCAGTAGTATTGTTTCTGTACATTCTTGTTTAAGTCTGCTTAAACTGGGAAAATTCAGTAATCTTAAAACATCATTTTTAGACGCATTTCATTTGCGTAAAATAGAAATACAACGGTCATATTCTCTATTATTTTTTTTTGCGTTTGAATATAACATTTTATTTTGATGTTAGTTTACATATGATTATTCATTTTATTAGTGTAATGATTTAGTATATTGTGTTTGGCAGAAAGGTTCAGGAACTTAAATCGTACTGATGTCAAATTTCTAAGTTATGTTGGTACAATTTGATGTTTTTCGTTTGATGTTATATAAAGGTCCTTTTTTTCTAAAATGCTATTAATTGAAATAGTTTATCTTTTAAATTTCATAATTGATACAATTTGCCCATTTTTAAAAAAAAAAAATTCCAGAATTTGGATATGTTCAGTAAGGGATTCCATACATAAGTAATGCTCAAGAAAAAAGTAAAAGTAAATGTCTTTAAGCAAAATTGCGCTCTTTGTCCTAATAGCCTGCAGTTTCGAAAGGATAATGCTCAGTCTAAATTCTGGTTTCTTTCCGAACTGTTTGCTTTTATCTACGCAAAAAGCGAAAACCTCGTGTTCATAGTTGTAACTGAAAAACAAACAGCTAATATTCATAAAAAGTTTTTAAGAGAAATATTAAATCTCATTTTACAATTGTTTTGTTGACATGGAAGAATAAATATAGGTAAATAAAGTCACAAACAACTGTTTTTAAACTATTTCCTAGTTATTTTTCATTTTTTAAATAAACTTAATACATGAAATTATATTGTATTACATCTTTGTGGTAAATCTTGTAATATCAAAGCATTTTTTGAAAAAAAAAAAAAAAAAATTTCTGTTTTTAAAAATTGTTAAGGCATTTGTTGCTAAGTTTTTTTTTTGCAAGGGAAAAAACAATGGCTGTCGTGAAGTCTTTTAATTAGTTTAAATTTTACTTAAATATATGTTAAATGTTACTACTCCTACTGCAAATATTTTTTGTTTAGACACAAATACACTTGTTTATTAGACAAACAATAATTTAATTCATTACACACCTAAAAGATGTATTTCAAATGTAAGAGAGACATATGTATATATTTTTTTTCAATATACTTTATAAGTACTTTGAATACAACTAAAGCTACTGAATAGTTATGAACAAATTCTTGTATGTTTATTAAATATAAGCTAAGTGGGAAATTTAATAATCATAATTATTTTAAACTTTTACTTTTTTAACTAACAAACAACCTTTCGCGTTTTGCTAAGTTGATGTTTTGCATAGTTATACTGCTTTAAAGCAGCCTAGTACAAATCGTATGGTTCATAAAATGATCTTCAAAAATGTTCTAACCTTGATTATCTTTATTTCATAGTACTAAAAATGCATGGTTCACTTTATCAGTGAAAATATCTGATTAATGGATGTCAAAATTCAGCATTTATTTTTAAACTATGCAAAATTCAGTTATCGGGATTTAAGTACCGAAAATGTTAGATCTTTGCTTAAAAAATGTCAATTTGATTAAAATTTCTTTTATTAAATATTTAATGCTAATTAAAAAAATCATTTTAGAATTAATTAAAATTAAATAAAAATGTATATTCCGTAAGTGTATTAAATTTACATAATGTAGTGTAAATATGGATATTTAGTTGATAGCTTATCTATATATTTTTTATTCTTTTAGAAGTCTTTATACGCTGTATCCGTTGGATTTCGTTGGATTTAGTTTGCTTAAAAAGTGCGATTATGCTTTTTATGAGTTTGTTCGAAACTATTGTTTACGCTTTTTTGGAGCTATGAAAAGCTACTGTCGGTAGGGTGGCGTAGTGTTAAGGCACTGGCCTCGTACTCCCGAGTTCGCAGGATCAAAAATCGCTCACGTCGGTGGATTTTCAAGATGCCGAAAATCGTTAGCGCTTATGTCGTATGATTATGCGGCATGTTAAAGATCCCTTGAATATCTGCTTGGCTATGATACTCTCGCTAAATTAAATTCCTAGTGCAGTTTCGCATTATTTGGAGCTCAGGTGCCGCCATCTAGGGGGATACTGAGTATCAAAATTCTCAAGTGGTAATGGAATCCGAAGATAGTGGTGCTACTTGAAAGAATGGATGCCGGTTTCCGGGGAATGCGTTAGGTCTGCGAAAGTTAGTGACCACACGCAGCCCCATTAGAAAGAAAAGAAAGGAACGCTACTATTTCAGCATTTGCTGTTGTGTCCATCCCAATCCATTGGGGTGGGGTAAAATAAATATAATGCTGTAACATCAAACTTCTGAGAGATCAGAATTCACTTGCTAAAAATAAGGAAGCTGAATTGCTAGTAATGAAGTAAGAAAACGATAAAATGAAAATTAAAAACATATACTTTTCCTAGGAAGCACTAAATGGGTCATGTTTTACGCCAAATTCAATATCATTTAGAATTATCAAATTTAAGTCAACGCAGATAATATGGACGAAGAAGGAAGAAAAGGCAATGCCATTCAACATGAGAAGGGTCAATATTAACTTTTGGAGGTCATGCCAGATTTTTTTTTTACCTTGACACATTGTCTGGCTCCAGAATTCTTTAATAACCAAAGCTATCAAATGCGCCAGTTGGAGATACTTCCAATTGCTTCATTAGTTATATTACTTCTGTGTAAGTGGTAATTACTCACATATGCTTCATTTTTTAATAGGTAATAAATTTGGAAAGAAGAGCAATTAGGAATGTGGCTGATCATATAGTTTTTCTTTCTGAAGTAAGTTTATTTAAATATTTGATCGGAAAAAATATAAATTGAAAATTGGTTTATTCAATTAAATGTCAACTTTGTCAATTTTTTCATAAATATGATTGCAACGATTATAATGTATATTTTAAAATTATCTCAGTTAATACTTTTTTATACAACTTAATTGTTGCATCAAAACATTAATTTCGAAAAAAAAAAGGATTTTTTAATCAGTTATTTGATAAACGCATTTGCTTTACAAGTGTCTGCAGTTGATCGTTGTGTCGGTTTCTGTAAACTCCATGTGTTCAAAGTATAATAAATATCGCAGCAATTTATTTAATATCCCACTTTAACCCATTAATGACGGAGGTTGAAAGTTTTGAGTTTTTGGATGAAACTCGTATATGTGAGGTAAAAAAATGTAAAAAACAACAATTCGCTGATTTTTTTAAACATTTCATGCCATGTATGAGTAATATGGTGTTCCATTTTTGGAACACTAGCAAAACCATTGCTGTATTTGGTACTAAATGTTAAATATGATCATTATTGAATGTGGTGGTTGTTCAGTATAATAATCAGATGAACCACTTCACATGTAATGCAACATTACATTTTTCACATTGAAATGTGATGTTTTTGTCTCATTGAACGCAACGTGTTTGCTTGCCGCACTTGATGAAAAACTCACACTCAACTGCTGTTCCGAAAATAGAACACTAGGCATAAATGGGTTAAAACCTTAAGTACGAGTACCTTTATAAACAATAAGGAAAACCTCAGCTACTCTAAATATTTAAAAATTAATACGGATAGTCACCATAATTTTTTTGCTGAAAACGAAATGACAGTTATTTAAAATTACAATTTATCCATACTCTAAGAAACGCATGCTCAAGTCTCACGAAACTTTCGTCGTATTTGACGAATGCCTTCGTGAAAAATGCTCCAAGTAAACCTTTCGTCAAACTGCCGAAATTTGTGCAGTCGTTTTTGTAATGTACGTGATTGCGCGAGGAAAGTTCGTCATTGTAAATCACAAACTTTTCTTGATGACTGAAGAATCGTCAAAAGTTATAGCTCTATTTCTGAGAGTGCGGCTCAAATGATAACTGCTGAAATACAAAGCTATTATCAAAGAGCACACCTATACATAAGTTTAAAATTTCCAGGAATCATTGCTAAATGTATTATAATGCGATGCTACAGAGTAGAATTTCTGGACTACAAAATAAATCCCATTTTATTTCAGGTATTTTTTAGAAATATTCTGTATTTACGACACAGGAAAAAGCTAAGCAACAGAATTTTGTATCATCCATTTGCATTTTTATTGGAATTTTTCCTGAAAATGCGTCAATCAGAATGTTTGGAGGCATTTCTATTCCTTTCTAAAGCGTTTGAATTGTTCTCATATTTTTTGTCAAATGTGCATCAGTTGTGATTGAAATAATATTTGTAATTACTCAAATAGAAAAATGCTACATTCATGTATTTTTATGCTTAGTTACTAGCATTTTATTTCTGCTCTGTCAAATGACCAACTTCGTGCCTTAACTCAATTAATTAAACTACTCAATTCATAAATAGGATAGCCTTTACACTCGGCAGTAGTCGATTCATATTCTTGAGATCGAGTTTTAAGATTAAAAGTTTTAATATTAAAGATAATTTTTAATTGTTTTTATTTTTTATTATCATTTACTAGTTTGAAGTATTTTTTTTTAGTGAAATGTCTATAGTGAAGACACATATTGAAAAAGGCAAAAGTTTTTCTAGCTTGGCTTAAATTGTTGTTTTTAAATTTTAAGAATGTCAAACTAAAATAGTCTCATTTAATTTGTGGTTGTGTAGGGGTCAACCCTCTTAGAGAAACGGTCCGTCTGTAGCCAGGTTGGTCGTCATTCCCTTCTTTTTTTGAAATTAGTGTTCGTCTTTGTTGTTGGAAGCACTAGGATACACAACACATCACAGTTTTGAAATCCCTGCTAACTCGCTTTGTATTCTTCCTGAACTATAAATCACTATCCCTAAGTTTACGCATTCTGTCTCGCTCCTTTCACTGAAAGTGGTGATAGCTCATACCTTTACGAAAACCTTACACAAGCATTCTACATGACCTTTCCTTCCTTGGTACAACTTCAACATTGAGCAATGTATAATACGGTTGTTTATTTTATACCTAAAAAAATAAAGTTAGCTCCTAAGTGTTGCATACATTATTCTGTAAAAGAGAATATCAAATTTTTAGCACTAATTCAAAAATTTTTAAAGAAAAGTCTCTTCTACGAACAAGAAACCTTAAGTGTCCCACGTAGAATTTAAAAATATTAGAGGTAATTATAAAACCTACGTAAATTAAAAAAAAAAATCACTACTTTCAAATTATTTCTCTCTGCTCTTTTTACGCAGATGAATGAAACTAAATTAAAGCATGTTATTCCGCCTGAAAAAACTTGAAGCATTGCTTAAGTATTTACTCATCTCAGCAATAGTACTTGTTCGTTACTTTCAAAGAAAGTGAAATTGTTGGATCAGAAAATTGAGGAAATTCTCAAATTAAGGATTTCTAATTAAATACGTTTTCCGGGAGGGAAGGAGGGTTGAAAAAGTTCGCTGTGTTTTCTTAATATTAGATCACATTTTGAATCAAATGGTTTAGTAACTGTAACATACGTTGGAATTGAATAGGGGGATTAAAGAATGAATATTGTGTAAACTTTAAAACTAATAAAACACAATTAAATGTACATAAAACGTTTACTGAAACGAAACATTGTAACTTGATTAATTTTGTATTCAGAGGAAAAAAAGATATATGTGCATGGTTTTGGTAGGCTATCACTTCAAATGATTTTTTCGCTCATATTAATTGTACATGTCTGAAATTTATCACGATTAGTTGATGTAACGTACAGTATAGTTTGAGTAACGAGAAAAAGCTTTTTAGAAATTTTTCGTATAAACAAAGTTTTTTCTTTTATCTAAATAGTAATGTTTTCTTAATCCTCCCAATATACTCGTTTTTCTTTATTTTAGAAAAGATATCTGATGATGCAAGGACTCTTTAAAATTATAAAGAATCATTATGTATGTATAAAAGAAATATAGCAAAATATTTGGAATCATTTTTCCCTCCTCCTCCTCCTCCTAAAAAAAAAAAAAAAAAGAAAAAAAAGAAAAAGAAAAACTTCATTTTTACCAGTTAGTTTATTATTTTTAAAGGTCATATATTGTAAGTACAACAGATTTTAGAATTTTAATTCACAGAAATAGAATTGTTACAAATTTTTCCCAAGCTTTAATTGAGTAGTAGTCATATTAGGGTTGTTAGCGTGAATAGAAACTTCAAAAACATGGCATTCAGAAAATAAAGAAAAAAATGCTTCTGAACAGAATTTTTTTCGTTAAATTTGTTCCAGTTTTTTTTTTTTTTGTAATTTATTAGTTACTAGCGGTACCCGTACGGCTATGCCCGTGTTAAAAAATGAAAATACCAGTCGATTCGCCATTGTGTATATAGCTATAACTTTTTAAAGTGTAAATTATGTTATTTTTTTAAAATGCATTCCACATCATTAAAAAAATAGCCGCCCATGGCAATCAACCAGCGATCCTACACATTTAAGCATTTTTTTTACAAAACACAATAAAAAATAGAAAGACGAAAGAAAGAAACGAAACAAAACGAAAAAGAAAACATATAAAAGAAAACGAATTTTGTTTGTTTAGTTCAAGTACCCACACACAAAGAACGATTATAATCCATTAGAATAGTTTTAATTAATACATTTATAGTATAACTATTCATTGACAGCAAAACAGAAAGACGAAATTTTGTAGCTTGCTCAAACTAACAGCAGCAAGAAAAGCTTTGAAATCGGAAAAACCTTTCACCTGAGCCAAATAGGCAAATAGCATGTTTGCTAATTCACTGGAGAAAAAAAAAATAAAAATATAAATAGTAATAATAAGTTGGAATAACAAAAATCGCTATAAAGTTTTGCATTTCTTTAAAAAAACCCTTGTACAGTATTTTAATTCGTTTAAAAAAAAAAAGATTAATCAAAATTAAAAAAAGAAATAAATAAATTGATTAATTAAACAAGAAGTTCCGTCTAGAACTATACGAGCCTACTTTCCCGTGTACACCAGCTTCAAATTTATAATCTAGCTATCTCTCTCTCTTTCTCGTTTAGCTTTAGTTCTTAATTGCTTCAAATATGCCTTTTTCAACGGTTAATACAGATTCGTTCAATCATTCATTTATTCAGTCATTTATTCATTCATTATTTTGCTTATTCATTTAATCTTTCATTAATTCAAAAATATTCTTGAAAATCCCGATCAAAAAATTTCATAAGAAAATAGGCTCGTTAGTTCTGGATGAACTTTTTATCTGTACATGTTCTACGTCATAAGAGCTTTCCGATAAAGTTTGTTCCAAGCAAATCGGCAAGTTAGATCAGGATTTATATAGGATTGAAAATTCCCCGTAGGCACTATGTTAATTTTTTTTTGAACTGTTCAAAAATGAACAATTAAGGAATTAAGGACCTTTTTGAAGAATCTCAATAGTTCACTATTGAGATAAATTTGATTAGTAAGGCTGTAAAGTCTTCTCCTGTCATTTGCGATTCTTCAAAAAGGTCCTTAATTCCTTCAGTCGCACACTGTGCCAGATTTTACGCTCTTCCTAAGGTCCACAAACCTGGTATACCTCTCCGTCCTATTGTCTCCAATATTAATACTGCTTCTTATAAACTTGCTAAACATTTGGTCTCCATCTTTTCTCCTCTTTTGAATGGTAATTCTTTCACTGTCAAAAATTCCGTCGACTTCGTTCATAAGCTTCGTGATTTCAAACCTTTTGGATTAACTATGGCTTCTTTTGATGTAAACTCGCTTTTCACCAATGTGCCGGTTAATGGCGCATTGGATTGTCTTAAATTGAGACTTCAGGAATATCATTTCTCTAGTTTTGAGATTGAAGAACTTATTTCTCTCACTCGTGTTTGTCTTGAGCAAAATACGTTTGTATTTGATGGTGTGTACTTTCGTATGACTGAAGGTTTAGCTATGGGTAATCCTTTAAGCCCTATTTTAAGTGACATTTATATGCACTATTTTGAGACTAAACTTTTCGAAACCATAAAGTTTCCTTTTTATGTCCGTTATGCTGATGATTGTTTTGTATTGCTTGATCAGAAGCAAGTGGATATTGATCATTTACTTGATAAGCTTAATTCCATTGATCCTTGCATACAATTCACTATTGAAATGGAAGTGGATAGTTCTCTTTCATTCTTGGACGTTTTAATTACTAAAAGTAATGACGATTTTATGACTTCAGTGTTTCGCAAGCCCTTTGCTGTTACACTACCTCCTCACAAATGTTCTTCTCACCCCCCAAACCAAAAGTTGGCCTCTTTCAAGGCTCTTGTTTTCCGTGCTTTGAATATATGTTCCTCTTCTAACTCTTTGGATGCTGAGCTTTCGTACATTAAGGCTGTGGCTTTGGATCGTGGTTATTCTCCTAAGGTCGTTGATTCTATATATAACAGGTTAATTAAGCCTTCAATTTCTGGCAATGTTTCTAAGTGCAAGCCTGCTTATACTATTATTTTACCTTTTTATCCCAAAATCAGTCAGCAAATTGCTAAAATATTGAAGAAGTTTGGGTTTGATACTGCATTTTCCCCTGTGAATAAAATAAAATTTACAAATTTGAAGTATCCCATTGATTTGCACAACAACTGGGGTATTTATAGTATTTCTTGCAAATGTGGTCTGTTTTACATAGGTCAGACTAAACGTGCCTTAAAGCACCGTCTGAAAGAACATGAAAATTATGTTAAGCGTAAAGAACTTGCACGTTTTTCCATTGCCCAGCATTGTTGGACTTTAGATCATTGTTTTGAATTTTCTTCTGCTAGAATTATCAGCAAATGCTCTTCTGTCTATGAACTTGATTTTTGGGAAGCTTATCACATTTGGAAAAATTCTCATTCTGTAGTAAATGATTTTTCCAGCACTTCATATTTTCCTGACATTTGGAAACAATTTTTATAATTTTTCTCTCCATTTTTGGTTTTCTCCTGCAATTTACATATTCGTTTCCCGCCTTTTCCTTCGGGCTCTGTTCCCTGCCTTGTTCCTAGCCTCTGATTGGTCAATCGCTAATCCGACACATTTGGTATAAATACCGGTGTCTCTCTGGTTATTGCCTTGTTCACTCACAGTTTCTTGCTTGTGTGTTGAGCGTTTCTTCTTCTTTTATGCACTGATGAAGAGGCTCCATTTGTAGCTTCGAAATAGCTATTTGCGTTAATTTTCATCTGAATTTGTGCTTTTTCACGTTGTTTTATCTTTGTACTTACATTTTTGCACAAAGTATTTTGATCATTTGTCTTATATGGAAATGAAATGTCCTCGCCGAGATCTTTCGAATACAAAAAGAATTTTTCCAATCGGACAATTCGTTCAAAAGTTATTAGGGGGGGGGGGAGACCTACAGACAGACAGACAGACAGACCGACAGAACGACCGACACACTTTTTCTCCCATCTCAAAACCCTACTTTCAAATTTTTTATTTTTCAATCTTTATTTAATTACTTAATTTATTTTTGACTTTTCTTGATTTCTAACGATATTTTCACGATACATTAAGCCTTCTTTTATGCTTTATTATTATTATTTTTACTTTTACGGGAAAGTAGGCTAAAAACGGCTGCTCCACGAAATGATAAAAACCTCAAGAAATAAATATTAACTCGTTAAAAAAAATGGATAATAAGCCAGTCGGCATGGTAACAATTCAAATAAAACTAAAGTTAATTACCGTGAAAATATAATTTCGAACTACAGAGAAAAGCGCTTATAACTTCTTTTCCAGTTAATTTAGAGGCATCGAATTTTAGCGCAAAAAACAAGAATTATCTTTCTGGGGCAGTTTTTTACGAGCGGTTTTTACGGTATCAAGCTCGAAAAGATGCGATAATTCCTTCCCATGGAAAACGACTATTTTATGAAACTTTCGGCTATAAATTGAAATAAAATAAGAAAAAATTCGAATTTCGGAAAAAACTCTCCGAGGTGCACACCCCCATGTTCCAAACTAAATTCTTGCCAAATTTCATGAAAATCCGTCGGACGGTCTGGGCCCTATGCCGGACACAGACAGACACACATACTAACTGCTTTATTATTAGTAGAGAAAAAAAATAGAAGAATGTTTTGGAGTTTTTGATTAACTTTAACCAAAGTTCAATGATGTTGAGAAAAGAAAACAAAGCATTTTTGTATCGTCAAAAGTATTGCTTCAAAATTTATCATTTAATTATGATATAAACTTTTGCAAATGTCTGTACAAGACTTAAAAATTCAACTGGACACATTGATAAAATGGCGTACCGAACTTCCACAATTATGATCGAAACTCTTTCCTTACTATCTCTAGTCAACAAACTAAGTTCAGAAATTACATAACTTTTCTGTTGACATGGAGTTAAGAGAAAGTTTTGTGTGTTCTCGTTTAAGCTGCAATTTTGTTTCGACTACTTTTCGTTTGCTCTTGAAACTGACTAAACTGTCTTAGCAAAGATATGGTGAAAGATGGAGACGTATTCAAGATTATACTTTAGAATATGCCAGAGAACAGTGGATTTCACAAATGGTATTTTATAAGAAAGTAATTTTCTTTTATGTACCTTTGCCTTTTCTTAGAGGTAATCTAAACGATAAATTTGCATTTAACTTGGTTCTTTGAAGTACCATATATAAGAATAAACGTAAAGAAGTTTTAAAATGATGTAGATAGTTGCGATATCTTATCAGAATCAACCAAGACAATAATGAGTTTTCTTTTTCTTTGATTTGCAAAATATTATCCACACAATTTCGCAGTAATTTTTACATCATTAAAAACTAAGGTGGGTATTTTTATGAAATAAAATTTGAAATGTTTTATGTTTAGAAAGTGAGCAGTCATATAGAAATAGGAACTCATAAATTTTATTATTTATGCAATTTAATCTTACGCAAACAAATACACTTGCTGTTTCTCACTGTGTCTATATATGCCAGAATGTTTTGTGCTGTAAACAAACACCTTTTCAATCAATGGAGGGAGGGGGATGAATACACATACGCACAGGCAGGCAATTCAGTGAGGCACACATCAGAGTTTCTTTATTGAAGGTGTATGTGTGGAAGAAAGACAATACCATTTTAAAACATTGCAGTTGCTACAAACCTATAAAATCACTTTAAAAAAATGAAGAAGAAAGGCTGATTTTGTTTTGTCAAAGACGATAACAATTTTATTGAAACAGTGTAACTAACGGTTTGGATTTAGCACGATTTGCTTGGGTAAACCCAAATAACAGCTTTGTATCTGTGCGGGAGCTCCTTTTATCGCCCTATCCCTCCAAACAACATTTAAGACTATGATTAATATAGGTTTCTTTTAAAAAAATCATGATGAGGAGTGCTGGAACAATGGTCGAAAGACAGAATTAATTGGCTTTGTTTCTGCGTCTATGAAGGAGTCATTTGATGCATTCAAGATTTAGCAGTATATAAAATTGCAAATGTTGCATGGATGGATTAAACTGGTTTTACATCTGGAATCGTGAGGTTTAGATTTTTTCTTAGTTCTAAGAGGTTTTACTATAAAATATAATCTGACAACAATGTTTAGTCAAATAAAGATTCAATATAAATTACTATATCGTGTTCTGAAAAGCATGACTTTAACAGTTTAACGGGCTTTCCCCACGGGTTTTTATAGATATAATTTTTATAATGCTTTCGTTATGTGTAATCACTTATAAAACTCTCAATATTTGAGATTTATTAAGGACCGCAAAAAAAAAAAAAAAAAAGCGCTTCCTCATAATGCTTAAATTTAGTTCTTTTGGATAATGCATTATTATCACAAACGCAAACCCCAAAGGAAATGGGAAAATATGAGACAAAGTAAAAAAGATTAGAGAACATGAGGGGAATAAACACGGCAAAAGTACTAAAGTATCAACATTCTTGAGCACTTACGGAACATAACGCTATGCAGCAAAGCAGCCTAAATAATGATTGTTGCTTACAGTTTAATTTTATGAGAACTGTAAATACAATTTCGTTTTGCTTTAATGGTTGCAGACCGTGTTAAACAGTTACTGGAGCTTCGCATGAAATAAACATGCATTGCTCTTTTTAAAAGTAAGATTATTAAACTAAAGCCAAATATTTACGTATGCGAGATAAATTTTTATTCTGAAAAATGTTGTTTTCTCATAACTGTTTTAGTAGTTTATTAAAAGAAAAGTCTACCTAAAACTTAGTATATTCGATAACGATATGTAAAATTATTCAATGTATAATTCTACTGCATGTATCCTTCTTACAACATGACCTCCAACTGAACAGCTATGCCTTAACTTGATTGAACAAATTGAATTGTTTATTTCAAAAAGATAACAACTCTTAAAAACAAAATTTTTTTACAGGAGATAGAAAAAAATGGCTTTCGAAAAGTTGGAAAACTTTACGGGTCTAATCTTTTACTATTTTTTAGTAGGTAATAGCAATGCAGTAGTGGTAAATTAAAACGATTTTTTATTAATTACACTGTTAAAAATTTCCGTAAGAAAATAGTAAAATAACCATTCATTTGATTGTTATTTTACCATATTTAATTACAACAGTTGAATAGCCATTAAAAAGATGGTACTCAAACCGCTGATTGCGAAAAAAATCGTTTATTCTTTGTTTCTACTAAAGAACGTTTAACTAACCGTAATTTACAAGCGCTCAGTACGGATCGGGCGTCCATCTTGGTTGCAAAACCTTACCAGTCGTACGTTGTTGTTAAAATATGAGTAAAGATTTATCAGTTCAAATCTGCATGTGTATATAAAAAAAGAAGAAAAAAAAATGGCTCAAGCAGTGGTTACTAAATAGAAACACACACACACATACAAATCAAAAATTGGAGACAGCGGATTCTCGAACTGTTTGCGAATGAGCGAACCCATAACTTGAGCTGCTGAAGCTTGTTTGTATTTTAATTTTTGCAGCAAATGAAATGATTTTTGTCAATATACAGTAAATTTAGACCAAAGATGGCTTTGAATCCAATCAAAAACTGAAATTTCACTTTTAATGCCGTTTATTTATCAATAAATCTTTCTTCTCCTGATGAAAAGAAAGATTTATTGATAAATAAACGACCGCTCTGTGTGGTGCAGATAGCCGAATGGATAGAGCGCAAGATTGTTAGATCAAACACCGCGGGTTCGATTCCGGCAAGCTTCGTTTACTGTTTCTACGCCTCGAAGATTCTACACCTCGAAATGGTTCAAAAACGGTAAACATTTTGTTTTCAAATAATTTTTAAGTGGTTATAAAACCGTAAACTTTTATTTTAACCAAGCTGATTGGAAATGGCTAGCTCCCATACAGATAGAAAAATGCTCCAAACCGTAAATTTAACGGTGAATTAGATGGACAGACTGCTGCCGGTCATTTAACCGCAATTTCATGTTGAAATTTCTAACAGTGTATGCCATAAAAGTTGAAAAAATAATTCTGAGAGTTATATCTTTTTGAAAAGGAAGATGTTACCTGTTCGAAATAAACAATTTTATTACAACCCGACTTTTTTGTCTTTTTCAAACAAAACAAATACAATATAAAGTAATAATGGCGTTAAAACTTAGATTTTTTTTTTGAATTGATAAAGATATAAAAATCATAAAGTAAAAACGGGCCTCTCAATAACTGTTTGTATTAATAAAAGAAAAGAAAGAAGGGGATTTTTCTTCTAAAACTATACGAGCCTACTTTCTCGTACACACCAAATCCAAATTAATAATCAAGCTATCTATCTCTCTCTCTTTCTTGTTTAGCTTTAGTTCTTAATTGCTTCAAATATACGTTTTTCAACGGTTAATACATAGTAATTCACTCATTTATTCAGTCATTCATGTATTTATTCAATAATTTACTTATTCTTTCTTTCACTAGCTCATTTATTCACTCGTTTTTTTATCATTTATTCATTCATTTGTTCATCCATTCTTTTACTTATTCATTTAATCATTCATGAATTCAAAAATATTCTTGAAAATCCCGATCAAAACATTTCATAGGAAAATAGGCTCGTTATTTATGGATGAACTTTCTATTAGTACATGTTTTACGCTATAAGAGCTTTCCGATAAAGTTTGTTTCAAGCAAATCGGTCCGTTAGATCAGGATTTATATAATATTGAAATTTCCCCGTAGGCGCTATGTTAATTTTTGAACTGTTCAAAAATGAACACAAATTGTTCAACGTGATATTTCACGCCAAGGGCTTCTTCCAGTATGCTTGTTCATTGGAACTTGGATCTTGTACCCAGAATTTACATAATTTGCTTCATTTCCGCCCGTAGGAGCTATTGTTATTTTTTTTTGAACTGTTCAAAATTGAAAGAAAAGTTGTTCAAATCGAAAAGTGAAATATGGAAATGAGATCTCCTCGCCAAGATCTTTCGAATGCAAATATAATTTTCCGAATCTCACAGCTCGTTCAAAAGTTTTTAGGGGGGGGGGGGGCAGACAGACCGAGACACACATTTTCCCCATTTCAAAACCCCACTTTCAAATTTTTATTTTTCAATCTTTATTTAATTACTTAACCCTCTAATTCCCAACTCCGCCTCAAGGCGGACAACACTAAATCGAAAGTAAAGCTAAATTATAATTTTTGCCATAACTTCCCAGGTCCGCCGCAAGGCTGGCATACTTTTATCAGGTGTACCAAGTGACGGTATACCGATAACAAAAATTTAAATACTGATTTAGTTTTAGTAGCATTCATTTATGAAAGGAAAGTTTTTGCGTGACGATAAAAAACTTGGGCATTAGAGGGTTAACTTATTTATGACTTTTATTTATTTTTAACGATATTTTTATGACACATTAAGCCTTATTTCATGTTTTATTATTTTTTTTAACTTTTACGGGAAAGTAGGCTAAAAAGGGAAAAAACCAAAGAAAAGAAAATCTTATGAATTTTATGCGTTAAAAAAATGCTTGAAAGTTTACAGTTCCTACGTTGCATCTAATTATTAAATTTATTAATGTTTAATTTATGGGCCAATACTAAGCTATTGAGATAATAATTATTTTTTTACTCATAGTTATATTTCCTATCTCATATAATGAAAAAAATAGAATATGGTATTAATGCTTGTAATGTTTAATTTTTTTTCTTTTCATGTTGAAATTAATTTTCGATAAAGCTGAATTAACATGGAAAAAATAAGCTTTCTCATGCTACATTTATAGCTTACGTGATGACATTATGAAGTTGCTGAAGTGTCACTTTAGGACACTATTTTTATTGTAGTTGCATGGAATTATACTGTTATAATACAGCAGAAATACTTTAAATAATACTTTGATGTATCTTTATCAAACACAGAATTACATTTATTTACAATCACTAACATATACATTATATACATACACGGAACTGCTGCTCATTGTACTTCGAAGGGGAAGGGAAGGCAAACGTAGAAAACGATAAATAAAAGTAGTAGCCATACATAAATATTGGAAGTATAAGTAATTGGTTTGACACTGCAGACGCTAATTAATAAACATAAAATATGACATAAAATAAATATAAATGAAATATATAACAATATTCCTTCAAAAAAAAAATGTTCTTAAAGTAAACGTTTTTTAAGTACTGTACTTTATTCAAATTGAGAATGTTGGCGCATGCGCACCTACTATGTGACACTGTTGTGCCAACGTCTACGACCGCGCCAACACACACGAATAGAAGCTCTCGAAAGGAGCAGACATGAGTAAAAACTTCTTAAAATTAATATTTCGACGCTCATAATAACAATTAACGTCTCATTTTATTGTCTCGTTGTAACATACGATATATTGTGATGTCCTAAAAATAAATGGATAAAAAATGCAACGAGTGGTCCGTCAATAATAATTTAAATACGATACAGAGAATGAAGATTAAATGTTTTTATTATAGTATAATACCAAGAAACGTATTTATATATCGTCGAAAAATTAGGCAACCAACGAATACTTTATTATTGATTTCAGGCTAAAAAAATCAAGATTTTAAAGTTTACTTGATCTTAAGAGGCTAGCTTTTGTGACTTAAATTAAGACAGTCTGTCTTCTCCCCAAAGTTTTTAAAAAATTTCGAATGAGAAAACATTAGTTTTTGTTTCAAACGGAGGCAGAAAAATCAATCATAATTAGGGACACTTTTATGACACGTGTAAACTTAGTTCGGAAAATTCTTCATTATCCTAAATGAGAGGGATGTACTTCCATTATACTTATTCGAAGTTTTCTAAAAGCTTCTCTTCGGTCAATGTGTGTTTTAGACAATCCCTAATGTAAATATAAGATAGAGAGATACGTTATTTAATAGAAAGTTTCCTAAGGAAACTCTATGGTATTATTAAACTTGTTACATATAAATGCTGAGTGCAACATCAGATATTGATTGTATTTTCTATGTTTTCATGACCTAGTGTTCTAACATTCATTGGATTGTTTTATACTAGCAATGACATTTCATTTCTGTTTTATTTAGGAATTTGTTTCTCTTACAGATAGTTCTGATTTTCCATACTCTTTTTGCAATTTAAAAATCGTTTTTTTTTAAATTTTATTGATTGACTAGATGAGATGCCCGGCGCTGCGCGGATTAATATGGCATAATTTGCAGGCCAAGTGACACTTGTCCAAAATTCTGTTGTAAATATATAAAGAAAAGTTTTCCTAAAAAATCCAAGTAAACGATAGACAACAATCTTTAAAAATCCCAGTTAGACAGTAAAACTCATTAAAATCACTATTGCATTAAAAAAAAACAGCCTCGAAAAATTCCTGTCAGACCAAAAATACCAGTCTATAAAACTCCACATTAAAATGCCAAAATAAGTTCATAAAAATTGCCATTAGAGGAAGGGCAACAGTAACTAAAATGCACATAGAACTAAAAAACAAAAAATGTTATATGTTTTCCCATAAATACTTGTTTTAATATAATCTTTATTAATTTTTAAAAATACTTTTACTTCATACGAGAAACAGGTTGCAAATTTTATATCTAAAATAGCTTTATAATTTACAATACTATGTTGTGGGTTGAAAGCAACCCGAAATCAGTTAGTTGTTTAATTCGAGTACCTGGTGACATGGCGCAGTTGAAGTGATGGCGCACTTGAATTTTGGATTGAAGGGGAGATGAGTACACGGCGATTGCCGGTAGTTGCACAGCCACAACATCAGTGTCTACTTGAATTCATAAGCTATTTTTCTCTAAAAATGTATGATACAACGTCGTTTCTATTGTTTACTTTCAAAATATAAGGGTTTGAATTATCATCACTGTTCCTCTGATTTTCATCGTGACGAGAGTATTGCAAGACACTTTTTAAATAAACGTTTTTTTCATTTATTTTGACAATTTACTTACATTCTACAATCTAGTTATTATCAAAATCCATTATATATGTGTGTAAAACACCCATGTGAGGAATCTCATCCGTCCTGTAAAGTTATAAGCGAAAAATAGCTGTCTTGGCTTTATACCTGCTGTCGTTTAAAATCAAAACATAACAAGGAAATAGTGTAGAAAATGCAGGCAGAAGAAATGTATTATATAATATTTACCAAAAGTTTGGCAAAAAATTAGTGTCTTCGTTCTTTTCTATAATGCTTTTCAACTGAACGCCAACTGTACGGTCTTTAGCGTATACGCCACACATACGTTGGAGTTTTCCTTTTATATATGCTGTAAACATGTATATCGTTTGAGTGAAAATGATTGACTCAATCGGCGAAAAATATCCTTTTTATGTTTGTCAATTAAATATTGGTTACATTTTTTGCAGTATTTATATTTTATCATCATATTATATATGCTATCTTTAAATAGGAAAGTATATGACGCTCTCTCTTTTTGCCACATAAAATAAATAAATTGCTTAAACTGATAACTTACCCAAAAAAATAATACTTCGCTGAAAATAAAATAAAATAACGAAATAGATAAAAAAACTTTAACTGTGACGTATCTCATAATTTTGAAGAATGAATAGAAATATTTTAAAGCAAAAAATATATATGTTAGATGCATTTAATTAGTTGATTCCTCTATTTTCACACATAGCAAAACACTGCAGTCCTTCGTTCAGAAATCATAAACATAAATCATATATACGCGTATTTTCTGGTAGCAGTTAGGTCATAACCACAGGAACATTATGACCATCTGGCATCATAAAAAACGAAAAAGTAAAATAATTCTTTTAGTTTTGTTATACATTTTTCGCCAAGTTTCTTTACCGAAGCCTCTTCTTCCCTTCAGTTATGTTGGAGAATCTACCACAAAATTGGCCACAAGAATAATATAAATTCAGAGTTATGTAAACAACTTAATTTATTGGTTTTATTTTTTGTGACTATATGTAGTCAAATTAAGTCAGAACTTCAATCAATCTAATCAATCGTTTATGAGAAAAGCATACCCAAAAACGAATGTTGCCACATGAAAATGTTATTTTCAGACAAGCATTTTTGTGAAGTATTTTTAAACCCATTATATGGTTTCTGTTGCTAATGCCACTTGGATATCCAAGCTCCCCTCGCACTGTGACCAGGAATTAAGGCAGACAAGTTAAGGCCTTCCGTTTTCAGCGAGCATCACAAGGGTAGACGTAGGACTTGGCTCAAGCACAGCTTGTGTATTCGGATGACACCAGAAGACGCCCATACAAATAAGATACATTCCTTTTTTGACCGAAGAGTGAAGGAAAATGAAATTCTCCACAAACTGCCTCGGGACGTTACATGCACCAAGTATACATGACGGGTCTTCAGCAGTTCATATATTAAACACCCAGCCCTGCGGTTGGAAATCCGACATTTTAACTAGGCTACCACGACCCTTAAACCCATTATAAACCACTCTACTATATACCAAACAAAGGGGAAAAAGACAAATCTGTGAAACGAAATTCAAATTTCTATTATGGGATTTTACTTGGACACCGCGAGGGATTTTATCTGTGTAGGAGTAGTGCACTTACGATTTATTTATATATGTTGCACTTATTATTATTGGTTAAAATATTTTATGATACAATTTACTCTTGTCAGCATAACAACATGCCACATTGCGGGGCACATTGTATCTAAGTGCATCGCCATATAACTGTTCAAATATTGAATTACCGTTATTCAATTCATTAAAAAATATATCGGTCGAATCAACAGCAATTATAGTAAATTTTTTATATGTAGTAATGTAAAAACACTTGCAGTAGTTACTTCTAGAAAAGTTACATTTTTTTTCTTTACCTCCCTATGTATTTATGCCTCTCTATGTATTTATGAAATTAAAGTCAAACATTTTACCAATGATTTAATAAACATTTAATAAATAAACATAATTAATTCAAAAACCTTAAATAATTATTTAATAAACATTTTACGAAATACTCCATGCATTAGAATTTTTTTATTGTAGTTTAAATTGAGGGTACGTCTCGGGGGGGGGGGGGGTAAAAATTGCTTAGTCCACATTTCAATTTTGATATGTTGCTTATTTATTCCTTTTACTATTTGCTAACTCAAATAAAACCCCTCAGAGTAAAGGCTTCTATTACTGACGCAACATTAAAAGTGCAAAATTGGTTTACACATGGTGACACACACAAAAAAAAAAAAAAAAAAATCCCACAAAAAAATTAAAAACATTCCAACAAAAAAAAATCTTATTGGCAACACTTAGACCACTTAAACTTGCCATTTCAGTCACATTAACCTAAATTGTCAACGACTGGTTTTTTAAAATAAAAACAATGAGATCTTGTAAGGGAATTTCGTCATCTTTTCAATTCAGGGAGCGGTGGTAGGGTTAAATGACATGAATATGGGAATTAAAATCTTTGAAAAAACTGAATGTGTTGTAAAAAAGAAACCTACAGGACGACCGAAAGTTACTCGTATTCAACAGACTATCGATCAATCGGGAACCTCAACACAGATTCATCAGCAAATTTTAATAATGTATACGTACATCAAAAGATGCCATCTACAAAAAACATAAAATCGACATTGATAATGCTCTTTTACTGTATTTTACATGGCAAGTTTTAATCGTTGAATTACTGATAAAAATTTTTTTTCTTAGGACTTCTTTAATGTTTTTGGTGCTTTTTTAAAGTTTCCGTTTTTCTGTCTCAGCCTGTTTATGAAATATATAAATGTAAATTCGAATTCACGGCATTAGTGGCTTTTTACCTGAACGCCGAAGATATAAAGAAAATGATTAAATAAATAAATAAAACCGACTAACTAAGCGAGTAAATAAATAAATAAAAACAAAAAAATAAATAAATTATTTTAAAATAAAAGGAAGAAAGTGAAATTTATTTCCACTGGTGGCACATAATAATAACTGAATAACTTGTAACAATGCTTGGCAACGGGCTTATGATTCGCAAAATTTGATGCCGATGTCTTATAGGAAATGTTTTTATTCTTCTCTAAATTCTCAACTGAATTTCTACTTAATAAAGTATTACAATGATTAATAAACTTTTCAGTGTAGGTATTTTGCCTATACAGAACCCATCGTGGCAGCCACAGATGTTTTAGAAAGAAACGGAAGAAGATAAAAATTTGGATTACACCCAGCATTTATCTGTGAGCCTTATTTTTTGTTCTTTTACTCCTTTGCAAAAATTACTTAAATTAGGATATTTTATAGCTTTTCCTATTATAATGTAGACAATGTGTTTCTGAGGAGTTTTTAAAATAGCTAATCATTAACATTCTAGATCTTTCCTGATTCTGATAAGTAACATCTTTAAACATTTCTTACTCTCATGACTTCAAAATCTTCATTGCAGTATCAATTTCAGATGTGCGTTCGGCAGAGCGTAATGAAAGTTTTCCAGAAATTCGAGCCAATCGAAAGGACAGCACAGAAATCGATTGAATAAACAAGAGAAATAAATTTTCATCCAGTATCGGATTTGAGCAGCAACAAGAGCAGAACGCTAGCTGATGCTTTAAAAATTTCAGTTTTTGAAAAAAATCTATGAATTGTTCGGTATCTACATTTTTATGATGCACAGAATGGTAAAATACTAATACATAACACTGTCTTTTTCTGACTCTTTTTTTTCTCTCAAGAAATTACTGTTTTTACTGTTGATATTCGTTGCAAAACCAAAAGTCAATTTTTAAAAAATACCAAAATACTTTGGAAAATCATAAAATACATTCCATTTAATGGTACTTTTTTTGTCTCGAATTACGAGAACAAACAGGCGTCTGTTTTCACATTAATTAAATAATTTATTAAATGTGTTTATTTTTTCTATTTGTTAATAACTCAATTTATTCAATTAAGCAAATATATATTTTATAATAATTTTGATTTAAAAGAAGGTGGTGAGAGGTATAGATGGAAATAAAATCTTTTTTCATAAATTTTATCCTTCGAAATTAGATAAATTCTCAAAAACTGCCAAAATTGCTCTTTTGATTATCACCTCTTCTTTTTCGCTCGGAGTACTGAAATATGTCATTTTAAGCATTGTATTTAAAAATCTACTTCACAGAAATTTTATAAACAAAACATAATTTTATTTTATCGTAGCGTTTTGATACTTGTAGTGGATAAGGGATAGGAAGGAGGGTGGAATCTCAACCTTATTTTTGGCATAAAATTTATATATGCTTTTGAAAAAATACGTGGTGTGTATTAAATTTCAAAGTGATATAGTTTTCTTTTCTTTTGCAAGAAATATGCCTTTTTTTCTGTCTGTCTTTTAATTACGATACTTTGAGATTGCAATTTCTTCGTTAATTAGAAATATAAATTTTTCTCTAGAATTTATTTTTGTTTTACTTAAATTCTTATTAGAGGAATCTAATTCATTAATTAATTTAAAATTTGATATTAAATTTACATTTGTCTTTTTTATTGATAAAATTAGTTATTTAACAATTTTTTTCACATTAACTACACAAAAATTCTGACAATTATTTACTGTAGGCACTTATTGCAATTCATCTTTCTATTACGGTTCTAAGATATATTTTTGTTACTTTGAGATTTATGTTATGTCAAAATATATTCACGCTAGCATACGCGCATAAATTTTATAAATAAATTCTTACTAGTCTGCATTTTAGAATGGCATTTTAATTGCAATACGAGTAAATACTTACTGTACAATAAATTCCAAATTCCCAGTTATATGTTTTAAAAAATCAGCAGAGTGGAAGGGAGTGTATCCTTCTATGCAAATAGTTTTAACTTCGAAGAATCTACAGTTTTTCTTTTTTTAATTACATTTTTCATCATCCTATTAACTTGTATGTCTAAAGGAAATCCTTTAATGAAGATCTTAAGAACAAAGCTGAATTTTTTTACATGGGATAGAGTCAAAAACAAAGATTAACATTATCATTTTGGCTAAAGGTCATTATTTGTCTTTGAAGAAACGAAAATAACTCAGAAGTGAATAAAACGTGTTATTATTAGCTAGTAAGGGATTAACTGATTTGATTATCATGGGGAGACTCTAAAAATGATTATGAAATTCATAAATTAAACAATTTATTAAAAGTTTATTATTACTGTTATTATTTCCAATGGAGAGGCAAATTTCAACCATTAAGAAACCAGCAGAAAACAAAATGACAAAACAAAATTGACCGAAGTCAATGCCGTAAGACAGTGATTCTCAGTCTGTTGGGTGCGCCCCCCTAGGGGGCGTGAACACACGAGAAGGGGGGCGCGAGAATATCCAAGATAAAATAATACTTTTAAAAATTAACTGACAGAAAAGAAAGCACACATACACATAAAAACAAAATACATTTCGACATATTTAATAACTTAATAAAGTAAAACAAATTACTAAATTAAAACTTTCTCAATCAAAACGAACTACTTAAATGAAAAACAAATTTAGTAATTATTAGTGACATCCTTGAGCCTGTCTTGCAAAGCAAAGTTTTGCGTAGGAAGGCTTAATATTAGAAATAACGACTAGTGGTTTTTATATTTAGCCGAGATCTATAGTTTGTCTTCAAAGAAACCACAGCAGAAAATCCAGTTGCACAAATGTAGGATTTTGAAAATGGTAATAGAATGCGAAATGCCCTTGTTTTTAGTGCAGAAAAATCATCCTCTACTCCTACCCAAAATTCAAATAGTGATTTATTACTAAACTAATTTTATTAAATTACTCGTTTTTACTCTTGTTTTTGCAGTTAGTTAAAATAATTCAAAAACAGAATCCAAAATACTCAATAAACATTATTGTTGTATACATTTTATGGTAAGGGGGGGGGGCGATAAAAATTATGATAGAAAATTGGGCCGTGAATACTGCAAGGTTGAGAAACGTTGCCGTAAGAGTTCTCTGGCCATCCAACAAAGCGCCGATTCGGAGTCGACCCAAAGGACTGCGCATTGATGGAGGTGGTCTCTATTCATAATTCATAAGCGTTACAGAGGGGGCAGCACGGATTCAAAAATATTCCAATTCGATGCAGGTGTTCTGCCAGTCAGCCATGTCCAATAAGTAGACGTAACCGGGCTACAGCGTGCCGTCGTGGACTGATGGAAATTTTCAAAAGATCTTCAGCCCTCCAGTTCTTCGATTTTTTTCTACCATAAATTTGTTATTTAATATGTATATTTATTGTTTGCTTGATAAATAGCTGAATGGAATTATATTGAAGATTATCGCATTTGAAGTAGTGTAGCGCTCTTGTTTTGCTAGGCTGTCGCCTTGCTCGTTCCCAAGAATACCACAATGGCCAGGTATCTCACGCTTCTTTTTGAAATACAACTCACGCTGATGCCGGCACTGGGAAATTTATTTTCATAAACTGTATTGCGGCTTGATAATAAAAAAGGGGCCATGTGACAAAATTTGTATTCAAAAATCAATAAATGATTAAGAGCAATTCGGATAGCCTTTACTTCTCCATCAAAAGCTATTCGGTATTTTCCTGCAGGTTCATAAAAGGAGCATGGATCGGAAAACAAAATTGATTAAAAGTAGTCTGAAACATATGAAATTGTTTTTTTTTTTTTTTTTTTTTTGTGTTTTAAAATCTGGGAAATCCAATTCAATAAAGGAATTCACTTTCACCCTGCAATTCTTAAAATTCTAACCTTCTTCTACCTTTTTCTTCGAGAGTTTTTTTTTTACTCAGATATAAGTCTAACAGTCTTCTATTTGGTCTTTATTTCATGAGGAATTTACTCCTTCAGTTGTCTGTACAACAGCGTATTTTATGTCCTTTTTCTTCTGCTTAAGTTGGATGTTTAAAGTCGATGCAGCTAAAATGTGTATGCATATTTCTCCACGACTTTGTTTTACTCTTCCTATATTGCTGACTTTAGAAGGTCAATCGAAAGAATTATAGAAGCTCTCAGAGAATCCAATAATTCTGAAATTGCAATCGGAATTTGAGAGCAAGAAACAGCTTTATTCTCTGTTGCTTCCTAAAGCCTGCTGGAATAAGGGTTAGATGTCAGGCCCATTCTTTGATGTTGTTCAATATGGGACATATGTGTTAGTCCCGGAATCAGGGTGGGTAGCGCTCTTTAAGCCACGCCCCATTTTGTAGGCATTTTACCACCACCAATTTTATGAACCTATTTTCCAGATAATGAATCGTGAATTCATTAATAAAGTTAAAAAAAAATATTTCTGGTATGCTGGTGGTGAAGTGTTTACAAATGGGGAGTGGCTTAAGAGTGCTACACACCCTGTGAATGCAATGTTGTCAAAGAAGAAAGCTTGTAAATAGTGCTCGGTGCATTCATCCGGTGGTTTGCCTGATGCAGCTTATGCGCTGCCGTATAATGCTTTGATTTCATTTTCTTTTTTCACCCAGTATATTCATATTTACTGCTGGAAGTACAATATAAGTCTTATTTATCCATCAAAAAAAGTTAAAAGTACTGGTGCGTTTACTTTTAGAGGATCTACTTAGCGTAAAATTGTCTTCATCTGATAAAATCTTGCAAGAAAATGTAACATGCCATACGTACAGATTGCTCCGTCCATACCATTGACACCACTTCTTTCTGCCATAGTATACACAACAATGAATTTGCAATGAAGGCAATTCATCGCGTCACGTGATAACGATGATCACTGATTTGTTCACCAAATTTTTAATTGAGTTCTACGTGGAGTTCACGAAGCAAAATTAATTATTACAATAGTTATAGTGTTTTATTTAGTGTCCATTTTATGTAATGCAGAAGAACTTTATTTAGGTCTAATTTTTATTAGATTTGTCGAACTCGAAGTAAAACGATACTATAGCTCCCTTTGTTTACATCGCTTACATCGCTATCACGTGACCTATGACGCTGTATGAATTGCCTCTATTGCGTTAAAACATTTTTAAAGCTTTTGAAATATGTTGTACGGTACTATTTAACCATTTTTTTTGTTTACTTTAAAAAAAAATAGTACAATGTGAACCTATACATGCCAGCGTTTGAAAATCTTTAGTGAAAAATGCTTTCAATTAGGATTAATGGCTTATTATTGCATAAGTATTATTTTTCTTTATTTAATACAGTTACAAACGTAGTATACATACTTCAATTTTTTTTAAAAATAACAATATACCTCCCATATTTACGTTTCGCTTTCTAGAAAGATACATTATAATGCATCTAAAGAGGCAATTTAAATGAAATTTGAAACTTGTTTATGTTATCTAAATAAAGAATATTTTTTTGAAAATATTACTTTACAATGAACAAAAAATGTTTTTCTCAAGTGAAGCAAAAAAAGTTTCTGAAATTCTCGGAAATCAAAAGATATTTTTCCCGAATACAGTGTAACTCTAGAAAAGATGTTACAATAAGATAACTTTAGCCTGGTGGAATAACAAGGCATCCGGAGCAGCACAAATTGGCAGGAATGCCTTAAAAGACGAAAATTGATAGGAAGGAAGTTGCTCTCCTTCTTCCCACTCTCTTCCTGAGTGAAACTTCTTCCTCTTCTTGTTCGCAAAATTCCAGGAACACGCAAATTACGTATTTACTACCAGCGAATATCTTAGCATAAGTGAATTGAATGCATAGTACGGAATGTTCGTACACTGAATCATATGTGTTATTATATATTTTTATTAATCGTCGTTTTTTAATCAAGAGTTGCATTTTGCTCGGTTATACTCTGCATCATAAATTTAATTTCGGACGTATTTTTAAAATTATTACACACCACAAGAAAGTACATCGGTTGTTTTCTCAGTTTAGCGTCTGAAATGATACTAATGGTTTTACATATGGTGCAAATGTATTAAAAACTACTGTTTCTGTTGCAAATGTTTGCTTCTGAAGATAGACTGGGAGATATGTGCGAAAAATGTAATTTAATAGGTTATTATTCTGAATATTTCAGCCGATAAAAATAAAATATAACAGCGACATTTTATCTGATCTAATTTCTAACTTACGTACGGTGATTTGCAAAATTCAAAATGCATTGTTTCTTTTAGAAGTGTACCTAAAAGACAATATACATGTGTTTGACTTTTATTAAGTATATGGCAATCATAAGCACAAAAGTCAATTTTTGTGTCAAAAATAATATACTTCTACTTAATGAACTACAATTTTTTAAAAAAAGTACCTTTTACTATGAAAATATAAAGCAGTTCGATGTAACCACCTGAAAACTGTCAAAGTTTGAGTATAAAAACAAACAAACAAATATATACATTCAAACTCTTTAGTCATGAAAACTAGTTTTGCGCGATCATGATACATTGGGAAAAAAAGAAAGAGATAACTATCAAGAAATTACTTTCAACATTTTTCATCAGGAAATTGAATTCACGCTCTCTGGCTAACATCTTAACTTCAGCTGCATGCAAAGATTAACATTAATGTGAAGTTAAAACAAAATGATGTTAGGACACGATATGCTGCAATAATTAAAGCTTTAACCCAATTTAAGTACCTCAAATGCAAAATATATCGGACAATATAAACTTTATCTTACGTATTTAGTTCGTTGACATTTATTTTTAAATAAAAATTAGCATATACTCGACTATACACATTACCGTTTACTTCAAATATGTTTATTAATATAACATATTTCAAAGGTCACAATTTAATTCAAGCAGATTTTACATGTTGTTATAGCACAATGTGCCCCTAAATCTACGTAAGATAAAACCTCGTGAGATTGAGGGGTCAGAGAGATGGCGCACTTGTATTTTTGGGGAAAAGGGAAGGTGTGAATGCACAGCCATTTCAGTTAGTTGTACTACCACAACAGTACAGTAACTTTCTTCTCTGAAAGTGTATGATACCATGTCGTTTTTTTTTCCCTCCAAAATGTAAGGCTTGAGTTTTAATTACTGTTCCTCTGATTATCATTGTGATGTCAGTACTTCAAGATAATTTTTCAATAAAATTCTTTTTCGACTATTTTGACTATTTACTTGCAGCTATTATTAATATAATCTACTTACTACCGAAAACTATTTTCCGTGCGTGTAAACCACGCGTGTGCGCAATCTCAACCGTCCATCAAGGCGAGAAGCGAAAAATAGGTGGCTTAGTTTTAGTCCAGCTGGTCGCTTTAACTTATAGCGTAAGGGCTAAATAATGATGGAGATGCATACAGAAGGAATGTGGTCTATAATATTCAGTAAAGGTTTGGCAAAAAAATAACATTTACATTTCTTTAATCATGTCTTCCAATTGTGCGCCAACTAGACCGGCTTTACCTTATATCTTAACCTCTTCTGACCCCAGAACTAAGCACAAACAATTGTGAAGCAATTTTTGGTTCTCTGATTTAAAAAATGATTACAAAATAAAATAAGATTTTTTTTATTTTAATTACTAATTAGTTTAAATAATAATTAATCCCCAATTTCCATGTTTTCCGTGTTTAAAACGAAGTAAACTATCTGTTCATTAATTTCAAAAACAATTGGGTGTTTTAGCTTTCAAAATGCACAATCAGTTGTTAATAAACAGTATTTTAAAATGTACCCAATTGGATACACTTGGAATGAAGAGGTTAAAGCTTTAGATACATTTTGCAACATACTATATAAGCATCAGATGAAAAGCTTTTTTTAAATGTCATTTGCTAGAAAACCATGGTTAGAAAAGGCGATGTACAGGGATTTAGGTGAAAATAAGATGACCTTTAATTTAAATTATTATAATAATGCGCAAAAAATGCACTATACAGAATGTAGCTGTATATTAATTGAAAAATGATGTAGAAAATTCAGTAAAAATGTGTATAAAATGTAAAATTCTTAAAATGCATTGCGTATTCAACACATTGAAAGCAGCGGCATCATCATTACGCTTCAAACGTGCAACATATTGTGGTTTTAAGCTAAATTTTACGAAACAAATCCTTCTTAGCCTAAGGTACTTGTAGGAATTTTTCCATAATTAATTTGGGATTTCATGATGAGGAATATATTCCGAGAATAATGAGATGGGGCCGACAGAGGAATCTAGAGGGATTTGCTACGTCTGAAAGGAAGAGATTATTCAGTGTACGGATATTATTAAGGCCTGTTTATAATTAATTACTGGGAAAATCATTAAATCGACAGACGTATTGAACTTTTTGATAAATAGGCACGTCTAAAACAACTATAAGAAAACTGCTTTGTGACCGTTCATAAATGATGTCACTTTTTTCTATATATTTGAAACCCTCCCCCTTTGTCACAAAATACCACGCTTGAACGGACCCCCACCCCCTTGAGAAAAAAAAAAGCACTACGTTATAGATCACATTTCTAATTTTATTTTTGAACTTTTAGTGACATTTGAGAGCATAAAAAAAATAATGATTATATGTTGTGTACTTAATTTGTATAACATGAGATTACGGTTTACAACAAAAAATATAATTAGTATATAATTGTAAAAATGAATTATTGTTCTCATTCTGAAACGTTTAAACTTTTAACTAGAAGTAACTTTAGGCTTTGATCAGCATCGGTGTTTTCAATACAAATGAAATGAGATGATTTAAAATCAAATTGTAAAAAACCTAAAAAAATTAAATTTGATGATTTTATATATTTTTACAGAAACTAAAATTTATGATGTCACACTGTATGTTACCCCCTTCCCTCCCTTTGTCATAAATTCACAATTTATCGAACCCCCTTCGACTTCGCCCCCTCGAAGAGTGACTTCATTTATCAATAATGCTTTTTCTGGTTGTTATTAATAAAGCATGTCACATGTTGAAAACTAAAAATTATCTCGCTTTTTGCGAAAAAAATGTTATAAAGTAATTTTTATTTAAGTTTCTCCTTTCCCCTTTTTGGATGAGGCAGGTTGATCATATGAACTCTAGTGAGTCGCCTGACTACCCAGTTTCCCTACCACCTTGGAAACTTAAAACATTTGAAGGGTTCACTGGAAAAACGACCTAACATACTACTTGATGAACTTTGCTTTATGTTTTATTCATTCATTTTATAACATAAATGTTAATTTTAACTATACGAGCCCACTTTCCCGTAACACCCAAATTCAAAGTTATAATACATATATTTATAATACATAATTTATATTCATTTATCAGATATACATAATTAATAAAAATCATAAAGCAACGTTCATCAAGTAGTATGTGACTTAGGTCGTTTTTCCAGTGGACCCTTTATTTTTATTAGTCTTAAGAGTAGTATATTATAACTTTGTGCATTAAGAAATATATAAGGTCAATGTTCCTACATGTGGCAAACAACCCCTAAATGAGACAAAGTTTTTATGTCTATAATTTATTTGCAAGAATGATGCATGAATGCAACGTGATGTAGCATTTGTATTTCAGGGACAAAATACTAAACTTCCCATTAGAGCAGGCAAATTAGACATATGCTTCCCAAAAAATCGTCTAAAGCAGGAATGTGTTTTAATATATTTTGGGGGTCCCAAATAAGAGTCCTGTGAGTTTGCGACGGATTCTAACTTCTGCTTAAGTTTTGGGAGTAAAAAAAACCGCTAAATTTTCGCACTTTTTTCGATTTTTCACATATAACTCTGAAACGGCGCATCTTACAGAAAAGTTTACCGTTAGCTTTATTAAGAGCATTAAATTCTGCGTTGAATGGTTTTTAGTATGTAAAAATCGGCCCAGTAGTTTAGCCGCAATCGAATTTCAAAGTTGGGCCATGTTTTACCAATTTGGCTGAAAAGTTAATTCAGCCCTTTAAATGGTTACTTTGGGAAATTTTGATACGGAGAAATCATATAAACAACAGAACAACATAAACTTTGTTCTATCTAGTAGAAATAATTTAAACTAAAACAATGGCTTTGCTGAATTTCCTCCCCCCCCTTCTTCAAATTTTATAATTTTTGTTATTTTGATGGAGATTGACTATACAATGTTATTGAATTTTGGAGCATAATTTTCTCTAAACTGTTCATTCCCATACAATTCTATATTTATTTTAAATATCACATTTACGTTTCTTTTAATTTTTAATATCGTGCTTTAGTAAAGAGTATATGGGGGGGGGGAGAGAAGGGGTGATGGCGTGATGTAATGAAGTTAATTCAGCCCTTTGAATAGATTACATTATAAATAATTTGATGTTTTATTCATTGAAAATCATCCGAGTTGAACCAAGAGTGGGGGAAGGGGGGGGGGGGTCACGTCCCCTCTTTGGAATTTCAAGTCAAATCCCCTTTTTTAATAAAATATTAAATATTTATTGTATTGGGGATTCAGAAATTCTAGGATCCGCACCTGAACACTTTAAAATGATATGTGGTTTCAAAAAATAAAAAGGCATTACAGTGAATAATGTTATATTGAAGGTTGCAAAAGATGTATACATAAGTACATTTACAGGTATACGTAAACGGTAATGATATAAATTGTGTACAGAAAGATGTATTATGCATGAAACATGTGAATATGTACAAGAATGTACAAGAGTATGTACAAGATGAAATATGTTCAAGAATATGTACGCATGTGAAACATGCACAAGCTACTCATGTTGACAATATCTTTCACTGTTTAGGAGAAAACGGTGGCTCTTCACCTATCACGTCATCTAGCTTTTCATCCTCGGAATCTTGAGAATGAGGATTCCTTCCTTGCTCTTCTTCGGTGATATCAATCTCTTCGTCACACTGGGTGCGATCCAGTATAACATCCTTGTCTTCAGAGATGGAATAGAGACATGCGTGCCCTTGGCAGGTCATGCAGATAGTGGTGCATTTTATCCTTGCCTTCCTACAGGTAAGAAGCTGCTTTGCACCCTTTTTTACATGTGTACGATATGGAGTTGAGAAGTTCTTGTAGGGCCGGTGGACCAGTCGTTGTGATGGAAGTTAGATCCATTGGTGGTTATTTTCCATTCCCATCTCTGTGGCTCTAGTACATTACTCGTCCATACTTGCACCTGTAAATAAGCTCTGAAGGAGTGTAGGCTGTAGGAGGCAAGGGCGCAAGGTCGAAATTTTTGCTTGAAAGCGACCCCTGGAAGAGGGCAAACCTCACGATCCTGATCGAGGGACTTACTGCTGCCACCGCGAACGCCTGCATTTGCAACTTGGTCAGTGGTTGAGATCGGGTCAAGAAAAATAGAGGCCCGAAGAAAGCGGTTTCGGTCTTCCAGGAATCTCTTGATCAATTTTGTTTTCCCCGGGCAAAAAATTAAGAAGGGGTGTCACACCCGAAACCATGGAGAAACAACAGGGCAGGCTTCCTCATGTCTTCAGTCCCATAATGGTGGAAAATGCACAATTGGTTAGAGCATATGTTTTTCATAGACTCTTAAATACATTCGGACCATCCGAAATAACTGTTCAGTCCGTTTTAAAAGTCATTAGGACAACGCATATGCCATAGCAAACGCATATGTAGCGAACATTCCGATGCAACGAAATATTTTTACGGTTCCATGCAGTTCGTTGTAACGGGATTTCCCTGTATATATATATATATACAGGTGAAATTATATCACGTCATCCCCTTCTCCCCTCCTCCCCCCAATACATTTTACTAAAGCATGATAATAAAAATTAAAAGATACATTAAATGAGAGATTTTCAAAGCAAATATAAAATTGTCTGGGAATGAACAGTTTAGAGAAAATTATGTTTCAAAATTCAATAGCATTGTATAATCAATCTAAATCAAAATAATAAAAAATATAAAAAATATAAAATTTGAAGGGGGGAAGGGTAGGAAATTCAGCAAAATAATTGTTTTAGTTTAAATTATTTCTACTAGATAGAGCAACGTTTATGTTGTTCTGTCTTTCATATCATTTCTCCTTATCAAACGTTCCCAAAGTAACCATTTAAAGGGCTGAATTAACTTTTCAGCCAAGTTGGTAAAACATGGCCCAACTTTGAAATTCGATTGCGGCTAAACTACTTTTCTCCACCAGACCCCTACCTGTTAGCCGAGGCCTTAGGATTGCTTACGCACAGGGAGAGGTAGTGGAGTCTACGGATTTTACATGCACATATCCCCAAGTATACATGGTGGTCTTCAGTGGGTATCGAACGCGCGACCTTCCAGGTGGAAGTCCGACGTGCTAACCACTAGGCTACCACGGCCCCAGCTAAACTACTGTTCCGATTTTTACATACTAAAAACCATTCGACGCAGAATTTAATGATCTTAATAAAGTTAACGGTAAACTTTTCTGTAGGATGCGCCGTTTCAGAGTTATAAGTGAAAAATCGAAAAAAGTGCGAAAATTTAGCGGTTTTTTGACTCCTAAAACTTAAGCAGAAGTCAGAATCCGTCGCAAACTCAAAGGACTCTTATTTGGGACCCCTAAAAGGTATTAAAACCCATTCCAGCTTTAGACGATTTTTCGAGAAGCACAGCCTTTTTTCGGTCTAATTTGCCTGGCCTACATCGCAATAAAGTGTTTTATCTTTGAGAACTTCCCATTGCAAAACGTAAGAACCTCCCCCAAAGTTTCCTAAATACGACAAAAACCCTAAAAGAAACAGTGCGAAAAGGTAACTGTCATGAAGTAGAAATAATAGTATTATTAAATAAATAAACTAATAAAATACGAATACTAGATATTATGAGGCATTAGACTAGATATTAAGACTATTTAATTAGGAAGTACTAATGCTATGATTCCAAACTCCCATAACTCTAAATTCGTTAGAAGAAAATTGACGTCGATGCATAAAACGCATTGTTTCATTTAAGACCATCATTGTCAGAATTATGAACATCATTTTGGGAAAACTTCTCTAATTGGAACAGAAAATACTGGAGTGTAATGGACGATGATGATATAGATTTTTTTTTTTTTTTTCGTTTTTCGAGAAAATGAGCAAAGCATCAAAATAATGATCAAAGTTAAACTTTTTTTCAAAACTTGACAATAAGATCTAAATGTGGTCTAATGCTCCCTAAACGAGATAAACTTATGAAAAATTGTCTCTCATTCAGTCACACTGACCTTAAGTTAGGAAACGTGATCTTGACAATCTAATGCTTTACGCTTACGGTAATTTTAAATATGTTATAAAAATGCAATACACTCTTTAAACTCAATAGTTTAATTACTGTTAATATGAGTTGTACACAGAAAACTGCCAACGTGCTTATTATGCTGAATTTTAAAATCAGGGGATCAGTTAAAATTTACATAATAGGAAAAGATCCAAGAATATGAAAATAGAACATATAAAAATGCAGATCATATAAAAACGAGGATCAATTTTGCTATCAAAGAAATAAGGAATGTTATACATTTCCCAACGCGGTTTTTTTTGCATCTTTAAGTAGATGCAATCTATTCACTAAACTAAAAAGCGAAATACAAAGTCAGTAAAACCATCAAGAAGAAAAAACGACATTTTAAATCAACAAATATTAAATTAAAGTAATTATAATTGTGCTTTTTATAAATTTTACAGTGAACTTATTTTTTTTTAACTTATAAGCTTAAGTAAGATAAGAAAAGCACCATTGACTGTTTTCATTTTATAAAATAAGAGTTTTTATAACTGAATATGTATAATAAATGAACTGTTTTCAGGCATGGGAACACTTGGTCTTCCAGCATACAAGAAAATTTCTATTTGAGTCATTTTTTTTAAATTGAGTGGACAAATTGAATGAGATGTAATAGTTGATGTTTCTAAACTTTAGGATACTTTAGTAGTTTTGTGATAAGAAAAAGCGTAGACTTCCCCCTTTTAAATCTGACTTGTTTCTCCTTGAAGAAAGGTCACAATTCAAGCTGATTAATACGTGGGGCAAGCTATATGACCATCCTACATCTTAAGCCATGGGTGACCCATGGTGAGTTTTTAAACATAGTTACGCCTTAATACTTTTCTTTTGTCTACCAGACCCCTACCTTTTAGCCGAGGCCTTAGGATTGCTTGCGAACGGGGCGAGGTAGTAGGGTCCACGGATTTTACATGCCCGTATCCCCAAGTGTACATGGGGGGGTCTTTAGCGGGTATCGAACGTGTGACCTTCCAGATGGAAGTTCGACGCTCTGACCACTAGGCTACCACGGCCTGCTACGCCTTAATACTTTTCTCCACCAGACCCCTACCTGTTAGCCGAGGCCTTAGGATTGCTTACGCACGGGGAGAGGTAGTGGGGTCTACGGATTTTACATGCACATATCCCCAAGTATACATGGTGGTCTTCAGTGGGTATCGAACGCGCGACCTTTCGTGTGGAAGTCCGACGTGCTAACCACTAGGCTACCACGGCCCTCACGCCTTAATACTGGGTACAAATTAGCATAAATAGTTTAGTGGGTAATTCCTGGCTTTGAGGGGCCACCGCCATTGGAAAACGTTGTTTTTTGTCCTGTTCATCATCTTGGATATTCGTTAAAGCAATAAGGTGTCTCAGCGAAATACTACTGGGTTAATTACACATCCTAGGATATGAAAATAGATGAAACAACATGGGTCTGTTTGAGTATTAGCAGTTAAATGGTGTTAAAGTAGATATTAAAAAAAAAAAAAAATCACCGTTTAAGGCTTATTACTTTGTAAAGCATGAGTCAATAACTTTGATACACAGCTTAAATTATACTCCATGTGGTGTAGTTTTATATCCAGATTGCAAACTTGTGGAACATAACCCACTTGTTAAATTAGTTTAGTTTATGTACCATTCATGCCTGTACGTGTTTCGCGTAGAAGACTTGGGCGCAGTATTACTAACATATCCTGAAAGATCTAACAAAATTATAAGTAACAATTACCACAAGTTGTCCACACTTTTAGAAATGGAGCTCTCATTTTTGACGACTCTGCAATCGTCAAGAAAATTTCGTCATTTACAATGATTCTTTCCCCGCGCGATCACGTGACTTGAAAAGTTTCTACACAAATTTAGCCAATTTGACGAAAGGTTTACTCGGAGCATTTTTCACGAAGCCATTTCGTGAACTAACTGAGAGTGCAACTATCTTTTCTTTAAGTTTCACTCTCAGACACGCATGCTCAAATCTCACGAAACTTTCGTCGTAGTTGACGAAATGGCGAAATTTACGAAAAAGATAAAAGGCTTTTAATTGTCGAATTTCAGGTAAAAAGTACAGAAGTGTTGCACAAGTAACAAGAATCTACCTGATAGGGTCAAAATTTCTGCAGCTTCCCACTGATTATTTTGGGAAATTTGTTCTACGCTATTATAAGGCTAAATACAAAGATTTAGATCCGTAAAAGTTTGTTTTAAATTTGAAATATATCTCTCGTATTAAATTATATCTGCCTGTGTCAGTTGCTGTACGTTTTCCTCGATACATTTATTTTGTCCTTTCATAGAATCGAAAAAAGTGAAATTTTCAGGGACCATAAACAATGTATTTCATTTTTGAGTTTAACTGCAATAGTGAGCTTTTAATGGCTAGTCCATTACATCCAGCTGTTATAGGAAAATGACGTTTATCCTTTGAGGCAAGATAACAGAATACTGTTTGTTTTATCTCTCAAATTGATCAGTGTTCTTCGCTGGAAGCCCTTTCCTTTGTTTCTTCTTTAGGAAGCACATCTTCTATTTCTTTGCTTATCCATTATTCAAGAATCAGTTACAAGGGTAACTTTTGTTCCAAAATACTACTCGCATGAGTGGATTGTACTTCGTAAGATATAATATGTTTAGGTGGCTAAAGTTCAAACTGCTTTTCATGAATTTTGTAGAGTAGTAAATGTTTTACTAAAAGGGGAAATAGCAAATAATTTCTAATATTTCTAATTCGCTTTAGTTTATACAAATCAAATATTTTTCTGAACTTATTTGTAGATTATATGAACCTGTCATCCAAAGAAATATTTTATACATTTGTTCGTTTATGCTTCTAAAGCAAAACGTATTTATAAAACATTTTTTTTAAATCACGAATTGGTTGATAAATATCACCATTTGCAGCAAACTACACCTACCATTGCAATCTCTGCTACCCTAGCCAAGCAATAGAAGCAGCAGATGCTTTATTAGCACAAAAATGCATCTACACTTTCTGCAACATTGTCTTGCTGCTGCACTTAAATATTACGCAGAAAAAAAGAATCTATAGCATTAAACAAGTTTTTTGATAAATACAAGAAAAAATGCTTTCTGTATTGTAAGGAAACACGAAATACATGATACATTAATTTATGGATGTATTAAAATTTAGGTACAAGTAAAAAGTCTTTTTCTTTTCTTACTGTAATAAAAATATTTTAAAGCGTATCAATCTTTACCTTATTTCGTTACATCACACTTGAAAATTTTAACTAAATCTACTGTGATGCCTAACAAAAGTTTATTTTGCACTAAAATTTAATTCTACCAGTAAAAAGTTTAGGAGAAAATGATTATAAAGGTGAAAATTTGATTCCAACACAAACTATGGCTTCTAAATTTTTTCCAGCGGGTAATTAATACGTTTTACATTACCAGAATGCTTTTTAGCCTATTTTCCCGTAAAAGTTAAAAATAACAATAATAATAAAACATGAAAGAAGACAATGTATTGTGAAAATATCGTTGAAAATCAAGAAAAGTCAAAAATAAGTAAATTAAATAAACATTGAAAAATAACAAATTTGAAAGTAGGCTTTTGAGATGGGGGAAAATGCGAGTCGGGCAGCCTGTCGGTCGAGGGGTTGGGGGGGGGGGACAGACAGCCCCCCTCCTAATAACTTTTGAAGGAATTGTCCGATTAGAAAGATTTTTTTTGCATTCGAAAAATCTTGGCGAGGACATCTCACTTCCGTATCTTAATTTTTGATTTGAACGGTTCAAAAAAATCTTTATATAAATTTTCTCACAGGCGGTAATGTAAGATTCAAGTTCCTATGAACAATCTTATTGGAAGAAGCTTTCGGCGTGAAGTATATTTTGATTTGAACAATTTTTGTTCCGTTTTGGACAGTTCAAAAATTCTAACGTAGCAAATGCGGGGAAATTTCAATACTATATAAATACTGATCTAATGGACCGATTTGCTTGGAACAAACTTTATCGGAAAGCTTTTATGACATAGAGCATGTACAGATAGAAGTTCACCCAGAACTAACGAGACTATTTTCCTATAAAATTTTTTGATCGGGGTTTTCAAGAATATTTTTCAATTAATGAATGATGAAATGAATAAATGAAAGAATGAATGAGGAAAAGAGTGAATAAATGATAAAAACGAATAAATGAGCGAATGAAGGAAAAATTTAAAAAAAAAAAAAACGAGTGAATAAATGTATGAACGAATGGATGAATGAATAAATGAATGTGTATTAACCGTTATAAAAGGTATATTTGAAGTAATTAAGAACTAAAGCTAAACGAGAAAGAGAGAGATAGCTAGATTATAAATTTGAAGTTGGGGGGAGGGGGTTATATACGGGAAAGTAGGCTAGTATAGTTCTGGACGAAACTTCTTATAAAATTACGAAATAGCTTAAAATTTATGAATTATGGTTTTTCATTCAAAGACAATTTTGGTGTGTACCGTGTTTTAAGAAACATTTATAGTCCCAATTGTGTTCTATCTATAACATCTTATACAAATAAAATCTTTATTTAAAATTTAAACTTTTGTTTAAACGGACTTTAAGCAAATAACATTTATTCGGGATCAAACAGAGCAATAATAAAATTTTTAATGTTCATCTCTTTAATTTTGACATCCATTTGCAGAAAGTAAAATATTAATAATTCCAAGGAAACGTGACTGGGAAATGTCAGTTCTCTTAACCACTAGCAAGTCACGCTAATCAGTCGCGTATTCTGCGAATAAAATATATTACTCTGGTACGTGCAAAAGTTTGTTCAAATCCACATAGCCTTAAAGTCACTCAGTTTATGCAAGTTTTAAGTTTAAACATTTCGTTAATCATCATTTTGAATTAAACATAAGCATAACTATCAAAGCAGAACTCTGCCGCCTTACATTACCATAGAAAGATATTTACTCTGCACGCTCATTTCATCTACATAGATTTGTCTTTTGAAAATTTTAATTACCTAATTACCTATACTATTTACATAGATCCTCTCCATTTTGTTTTTCAATTTCAGATAATATGCTTGAATTCATATTTAAAAAAAAAAAAAAAAAAACTTTTGTACAACGAATGAAGTAAACAAAAAAGCAACGTAATAAGCACAAAATTACAGTACAAAAAAGCATAAAATGACAGTACAAAACGTATTTTGTAGTGCGATTTTGTGCTTCTCCAGCTGCTTTTTTAATTACTTCATTTATATTTTATGTTATAAGTCAAAACAAAGATCTGTAAAAATTTAAAAACCAAAATGAAAATATGTAGCAACAATTTAAAAACTCGGACTCCATTACAAATATATTTTAGGAATGTAACGAATATTCGGCACGTTTTTAAGAGACGTTGATTCCTCTAATCCAAATCAGTCCAACTTCGACTCCACGACCCTGACTACGACTCCACAGCCCTGATTTTATCCTAATAACTTATCCACCTCATTGATATCAAGTTTTATAATTCAACGTAATGTAACTGATCACAAGGGTTGAGTAAACCAGATATCTATGATTTATTCCTTTTTGTTGTCACTTGAGAAATTTTCTTAGATTCAATGGAATCTGTGATCATATAAATGTATACAGCAAAGTGCGTAGTGGTGTAATATTTCTGTAATTTCATAAATTATATCTGATAAATTTCAGAAGTTAGCATAAAAGAAATGTGTAGGACTTAATACGAAAAACGAAAAACAAAGTGTCATAGAGTTACAAAGTGCTTTACTATTAGCAAAGCCTATCATACAGTTTTCTTCTGTTGCTTTTCATTCATACAACCTCATTTCTGTTAATTTGAACAGCTTAGCACATTTTAATTTCGTTAAATTGTAGAAATTGTATAGGTGTGGACGTATTTTGGCCGACCGGATTAAGGAACTGGATTCGCATAACGGTGGACACGTGTTTCAAACCCGCCTTTCGGATGACACACACCTCCATGTTCGATGCTTTATGCCAGTCTTACCCCATATTGCTGATTCGGTATTGGACGACACCTCTTTGGTATACCAGAACGTGTAACTCAGCGACCGCACAGATGTCGCAACAACGGCGGTAGGAAAAACTACAGTAAGTCTAATGATTTTTTTTCGGATAATTTTACAGGAGTTTAATTATTTTATTCCTGTTACTTTACAAAGGGTTAAGTATTTTGTCTATAATTTTACAGCTTAAGTAAAAATTTTCTTTGTTTTCACCAAAAACTATATTTTTAATTCTACTTATTTTTTATATCTGTCTATCTTTTGTGTGTTTTTCTTCTCGATATATGTTTGCTTTTTCTAAAAATCAAACAGAATACACGTACTACATGTAAACTTATTATATAGACAAAAATAAAGTATGCTTCTATGATAATTAGAAATTGATGTTCATGTTCCTACGACGTAAGTTGCAGGATCATAATTGTAAGAAAGTACCTGTTTATTCGGTCATAGTTAACTATTTTATTTACATTAGTTTCTTGTTTCAGTAGTAGTATTTGTATGTAAAAATACACGTTCTCTAATAGAATTTAACTACGTAACAAAACCAATAGAATGAACCCAAGAAACACAAAAATGCCAGATGTTTTATTCAGTTGATATCAATATTTTTTTATTAAACATATAAAAATAATTCTTGTAAATCATATTCGATACACACAGAGAAGACAATGCCTTTTAGTACCATTTTCTTCACACTTTTTTTTTGCAATGCTTCAACTTGGACAAAATCTAAAAGATAGAAATCTTGCATTAAGAAAAATTTTCAGCTTTGTATTAATTATAGATAAAGAACGAAATTGGGGCTTTGTCTGATTTTGAATTACTATAATATCTTACACATACATAAAAGAAAAAAACGTTTTAGCTGAGATTTTGAACCTAGGTTTTAAAAAATGTGTTTGTAAGAGTTTGAACAATATAATATTATTAAAAAAAATAAGTAACTATATAACATCAACTTTTTTTTTTCTTTTCTGCCTAAGTTTTATCAGTGATGGCATGTAATCTGAAGATGCAAATGTTTCTTTGTGCAAAGAATCAAGATTGTAATTTGGGGCTGACTTCTTTTTTGCCCCCGAATATGTGTTACCTTACAAAGCAATTTTCAACTTATCAATAAAAATAGTATGATTCATTTAGCTCCAAATTTAAATAAATTGATACATTCATTAACAATACAATGTTCCTTAATAATGTCGATTTTAAATAATAAAGTAGAAAAAAATAACCACTAGTGTTCGCAATACCGGATCAAAATAGAAAAGCGGTATTAAAAATGTTATTAAAACACAAAAACCTACTTGTTTCATTACATATTTTGGTGTTTTATATAAAAAATGTATAAACTACTATAAACAATATTGTTGTGAACAAATATATTTAAAAACATCAAATATATATAATAAGAGTAATATAATAACAAGTTTTGACGTTTGGAACAAAAATATAGATAAAATGAACTATTGGATTGTTAAACAATACAATACAGAAAAAAATATAGCATTTTTAATGAACGACAGTAAGTTCTATCACGTGTGTTATTTCTGATGTCATTTAATTTATCTATTGCAATAAAAAACTTTTTTTGCTGCATATTTTTTGAATGAGATCGTAAGAAATATAATGCATCTATTGAACAGTCATTAACCTCTTCATTCCAAGTGTACCCAATTGGGTACATTTTAAAATACTGTTTATTAACTACTGTTTGTGCAATTTGAAAGCTAGAACACCCAATTGTTTTCGAAATTAATCAACATACAGTTTACTTCATTTTAAACATGGAAAACATGGAAATTGGGCATTAATTATTATTAAAACTAATTATTGATTAAAATTTAAAAAAATATATTTTTAGTTATTTTGTTTTGTAATCACTTTTTAAATCAGAGAACCAAAAAATTGCGTCAAAACTGTTTGTGCTTAGCTCTGGGGTCTGAAGAGGTTATATATGGAACGTACTTTGGTGTACAAATTTTCCAGCAGTTGAAAAACCTCTTTTGGAGTCTACTCCAAATGGTGATAATATTAACAGCGAGCGATTCACTCCTTCTAAAATTTTGCTCGAAATCCTTCATATTCTAATGATTCGGTCTCTTGTCTGACGGGCTTGGATAAATCTATTATTTGTGTTACTTTTATACTATTGTTTGTGGAATTGTTTATTGATAGTTAGTCGTAATTTCTCTTCGATAGACAATTCTATTGCCTTTAACTACATCTTCTTGATCTACATAGGATAGGTGTTTTTTTCATAAACGTTTTGGTGAAAATTTACAATAAACTTAATTAAATTTGATCTTGTTAGTTTATTTCCTTCCTTTTCGTTTTCTTTTTCAATGGGGCATATAAACGCAGGAAAATGTGATGATTTATCCCACCAATTAAAGCAAATTTCTTCTATTTCAATGAAAAACAGAGGCTTTCAATATTTTATGTTATCGGTAATATTACTAATGAGCTCACAATAGCAGAAAGGCTAACAGTAATTTATGATAACATTGTTTAACTTACTTCGACTTCAAAATACGTAGCATGTTTTTTACAAAAAAATAACGTCTGGAAGAGTAAAAGCAATGTCATCTCTGATTTGCTCTCAGATGCCTAGTCCCAGAAGTCTAAGAAGCTTTCAATGTCCACATCTTTATGCAAGAAATGGGAGTTTTCATCTTTCAATAACAGGTAATATTACTTCTATACCCTAAAAATATATATATATTGTATGAGAAAATGGTTTTAATACATTCTCTCAGAAGTTATTAACATTGGGTTTTGAACAGAGAATTGAAGAGCTCCGTAACTTATACTTTAAATTGGAGTAAATTTAATATTTATTATACCGATATAAAAGTACAGATATCAGAAACATTTTCATGAATGAATTTAGATGCGTATTTCGGGATGTAATTCATCCAAATAAGCATTTACTCACTTGATATACGTCCAACCCTACGTTGAGATCTTTACGTATTGTGAAATGGTTTTCTTGTAACTCCACTTTATAACAAAATAAAACTTGTTGACTACTTTTCCATGTATTAGGAAGTTTTTTGCAGCTTTTCTTTCAGTGCATAACAGCAAAGTGTCTTGCCATATAGTTAACAGACTAATTCCATAAAATTTTGAAGCACGTAATATTTTTGCAAATAGCTTCCTTCTCCCTTTATACGTCATTTCCAACGACTGTGTCATCATACACTGATGTCCTCTTCAACTGCAATGTTGTTCTGAACGTATGTTGCGATTATCTGCAAGTTATCCAGATTATCGAAACGCCGACGTTTAAAGAGGCAACACAAAAAATATCGGTGCTGTACGGTGGTTGGTAAAGTCTTACGAGGTTGTCCTTTTCCTGAAATTCCCCTGTATAGGATGTGTAGACCGGCGCATTATCGTGGTGCAGAACCAATTGTTTTTGAGCTCCAAACGAAAGAGTACGTCTCAGTTCGTTAACCTTTGACGTACCTATGTAAAAATTTAAAACAAGTGTTTGTGCTGATTGCAAGAATTCAATAATATTCGCTTGGTATTAAAGAAGACAATAAGCTTGGAGTTCAGTTTTAACTCACTCGAGTCTTTTCAGGACGAGGAGATTGGAACGTTTGAGTGTCTGATATATATCCGACGCGTCCGTATTGGACGCGTTTCTATTCCATCGGTTAACCCTCTGGCTACATATCCCGCGATTTCCACGAACAGCGCATATGTAGCAAAATTTGCCAAACCCACGGTTCTCGCGGGTATAGATTTTTTCTGTCTATTTAACTAAAAAACTGATATTTTGTCGTTCATGGAGGGGAGAATGAAATGCGAAGTTAGCGCAAAGTGGCGAATTCTGTTTTATTTGTGCTGTCCGTGGAGATCGCGGGATACGCAGTCAGGGGTTAAAATTACGCTTAAAAGGTCAACCGCTTGACAATCTGGAGAGCTTCCAGAAAAACGTCACCTACCGTTTGGAACAGCATTGCAGTTGAAAAATTCCAAAGGATCGTCAATTCGTAGCAAAAACGTCGGCAACTGTGTATTTATGAATACGTCGTAAAAAAAATACACCATTAAAAAAGCAGGAGGCTGTTATTCAAGTTATTGTAAGGTGGTTATTTTGAATAATATTAAGCATTTGGAAAATTATCTTCAAGTACATAAAATTTTAGAAAATTAGTCCCTTTACATCATCTTTTATGATCCTGTATGTAGTTCAGCTAACATGAAATTGTTGTTTTAGATTTGTTTCATTACACTACTTGTCCATTGACTATAAGTCATCGTGAATGTGATTCTTTTCTACTTCAATTGTAATCATAACATTAAAGTGATAAATGAGTTAAAATTAAATTTATTTTAGGTGTATGGCAGTTGAAACAATTAAAATTAGAAGCAAACCTTTGTTTGTAATTTTATTTATTTAATAAAGGAGTATATAATTCCTACTTTTATTTATTTATTTATTTTCTGAGAACCATTATAAAGCAAAAGTCTGCATATTTTGTAAAAAAATCATTTAATTTCCCATTCCGCTATTTTATTTCTGAGTTTTTTTTTATCAACTATTATATACGAAAGAAAAAAAAATAGTCCAGGAAATTAAAGTAAAATCAACTAAAGTAAATCTTTTGTTATCTTAAAAAAATCTACATTATTGAAATGGCCTGCTTAAAAAGATTAGTGCTAACAATTTGTAATTATTATAATAATTTAGATAAAGCAAACAAACATTTCCATATAATTTCGACAACGTTATAGTGCAGTTTAAAAGTCATCCTTATTATAATTTTAATAATCAAAAAAGGAAACCATATGGGACTCAAACAATTACTGATGGAATTTAATTAAAAGCCTTAGAAGAAGTTTCGTTCTTCGACTGCAGTTTAAAAATTCATAACAATTTGTAAGACTATTAGTTTTATTTGCACCTATTAACTATACTCCAGTACATTATTTGTCTGATTTCTTTACATAAAGGCACCAGAAGGTTTCATCAAGAAAATTGCACATTAGTACATTTATTTAATCTATTTTCACATTAAAAAAAAAAAAAAACCTTGAAAGATACTTTCAATTATGTAATTTGTATTTTGCTTTGTAATTTGTTTAATTACAGTTTATAATTAAAATTTGGAGTAGTTTATTATTAATTATTTCGTTTAATGAATTGTAGTTACGTTTTTATCATCTCAAAGCTAAACAGCGAACAATCTTTTTTAAGTATCAAAACCGTATGTGTTAAAATATGAATATACTTTTATAATTGAATCTTTTAATTAAACGAGTACATAAACTATTAAACACCAAAATGTAGCTTCTTCTGTAGCCATAATAATCAATTCGTTTGTGTTAGACACTTTCAATGACTAAAAGTCACTCAAATTGTCTGACTTTGAGTTTTAAGGATTTTTTCTTTTAAATCGACCCTTCATTTTACTTCCGTTAAATACCAATTCAGATAAATATATTAAAGATTTAGTGACGTTATATTAAAAAAAACGAAAAAAAAACCCGCTGTTACCTTATTAGTATCACGAATGATTGAAGACTTACAGAATTATTTTGGTAGATGCTACAAGCAATTACAATCTCATTTTATGGATAATTAAAAATTAGTTAGTCTCCTTAAACAAACTGAAAATGCGCCACGGGGAAATCACATTTATGTATAGATGTATAATATATATTTGATAATTATATAATTCTTCGGAACTTAATATAATCTGTTATTGTGTTTTTAGAAACATGAGAAAAGAACATTTAGCTTTTTCTTGAAAAAAAATAAATAGATGTATTACCTCTTCAGACATAGCTTTTTTCAGGGCGTTTTCATATGCTTTGTGACTACCATCCATCAGACTTTCGTAAAGACAATCAGGAGTAGATTTTGGAGTCAAATGTACGAATTCTGAAAGTAAGATTAAGTTTGAAATCAGATTACGGAATCGAATCAATATGCAGGAAATTTATTATTTAACTTTCCCTATTTAGAGCATGCTCCAGCAGAAAACCTTTCAAGGGATTGACAAGAAAAGTGGAATATGGACTGTACACAAAATGCGCTCAAGGAATCGCCAAAAGAAGTTCTTAAAATGGCCGATAGGGGAGCTGTGTAGCCTTAATTATTGCTAAAATTCGCAATATTATTATTTATAATATGCAAATTAAGTAATGTTTCAACATACATAAAACGTCCGACTTTGCCATCGATCGGGAAGATTTCTTTTTTATGATCCAGCGTGAGAATAAGACCTATATTACAGCGTGTTAAAACTCACATTTCCTTAACACTTCAGAGACAAATTGCGCTCTAGTTCTTCAAATGCGTTCAATACCTCATTTCGATAGCAATGTACCTGTCAGGTTTTTTAAAGGCTTTTCAGTACCTTCATGAACCCCCTATCTACTCCCATGCGCGTTATGATAAAATCCATTATTTTAAACGTTTCCAATACGGATGAATGGTCCTAAATTTCCAAGCTATTGCGCATTGGATCTGTTTATAAGATATTAAATGTTCACTTTTTATCTCTGCTACAGCTAGTAATTTATAAAATCTTCGGAATCGCATTTAAGCCTGCTTTTTGATTCTCCGTTTGACATAAAGAATGTTGCTGCATTTTCCTATTTTATCGGATCATTGTAAAAGAGTAACTGTAGAAGCATTTCATCCATTAAAAACTTTATGAGCATTGGCAGATGAAAAATTCGATCGGGGCATTTATCTATTGGGCAGGATGGAGTAGACCACCTTTAAGCTTCTAATTTTCTTTAACAAAAACGAAAAAAAATATGCACTTTAAAGAAAGAAAAAAAAACATACATACTTTAAACCTGTGTTGAGCAGTCATGCTGTATTTTTCCCCAATATGATTGCATTATTAGTAAAAAAATATGTGTGGACTCTTAAAGCAAATTCCTGTTCAAAAGATACTGTGAAGCCAGCTGAAAGACACTTAAAATGTACAGTTACGGTGGTGCACGACTTCCGAATGAAAATATTTCAGAGGTTATGAACGTCACTCCCAATTTAAATTTAAGTTGAAGCATTTGGAGGAAAAATCTTTGTTTGCGTCTTAGAGAACTTGTGCAAGCTCTGAGCAAAGAAATTTAAGTATTGTATTTCTGCAAAATGCATAAGTTAGTTAACCCTACTTGTGTTATTTTTAAAATAATAGTACTGGAAAAAAGATAAAGGAGTCATTAAATAGTCCTTTTTAAGAACATATGAAGTCATACATATTTGCATGGAAATTAACCACTGTCTGAATTGAATTTTCATGAATCTTTCACGTTGTCTTACCATGTACTAACAAGCTAACCTTATATTCAGACTACATTTACCTGTTGGTACTTCCGTTGTATGATATATGTAAGGATTTCCGTCCTCGAAACTTTGCTTTGAAGATTTTGGCGAACTATGTTGAATTCTATAAAAGAAAAAAAAAGAATATTTTTTTTGAAAACACATTAAAACGGTACCTTAATATGAACATGGATCATTTCGTATAAGTAATGATAAAAGCAATAGTATTGTAAAAAACAACTTTATTTTTAATGACTTTAGTTTTACTTACTTAACATGTTATGAGCGGGTTGCAGGCACTAGTACCCGTTTCGTGCATTGCCGTTTAAAAGCGGGGCTGGTATTTGTACCCGTTTAAAATCACCACTTTTAAGTCACACAAGGGAAAAAATAATGTTTCATGTATGTAATTTGTCATGCATGTCAAATATTGTATGAATTGGTGTATTTTTTAGAACATTTTTTTACTTAGTCAACTTAGCCCGCTACGCAACATAGTTGCGCGTGTTACGTCGCCCGCTCAAAATGTGTTAATATGTAAATATTACAAATTTGTTTACTTATTAGTTTTATGTTACCTTTTCTTATTCATTTACCGGCTTAAAGTGATTTAAAAATCTAAAAGCCAGTGCAATTAATTTATTAATGGAAAACTTAAATTTGAATTGTTTTAAAGTTCAAACATACCTTTTTGACAATCCCCAGATCCCATAGTACCTGTATGCTAGTTTTGATTTAAAGATAGACCTTAAGAGTAATGCTTTTGTTCAAAGAGAATATGCGTAATTTGTGGAAATTGGTATGTGACGAAATTATAAATGAATCTTTATTAAAGTCCATCGGTTAAAAAATATTGGTAATATTTCTTTATTATTGTGTTGATCGTACTTATCATTTATTTTCCAAAATTTCACTTTGGTATTTGCGTCTTCTATAAAGCGTTCTCTTCCAGTTTTAGAAAACAGATAACAACTAGAAAACTTCTTTTGATGCACTCCACAAATGCATTTCAAAAAAAAAAAGTTGAGCTTTTATGTTTAATTTTTTGGCGAAACTGAATCAACAAATGAATATATTTTAATAAAAAAATAATCTGTTAATATATGTTTTTCAATGATACAAACATCTTACCACGAAAAAATGCCTCGGTAAAGGAATCATAAAAAAGTTGCAGTTTAGTTATTAGAATAGAAATGCACCTATTTTTAAAAAACCCAGAGTTTCTGTACTACAACTGAGAATAAACAAAACTGCAGTTTTTGAAATGCAAAGCCGAAATAGTGATTAAGGCCAATGCTTATGGAAAAGCATGAGTAAAATTTAACAATTTTCTTCGTCAAGTTGACGTACCAAGACTTGAGGAAAAAGATCATTAAAAAAATAGATGCACCCGGAAATTATTTAAACAACATTAATGTTCCAAAGAAGAAAAGATGAATGACTCAAGGGAAATTACTGGAAGGGAAAACATTTACCCTGTATTCAAGCATGGATAAGTGTTGTCCATGACCCTATTTTTAACTTCATAATTAATTGATCATAGGAACAAATTGTCTTAAGTCTGTTATGTATTAAAAAGGATGAAGCCAAATTTATAAAAATACTCTTGATTAAGTTCATCAAATTGTTTCTTTTAAATTTTAAATAAAAATAAATATTCAAGTTATATTATTAAATAAAATATAAATTAGCGCACATAAAATTACTAATGGATTTGGTAGATGAGTACTGAAATTTTGAGGGAAAATACAAACGTTGCACAAATAAAAAATTGAGTTTCATTATGATTACATATGTCCTTGCTTTTTGGAACTTTAATGAAAAAAGAAATCCCTTATACTTCTTCATTGATTAGTTTTAAGTTTTTCAATATTAAATTGTTAATGAAGCATAAATACATCACATTTTGACGAAATCATTTAATATTTGTTAATAGTGAAACTAATTATTTGAGATTTAACTTACTTTTCATTCATTTCTGTTCCTGATGAAGCTGCTTAAATTATAGGGGACAAAATTCAAAACATATTTTTTTATAATTTAAATTAATATAAATATTTATCACATATATTATTTAAAGAGTCATATATCATGCAATATCAAGAATTATGTAGTTTAAAAAAAAAAAAAAAAAAACAAAAACAAAACATGTGTTTATACAGAATGGAGCGCGGTAAATTGCTTTTTTAGAATTCACGCTGTGGGACAAAGAGAGGGGAGAGCCTGGGTTATAGTGGCCGACGGAAGGTTTGTATTCATTTGCTGTGCAGTTCCCATAATACAATGGACACGTGAGGAGCACTCATTTTGTGTTGAGTGTATTTCTCAAATTCTCACTCGATCATTACAGTGCAGCGTGCTTACCGGACTTAGTCCCACGGGTTTTTTTTTCTTTGGGGTTACCTGAAGTCGAAGGTGTATTGCAACCGTTCCAACACCCTTGAAGACCTACAGAACAATATTGAGGTTGCAATTGCAAGAATACCAGAAGACATGCGTGAAAGTGGAGGAGAATTTGAGAAACGTCTGCAGCAGTGTGTGCATTTTGAAGATAGACATTTGCCCGATACGTTTAGTTTAGAGCCATGTAATTAGAAACTTCCATTGTTGACTAATATGATAATAAAAAAATGTAAGTTTCTAAGTGTTCATTGTTTTTCTATTTCATTCCCAAATCAGCAACTTACCGCTCTCCACCCTGTATTATCAACGTTTAAGTGCGCTACACAGAGGTTTTAGTAATTCTTCGCACTGAAACTGCAAGAACGTAACATATTCGTAGGAAAACCAGAAATAAATAGGTAGAAATAAATTAATAAATAAATATAAATAGATTAAAATAAATAAATAAATAATATATAAATAGCTAAAGATAAATGAATAAATTTTTTTTTAAAGTTAACATACCACAATGATAAACAAAGTGTTAATGTTGTAAAAAGTATAATGTAGACAGGTTATTTTAGCGAAAAATTATATGGGCAAAGAGCATTTTCTGCTAGAGCAGATTCTCAATAAATTTTAATGTAAGCATTTAAAACGCTTATAAACCAATACTGTGTTCCGTGTTATGATAACAAACATTAGATACTAGTAAAAAATATATACACTGGATCACTGTCTGTTTTTAGTACAAAGTTCCATTCTGATCATGCTTGATCAAAATTAACCGGCATCCATCGATTAAAAAAATGTAAACGGAAAAGAAATCCCAGGAGACGTTTTGACCACGCTGGAATTAAAATACGTCAACAGGTCAAAATTAACCAAACTTCATTTATGCTTACTCTCGAAGCTGGAGATCGGCCATAACTGTGTACGGCTGCAAGACTTGAAAATACAAGCAATGAATATATTTCTTATACCCTTACAGAATTACGAAATGGTTTCATTGCACGCAACACTATTTTCACGCGAGATGCATCAACATAATGCTAAAATAGCATTTTCAGCTAAGAGAATGATTACATCTTTGAGAAAGATATTACACTAAAACACCTCTAATCCGACATTCCGCCTGATCCGAGGCGCGAGCAGAATCAGTCAGATAACTTGTTCAAACCGAACGATATTATTAATCATTTTTCTTTTAACTTTAAAAATATGAAAGTCAACCATTATAATAAAAATGTAACACATTTAATATAATTGTACTAATACCTTTTTACGACTTAAAAATAAAACTCTAAAATATGAATAAAAATATCAACTAAAATATAAAAATTGGTTGGGCGCACGCTTTGTGGCACGAAGCGTGAGTTCATATGAGTATTCGCCCTTTTTTCTTGTAACCCGACGTTTATAGTAAAGGCCCGTTCATAAATGATGTCATGCTTTTTGCCCATGTATTTGACCCCCTCCCCCCTTTGTCACAATATATCACACTTCAGCGGTCCCCCTCTCCCTTTTATCACATGTCACACTTCTTGTTACCCCCTCCCCTCCCCTTGTCACACACACTGTTAAAATTTCACGAACCCTCCTCCCCCCTCAAAGCGTGGCATCATTTATGAATGATCCGTAATCCGGCTGTACTCAAAAATAGGAATGGGCGGATTAGAGGGTTTCAAGTGTAGTCTGTCTTTTCCTCCATTGCCAGTGAGTGAGATAAATAACTTGGTGAGTAGACCAAACAATATCCTTATTTATTAGTAAGTATCTGATTATTGGGAAAAAAAAGAAAGCAACTCTACTCTTAATTAAACGCCTTTACCCAATAAATATATTTCCAAAATTCATTTCGATTAAAATTTGCGTTTAAAAGTTGGCATAATATAAAGGGATGATTTGGCAGTTTTTTTTTTTTTTTTTTTTTGCAATAAAAATCAAAACATTTTTTTTCCTTTAAGATTTCATTAGATAGGTGCACCGTATTTTCGAACTAGTTTATAAGTTTTATTCGTTTCGGAGTTAAACAAGTTGTAAAATGAAACTTACCTTCACCAGACATTCCCGTTTTACTTTTCACAGCTACTATCACGCCAGCTATAACCACTAAAATAAGTGCTCCAGAAGCTGCTATTGCCACAAGTAGTACAGCACCGATGAAGTTTCTATTTTCACTATCTGGTAAAATATACCTTAAGATTAAGTACCTTTAAATTTAAGAGAAATATTTGCAAACAATGTTAATGTACTTTTTTGGTTTGTAAACTATATTTATAGATAACAATTATTTGCTTAGCAAAAAAAAACAGTCATTTTAAGTACGAAATTTACTGGCCATTTAAGCCTCTTAATATTTCTTGAGGTGCAAAATAAGCCCTGATAATTAAGAAAATCACTTAAAGTGAACGCGTACATTGTTGTTATTTATTACAGTTGGTTTTTCTTACTTATGAAAATCGGTGAATCACCGCCACTGAGCCCGGATGGTAAAATCTCTTGAATTTAAGGCTGATCAGCGCTTTTCGCTTCTGCATGAGCACCACAAGGGTAGAAAGTGCGACTTTACGTTCAGTACACAAAGTGTATTTGGATGACACCAGATAGCGTGACCACAAGACACACAGTGTTAATTAATTAATTGCACTGTTAAATTAAAATAACTAGCTTGTTGAAAGAGGAAGAAAAAAACACCTCTAAAAGTTTTTAAATATATGTCGTCTGGCTTCATATTTCCTGAATTGATTATTTACATAAGTTTTCAGTTTTATTTTGTAATTATCTCTCAAATATGATTTTTCTGGTAAAAACCATTACGCCCCTTCAGTTGTGAGGTATTATAATTTAAAACTTTCAAAAATATTTCAAATATTTATTAAGAATCGCAAAAGTAACTTCATTCCACAACAAACTACTACGGTCGGCTTACTAATGAAAATTTGAAATTATGTGATTCGTTTACATCATGAACTAACTAATTATAAATTCTTATTTGCAGTTTTCATTCTTTAATTTTTTTTTGGACTTAATGACTTTTACCTGTTTATTTTTGTACATTTCACTTATATATACATTTGAAATTCACATATAATTGATTGGAAGGATTTCAAAGGTAATTTATGCGTACTCTTACAATTTATTAAGTGTTCGTTTAAGTTGCACCTGTTTTAAAGAAACTATTGACATGATGTAAATACAAATACTTGCAATAATTTCCAAACCATGATTTACGACACATTTCAATAGTCTCATTCAGTTTCAACTACATTGTACGTTGTATAGGCCTAATAGCACATTAATGATGGAGATATGCAATAAAAAGGGGATACATAATTATCAAATTCCATCCGCAATCCCATTAATCATTACAGTATATTTTTAGGATGTATTTACTCCAAATAATAATAATAAAAAAAAAAAACCAAATAGATGTATGGCGCGGAATTAATTTTAACGCCAATAGTTCGGTTAGTGTAAGAAAAATAATTGATCTATCATAGATATATGAGTATAAAATAGGTCTTCAAAAAGATGCTCTGATTAAAGTTCTACTTTTCAAAAAGTCTAGGAACTTTCAATTAATTATATATTTATTATTTTTATCGTACTTATTTTTATTTCTTGTTTTATTATAATTGGACAATAATATATCTCTCGCCAAATTAAAAAAAAAAAAAAAAAAATACAATTTAACTCGCATAATACGAAATGCCAAAAATTCGCGAATTTGTCCGTATTAGCTGTAATTCGTAACAACCCTGAATAAGTAAAATTGTGTTACAAAAGTATTAGAAATGCATGTTTATATTTTAAAAATACTTACTTTTATTTATAATAAAAAGTAGGTAACGTAAATAGTGAAAACAAATGATTTATTTTTACTAATATACACTTTTAAATCTTACTAGTACATTGAGAACAAATGAACTTACCTTTTAAAATTTAACAATTTTGGAAAAAAGTCTTTATTGGTTAGTTGTTTTTTAGGTACATTAAATTTTATCATGTGAGTTTTTTGTGAATAGGTCAGAAATTTTGTTCGTCTCAGCCGAAATTTGCATTTTAGCCTTCGTAATATGCGTGAGATATTTAGTGTAATTAAAAAGTAAACAAAACTCAATGAACGAAATATTCGTTTTAGCCGTGATTTTGCATTAACCGTGTTCGTATTAAGAAAGTTCAACTGTACATCTTTTCTTGTCAAAAACTCATTACCTGAATGCCTTTCGGACGGAACAGAAGTTGAGGCAGTCAGTGCTACAGTCTCACTTCGGCCTTTTGATCCAGAGGTGTAGAGGGCAAGGATAAAAGTTGATCCGCCTGGAAGATTGCTCACATGGAAGTAAGGCTCCTCACTTGTCGACAAATTTGCTATGAGGCGCTCCCCGTTTGTGTCGTACACTTCTAAGTGGAAAGTTAGCTGCGCCGTTGCGTCCAGAAAATCACAGGAAACAATAAGCGTATGTTTTGTCTGATTAAAAACTGTGCAGTTCAGAAGTGACTGCGGGTTTTCTAAAAAGAGATAAATAAATAAAAAAAATAAAAGCTAATTATCGTTGACAATGCCTGCCCTGAATTATGCTAGATTTAAAAAAAAATCATCTTAATAAAGTTCACTGCACTTTTTAAAAGGAATCATGCACAAGACACTGTCTTCAAACGTCAAGTATGATACCGTCATGGAAATAGAATTTAAAAATGAAACTGTTTGCATACAATAGCAGAAACTATTAAGGCTTACTTAGGCGATATTAAGCCCCAAAAATTATAATTAATGATATTTTTAACTTTAAAATAATAAACTTCAAAATATGATACTCTGATGTTTAGGATCTGCGTTTTAATCCACTCTTTACTGACTCTGATTTAGAAAAATCAAGAGTTGTTGTGCTAATGTGACGCATTGTTTTTTTTTTTTTTTATTATCATTTTTTTTTATTATCATTTTACAAACACTTCTGATTTAGCCCCAATTTTGAAGGATTTCAGAGATGAATAGGTTTCAAATTGGTACGTACTCAAACAGACTGTATTAAATTGATTATTACGTGAATTGACACGGAGGAACACAATACTCATAGTATCTAACAATCCACAGACGTTGTTAGAAGCAGGTTTGAAGGAAAAAAATGTTCCTGTTAAAAAATAATACTGAAAAAAAATCTTGGATGAGAAATGAAACACGATGCAAGTTTAATGCTCATTATTTTCATGAATTCTACACTACGAAACAACATAGATTACGCTAAAGTTTTGCTAAGACAAGTACTATTTCGAGAAAATTTGTCCTTTTTTCCACCGTTAAAGTTACATCTGAAGCAATATTTTCCCCCGTACAGCGCCTTAAAAGAGACGCCTCATTCATCTTTTAGTTGAAACAATCTTTTGCATAATTCCGCTAGGGCATAATGTTTATTATTTTTTTTTTTTTCAATTTTTCAGTTATTGTTAAAGAGTACGTTACAAACATAATAGATTCACAAAAAGAGAGGTTTTGAAAAGTCTTACCTATAGGCACTATATTGAATACACAAGGCTCTTTCATGGCTCCAATAGCGTTCTTTGCATGACAATGTAAAGCTCCATAGTCAAACTTCGTTACAGGATGATATTCGATCACACTTAGGGACCCGCTGTTTGTCTCTAGTAGCATAGCTTTTCGTAGAGAAATAGCAACGCTGTTATTCAGCATCCAAGAAAATGTTACTGCTTTGGGATCTGCTTCCACCGAGCAAGATACATTGTTTTTACCATGGCGAGAAATGTTGTAAATATGGGGTTGGTTAGTGCTACATACTGGGGAATCTATAAAAGAAAATGTTTTTTTTTTTTCTTTTTTTGCTAATGATTTTTATGCAAAAATGTGTTTCAAATCTGAGAAAAAGGTGCTACTCTAAAACTCTTTTTTAAACTTTTATAAATTTATGCATTTCGTTGCTACATCAATAAATGTGCTATGAGGCTTGCATTTTCTTTAAAAAATCAGTTTTAATTTCAATAATTTAATGAAAATATAGTGGAAAAAAAGTGAAAACTGTGTTTGCAGTAAAGTGAATTTCTTCGTCAATAACGTTTTTTATATAGCCTCCTGAGACCTGGCATCCAATAAAATTGATGTTTTGCTTTTTCTCCCTGTTGTGACAGATTTTATTTTAGCAAGTTGGACCTGGACATGAATTATAAAAGGAGGAACAGAAAATCACTTTTTAACTTTGAGAATTCGGCGACAGTAGTTGATTTGTTTACAATATGGCAAAGAACACGAGTCAAGTTGGAATTCGGCGCTCTCGCCCGTTGTTTTGATTTTCACATTATTTTTTATTTTTTTAATATTGTTCTAGGTTTTTTATACAAGTTTGATCTCTTTTCTTATGATATAAGTAATGAATAAAAATTTTCGTTTATCTATTTTTGTTTAAGTATCGCATAGTTTTACTGTAGTTTGGATGTGCTCCCCAGAAAAATTTAAAAATTCGAGTTTATTAATTTTTTGCAAAACATCACTTTTAATGCGCAATTGTTCAGAAAAACTAATAGTTGTGAGAATATGTGTATTTTATTTTGCTCGGGCCTCAGGAGGATAATGACGCATTATATTATTTTTCATTAAATGTCCTAATTATTATACATTTTCTCCTTCCTTCCAAAAATAGTCCTTGACAATTATGATTACAGAAATGACGTTGCAAGAGCGCTGATTTTCTAGCATTACGACTTCTTCCTGCATGCCTACTTCTTTTAGCAAGGATGGCCAACTTGTTTGTTATTACGATCAGTGATATGTGCTAATAACGCGTCGCAATCTACTTCTGAAATGTTGTCAAATCAAAAACCATAGAACTGAAAGTTTTGCGACATTTCAGATTTTAAATCACGCCAAATAGCTTCCTACCGAAAGAGTATCTCAAGGATGGCGATTTTTAAAATAGCCATGCTTGATGAAATTCAGCGTCAACTGGATGAACCGTATGCACAGTATATGATATGATATAATAGTCGTACAATATTGTGTACGATTCCCTGACGCTATCGGCTGGATTCACTGCTTGACGTGCCTATACGAGCCCGAACGTATAAGAATGTGCGGCAATCTATATTAGAAATGTGACGTCTGTAACAGAACTCTTACTTTGAGTTTTTATAACGTTTAATCTGCTTTCTTTATATATTTATAACAATAAAGGTAATATTTAATGTTACAAGTGTAATAATGTGCTAGTTTTACAAAGTAGAAATACATATTTTTTAAAACAATGTTTCACTTTAATGTTATATCCGAGTTTAATATTTAAAGCAATATTGTTTTTAAAGATGTGAAAAAGGCGACATCATGAGTATTCTAATAAAAATAGTTCATAAAAGCGATTAATATTTAAAAAAAAAACGTTCTGATAGATGAACTTTTTTTAATGTGTAATAACTTTTTAAAAATGTTTACTATTGTGTAATATCAAATTGATGAATTGTTGGAAACTTACGTTGTATTCTTAGAGTGACCTCTTCGCTTTCCCCCTTTCCTCGTGCATTGAAAGCAAGACACTGATAAAGACCACGGTTTCTTCGGCTAACGTTGTGCAGAAGCAGCGAATGGTTCTTAATGGTGATTCCGCTGCGAGGATCGTGGACGAGGTTCCGGTGTTGGAATTTCCACTGCACTTCCGAAATAGGAGGATTAGCTTGGATGTTGCATTCAAAGTACACATCACTGCCTTCCCTAATGTGTTCGAATTGAACACTGGCACCGAATACAAGCGTCAGTTGTGGAGGATCTGCAAATTTATTGAGGTGTACGTGACTATACTATATAATTAGACATGAGCTCATTTCATTAAGCAAGTTCATTGAATCTTGTCAATTGAATGGTAGGTTGGCAACGATATCTTAATTACGTAACAAGTACCTTCGAACTCCTACTATTGTGTATATAAATAGATGCTTACATACTTAGTTCTTAGATGAACTGAATTTATGACAAAATTGTATAGATAGTTATTTGTGTTTTATAGAAATTACTTTAAAATCTAACTGAAGTTTTACTATAAAAATATGGCAATTACGTTGAAATTACTACACACATTTCTACAGTGGATTCGTCATTGAATACTGAATGAGATTAAATATTTTAAGCAAAATTCAAGGCATTGCTTTCCTGCAACCACTAACCTTTTACAAATCTTTAAGTATCGTATCAAATTATTAAAATCTGTCATTGGACATTTTATGAACCAGTTCTCTGATGAAAATGCAAAGCTATTTTTCATATTCCTCATTTTTAAGACGCCTTATCGTCTTAAAAAAACTACATCAAGGAGGTTTATGATTCAATTCTATGAAAACGTGATAAATGTACACGAAATTTATAATTAGTAGGCAACATAATATCTTCTTGAAAAGTAATTAAAAGAAAACATGCCATAACAACATTTATCTTTACTATGTTGAAATATCTTTTATCAATTTACATTCTTCGGAGCTTATGAATGACGCTATTGTCGTACTTTTTAAAGTAGTAAAAAAACTACGTTTTAGGATTACCCTTTTTATATTTAAACATGCAACTAACATTTGAAAATCTTCTTTAATTTTAAGAGTCCACTATTTATGCAATGGGTTTTTAAAGATTATACACCCCCAAAAAAGTTTTAACAAAACTATTTAGGTACTATTTTAACCCAAATGGGTTTTTATTCTTCTTTTTCTTTCTGTAAATGTCTCATTAACATGATAATTTGTATTAATTGTATTACTTCTAAAAGAAAAAAAATACGAGACTGTTGTCTTATTTTTTCTCCTTTTACTAGCTTTTACATAATACACCGTTTTTTTTTCATAAAAAGGTACAAACAATTAAAAAAAGACGAAGAAGAATTTAAAAGAAAAGGATTATTACTTATTCCTTATTTCTTTTTTTTCACAAGCTGTTAAATTACTGCAACATTGTACATTGGAGCTGAAATTTATCTGCAACTTTATATTTCGTTTAAATTCAGGTTTTTCATAGAGCTGTAATATATTTTAAAGTCCCGCAGTAGACCAGTCGGTAGAAGCTCGGTTCCCGTAGAACACCGAAAGTGAAGCAACATTGACTGAGGTCAGTGTTTGGGAGCGTGACAACCTCTCGCGGCCGGTTGCCGTGTACGCTGAAGGGAGTTGGTGCACGTTAAATCCGTCGTGGCTGCAATGTCCTCCAAGTGAAATGATACCTCTAGGGGTGCCAACCCCAGGTGACGTTCGCTCATCTACGAGCTGGTTCGAAAATTAAGAAAGCATATAAATTGAGGTTTAGTCAATCTTCAGCCCTAGGAGTCCCTCGCTCACGTGAAGCTGCATATCCCCCTCAGTCGAATTCAAAGACATAAGAAACAAAAACAACATATATTTTAAAATAATAAGTGAAATCTTACACTGGACATTAAGAGTAAGGCTATCTTCTAAGGCACTTTCTGCAAGTTGAGGATTTTTAGCTCTACAGACCAACTTCTTTCCGTTATCTTCAGCTGCTATAACGAGGCTGAGGGTGCTCACAGATATGCTTCCATAAAAGTTTAGTATCGCCAAATGATCGACATTTTCGGATGCCTTCGTCCATGAAATTTGAGCAGGAGGCTTGGATCCCTCACTCTGGCAGTTTAACTCCACACTCTCTCCGACTGTTAGCACCTTTGGAGCCATGGTTATCTGGACGCTAAGTGGTTTCACTTATGAAGAAATTAAATATTCATAACAGTTAAAATAAATGCAAATAATTAATATTTTTTATTTCATTACATTAATATTCGGTACAATTGCTTTTAAAAAATTTGATTCCGAATTAGTTCTCTGAGTAGGAGATAACTGCGCTTGCAATAATAATTGAATACATGTATTTCGGAATCACAAGAACTCAGTATAGGTAGTAGAGCTTTTTAAAAAATACAGCAAACTATGTGTAGAAATGAGTTTTAATTATCTGCAAAAATCAAATAAATATTGAAGAATAAAAGCATAACAAAATTAGAAAATAAAAATATGAGATTCACGTTTTGTTAATTTTTCTCATTCGTGTATGTAACATATGCATTTTAGTCCAAATGAATTTTCGTGCCCCCTTTTACTTCATACCCCTATGTTTTTTTAAAATTTTATATATCATTTTTTTAATAGAACTCTTCAAATTATTTGAATTTCAACGCTTTTACAATATATATATATATATAAATATTTCGAACAATAAAGGCGAAAGTAATGGCATGGCTGATGCAAAATTTTCTACATTGCTTGGAAATACACATACCAAGTATTCTCAGAAGTCATTAAAAATTATGTTTTATGATAAATTGAGAGGAGAAAACTCATTAATTGAACTTTTCTTCTTTTCTGCCAACGTGTAGCTTTGAAAGAATAAACTATATTTTATATTTTTATATTTTAGAAGAGTATTATTATGAAATTTTTCTATAAATAGTGCTTTCAAATAGCGTGTCTTGTACAGTGAGTTTTAGTTAATCCCTTAATTTATCCTCAGCAAAGTTTCCAGGGCCAAGAAAAATTAATGGAATTGTAACCTTGAAGCAAAAGATAAAATATCAAAGTTCGTAAGACATTTTACCAACAAAACAAGAATATTTAGCTCTTAAATCACTAAAACACATGAAGTGAAGTCTAAAAAAAGTCGAGTAAAGTTTATATCATAAAAGGTAATATCCTATTTGAGGTTTCCCTATTGTTCCATTTTGCTGTTAGTTTTACTTAATAGCCATCGGTATTCAGTTATTAATTAGTAGAAGACACTGTAGTACAGAACAAATAAACAGCAAAGTAAATCGGTGTTCTAAATTCAAAAAAAAATTCGTACATTTTTTTTTTTTTTGGCATCGTTATTGCACCAAAAATACCCACTGTTTTTTTTTTTTAAAATACGAGTTCTGTGTAACTTTTTAACTATACAAGATATTTGGAATGCAAAACATTAGTTGTAATTCAGTTTTCACTTCTTAAATGAATTTATGAAAAATATTGCAACTACTACTTTAGTACTTTCTGTTAATTTAAATGTGAACTTCAAGAGCATTTCACAGCAGCGCTTTTTTTAGATATATTTAATAGGATCAAAATCATAAACAACCTTATTTTTTTTAAAAAAGTTTAATTGCTAATATCGTCGATTTTTAAAAAAATTGTACACATAATGCTTCAGCTATTTTTCTTTTAAAGCTTTTGGTCAACTATTTGATAGATGCTAGTTGTTTCCATTGAATCATATTTTAGCAGTTTGTTTTACACTAAATGTAATTGTTTTTCTACATTTTAGTTCACAGGAGATGGTTTTGAATATGCGTAAAATAAACCATTTGGTAGAAATGTAACTACCATTTTAAGATACTGTATATATTCTTCGTACAAGAACGCTTAAAAGCGCTGTTTATTTCCGAGTTAATGTAATCTTACATTAAATAACAGCTCATGGAACATTTTGAGTCAAGCAACAGTGTTAGTGTGAAAATTAAGAGCATATTACCACTGCACGTAATGTTACATCAAATTTTAGATTAAGAACGCTTCTATTCTGTTAAAGTCAGTTTATGAGCACAATTATCTAACTCTTATCCAGAACTGTGAAAATTAAATTAACTTACTCAAATTGTCTCACGAATAATCTTGAGGAATATTATTTTCACTTACGCAACACGAGAATCCACCCTTCAAGCCGTAATTTTCATTTAGTTGCTATGCGCTCGCTCAAAATGCAAGATATAATTACTTATGTCTTCATAAAAACACCCCAAATATTGTAAAGCACCGTTTATATATCTCTCGTTTATAAGTTGTTTACATTTATGCGTCATTTCACCACAGTATCAATTCATTTGAAACCCATATGTGTTAAAATAATTTGGTGAACAAAAATAAATTCAGGTTATATGTCAGTTTCTCTCTTTCTAAAATTCCTTAATTTTCTTCCTCTCTCATTTTTCTTTCTTCCTCTCTTCCATTGTTTTAGTAAACTTACGATGTTAAATGTGATGTGCTTAAAAATTAGTAAATATATTTTCCTATTTTTTTAAAGTAATTTTGACTTAAAATCGAGCAGACACAGTTCTGGGATTTAAGTACCGATGCTTACTTAGAAATATTAGTTACAGAAAGGGCAGGTATTAACTTCAATTAATGGAAAATTTACACAACAACTTTACGTTCAAAATTACTGCAGGGATCTTTTTTCCATGATTGCTTCTTGTGAACCATAGTATGTGTATCAAAATTAAGGAACCATTTACCGCACGAGATATAGAAACGATTCAAGAATATGAGTAGTCTGTTTGTTTCTTCAGAGGAGCAATACAAGATGAATAATTCGTCGGATTTGGCACGGAAGTACCACACGCAGTTGAAACTTTTGGAAACTATATTATTCAAATTTACCTTCTCCGTTTAATGTAATCTAGGCACAATGGCTGGAGTATTAGAGTAGAGTCTAGACAGGTCGCTTTCAAACCCCAGGTGAGGAAACTATCTTTTTTTCTTTAGTGGTCTCAAATATAAGATAGGGGCCGTTCATAAATGATGTCATGCTTTTTTCCCGTATATTTGACCCCCTCCACCCTTTGTCACAATATGTCACACTTCAGCGGACCCGCCTCCCCCCCCCCCTTTGTCACGTGTCATGCTACGTTGCATAATGCCTACTGTCACACATCTTGTTACCCGCTCCCCTCCCCTTGTCCCACTTTGTCACAATTTGATGAAAACCCCTCCCCCTCGAAGCGTGACATCATTTATGAATGATCCCATAGTGACCGCAAACTTTGTTTATCGAATCTAAGTCATTTTGATTCGGAGCTATCCCGAGAACGTGATGTTCTTGAAAATGAGACCAAAAACAAGAATTCTGATTTAACAATGCATCCTAATAAGGCAAATTTTATTAATTTGATTTTATTAATAAATTACTTCTTGAAGTTTTATAACAATCTTGGTTTTTTCTTCATGTTATGTCTGTTTCTTAAAAATTTAAAATGTTCCGATAGCGTAAAGCACTTCCATGTAAATATAAAACTGAAGATTTAAGCTGATAAAAGTAAGGATTAACAAAAAAAAAAAAGAGAACATTTAGTTTTTTCCTTAAGATCGTTATCTATAAAAGAAGGAAGAAAAAGCACGAGTACAAACTTTGCTTTACATTTAAACAAATAAAATTCAGTAGTTTGGTAAATGTTTGGTTATAAGCACTTTTATTTCTGCTCTATCTTATATCAGTCTCTTATTATCCCTTGTATACTCTTATTGCAGGTTAAGAATTTACAAATTTGTTTCATTGAACAAATATAGGCCCAAATTAATTGTTTAAGAAATGTCATGCATTTTTTAATGCACTCCCCAACTCGTTTTAGTTTAAATAATATTTGGTTATTTATTTTTTAAAATTTAATTCTTATTTTCTGAAAAGAACATCACAGTAAGTAACCGCAAGCAATCGTAATAATTACCCTATTTACTCGAACCAGTGAGACCTATTTCAATAGTTTCAAAAGTAAATTAATATGAAAATTAGGGTGTTTCTCGGGTGTACATAAACCCATTAAAAATTAAGTCAATTTACCGATCACGTGCGCTGGGTGTGTCTCAGATTCGTGGATGCCTTATATTTCAGTAACTATTAAGATCGTTAAATATTTCTCAATGCAACCACGCTACCTATATTAGTTTTCGCTTTAATTATACATTATACAAAGTTATAAAATTTTATAACCTAACAAGTAACTTACGAAAAAATGTACTAAAATTTTAATATATTTTTTTCTCTACGCAACTATTTAAAAAAATCAGTAACTATTTTTTTCTAAAGTTAAGAAAATCATAAACATGTAACACGTACTTACAGTTTAGGTCAATTGTCACCATGGAGTACATTGGAGCAGTAACATTATTATTTGAAGCTTGGCATATAAGAACGTTCATTAAATGTTCTCTCCTAAGCCGCTCAAACACTAACTCATTTCTGATGCCCCCTTCATCATCGACAGTAATCGTCCCTTGAATAATGTTGTGACCTCTGCGCCAAATGATATAAGGACGGGGGCGACCTAGAAAAAAGGTTAAAAATCCTTTTAGTTTTTTTTAATTACATTTCTAAGTAAATATTAAATGAAATATTGTTATTTTCATTAAATTTTCAAATTATTGTTTGAACTATTATTGCACTGCAGATAAATAAGTATGTTTTAAGTTACAATATAAGTGTTTTTAACACATATATCATACTAAGAAAAACCTATTTTTTTAGATTGCGTTTTTGGAAAATGCTAAATAAGTATTAAAACTATTAACAAGATTTTTTTAAAGTGAATTTTCCAATATCTTGTACTTTATACTTATATGTTTTTGTAGTTTAATGTGCATGTATTACAATTCGAGTTTGTCGAGAGTACAACCATGGGAATTTTAAATTAATATTTTCATATTTTTCGTTATATTTCCCAGATAATACCCTGTTTCGTAGACTAAAAGTATACTTTGTCAGTTCTTGAGGTTTTAAAAAGCAAGCACATTTTTCTTCATTAAGAATTCCAGATGTTAGTGTTACACTGCACATCAGAGATTTAAATTAATATTTTGTGAATATACCTTGTTAAATATTTTTAGTTTTGTTTTTTTGTTTTCTTTTTCTGTTCGTTTTTTTATTTTGTGTCATATAAAACATAAATAAAAATATAAAGAGTAGTGTTACTAATTCAAGTCAATACGCCGGCAATTTAAAAATCACCAAAAACAGCTTTTATATTACATGAAAGAGTTAAAATAGTTATTACATTTATAATTTACTTGTATTTATTCAAAACAAATTGTAGTAATCACAATTAGGATGTTCGAAAAAAACTTAAAATATTACGTGGGATGAAAACACCTTACGTAATTCTGAAATTATTGTGCAACATGACATGGTAACTAAAAATTTATTTTCATGAGATGAAGCTCAAAAGATTACAACTAAATTTAAAGTAATCCTTTCTTTCTAATAATAAATCAGTTTTATTAGGGCAGAAGTTAAAGTGATAAAGTTTCTAAAAGTTAAGGAACAGAAATGAAAAAGAGAACGCATTCGAGTGCTTACACGTTGCATGTCACTTATCATTAGAACACTTCAAAGTAATTCCTTTAGAATAATTTAAAAGAAAATTAGCTAATCCTTACCTCCCAGTGCTTTACATATGAGCACTAATTTTTCTCCTTCCGTAAATGGTCCAATAACACCGGAATATGTAATGTTTCCTCTTCCTCTAATAAGCACTTTTTTTACAGGCACTGATGGAAAGAAAATGATGTAACATTTCTTTAATGAAATTAGGTTCTTTTTTAAAAAGTTAAATCGAAAATATTATTTTAAGGTACAAATATAATTAGGAATTAGACATAATAAATAATTTAATTAATTTAAAAGACTAACACTTATGATATTTTGTCAATTTACACACTCTTACTAATAATAGTAATAATTAGTAAGTTGATACTTTCAAACTGTAAGCTGAAACTAAAATAATGTACTAACTGTTTACACTTTTTTTCTCTCTTTCTTTTTCTAGAAAAATATTGAAGTTAACTGCATAAATATTTTAAAGCAACTGATTCTGCGATATAGAAAAAAAAATCTTGTTTTCTTTATATAATTCTACATATTATTTTACTTAGAGAAGCATAAATATTTAGAAAACATATCTAATTATTAGTTGTACTTGTATTTCGAAAATTAATCTTAGGTTTTTGCTAGCATACATTAAATGCCTAAATGCATCGATATGAATGAGTTCGTCGATAAAACCAACCTTTTTCAAGATGATTGGACCCTAATGAGAAATAACTTTTTACTTAAGCGAAACGTTGGGTTTAATCCCGCTTTGGCTTAATGCAGTTAGGGGTTTGCTCTTTTAAACTTCTTTAAATAAATAAATAAATAAAAATTGAGGAAAAAAAGGAATTACTATGTGTTTGTCTTTTACTTTATCTGTGTATCTTATTTTATAACAGGCGGAACTAGAGGTTTGACCCCCTAACTAAGAAAATGTCTAGTGAACTTTCCTTAAGTTGGCTAACCCCTTAACGATCGGTTAGTTTTCAAGAAAACGGTCATAAAAGTGCCTATTATTTTATCCTTGAAAGTTATACAAAAAATGTGTGTGAACAATATATATATTCATTCTTAATATTTGATTTACTTTTATTTTGAAATTTTAAACACTCCAGCCCGGAAATATCACGGGAGCAGAGCGAAACCTCACCAAGTCATTTTCACGGGAGCGAGAAGGAATGGGTTAAACTAGAGGAGGTTTTAAGCACATTAACAATTCCCTTTAATTTAATTTCAAAAACGTAATTTTTTTTAAAGAAGCTACAGATATAACATTATTTTTCAATGCTATAAACTTTAATCATGATCTCAAAAATAAGTGCACTTCTTGTTGCGACACTATAATGAAATATTTCTGCGTTTTTTGTCAAATAAAAAAGTAGTAACATTTAGAGAGCCATCTCCAATTTCTGCAAATTTTTCGATTTCCAGATTTGCATTAACTTTATTTAACTAAATAATGTTAATAAAAAGCAAAATCGGGAAATAGAAAAATTTGTAGACATGAGGTATTGTGAGATCTTTCGGAATTTGTTTCTATAAATTGTTTTCTGTCTTCTATAAAGTGTTTCTATAAATTGTTTGGAATCGAAAAATAAAATGCGAAAAAAATGAAAAAGAAAGAAAAAGGTAGGAGGTTTCTCTCCCATTTTTTTGTATTTTTCTGGCAATGATTACTTTTAAGGCATTAATATGCATGAATTTTCTTGCAATATTTAAAAAAATGCATAAGTTTACTTTGTAAATTTATTTAAATTTTAAGTGATAAATGAGTGATACAGGAAGCCAAAAATTATAGAAGCAATTTTTTTTTCTTTTAATCTATTAATATTAACATTTTAAGCATTACAAAACGCGTTTGAAATAGGAAAAATTAAGCTCAAGGAAATCTGAATAAATTGTTTGAAAAAATAAGAGTGAATATGAAGTTGTTGCATAAATCTTCCCCAGTTGAACGAAATTAATTTAGTGCTGAAACTTTTATTTAAATTCAATTTTATTTCTAATGAAATTGAAGTGCGTTAAAAATAATTTAAAGTTTTATTTCGGAAGAAAACATTTCCCCCCCCTTCTTAAAATTTTTCTCGGAAACCGTTTATAAAATTTTTATTTCACAAGCCTGTTCAATTATGCATGTTCTGTTTATTTTTTTTATTGAACTTTAATTTCCACTAGACGATGATTTCAATTTAAATTAAAATTATTAGACTAAATTTTACAGAATGCAATATAAGTTAATGAAAAATGTAAAGTTTTTCGCCGGCAAAATAATTATTTCAGAATTTTTTCTCACGCATGCATCACTAAGTGAATTCAGTAAACACTCGAAAGAAGAAACACGATTAACGAAAGGATGAGCTAAAAAATCATACTAAATAGTTATGGGAAAGATTTTAAAGAATGGTTTATTTTAATATGAGATCAATTTTTTTTAAATGAAAATAAAAATTGGTTTTTAAGGTTTAAAATGAGGATTTCCTAATTTTATTTGAAATATCTTATTTATTATGCCTATTTAGGAGGCACGGTGACAAAGTGGCATTGTCTTCTTATGCCTAAGTTTGAGGGTTGGAAACCGGTCGAAGTCGAGAAACATAAATCAAAGCATAATTCAGAGGTTCGCAAACTGGGCACTGGAATGAAGATTCAAAGAAGTATTTTTTTAAGATCGATTAGAATATACTAGTAGCAATTTACTACACTGATGCTTCGTTAAACGAACTGATTCGGAGGAGTTTATATCCAATGAACAGGTCCGAGAACCCAGTATGAGTTTGTCAATTATTATTCATAGTTGAAACCATCGTATCAAAAGATACAGATTCATTTTTCCTAGTTATTGAAACTACACTGTAAAAAAATCAAGTTCGATCTTTCACCACAAAAAAAAAAAAAATAAAAAATGGTGAAACTTGGCTGCAACCAATATTTGGTACTAAGGTGAACCATTATAATAGTGTTGTCATGGTGTAACTTCACCTAGTTTCACCATGAATGTGAAACTAAAGTTGAACCATTATAAAGGTTCCACTTTAGTACCAAATGCTGGTTGCAGCTAATTTTCACCATTTTTAAATTTTTTTGTGAAAGGTTGTACTAGATTCCTTATATTTATTGATATTCAAAACGCTATACAGACATTTCTCTACTTGATCTTTCCCAGGGAGTTGATGGGGGAATTTACTGTAAACTTTTTACCTTGCTGTTTGAAGGTTCTTAACTGATTTTGTTGAAGAGCTGGAATCCGTTTTTGTTGCTCTCCAGTAGCTGTGTAATTGTCAGAATTCTTTTAAAAATGACAGTGATTCTCTCTGATTCCCATTTCGCATCTCTTAACACCAGTGAAAGTCTCTTCTTGAACAAATGCACCATAAAGTGGCTTTTCAATGGGTGCCCTCTCACTGTGAGGTTGAGCGTAACGAAAAGCGGATCTCTTGGCAAAGAGAGGGTGCAACATCCTCCAAACTTGTGACAGGAATTTTCCCGTCACAAGCTTGGAGGATGTTGCATTTCATTCTGAAACACTTGAAATTAAGAGAAGTTTTATACATTCCTTCCCTGTGACGGCTTTTCAGGCTGCACACTAAACCCTGGAGTGTCCTTGCCGAGTCTGGCTGTCACTGCGTTCCAGATTGTCCTCGCTTTACCGCGACTGAAATTTTTAGACCTTTGACCTGTCCCGATTGTCCTCGTACCCACCTTCAGTTTTAAAGACGCGTTTACACGGTTCCAGTTGAAGAGACAATTGTCGGGGCCAATTACCTCTGGACAGTTGGGGAAATGTCAGGTCCATGCCAGTTGTAAGAGAAGCTGTTCACACTGGTGAAAATATTGGCATATCAGTTGATGACAAAAACCTGTTGACTGAACAAGTGAATTGGCACAACACAAAGCAAATCAACTGACTGCAACGTTCACAGGGTGACAACTGGCTCGATAACTGTGATTCAAAGTGGTGGAGGGCCTCACTGGGCCCAGTTATTCTCCTCTGTATACTCCTCGAGCCAACTGAATTTCAGGACAACTGTCAAGGCAGTTGTCCTGAAAGTTGGCTCGCCAATTGGCCTGAATTTTCACATGTAGCCAACAAATTTATGCCAATAAGCTGTCTCCAGTCAATTGTCTCTTCAACTGGCATCGTGTAAACGCGTCTTAACATTGTGGATTCACCGATGCGTTTTTTGTGTTCAACAGGACAATGGATGACAGCTGCGCACTTGGACGAATGCTGATCATTATTGTGTTTTAGCTCAGTTTAAAAAATATTGGGGAACTCATGGCCTAATGACCTAAGGGTCAAACGGCTGGCTTTTGCTAAATAAATTAATATTTAAAACGTCACTCTTTCTCTTCTGGGCGGGTTTAAAATTCTTCTAGTCTCACTACTCCTTGTATTAGACAATTCACAATTCAGTGTAGTTTGTACTACCAAATAATTTTCAATCAAAACAGTAAAACATTGTGCTGTATACATGTAACTATCTCGACATGCTTGTTACCCACATGTTGGATTTATTGCTCTACTTTCCACATCTTTAAACAGAAAATAACCCAAATCTCTATGTTTTGTTTTCAATGGTTTCGTTTTAATACGGGTCACGATAACATTTATTTGTTTAAAATACGAATTGATATAACTCACCAATGACATTGAGTTTGACTAGTCGATTCAACGTTCTTCCTCTCTTGAAGTCTATTCTACATCTGTATTCACCTTCGTCCAGTTCATCGACTGGATCAAGACGAAGATGAGCGCTGCTTCGGCGGCTGATATTAAAAAAAGCGCGAGTACCGAGAGATTTTCCAGCAAAATGCTTGGCTCCTTCGGGTCCCCGCGTATCCAAAGTGTATATGGGGTTTGGAAGATCAATTCTGTACCACAAGACTAAAGAAATTACATCATCCGGAGAAGGCTGGCTAAGATTGCAAGGAAGGAACACTGTGGATCCAACTACGGCGTAAATTTCTGGATACTCTGGAGAGAAAAGTAAAATCACGTTAGTGGCTTCTAAGCAATCTATTTATTTTTTCTTTTAATCTCCTTAAAATATAATTGTAACTATTACTGACATTCATGTACTAAAAGTTAGCGCAAAAAGTAGGTATTTAACTGAGGACAAAACTCACAAATAATCTAGCACCCTTTTACACTGATTAACAAGAAACATATTTTAAATTGAAACTGAAAGGCAACCTTTTAAGAGTGGAATCAATAAAACAAATGCATTCCGTAACCAGTCTATGGTTTGTTGGTCAAAACTCTACATAACGTATCTCATGATTTTTTTACAAAACGAGTTCAAAGGAAAATAATGTTTTTAAAGTTCTTCATGCGTAAAGTAAGCTTAATATTTGTATAAAGGTTCAGTGATCCGCTCTTTGATCCTACTGCTTGCGGGTCACTCATTCTATTTCTGTGGACGGAACCGTAAAGTATTGAAAATTATCCACATTTGGGAGATATAAATTTATGATATATCCAGGTATTATTATATATCTTTCATCTTTGCTGTTAATTCCCTTGTTGAGCGCAAATTTCAAAAGCCGTTAAGGAATCTAAATATATAAACCTAAAGTAAACCTTGCAAGTAAATGGTGTGAATGGGATTGAAATTTCGGAGAAATACTTTATGTTGCTTATAAAAGATACCACTAACAGCTACGCAAAAGCATTTAATAAACTAAATTACAATCTTCGTTTTGAGATAAGTAATGCTTTTAAATATTTATTCCAGTACGTTATTTTGATTTTTTTAAAACTTAGACACAACTGACTTCCGGAGAAAATTTAGATAGGATAAACACACTTCTTTGCTGATAATAAACTCACAATTAAATGCGTGTTTGCTAATACATCTAGTTTAAAAAACACAATTTTTAAAGGAATATATGCTTAAATTGATTTAATTAAAACGGCTTCTTACCTATTGTCTCTTCCAAATCACTTAGAGGTCTTATTTTAATTCCTGGTATACCTGTAGGGAGAAAAAAAAGAGCAACCTACAGATTAAATTTAACACGTTACTAAAAAAAAACTCTAAACATATATAATTCGATTTTTTTCTGTGTCAAAAAAAAAAAAAAAGAAGAAAGATCCGCAAAATAAGACGGCATTAAATGCCTGAAGTTATTACGTAAAATAATTATTATTTGTATCACACTGTGACGGGTTATTGTGTGGGTAAAGAAGGAAGACCATTGAAAGAGTATTTCAAAATGAATTAGTGCGCCTCATGGAAAAGTGTTGTAAATTTAATAAGTACATAGACAAAATGCCGATACTTCGATAATGAAGTTTTTATATCTAATAAAGGATTCCGGAATATATTTTTCTGGGGGCAATAAAGTTGACATTTTTTTCACATCTAAATGAAAAACATAGAAACATAAAAACTTACATCAAATGAACGAATAGAAAGAAATTATTTTTAATACACCTTTTCAAAAATTTATTACATGACTGTTATTGAATTTGCTCAATTGAGAATTTTTGAGCGAACTACTTTGGACGTGCATAGTTGAATTTTCTGTAAATTGCCTGAGTAAGTGCAATGTACGAAACTTGCTCGATGTATAGGGGAGAATGGGGCGGATTGGGGTACCGGGGTGGAACGGGATACGGCATTTATTTACCGCCCGTGCCTTTAGAGTAGTGCAGCAAAGCTTTACGAGCCTCCAAGGACATTGATGGATACCGACCGTCTGATTCTGGAGTTCATTAACTCACTTTGTCAGTTTTTAGCTATAAAATGCGTGTGCTGTTTGGAAATGTTCGAATCGTGATCCATATATTATAAACACATAATTATAAAAAAAAATGTTTAAAGAAAGCACCACATTTGAATACAAGTGGTACCATAAAACGATGCAACACACGAAATCCATTATGAAAAAGTAATGTTGCAAGACAAGATCATCTATAATAATGAGAGCATCTATTAAACATTATTAGAATTAAATAAATAAAATTTAATGAGTATGTACACATGAAAATATCACTTAATTAATAATTATACATAACTTATTGAAACATATTGTATCTATAAAAGGAATTAAACTAAGAAAGCAGTTTACAACTCATAACACAAGAAAGCTCGGAGCAGGAAAGATAATACTTTATAAAGGATTACGTTTATGTTTTATACCTTTACATTTTTAACTGTACATAGAAAAGATGACGTACAAAACATATTTCATTGTAAACAGGCCTAATTATCCCTGGGTTATGGGTTGCAAAGGATATAAACGCAATGCATAGTGCATTACAAAACAGCAATAAGTATAGAGAGCTCTCACAAATGCATTATATTTCTCAACCTAGGGGGTAACAAATACTTGTCCCAACCCCTTCCTCAGTGACAAAAAAATAAATAAATAAATATGTCATGGCTAGCTAGAGGCCTTGAGCGCAGCTAGGATGGTCCTTGTCAATTTATCAATTCCCAACGCAGATCAAGAGCTCTCTGAAAACTTTGCCCCAAGCAAGTTGCAGTTGCCTCCTGTAATGTTTTCCAAATGTCTATAGCCGTATTGAAGTAGCAATTTTGGGTTTGGGTACAAGAACAATGCTCACGCTAGCTACATAAAATTACTGAAATGGAAGAAAAATGATGAAACATGAAAAAAAGGCAATAAAAAAAAAGTTTTGTATTTCTAAAATGGTTTCCGGATTGCTTGGAATAACCTTTTTCAATGCAATAGTGGAGCTTCTAGATGCAAAAACATCTAAATGAAGCAGAGAAAACAACAAAAACACTGCTTATGTAATAATAATTTAACTTTGTGCAAGTAAACAGTAATAGGAATATAATTTCACGTTAATTTAAAGCACAAATGAGCATTAAAACGCAGACATATGTTAAACATATGTCTGCGTTTTAATGCTCATTTGTGCTTTAAATTAACGTGAAATTATATTTCTATTACTGCTTATATAGCCTAAGATAGACCTGCAAACCAATGAGAATAAAGGCAGCGTGTAAGGGGATGTTCCTTTTTTTGGCTGTTCTTGGTTTCTTGTTGGTCGGTTGGTGGATTTGCTTTAATTTTGTGTCTATTTTTCTCTTTTTTCCCCCTGCTTTACATGTGTACTTTGTTTTTGCATTTTAGTTTTGGTTCTTTATGTACTTATTTCTATTTTCAATTTAATTCTTTGTATTTTATTTTATTGTTTTGGCATTTTTTCATGTATTTTCGCATGCATGCTCTAGCCTTTTCTGCTTTGTGGTATTTGATATTCCTTTTTTAATTTTCTTATTTTCAACTGTGTTCAGTTGGTGCTTTCTTATTGGTGCCTTCCCGGTTACTTCTAGTTCCACTTCCACGCTGCCATTTTCATTGGTTTGAATCTTAAGCTATATAAACAGTGTTTTTGTTGTTTTGTCTGCTTCATTTGACTGTTTTTGCATCTAGAAGCTCAACGATTGCATTGAAAAGGTATTCCATGCAATCCCGAAACATATGTCTGCATTTTAATGCTTATTTGTGCTTTAATTACGTGCAATTATTTTTTTAAAATTTGCTTGTGCACAAAGTTTCTTTCTTACTTAAGTTAGTGTCTGCAGTTCCAGTTTTCACTCGTTATGGCTATTATTTAAACAAAGTCCTTAAATGGAATGTGAAAAAGCATATGTTAATGAAAAAAATGGGAATTCAACGTGTTTGATTATTTAATTTGCAAAATTCGATAATTTCCGATGTAAAAACACGTCACAGAAAACTGCAATAAAGGTTCTTTGCTTAACTATGGGGATGGGACAACAGTTGTACCAGTCAAAATTCCTTTCATGCTAAAGTAGGGTATTTAAAAGGTTTTTTCTTATGGTACGGTACGCATAGTAGTATAAATTTTCTTTTCCAGTGAAAGTAATGCAAAAATATATCTATTAACATATATAATAGCAGAAATATATTGTAAAATTACGTCCAATTCCTAATGGCCTTCCGCACTTAAAGATTTTAAGTTTATGAAAATGTGATAAGTTATTTTTAAGAAGCTAATTATCTCCTATTCATGATCAACCGTTTAGTAAATCTTGACTTTCTAAACGTTAAATCATACCACGTGATACCTCTGATTATACATTTACAGGGCATCGTAATTTTCTTTCTTCATTGTGGCTGGGTTTGTTTCTGATAAAGAAGAGCTAAACAATATCTTCATTCCATTTATACGAAAAAGACTGCAAATAAAAATTAACTCTTACAAAATTTTAATTTTCTAACAGTTAGTTAAGAGTAAGATTTTCTAGCTAGAATTTTCTAGTTTTATAGAGAGAGAGTATTTTCTAAGAGTAACAGTAAAATAAATTCTTAAAAATGTGTTTCTTTATAAGAAATTTAGGGGAAATTGACGTTGCTCAGACTCTTTTCTTATAGTAACTTTGAGAACTGATTGGTTTATTTCGAAGAGATAACTGCTCTTAAAAACAAATTTTTCCAAGAAGAAGAGGCTAAGTTATGAAAATTTGGAAAACGTTGCAGGTCTGAATTTTTGTTATTTTCTTTGGTAGGTAATAAGAATATTAGTGTATTTAATTAACGTGGTTTTTGATTAATTACGCCATTAAAATTAACAAGTTAAAGCAGATAGTTGTTCCTTTTACAAAATGGTTATGTGGACCCTTTCGAAATTAAAAATTCAACTATAAAACATTAGTGATTTTTTTTTAAATTTACGATGAACATGAGATACTTTAACCCTCTAGTGCTCAAGTTTTGTTATCGTCATCTGCCTTGAGGCGGAGTTTTGAATTAGAGGGTCAATCCCCTATGCCTTTTATTCCCTCCATTTACGGTAAAAGGCATGGGCAAGACCACGGATCGGCGAAACCTGTGGTTAAGCTGATTGGCTCTTAATAACTCAGTAACTCCTCCTTTGTATTGACGGATTGGCGGTTTCCACTTCGTCAGTAAAAGTACCAATCAGTCAGCACGAGGATGGGTTAACCCTGTAATGCCCAATTTTTTTATCGTCGAGGCGGAGTTGGGAATTAGAGGGTTAACTTGATTTGGACCATTTGGAAACATTTTGACAGTTCTAAATTTAATGAAATGTACCTAAAACCTTACTAAAAACAGATGGAATAATTTAAATTTAAAAAATGCTTCAATAGTTTGTTCTTTTATGATTCATGTTTCGGCACCGATATAAAGAACTTTATAACTAAACAAAGATCAAATATGTGCACATGCTGCTTTACATTTTTCTACTTAGGAAGAATTAAAAATAATTTAACTTTGTGCAAGTAAACAATAATAAAATATAATTACACGTTAATTTAAAGCACAAACGAGCAATAAAATGCAGACATATGTTTCGGGATTGCTTGGAATCCCTTTTTAAATGCGACAGGGAGCTTCTAGATGCAAAACATCCAAATGAAGGTTCATTTGGATGTTTTGCATCTAGAAGCTCCCTGTCGCATTGAAAAAGGGATTCCAAGCAATCCCGAAACATATGTTCATTTGGATGTTTTGCATCTAGAAGCTCCATGTCGCATTGAAAAAGGGATTCCAAGCAATCCCGAAACATATGTCTGCATTTTATTGCTCATTTGTGCTTTAAATTAACGTGTAATTATATTTTTGTTATTGTTTAGGAAGAATTGTTTAAACTGACAAAACTATAACAAATTATTTTGCAAAAAGAGTAAATATACGTTAAAGACTCAAGAATAAATTGTATCAGTCTATTATTAATGTGTTTCATCTGTTAATATTTCTCTGGACCCCTGCTCTTTCATTTTTATGCGCGCACTACCACATGTTTTATGATTTATAGCACACATATTTCATTGGTTTCCCTTTGAGAACTCTTCTATTTCGCATCACGATTTAAGAAAAATTTCGGCTATTGATTGCTTGAACTTTTACAAGATTTTTTATTCATAGCCGATACGACGCAATTCATGGTCTGAAATGTACTTGAGAATGTGTGGTAAATGACCAAGCTTTACTTAATGCATTGAAGTTATTTATCAGTGTTGTAAGTGTTTTTTTTTTACATCATTATATTTTTTCAAGTTGTGCTTAATATAACTTAGAATTGCAGAGCAGACGATCAAGTTACATGTGTTGGAAAAACACGTATTGCATCTTTTAATTAATACATTTTAGAAATTTTAATCATTACGATTGTTAACTTTCATAAACATTTCATAACAGCGATTACTGACTTGTAATTTGCAATTAAACCAAAATTTTTTTCGATCCTTCTTGAAGGTTCTAGAAATTTGAATTTCAACTTCTATGAAAAATGTAATTTCAAAATGCTTGTAAGTGTTTGAAGATTTAAATTAATAATAATAAAGCAACTCATTTTCATACACACGCATGATAAAAGTATTTTATAGTTAGAGTGAAACTATCATGGTTCATTATTAAAACACTTTTAATGATTGCATTTTCAGTCTTAAGTATCCAAAATATAAATTACTTTTCTTTATAACGTAAAACGGAGTAAAATAAGGTAAAATGTAATTAACATATCCGACATTTTTTTGACGATTATCGTGGTTTTGGTCGATTATTACGACACCATTTACATTTTGAATTTTTCTTCAGTTAAATATTGATAAATTCTGAAAAAGTCTGCTTCATTAAGAAAAACATGACATTACGACTTATTAATATTTCGCTCAAAATTTCCTCATTCCATGTAAGCACACATCTTATACATATTTATATTGTAAATATATTAAACATGTAAGTACGTGCAACAAACGCAGTAGAGCACACAAGTGAGGGGAGGACCTCCTCTCCATCGCCTTTGAGTTTTACCACAAATTTTACTAATTCAATTAATTACGTGTTATTAATAATTTATGTAACTAACTAAGTCATTATTTATTCAAATATTTATAATTTATTTATTTTTTTGTCCCCAACAATCGATAAAATCAAAAGAAGGTGTTTGGCGGTGCATTGGGGCGTGTACGAGAATGGTGGCCTTCGATCCTGGAAAAATTCCTGTGTAGGCCACTCAATATACGAAAAAAAAAGGGAAGTCTTTCTTGAAAATATTTTCACTTTCAAAGCCAAGTAGAATGCTTTCTAAAACAATTTAATTATCTTTCCGTGCTTATATTTGTTATTTGTAGCAAAAAAAAAAGATTACAGCTTAAAATTTATAGAATGAATTTTTACCTAAACTAACTTTACCTTTTAATTCTAACACTTAAAAAAAAAAAAAAACTTTTTGCGATAAATGGAAAAAATGACTTCAGTGAAATATCCAGATTTGAAAGTAGAATTGTTTGATACTGCTCAATTTAATAAACTTGAAAGCTATTTCTTACTTGTAAATTCTTTCAATAAAAAAGTTACTCCATTTACTCTCGTGAACTCTTTTTGGATTTGAGTTAGAAACGTTATTAATGATCTAAAATCATGCATCATTTATTAAAATAAAGAATACATAGTCGTAAAAAAAGTCATTCTTATCTAATCGACGAGGACTTTCTTTCACTGACTGCATAAATTCGAAGTAAATCCTAGAAAGGACATCGTTATGTACTTAATGGCGAAAAACAGCCATTTAAAATTCTTATTATATAAATCCATTAAGTGCAATTTTTTTTTATAAATGTTTTCTAAAAAGTGCAACATAAAAGTTAGATACTATTTAAAAATATGACTTTGCTTATTTAGAAATTTAGTATGTAATTATGACATCTATATTTTAGTAAAAACACGTAGAAAGAATGAAATTCGCTTGAAGTTTTCGCATTAAAAACTAATTATAGGAATGTAAGAATTTTCTCGAACCACAAAATATTGAACTTAGATAAGTACTTTGCTAACACAATTTTCATCAATGCGAAAAAATTTATAATTTTACGTGCATCCATTTTAAGCTTTGTTAAAACGTACGCATTTGGGAAGTTTATGTGGTCAATGTTGAATGGTTGTTAAAAATGGGGCATTCAAAAAATGATATATTTGCTTAAATTAGCATACAATCGTTAAAAAATAAACATGTTAAAAACAGTCACTTGGTAAAAAAAATACAGTAACTCTCCTTTTGAATTAAGGCACAAATAACCTATAGGAACTTAGGCTTTCAGCGCTGTTGTCCATACCGCATTGGAAAACTTCTGCGTAAGTATAACATCTGGACAATTTACAAACCAGCAGCAAAACTATAACAAGCCTTTCGGTCATCAAAAGATACGAGGGACCCCTTTTCCTCGGCAAGTGTGTACAAAATCCCTTGTAAGTGTGGGAAGGTTTGCATAGGCACCTCAATGAGGAGTATCAATGCAAGAATAAAAGAGCATGAGAGACACTGCCGCCTTAAACATTCTCAGAAGTCAGCCACTGCTGTGCAAAATATTGCTACGGCACCCCAGCCCCTGTTTGAAGAAACTGAAGTGGTCTCTTTAATTATTCATTACTTTGCCCGCCTTCACAGAGAAGCTATTAAAATACATAAACATCCTGACAACGTAAATAGAAAAGAAGCAATTTTGAAAGTGAACAAATTTTGGGTTCCGTAGCTTTAAAAAGCACCAATCAATGCCAAGAACAGAATCAATCAGAAGCAGTTTAAGCAAGCCAGAGATTGGTAGCTTATTCAATGAGGTTTAAGCACAGTCGATGCTTGATTTATAAGGACCAGACCTATTCCCCGTCTTCATTCTTGCTCTGAAGAAGCCTGAATCATGTCAGGCGAAACGTCAGCCAGAAGTATTTTGGTTGGACCACGGCCTGTTAGCACGGAAAATATTATGCTTGGTATGGAAAAACAGTTTTTAAAATATATTTTTGCAAAGTTAAACTTAAAGAAGAAAAGAACATGAATCATAAAATGAGAAAAAATAAAATATACAAAATATTTTCTAAGAAAATAAATAAATAAAGAAAAAATAATAAAATTGGACTATAGGTAAAGGACTATTCATAAATGATGTCACGCTTCGAGGGGGGAGGGGGTTCGTGAAATTGTGACAAAGTGTGACAAGGGGAGGGGTAACAAGAAGTGTGACATCATGCATTATGCAACATAGCGTGACGCGTGACAAAGGGGGGAGGGGGCCGCTGAAGTTTGAAATATTGTGACAAAGGGGGGGGGGGTCAAATATATGGGAAAAAAGCGTGACGTCATGTATGAACGGCCCCTAATTCCCCTACCCACAACATAATTCTACATTTTTTTTTTTTATTTAACAAACTCTAAATAAATACCAAACGGTTGTTGTAAAGACGATTTAATGTCTTGAAGCTGACTGCAGATTGGTGTAAAATTACTGCGTAAAGCGCAAATTATAGTCAGTATCGTGTACGTTATCCAATTTAAAAAAAATCGCTCTTTTGTGTCTAGAAATCTGGTTCATTAATAGTCAGCTGCTGTTACATACTTTCCTACTGTTGAAAAATACCTTTATTTAAAGTAAATGGTAATATGTTCGAATGATCAATGATATTTCTAGATATTGAGTTACATTTCCCAATGTCCTGCTTATCCAAGAACGGATTTGAAAGCTACAGAAGTACTTTCTGTAGCTTAGGACGTAAAAAAAAAGAAGTTTAGTTATAAGATTAAAAACAAATATTTAATGATGGGTTTTTAAATACTTGAATAGAAAGTGAAGTGGACGTTCAATTGTAATTGTGTTCATAAACATGTTTTCAAATAAAATAAAAACAATAAATTAACTATGCCCATAACTCAAAAAATATTTCTCTTAAAAGCTTTCAGAGAGCAATTTAAAGCATAATCAGTTTTCTTAAACAGCACGAACCTAGAAAAATTCTAAGCACGCAAGACTGTTTGTTTTGCATCTCATGCACAGCAAATTGCGGAGTTAAAGAAAATAATATATCAATAAAAAGCAACAGAAATACAAGGATGAAAGGAACTAAAAACAAACACAAATTTCTTCTTGTGCTTTATTTCTCCTTTCTCGAACATTTTTATTGCTTATTTTTAAAATAAAATAGTTCGTTCTTTGCGAAATGATAAGCTTTATTCTAATTGCGTAAGATTGAGGGGAAGAGAGCAATATAAAACTTCGTTCTTTTAAAAATCAAGCCAGAAGCTGTGTGAAGCAAAATCGTCGCATATTAAGCAAGAGTAGTTGTGTTATTAGATAAATGTGTACGGGATTCACGATATAAATAACGTTTATAAAACATAAAATTAGAAAAAAGCTTTGAACGGTGTCTTTGAAAAAGAGTTTTTGTATTGTTCTTTTCTTGTATCGCTATATTTCGTTGCTTATATATTATTTTTAAACCGATTGTTATTAGGTGTTATAAAAGCAACATATTTAAATGTTATACAAAGTTTTCATCATACATATGTCGGCATTTCTTTTATAAAATACACTTAAACTAAAAATTACTGAACTAAGGTTCATAAAAGAATCGTTGCGCTTTATTATGTTGTGATTGAAATTAAGTAAAATAACATTTATATAGCAAATTGATTTGTTAAAAGAGAAGTCCGAAACCTACGTTCGTTGGATCATTTATACAGTGCTTGCACTTAAACAAATCCAAAGATTCAGTATTTGTAAAGAATCTTTTACCACCCATGTTCTTGATAAAGACGGTAAGAATTCTTCAAAAATACTCAAGTTTTATCGAAATCAAACCATAGATGCTTTAAATGACTGCGAACTCATGCGGCTGATTTTTGAACGACACCTTATTATATTTTTTTTTTGTACTCACAACCGTTGAAAAACAACTAAGTACAGTCACTCAAGAAATTAAACTAACAAGGGTACCATATAAAATATACGTGTTAGCCCTTCAATACAACACAACATTTATGTGTAAGGAATGTGCCGTTTCGGTTCACTTTATAAATTGTGTTTTCCCCTTCAATACAAAACAACATTTATGTGCGGTTCCCTTTCTTCAGAAACCCTTCATCATACAACACTATTTATGTGTCACTTAAAATTCTCCTGGGTTACTTAGATAAAACCGAAAATGTTATTCTGCATTCTTCATACATTTTCACTAGGAGTGCAATTCGGCATTTTTTTTTTTTTTTTTGTTTTAGAAATATGTAATTTTGTTCAACTACAAAAGTCCACAAAACATCTACATTTACTTTGGAAATACAAAGGTTTAAATTCAAAAATTTGACAAAACGAGTCCTATGCCATAAATCCTACACATCTGCTAGATTGACCTGATTATTTTCATGTACGATGACATATCCATGCTGATAGTTTATGTCTGTATTTTCTTCCATTGGTGAATATCCCCTCCAACCATACCGTAACAATAAATTTTCCTTACTCCATCGTTCTTTATCTGGTATGTCAGTAACTTTAAGTTTTTTCTTCGATAGATTTAACTTATATTCTATATCATCTTGATTCTCATATATGTCATCTTCACATAAAGATAGAAAATAGTTAAAGGGGAATACTTTCGAAGAGATTTCCACATGATCTCTATAATCTTCGACATAAGCATATTCTAAGACTCTGATATGCGGTTTAAGTTTTTCGAAATAATTGGTAATACGTTCATTAGTCGTCCAAATAACGTCGGTAGGTTTCACATCCACATTTTTTATTAGTTCCTGTATCTTATTCTCGTATGGATTGATTTTGCAGTCCGAGTAACGTAGGCTAGGAATTTGATACTTGTTTTTCACTTTAAAAATAAGTGATAATTTATAATCGCGAGTTACAATTTCGATTTTATGTGGAATATGTTGTGGAAAAAAACATCCAATTAATCCCGATTCAACTTGTACATCAAACGGATGGATCACTTCTTCGGATTTGAATTTCAGAGCAAGTTGTCCTCCTTCATATTCCGAATTTAGATTAATGACAAAAGTTCCTAGGAGATGAGGTTCGTCTGTATCTAGGTGCCAGTCAAAAAAACCTTTTTCATCGTACAAATCCAGTTTGTATAGTTCTAAATATTCACATTCAAAATCAAATTTACACCGTAACCTTATATTTTTTGTTTCGTATGATTTTCTAACTGACTCGTCATATATTGTTTGCTTTTTACAACCAAAACTCGATTTTTGTAATCGAGATTTAATTTCTTCACATGCTTCTTTATCGAAAAATTGAAATAGATCAAATGTCAGTGTATCGTTTATAATTAACGGAAACTTTTCTTCTCTTTTTTCTGCATCGATCTTTAAAAGCCGTATTTCATCATATAATATATCTCTGTTAGCTATGTATTCTTTTAAAATATCCATTTTGTATTTAGAAGTCCAGATGATATTTATACAATAAAAGAGAGATAAAATAAAAAAAACCACGTTAATAGATATTTTTAAAAATATATACTTTTTAATAAGATCACATATTTAGCAAGTGGTGTTTTTTTTTTTTCCTCATGTTGTTCTTTCGAGATTTAAAAAAAAAAAGAGGACAAATAATATTTATTTTATGAATAATGATTAACAATGCTTTATGCTAAATTTGAATTTAGATTGCAAAATTGAAAACGGTATCATTAAAATCATCAGTCTACCATCTACATGTTCATAACTTTTAAGCTGAATGGTAATGATATTGAACGATTTTTCTCCTCACAGAACACAAAATATAGCTAATTGTATAAAAGTTTTACTTATTTAAAATAAATATTCACCTAACATGAGTATGTAAAGAACAAAAATGCTGTTTAAACTAACTCATAAGGACAGCAAAAATATATTTTGTTTTTCACTTATCTCGTCACACTGAAGCAGAATCCGCTCATAAAATTATTACTTCACTCACAAATCTAACACCCTAGGATAGTAATGCTGGGGAATTAGTGCAGAAATATTTTTTAATTGCAATCAAACAAAAAAAGGAAACTACTTCAAAATGGGCACCTATTTTTAAAGATGTATTTCAGTTTTTAAATATGAGACAAAAATTCAAATGAGGACATTTCTAGTAAGTCTTTAAGAAACTACTTGGCTCAGTTAAATGGTTGTTATTTTGTTCTTTAGGGGGATAACAATAAAAGAACCCTTTTCTGAGGCACCTTTTTAGAAAATGACCCACATATTATAAAAACGATGGGCTTAAACAATGCAGGAATGTGCCGTTTTAGTTCGGATGTCTTCTGGGGTGTTCATAGATTTTTTTATACATATAGTGTGAAAATGATATAGTATGGTTAATTATAGTAATAGATCATAAGAAGGAAAGGTTGTTCTTTAGGGAGATAAGAATAAAAAAACGCTTTTCAGAGGCACCTTTTTAGAGAATATTATGAAAACGATGCAGGAATGTGCCGTTTTAGTTCAGATGTCTTCTGGTTGTTCATTGAATTTTTATACATTTAGTGTGAAAATGATATATTATTGTTAATTTTAGGAATGGATCTTAAGAAGGAATGGTTGTAAATGACTGAATGGATTGAAACCAGAAGACTGAATAGGTATAGTGTTCTATAATTATGACATTTTCACATTTTTTTATGAAATATAGTTGAATTGAAATGCAAACTTTTACTCTTGAGTGTATGGCAATAGATTAGGGGAAATCAAGGAAAAATTTGAAACTATAGTAATTTTTCTTATATTATGGAAAAAATGTTAGTTATTTGCTATGTATTTATTATATATCATAACACGACAGCTGTGAGTTGGCAAAAGTCGAATTAATAATAAATGAAAGTATCACTTTAAATTATGTCCTCATTTTAATGTAAGTTCTGATTTATGTGTCTTTCCCAATAATGCTTTAATTTCTATTATCGATTTTTTTTTTTTAATACAGGTGTCCGAAAAATTAGAATTTATCGCTTAGTGGAAAATATTTTGGTGTTTTTTTTTATTGATATTTGTAGAAAAAAACAGATGTGCTGGAATAGTCTGCGCCCCCTCCCCTGGCCGTGTTTGAAAATATGATTTTGAAATATGACATGGCTGTCGTTAAAGCACAATAGACAAAGATTTATAAAAGAGTTTCTGTTGAATTTAAGTTCTTCTTCTCTAAGAAAAAAGCCTCACTCAATATGCTAGAGAAACGTTTTAAAATAACTATAATTCAAAACTATTATCAATAATCCAAAAATAACTGGACTTTTTGAATTTATTTTTATTTAATTTCCCTCCCCCTCTCACTGTAAGAATCGAAATGGATTTATGCTTGTTGAGAAAAAATCTTCAAGTGGCTGTTGATTTGATGATTGTGGCCTGTTTCTACATTTTGGCTGAATATTTATAGTTTCTCGGCAATTTGGACAAGTGTTATACATTTTCAACCATGGAATAATACACTTTTCATGGTAAAAATGTTGGCACGGTAGACACTTGACTGTTTCTCTTTCAATGAAATCATCCAAGCAGACTGTACACTGTACACTTTTATCAACATCTTCTTTTGTGATGACTTTAGTTGGTAACGATTCAACTTGTACTTTTGAAATTGGCTTATCAGGAAACTCTTCGAATTCTAAATAATCTCTGTACGCTCCATAAAAATTAGGTAAAATATTATTGAAAATGTATTGAATAATTGCCGATATCTCGGCGTTTTCAATAAATAAGAATGTTGTTTGAGCTAACCCCGTATACTTGAATATGACGCTTTTAAAGTTAAAAATTGATATGTTTTTAGTTAAAACTTATGTCTATAAAATGTTCATACTTTATATAATATTTAGTGTTTTTATTTCTAATTTCAGTATGATGTTTCTCTTGTGTGTTCTCAACTTCGCTCTAAGTTTGGTGAGATTCAGAGAAAAATTTTTCTTGTTATAGACCAAAAACTTGATGGGAAATTGGCATTTTGAAAAGAAATGATTATAGTTTAGTGAATATGCTCGCTAGTTTTATAAAATTGGGTAGAAATATTTTACATAGCATGCTGTGAAATTTATATCTTTATTCAAGCTTTTTACGGAACAGGATGATCGAAAACATCTTCTCTTTTCTTCAATGTGTTGTTGGTCTTCTGAATGCAAACGTGATGGCATTTCTGCTAGAAAGTGCAAAGTGAAGCATTTTGTATAGTTAAAGTTGCAAAACATTTTGCCTTACCATTCTCTAGAAATTTTAGTAAATTACAAAAAAAAAAAAAAAAACTTGTCCCATCAATTCTGGCTACGTACTGTACAATTTCAGATCCTAAATATGTCCAAAATTAAATTGGTTCATTCAAAAAACTTAATTTCTCTTAATTCAACCTTATATGCTTAATAAATGAGTTGTGAAAAAGTTGTGTACAGAGATTGTAAACGTTTTGGAAAAGCAAATAATTTTCTTTTATAAAAGATTTTCCTTACAAGGCCTAGAATTCTTACAGTAACAGTCTTCCGCCGGAAGCACTTTCCGTTTCAAATATAAAAGCAATTATTACTTTCTTCAACAAAAAATGAAAAGAAGGAAAAAAAAAACATGAAATCTAGGTTAAGTTTAGAGCTTTTTTTTTTGTCACTTCGTTTCAGATTACTTAAATCATTGTTGTATGTTTTATCAAGCAACTTCTAGTATTAAATTTTTTAACCGTAGAAATTCTAAATCTCTGCGTCGTACAAAAATGAAAAAAATAACAAGAGTACGAAATATATATTTTGAATATAATGCTTTTATTAAATCCCTTTAACTAGGAATAAACATATATATATATATATATACAATATACATTTCCTGGTTGTGGCAATTCGTATGTAGCGCATGTACGGTTATAATGCAGTAGTTTCAATTCCCCTTGTTTTCAGGAAAAAATCATTATTAAATTTTCTCATAGCAAAAAAAACTTTTTTTAACTGCTATAACGAAATGTCTCCACATTCGGGAAGTGGCTGAACGGTATAAAAGTATGGGAAAACGGAACAAAATGTGATCATTTTTGAAACAATCGTTTACTAACTGAATCCTATTGAGACTTCAGCAGATTTATACTTCTTTACACCACGATTCTTTTAAAAAGGTGGAAGAATAGTTTTCCCCCTTTGTTCTTTGTCGACTTCGTTAGTGGCTTGACATGCAGCATCATACAATTAAATTTTAGTAAGGCAATTGAAGTCTTTATTTGAGTGTTGCGTGAGCTCCTCATTCTTTTTTGCCTAGTTTTCCGTTAAAAGAAAAGAAAAAAAATCAGACAATGTATCGTAAAATAACGTTAAAAATACAGAAAGTCAAAAGTAAGTGAAGTAATTTAATAAAGATTGAAAAAAAATTAAAGGTAGGGTTTTGTGATGGGAAAAATGTGTCGGTCGGTCGGTCGTCTGCCCCACCCCCTGCTAACTTTTAAAGAAATTGTTCGATTCGAATATTTTTTTTTTTTTTTTTTGCATTCGAAAGATCTCTCAAGCAAGGACATCTCATTTTCGTATTGTACTCTTTTATTTGAGCAATTTTTCGTTCAATTTTGAACAGTTCAAAAAATTTTAACATTAACGCCTATGGACAAAAATGACGCAAATTATGTATCTAAACTCTGGGGACAAGATCCAAGTTCCTATGAGAAAACCCACTGGAAGAAGCTCTCGGCGTGAAATATTTAGGTTAAAAATTTTTGTTTATTTTTGAATATTTAAAAAAATAACATTAGCTGCTATGGAGAAATTTTAATGCTATATAAATCCTGATCTAGCAGACGTATTCGCTTGGAACAAACTTTATCGGACAGATAAGGCAGTAGAACATGTACAGATACGACGTTCAACCAGAACTAAACGAGCCTAGTTTCTTACAAAAAATTTTTTATTATAGTGAAAGAATGAATGAATAAATGAGTGAAAGAAAGAATGAATGAATAAATAAGTTAAAATATGAAAAAGGAATTAAATAAGTGTATAAATACATGAATGAGTAACTTAATGAATGAATGAGTTAGTGAATATGTATTAACCGCTGAAAACGGTATATTTGAAGTAAGTTAAGAGCTAAAGCTGAAAGAGAGAGATAGCTAGCTAGAATTTAAATATGAAGTTGGAGTACACGTGAAAGGAGGCTCGTATAGTTCTAGTAGACGGATCTTCTTGCTCTTTTTTCATGGAGTTAGCCTCATATTAACTAATTTCTCTCTCAATTTAAAACTTCTACACCTCCACCCCTACCATCCCCCTCCTTTCGCTAATCGACTGCCGCCTTCTGAAGAATTTTCCAATTTTTTTAATCCGATAAAATTGCCCTCTGTGTTCTGTGACTTTCTAACGGCAGCGCTTTGTACGATAATTTACTTGCAGCAGCAACAAAATTTCTTCCGTAATTGAAATTTTTCCAAAAAAGAAAGCAACTTATCGAATATTCCTTTACAGGAGCAAATAGGTTTCATCCTGATAGTTGGGCACACTTTGCGTTTGCTTTTATTTTCCCTTATATATTTTAACTATGTGAAGCTCGTTAAGAAGTGATTGACACGCGCCAAATAATAACAGAAGGGTCGACCATGAAACAACGCCCCCCAGGGTGTTTCAGCGCTTTCTGTTCTAGCCCCTTTCTTTTTGTTACCTCTCTGATACATTATCCGAACCCCTGTATCTCCGGGGGTGTCGGACGATCTCGCCGTGCCTGCAAAGGAGCAGTGCATCCACTTTGGCGACTTACTGCCGCAATGACATCCTCAATATGCTTTTCGCCAAGATTCTCTCGCCAATATCCTCCGAAATGTTGGCTTTTTTAGCCTACTTTCCCGTAAAAGTAAAAAAAATAATAATAAAGCATGAAAGAAGGCTTAATGGTATCATGAAAATATCGTTAGAAATCATGAAAAGTTAAGTAATTAAATAAAGATTGAAAAATAAAAAATTTGAAAGTAGGGTTTTGAGATGGGGGAAAAGTGTATCTGTCGGTCTGTCTGTCGATCTGTCTGTCTGTCTGTCTGTCTGTCTGTCGGTCTGTCCCCCCCTAATAACTTTTGAACGAATTGTCCGATTCGAAAAATTCTTTTTGCATTCGAAAGATCTCGGTGAGGACATCTGATTTCCATATTTTATTTTTTCATTTGAACAATTTTTTGTTCAATTTTGAACAGTTCAAAAAATTTTAACATTATCGCCTATGGGTGAAAATGAAGCAAATTATGTAAACTCTGGGTACAAGATCTAAGTTCCCATGAACAAGCTCCCTGGAAGAAGTTCTTGGCGTGAAATATTGATTTGAACAATTTTTGTTCATTTTTGAACAGTTCAAAAAAAATTAACATACCGCCTACGGGGAAATTTCAATCCTATATAATTCCTGATCAAACGGACCGATTTGCTTGGAACAAACTTTATCGGAAAGCTCTCATGACGTAAAACATGTACAAATAGAAAGTTCATCCAGAACTAACGAGCCTATTTTTCTATGAAATTTTTTGATCGGGATTTTCAAGACTATTTTTGAATTAATGTATGATTAAATGAATAAGCAAAAGAATGAATGAGTAAATGAATGAATGATTGAATGAATATGTACTAACCGTTGAAAACGGTATATTTGAAGCATTTAAGAACTAAATCTAAACGAGAAAGACAGAGAGAGAGATAGCTAGATTATACATTTGAATTCGCTGTATACAGGAAAGTAGGCTCGTATAGTTCTAGACGGAACTTCTTGTTACTTATACTTTAGCGACGCTCAGCTCCGAAGCATTTAACATAGGTTTCTACCGGAGTGCCCAATCCTTTCGAGTGAAAGATCGTTGATATTACGCTCTCAATTCTAAATTTATAAGGATTTAGCTTAAATGAGTACATCTGTTAGCCCACTATTTACTTGTTATTTTAATGTTGTATATTGTTATTATGAGTTTTTTGTAAAACGCTAGAGTAAAATTTATTCAAAATGGCGTGGTCGGACAATACCGGGGGGATCCCGGTTTTGGACAACTTATTTCTAAAAAATATTACTTGTTACGTCAACTAAAACGGGTGGGCACATGACGCGTGCAGCAATGCAGATGAACAAGACCAAACTTTCATTTGTGACTTTTCTTCCTAAAATGTTTAAAAACTGTTAGGGTATAACTTAAGTCAATTTTGTTGTAGGTTTAATATCGTTTCAAATTCAATACGTTTTACATGTGATATTCTGTGAGTATTTGTTTGATAAATATTTTTATTGTAATATATCAATGTGTTTTTAATTATTCTTTTCAGTTCCCGGTTTTGTCCATCCAGGTCGGAGAAAACCGGAACAATGCACACTTTAATAGATATATCTTATGATCTTAAGAGCATTTGGTCACTACTGATTTATTTCCTTTTCTCTTCACAAGGGATCAGTTTATCAGTTTAAGACACATTTTTACCGTTTCATTCCCATAGTGAATAAATATTTAAAAAACCGTTAGGCTCTCGGTATTATCTGACTTTCCTCTACAGTGAAAGTATATTTAACCCATTGCTTACGGGTAACGTCAATAGGCGATTTGATGAATTTTTGCTGAAAATGTAGGTTTTAGAATAAAAAGTTGAGTAGATGGAAATGCGTTCGTTATTTACATTATAAGTAATAATTTATTCAAGTGAAAATGGCAAAATTAGTGGTGCAGAACCCCCTTCTGCACCACTAATTTTACCAACCACTCCCTTTTGATACAGTGTGCAGCCGATTTGCAAGCAAAAAAAGCTACATCTTATAGGAATTTTGATCTTGAACAAAAAATTTCCAATCAACATCTCAAAAAATTGCCATAGGTCAAAAATGGGGCGTCTACGACTAATGTTGATTGGAACTCTCCAGTTTTGCTTTTTCATGTAAGAAACTCGTGACATATACATAAGAAATAGATGTACCAAAATTTATGCAATTTCTGGATACTTTTTTTGGCGTTCAGACAAACAGATTTGTGAATATATTCTGGTAATTAAAGGGTTAAATTAAAATTTAGTGTTTAGGGGCGCTAACTTATGTTTTGTATTTTATGACGGAGCAGAATATCCTGAAAATGCAGTTGGAAATAGAAGGAAACTTATGCAAAAGAAACTATGTTTTTATCCTAAATGATAGCGTTTGAGCTTTAAACATCCCTGTGGCAAGTGCATATGATGAATAACAGTCTGACTATAAAAAAATGATAGGGTGGAGAAAAAGATTCTACTTCCCACTTTCGGGGATCCGTTTCAGTCAATTTTCAATTGATTATGGCAGTAAAGTGTGGCTTCATGTGATACGGCAAAACTTGAAAGTAGTATTATAAATTACTTCCAGAAACATCAACCTCATATTTTGCAAAATTTTCTGTGCATCACAATACATTAAGTTGTATTCCTTTCTTTATTTGCAATCTGGTTTCAAAATGGTATTTCTTGCGGAATCAAGGGTTCTTTTGACTTGCAAATCGTCCGGATCATAATCGCATCGAAATCTGTTGGCAAAAATGGAGATAAAAGTCACGAAGAACACGCCTACGTAATTTTTATAACTTCAAGAGTCCCTATTTCCTTTACCCTGAGAGGATATAAAAATCTAGTAAGACATTCGACTTATACCGTTATTGAACTTCGAACAAAAAGTACAAACAAAGTTTCAATTATATTTCAAACCGTTGCCAAACTAAAAGTCTTGATCCATTTCATTCTTGTAGTGCTTCAGTTAAGGTCAATGAAAAAAAAATCATTAAAATCATTGTATTTCCATTGTTAGCGAATCAGAATATAGAATTTTCCATACTTTTAACTAATATATATATACATCATTTTGAGAATAATCGTTTCGTTTTAATCAAAATATGCCTTTCTAGAAACATCAAGAGCATACTTTAAAACAATCTTACCAAGGTGTCCGAAAGTATTTTGAAATATTTTTCATTTATTATAAATTTCCAAGCAAAAAACTTTTCAGAAAATGTACAACAATGAGACGCGCAGCATAAAAAGAATCTGGAACAAAGTGACACGGAAAAGAGACTCTACACTCTTTTGCAAGTTTCATTTATTTTTTCTTTCTTTTTCCTCCTTGTACAAAGTAATAACTGCTTTTATATTTGAAAAGGAAAAATGCTTCCGGCGGAGAAGGCTCCAACTTAAGAATTTCTAATAACTTATAACGTAACAGTTTTTTCAAAGGAACGTAATTTTCTTTTTAAACAAAATACTCGATATTAGTGCCACTGATATTTTGGGAATTCTTTTTTAAACAAGGTGTGAATTGTTGTCAAAAGCACGCATTTTCTTTTATCATGTCTAAGATAATTTCTTTATGAGAAGACTGATTATATTATGGTATCATCGACAATAAGACACACTTTAGACAGATAGCCTTTACACAATGGAAAATATACTAATACAAATACCTTTTTAAGTGGAATTTATACAAGTATTTTATTTTAAACTCAAGGGTCTTTATATCTGGTTTGAATTTTTTAAAGAAATTAATGGATATGAAATTGAAGACGTTTGAGAAGTGCATGTCGTCATTATCATTACACCCAAGCGTTGGTCTTTTTCTAAAAAAGCTAAATGCTTCTGAGGAAATTTCCCCTTTGCCCTTCCAGCTTAAAAATAAGGTTATTAACATGGTTGAAAATATTTGTTAGAAAATCCATTACAGCTCTCTCTCTCTCTTTCTCTTTATTTGGTACAGCTAAAGCACTTGACTGCGTGGCATTTTCAAATCTTCCGAAGTCGTGAAGAATTGCAAACTCGTAGCAATTACTTAAACTATTTTACTTAGGTAGTTCCTTAGTTTACTAAATCATGTTTTTTTGTACTTTATTATCGGTTAGAAAATTTTTTGGTTTTACGATTATTTTTTATTCAATTTTAATTAAGACTAATTTTTATAATTATTTGTTTATTTTTTACGAATCAGGGAATGAGTTTGCAACAAAGAACAATTTGATGCATGATGAACGGTGGAATAATAAATTCTGAATGCATTTTAAATTGACAATGAAATGCTGAACTAGAACTTTCCTGCTCAAAAACATCTCCAGTGCATCGTCTACGTATACTTATGTCTATCAAAATGCCCCATAACCTTCTTAAACATATATGGTTTTCTTTGATTTCCTGATTACGGTAAACTAATCCTTCTTTCATTAAGCAAATTCGGTCCAAGGTAACAAAGCAATGCATAAAATATAAAAGCTGTTTTGTGTGTATGCTTCCACTTGCTCAGTTTAGTTGGTTGCTAAGACCTTATCAATTAGCACCACGAGAGAGTTTTACTGTCCACTTCTTAATTGAGGCATCACAGTTTACATCTTCCCGTTCAAATACAATATTTTCTTTTCCGAAAAAGTATTTTTAATGTTTTAGTGGATACTCACGCATGTCTTACAAGTATGTATTTACGTCTATCAAGCCTCAAACAAAACGTTTCCTATTTTAATCCCCCCCCCCCCACCGCCAATAAATTATCAGCTATGCCTTTTTTTGGCCAATGATTTATTAAGTAAATAAGTATTTTTAAGATAAACTTGCGATTTTTGAGTTACAAAGGTTACTACTTAACCGGAATTATTTATTATTCTTTCTAATATTGCTGCTTACGGTTACTAACCTTTGCAGACCTAGTGTATTTTTCGGAAACTGGCATCCATTCTTCCAAGTAGCATTACCATCGGCGGATGCCTTTACCATTTGAGAATTTTGACGCTCAGTTTTACCTTAGATGGCTGCCCCTGAGCTCTAAATGATGCGAAACTGCCCTAGGAATTTAATTTGGACAAGAGTATCCAAGACAAACTGATACAAAAGGGATCTGTAACATGCCACATAATCATACGACATGAGCTCGGACGATTTTTCACATCTTAAAAATCCACCGACTTGGGCCAGGTTTGATCCTGCAAACTTGGACATACAAGCAACGATCTTTGGTACGAGGTCAGTGGCTTACCACTACGCCACCTGGCCGGCTGAAATGGAATTATTCAAAGAATGATTTATGTTTGGTCTTATAGTGTTGCTTTTTACTGAAGTGTTTAATAATAATCGCACTGTGGTGGCAAAAAAAGCTCGAGAAGTTGCAGCTACCATGAAATTTGCAACGAAAAACTTTACTAATATATTATTCGGGTAAAATGTGTATTTTTCCGCCCTTCTTTTTTGCGTATCCATCGAATAAAATATCCGTTAATTCCCTCTTTAATCATAAAGCAAGTAGATTGCTGATCGCAAACCAAACGTTACTCACAACATTCACCATCAGTATCAATATTAAATGAGTGCGATGGTGAGGGACGACAAGCGGCGGAACGGATAATTGAAGCTAAACGTCCGAGCTACGTTATTAGCGCTACCTGATTAGTGCGGATACTATTACGTATTTATATTTTCATCGTTTTAAATCACGATTAGCTTCCACCAAAAATTATACAATAATTTACCTAATAACCCAATTTATTTTATAGGTATAGTATTTACAGTCATAAATATTTTATAGTTAAAAGCAAAGTAGAGAAGTAGGGAGCTTATAGATGTGAGAAATTCCATGTCAGCACTAACTCCAACTATCACCACTAACATTTCCTTTTTCTTAACGGTCTTTGATAAAAAGGTCTTGCGATTTTTGAAATAATCTTGATCACTCACAGTAGCGGGAATTTCACTGCGTTGAAGGTCTATCATGCTTTTGGGCTGTTCACGAAACCATTCATACTCCTCGTTTATCAATGGATATTTTCCATCGTTCTCATTGTGCAATGAAAATAATGAAACGGATGTTTTAATATAAGTGCAAAAAATTAACGTTGTATATAAAAGACATTAGCTGTGTACAACTAATTAAATAGCACTGCATCTATAATAGATTAGGTAACATCGTGTATAAAATTAATGAGTTTATCGAAATTTAAAAAAAAAACAGTGTGACATCTATCTGTCCCTAAATTAGGCAAAATAGTACATATCTTCTTTTTCTCCTTTGGAACATCAAGTGAAAAAAGTGTTACAACGTTTTTACTAATAAGAGTGTACTTTACGTTATTTCTAAAAAAATGACTACATATTACGAGTAGATAGTTTCACTACATTTTATTTTAATAAATGCTTGGGAACTAAACACTGGGGATTCAGCGTCACTCCGACCACTTCACCGGAACTTCTGCTTCTCCACCCCAGGGCCCTCGGTCTTGAAAACTGGGATGGGCACAGTAGGCTATGGCCTCCAAAAGGGCTGGCACGCCACTGAGTTTAGTTTTTTTAAAATTCTTACGATTACCTTACGATTTTTATTTATTAAGATCATTACCTTGTGCTTACGTTACAAATAAAAACTTCAATTGTGTCAATTTAATTGTCAGTTCAATTGTAATAGGTCACTTAACTAAATACTCCAATAGCTTGAACTAATTCAGTACAAAAACAAAGCATTCCATACTTTTCAGCATTCACTTTATAAATATATATTACAAAATATATGATGCCTTGTTTGGTTTGATGACGTCACTACCCGAATCATCTCTCCTTGTGGGGCATCAAACAAAATTACTCTACACAGTTCACAATAGCATCCTGTTCCTTACTTTGATCAGTAGCAAATACAGCTACGTGCCTAAGTACATATTAAATAATAAATATTTATTAATTTTATTACTTATTAATAAATATTAATTAAATAATTTGGCAAAGTAGCAAATACGTAAAGCTCACAGCATGTTGTAAATATTTTTTCTCATTTCGGTGAACAAAATGTTTTAATGCACATTATTAAAACTATTACGAACTGAATAATTAATATTAATAATTTGCTACATTATATTCGTTTAGTATTATTTCGGTAAAAAAAATGTAATGAGCGCTTCCCAACTTTTGAAGCATTATGATCTTTCGCCCCAAAAACAACACATCTCATTCTGCAAATCATTTAATTTATAAGTAAACAATCTACATAATATGTGTTCTTGTGTTGTTTTCTGACGTAACAACACTAACTTGTACGTTTCTTCTAGTGTTGCATGTCATCTAGAATCACCCTAGTATCACTTCAAATATCATAACATTTATCAAAAATAAAATACTGTAAGAAATGAAATGTTTGAATAAAAATTTTAATCAAACGTGCTTTAGTTCCGCCAAACCTCCAAATACGCTGAAATCTATTAAAAATCCCCAATTCATTATGGAATATGATATAATAGAGTAATTTAAGCAGAATAATTAGTAATAAATTTATTAAATAAATTCTCGACATTTCATTAACTTCGAGGGTTATTGATTTTACAACTTGAATATATCATATTCCCCCCAGCATGGATGAACAAAGTAACGTTCCGTGGGCGTTTGAAGTGTTACAGAGTTATTAGTGTTCATAATAAATTCAAAATCTATTGTTACCAAATTAATTTGCAGGAGTTTTCCCAATAAGCAATTCAAAATGAGAAGGATTCATTTCAAGAGATTTAGCCTGCACATTACTGAATTTCTGAATATTGATTTCAACCCTTTACGTGCTAAATAAATTAAATCAACGGCTGATTTTCACTGCACAAGATTAGTTAGAGAATACTGCCGCATAAAAATAACGTTAATACACAGCACGCAATTTATTGCAACAACAACTATCTTATGCATACTGCACTCTAGATGTCTGTTACTTATAAATAGTATATTGCGGAATTATATCAATTTATCTTTCTCATTTCTTTAAATTATAAGTATTTATATATTTTTATTGAATTTAGTATTCTCCAGTAGTGCTGATTAGTGTTTGTCCCATACCTATATTTCTGTAGTTTAAATAAATGGTTTTATTTAAACTATTCAATATACCACACTTGATTTATGGATTCTTTATGATAAATCTTTCAAAATTGATAACGTAAAACTACTTAAATCTTGTAATTACAAACCACAAACACCAATTTTGATCCTTTCTAAGCTGAATTTTAAATTTTATTTGTTTATTTTTATACAATATGTTAATTTTTATACAATATGTTAATTTTTATACAGTAATGAAAGTACAAGCCCTTACAGTATTAACAAGGGAAGAAATACACAGAAAAATAAATAAGGTAGAACCGGGAGAGTTGGCACACAATTCGAAAACGTCATAAACAAGAATAAAAACGTCAATTTTTCGGCGAATGTTTAGCCAATATTATAGAGTACTGCCTTTATGTATGCATATCCATCACTATTTTGTTGTTACGCTGTACTTTAGAACAACAGCTGGAATAAAACTAAGACACATATTTTTCTCTTCTTTCCTTGTAGGGCAGGTGAGATTGCGCACATGGGTGGGAGAGATAGGTTTCGATAATAAGTAGATTATATTAATACAATTAAATCGTCAAAAAATAATTCAGAAAATTGACAGAAACTTATTTTTCTCGTTGAAGGAAGCTAAAATATTTAACGTGTTATCGCTTTCAGCCTTAGTGACAACGTGAACATCTTTATTGCTTTTTGCAGCAACCAAGTTAACTAGAGGTAATTTGTTTTCCTAACTCCTTCATCACAGTACCAATTACAGCCAGGGTGTACTTGAACATCATTGTTGATACTAATTCAGTAAAACAAATGTTAACTTAAGCAAAAAATGTTTAAAATCCTAAAATTTGTGCTCCTAAATTACTCAAAACTGACTTAAGTAAGTATTAGCAAATTAATTTATTGGTAACATTTATCCGCTGTTAACAAATTATTCCATGCGTATTTAGTTTAAGATACTGCCGTATGTTTCTTAAAATTATTTTAAAATTAACCAGTGTGTATGCTTAACATGTGATTTGCTACAGGTAACATTACCAATCAGATAGACGTAACGCAAAAAAAAGGGCTATTACTCGTTAGAACTACATGCGCCAACTATTTTGGTAGGAGAGATTGGGCAGACCATTTTTAACACATTCGTTTCTATAAATAAAAATAGAGGTTTGCACTGTTACTCAGGGTTAGTAGCTTACTTAATTGTTTTAATTAATAATCATCTTGCAATACTCACATCACCATGAAAAATAAGAGCTACAGTAATAAAAATTTAAGCCCTTACAATGGGAAAACAAATCATAGAAACGAGTCTATATCATAGACGTACAGAAAAATAAACTTATGTATTCAAGTAGACATTGTGTTGTTTCACTATACAACTAACCCTGCAGTAGCAGAACGCTCACATTTCTCCTTCCTTCCTACAGTTCAAATTCGCCATCTCTCCTACTGCACCGTCTCTCTGGGTTTTACTTTATATAAGAACCAAAATTTCATTACGGTGAAAAACTAATCTTTGCCAAAGGAAAAATAGCTTCGAAACTATTAGGAATAAATAGACATAGTATAAAACACTTTTCATCTTGAGCTAACTTCACCTAGAAAATAGACCGATATTTCATCATGACATGACAATGAAGTTTCTTGTATAGATCTATCATGCTGTCATATTCATTTCTTTTTACGGATCTACATTATCACCATCAGTCATCAGAAAATGGTGTATTGTGATATCGAAGCAAAAAGGAAAACTCTATTTTCGTTAAGTTAGTCCTCTTCTTCAGTCCGTAGCTTTTCCTTTTCCCTTCCGGTTCTTTTATTAGTGCATTTAGGTATCTATAAATCATTGCTCTCTTAGCAATACTGTTGAGTACGAACTTCATAAATTATAATGAGGATAAAGATGGGTGCTGCCAGTTTTTGTAGGAGCTATGTTAGCTGTGTACAAATGACTATATATTATGAGGTAATAAATGAGTGATTAAATTTGATTTAAATATTTTTTCAAAGGCACGCTGTAAGTTGATCTAAATGTTTCATAATAACTTGTTTAGAACTATGTAATCAAGTTTCTTGATACGTTTCTCAATAAAATTGTTTCCAAGCATTCTATACAACTCCAAAGATAAAACTTGGCGGAAAACAGAATACTTGAGATCTGTAGCTACCACTTTAAAATTCTAAAGAAATGCCTCCTATTTTGTTCGCGTAAGCTTCATTTTCAGCTCTTGATAGCAGCTTAGTTCTCCGCAGCAGTCCTAACAACTCCAGAGGCATCTTTGGCCGAGCGGCACAGGAGACACAACAGCATGGGTTGATGTTTTGAATTCCTCTTTGACCTTGTGTACCAGAAATGGTAATGCAGCGTACCCTCAAATGGTGCAGCTACTGTGGTACAATACATGTTGCTGTAAATTTTGAAACTATTCTTGTTGTTTTATTCTTTGTAATTTCTTTTTTTAAGACATTGTACTTTCCTGTTTTTAATTCTCTGTAATGAGCTAGTGAGTCTGATATTAGTAGCTGTGATTGATTTTTAGCAAACGCTGCTATTGCATGCACCCGTATTAATCAGTTCAAATATATCACTTTAACTTGCATCTTTAAATGATTTGAAAAAAGGGCTCAAACTCCAAAAGTTACATATACACTTATTATAACTAAAAATTAATTATAAAACTAAGATAAGACAAAGAGGAAAGTTTAATTATTTAATTTAACAGCTCCATTGTCATTCCCTCTCTAACAATAGTTCTATTATATATTTCCCTTTCTTATGTAACAACATTTTTTTCTTTTACATGACAATATGGAGATATGTAATTATAAAATGTAGCGTTTTTTGGAGACATATTTTAAGATTTTTTTATTGCTAAATTAATTTAGTTGAAAAGCCTTTTCTAAAGAAAGTGTAAGAACATAATAGCAGTACTTCAAACATATAATTTACAAAAATTGATTTTTTAAAGAACATCAAAAATTATACAAAATTCACCAAATTTTAAGGCGTTGAGGTAAAACACTCATTCAAAGTTATCAAAGTAAATATTCACATGACATTTTCTTGTTTTTCTTAGCGCAATGATTAGTTTTATTAATTTGTTTAATGTACATTTAAATCACACAACATTTTTCAGCACCTTTCTTTTAGTAAATTCATTAATACTCCTACAAAATGTGTTAGTAAATTCACGAAAAGCAAAAACAAAGGCTGTTCCCCTACCTTAATATTTATTTTTCAAAAAAAAAAAAAATATATATATATATATATATATATATATATATTTATTGCAATCTCATTTAAAACCTGTCAGTTTTTTATCTTTCTTTTTTTCTTTTCCCCCCGTTGTTTAAAGAATATTCTTAGATAACTCTTACGTTGTTCTTTATTTCCTCTGGAACTGTAACTTGTCATTACTGATCAAAACTGTCTTTACGTTCTTTGTCTGTGGCCACAACTAAAAACACAGCCTTAGAAATAGATTGATTTGCTGTTACGGCATGCAGTTTTCTTTCTAAAAATTCCAAGGGATGCATCGATAAGTGAAAGGGGGTGTAAATGACAAGGGTCATGATTTAAGGTATGACGGATGTAGAACTAGAATTATATAGGAATTTTCCTTTAGTAGTCTTTTTGCACTAGCTACCTCCATAATTTCATTTTTTTTAATTATTTGAGTGTTTTGTTTCTAGCTGCCTCAAATGCATTTAAAACTAGTCGACCCGTGCGGAATTCCGGGGTGGATCTTAGGAGAGCCCATCCCATTGGCGTGGTTGGCGATAAGTACGCAACCTTGGGAAACCAGATTCGATAGAAACCCAGCTTCTATCGTTCTACGAAATGGACGCCAAATTGGTGACTTTGAAAAGTGGTGGGCTCTCCTAGGAGTTTACCGAAATTCCGCACTAATTTTGGAAAAAGGACATTATGACGAGGAATAGGAAAAAAGAAAACGGGTGTTGGTACAAAAGAAGACATGTAATTGAACACATCAGTAAAAATAGCTGTTACAATTTTCCCTTCACTATTACTCAGATATCCAAAATAATAAAATAATCACAATAATAATGATGATTATTTTTATTATTAGTATACATAGCATTAAAGTACAATAATGAAACAGTTCCATTATTTAAAATATTGTTACTGTTGGTTCATTAGGCTCTATGAATGTGTAGAGCCTGGCGATTTTAGTTCAACACACAGACGCAGCTGAAACTGTTCAATTTTCTACACAATAAACACAGAGGAGGTTCTTGTTTGTTTACTTGATAACCAGATGGTGCCATCATACACAGCACCCATTTGGTATCCATTAAAGGATGATTTTATGTTTGATGATTTAGATGATTTTAAATTTGAAATTAAGAGGTACATTTTTAGACCGTGGGTCTATTTCTCGTCATTAACCGACACGATAAGCTTTAAAATGGGAAGTAAATAATGGAATTTGATAAAAGAATAATGAAGATATCGCGGAGCGACAGAAGAACTGGCAAGAGAAATAATATATGTATATATATATATATACACATATATTTAAGAGAAGAGGTACATATTAAGACCGTGGGTCTATTTCTCGTCATTAGCCGGCACGATAAGCTTTAAAATGGTAGGTAAATAATGGAATTTTATACAAATGTAATGAAGGTATCGCTCGCGGAGCGACAGAAAAACTGGCTAGAGAAATAATATATATATATATATATATATAAATATTTTTTTGTTTGCTTGTAACTGCAACGCATAAATTTTAAAACGGCTATCTGTTTGGGTTAATCATCACCAATATGTCATCTAAATTCTTTCCGGAAATTTAATGCAGTAGTGCATGAAAAATGGTATGTAAGGAACGAAAATAAACTAACAACGTTGACTGATAAGATTAACTGGAGAAAAGAACAAATCTCATTGGGACGTCTCAGCAATGAGCTTAACGATGGAGGCGTTTGCAAAAAAAGTGTTGCAAAAAAGGACGAAAAGAAACAAGAAAGGGTTTTTAGTTTTTCCTTTGAGCGTAGAGAAGTTTTTTTTATTCTTTCTGTCTTAAGGTTTCCAGTTTTGTAAATTACATTGGAGGAAAAAAGACCCATAGTTTGTTCTTAAGAAGTATGGCTCATTTTAATTTGATAATGGTTATAACTCAGTTTTTAGGATAAAATGGGGAGGGGGATCGTATACTAAATGTGGGAGAAGGAAAAGTAATATTTTAGACTCTTGTGAATTAATGGAAAACATATTTATTGCAACATAGCATAATGAAATTAATCCCTGCTTTACTCTGCTATATTGTTTAATATTTAAATAATGATGGATACTAGATATATCAAATATTATAACTTACTAATTGACACATGAAGCTTTAAAAAGTATTTAGCAGCATGAAACTGTGTAGGATTGAGAAGAACACATGGTTATAAATAAATAAAATCGTCCTATACCAGGATGTCTACAGAATTTTTAAATTAAATTTCGTAACCTTCGAAACCGTACATGATAGTTTGGGATATTGATTATGTCGGACAGCGTATACACAATGTCCCCTGTTTGACGGACACGTATCGAATATTTGCTTATGATGTTTGAAATTTCTAAATTCTACACATCTTTTTAAACATCCCGCTGCTCCCAAATACGTAGTGAGTTTGTAATTCACATATATTATCCTAAGATGTTAATTATTTAAAATTTTAAAATCAAGTTTGACATACTGGATAATCGGATATTTTGTACAGAGGCCGGATCGGATTCTGGATATTTATTAATCTGTCAGATGCTGGATGGGGGGAGGGATGGGTCCCGTTGGATGAACAATTTTCGTGACCTATTCGTACTTTTCGTGACTTTTTTAGTAGTTTCGTGACCGATTTCTGAATTCTAAACTTTTTCAATAGTTTCGTGACAGATTTTCGAATTCGAGACTTTTGCGGCTCTCGTGGCCTGTAGACACCGTGTATATAAAAGTTGAAAATATTAAACAGCGCATCTGTGCCGACTGTTTTTTTTTTTTTTTTTTTTTATATTATCATGAGGAAAATAATATTTAAATTAAGTTGCACATTTTTCTGCTCATTTAAAGTCTTTCCAAACCGAGACATGTTTCACTATTTTACTAAATAATTACTAAGGGTAAAGAATTCATAAAATTCATGTCTTTAAACTTCCGTGGACAATAAATATGAATAATTGCTGAAAACCTTCAGATATTTTGGTGGATAATTTAGCTTAATTAAAAACACATTGAAATACATTTTATGTAGAAAAAAATGAGTAAAACCATAGTTCTTGTGAGTTCCTGTGGAAAAAAAAGTCCTGGTCTATCCCATAAATTAACATTAAGTAATTGTACAACATTAAGTCTAATACTGTGAACACTTTACCCCTTTTACTTAAACTACTGTAAAATAATGTGTACTATAAATCTAGCTCAACCGTTAGTGAGGAAGTAGTTTTGAGATCTGTGTGAAGCTTTCCGAATCGTCTATTAGCTGCATTTAAAAAAAAAATCTCATAGATAAGCTCAGAGGTATTCGTATTTAAAATATTGCACGAACAAATAGACTATTTTCTCTACCAAAAATGTTACCATTAATCTAATTTTTATGCAAAATTTAATTCTTACTTTTAGAAAACTAAAATTTAAATATTAAAACAATTTAGTTATTTATTTATTGCAAAGTTATAGCTTTTTATTGGATATGTGACCACTTTATCCCACCGGACTCTATAATTAGCGTAATAATTTGAAAAACACTCAATAGTATTCAGAATATGTCAATGCAAAAACAAAACTGTTCGTACAAGCCTTATGAGAGACAGTTTTTTAAAAGAGAAACTTTCAACTTAGTACAAATCAACTATAAGTTATAAAAATTTTTAACCATTATTGGTTTATAAGAAATAGCAAATTAAAACCAAAATTAAATTTATGTAAAAATATAAATTAAACAAGAAGTCCCGTCTAGAACTATACGAGCCTACTTTCCCGTATACACCAAATTCAAATTTATAATCTAGTCTTTCTCATTTAGCTTTAGTTCTTAATTTTTTCAAATATACCCTTTTCAACGGATAATACATATTCATTCACTCAGTCATTCATTCTTTCATTTATTCAGCCACTCATTTACTCATTTATTAGTTTACTTATTCATGTGTTTATTCATTCATTTACTCATTCATGTATTTATTCACCCATTTATTTATTTTTTCATTTATTCACTCATTTATTCATTCTTTTCCTCATTCATTTATTCATTTATCCGTTCTTTCACTCTGTTATTTATTCATTCTTTCACACCTTCATTTATTCATTGAGAAATATCCTTAAAAATCCCAAAAAAAAAAAAAAAAAATTCATAGGAAAATAGGCTCGTTAGTTCTAGATAAACTTTCTATTTGTTCACGTTCTACATTATAAGAGCTTTCCGATAAAGTTTGTTCCAAGCAAATCGGTCCATTAGATCAGGATTTATATAGTATTGAAATTTCCCCGTAAGCGCTATGTTAATTTTTTTAACTGTTCAAAAATGAACAAAAACTGTTCAAATTAATATTTCACGCCAAAAGGTTCCTCCAGTAAGCTTGTTCATTGGAACGTGGATCTTGCACCCAGAGTTTACAACATTTGCTTCATTTTCGCCCATAGGCGCTAATGATAACTTTTTTTGAACTGTTCAAAATTGAACGAAAAAATGTTCAAACCAAAAAGTAAAATATGCAAATGAGATGTTCTCAACGAGATCTTTCGAATGTAAAAAGAATTTTTCGAATCGGACGATTCGTTCAAAAGTTATTAGGGGGGGGGGGGGCAGACCGACAGACAGCCCGACAGACAGCCCGACAGACCGACAGTCAGACAGACAGACAGACAGACCGACCGACACACATTTCCCCCCCATCTCAAAACCCTACTTTCAAATTTTTTATTTTTCAATCTTTATTTAATTACTTCACTTTTTCTTGACTTCTCTTTATTTTTAACGATATTTTCACGATACATTAAGCCTTCTTTCATGCTTTATTCTTATTATTATTACTTTTACGGGAAAGTAGGCTAAAAACTTGAGATGGAAAGTGTGATTTCATTTTGCGAGCACGCGCCAAATTTATTAGAGTACTGCGACAGTACTTAGTATAGAGTACAGGGGGAAATAATATTGTCATTATCTTTATTTTTCATTTATTTTTTTGTTCCTAATTTTAAGAATTAACTTCTTTTTATTCAGTTTTTGGTGTTGACCTTAATTGTTGAAATTTCGTTTACCTTAACGTAGAACCTTTTGAAAATGCTTTTATTTTTCTTTCTTTGAGGTTTGTTGAAATGTCATTAGATGCAGTCTAGCACTTTGTTCCAAGGCTTGGGTCACGTACTTTTATTCCTTTGTTTTAAGCCAATGCTTTGAAATCTAGTCTCTTTTATAATCTCTAAAAGCAATGTCTGTTTGTGTATATGTGTTTTCTTTATCAAACAACTCGAACATAAATAAATTTCAAGCTTTTTATCTCACCAAGGCACAAAATCTGTTCTCGTTTTTAGCCTACTTTCCCGTAAAAGTAAAGAAAAATAATAATAAAGCATGAAAGAAGACTTAATGTATCGTGAAAATATCGTTAGAAACAAAAGAAAAGTCAAAAATAAGTTAAGTAATTAAATAAAGATTAAAAAATAAAAAATTTGAAAGTATGGTTTTGAGATGGGGAAAAAGTGTGTCTGTCGGTCTGTCTGTCGGTCTGTGCCCCCCTTGAATGAATGAATGAATTGTTTAGGGGGTGGCTCTAAGGAGCACTAGCACTGCGACCACAGGTCTATTGTACTAACAACCCCAAGTTAATGGGTCTGAAACAGACCAGTGGCTGAGACAAATTTCAGCAATATGTTAGCAGGGAAATTGGGAAGTTCCCAGGGTTCGATATAGTGATAACCAAGATATTCAAACCGATGAGCAGAGAAATAATCACATTCACACAAAATATGTGTGGAGCTTTCCTCTACATCATGACATCCTCTACACATTGGGTCAGCAGTCGTGCCCATGATGTTAAGATGTCTCTTGAGACTGCAATGACCAGTTAGGAGACCTATGATCACCCTAATCTCATTTCTGTTGAGTTTCAGCAGTTCCTTAGATCTTAACCAAGGGTAATTTTGGTTAAGTTCTTTCGCCTGTCTTTGATTGTTGCTTTTAAGCCAGGCATTGTGAGCCTCTTTTAGGAGGACTTCCTTGATTGTTTTCCTTAATGCACTGTAATGCAGACCAAGGACAGGTTCTGGGCCAATGAAAGGAGTTTCTGTGCCCAATTTAGCCAGTTGGTCAGCCATTTCATTGCCAGAAATGCCACGGTGACCAGGCACCCAATAAAGAGTCACCTTATTCACCGCGGCCAATTCAGCAATAATGTTATACTGTGCCCCCCTTAATAACTTTTGAACGAATTGTCCGATTCAAAAAAATTCTTTTTGCATTCGAAAGATCTCGGCGAGGAAATATCATTTCCATATTTTACTTTTTGATTTGAACAATTTTTCGTTCAATTTTGAACAGTTCAAAAATTTTTAACATTACCGCCTATGGGCGAAAATGAAGCAAATTATGTAAACTCTGGGTAAAAGATCCAAGTTCCAATGAACAAGCTCACTGGAAGAAGTTCTTGGCGTTAAATATTGATTTGAACAACTTTTGTTCATTTTTGAACAGTTCAAAAAAATTAACATAGCGCCTAGGTTAAATTTCAATCCTATATAAATCATGATCTAACCGACCGATTTGCTTGGAACAAACTTTATCAGAAAGCTCTTATGACGTAGAACATGTACAGATAGAACGTTCATCTAGAACTAATACTCCTAATTTGCTATGTAATATTTTGTTAGGGATTTTCAAGAATACTTTTGAATTAATGAGTGATTAAATGAATAAGCAAAAGAATGAATAAATAAATGAGTGAATAAATACATGAATGACTGAATAAATGAACTATTGAATGAATATGTATTAACCTTTGAAAAAGGTATATTTGAAGCAATCAAGAACTAAAGTTAAACGATAAAGAGAGAGATAGGTATATTACAAATTTGAAGCTGGTCTATACGGGAAAGTAGGCTCGTATAGTTCTAGACGGAACTTCTTGTTTTATTTTAGATCTTATACATATATTGCATTAAAACTTTTTTTACATAATATTTTATTAAAAGAAATGAGACATTTTGAAAAGAAGACCTTTTTTCGTGTACAATATTCAGAAACAGTTTGTTTAAGAGTTTCTAAATTTCATCAAGTAACGTAAATATTCCTCGATACGTATGACTAGAATAACGAACTGAAACTTACATCTATTTGCTTTAAGTATTACATGTAAGGAAAATATTGAACTATGAATGTGCTTGCAAATGTTGAATTCCAATATTTGTATATGCCATTTAGAAACACGTATAAGCCATTAAACTCTGTGAGAAGTTTTATGAATTATGTAACAACATACATGCTTTTAAATATAACCCTAACAAACTATATTTCTCGACTTCGACATTACAAAATCTGGGCTTACAAATGCACGGCACAATAAAACGGTTTCTGGCATTTGCACTTCGCAAAACCACGACCTCTCCTACTTAATGTATTCAAAACTGGTACTTCTATAATACAGAAAACGACACAAATAATGTTTGACTTTAATGCGACTTTCAAAACTACACAATTACAACATAGCTCTAATTTGAAGCTTCTTTCCATAACTTACTTATAAATAAATACTCTTGGTTTTAGGTCCAAATCAAACTCTAACGCTTACCACACGTTTTACAAACTTGCATCCCAATGTGATACATGTAATGCTTTACCTAATAGTGTACAAAATGTTTTTAGAAATTAACCCTTTTCTTTTTGCAAAGTTATTTTTCAGCATGGTATTAAAAAGGCGCAAACAAGCACTTTCTACTCAGCCTTCCAATTTATTTTACATTACTTCGCGACTACAAAACAATCTTATGTGACAACAAACAATACGCGGCTTTAAAACATTCCTTTCTTTCCCCTCATAGTAGTTTTTCCTATTTTCTAAAATAAAATTTATATGATTTAAATTAGCCAAGGCCGTAGCCAGAAATTTTTTTCGGGTGGGGGGGGGGGGGCTCACTTTGAAATACTTATGGTGAAGAAAGTTTCAGGAAAGAATATATGCTACATTGTGAAAAATTTCGAAATTTCGGGGGGGGGGGGGGTTGTTGGTCCCGTGCCCCCCCCCCCCTCTGGATACGGCCTTGAAACTAGCTTGCCTCTAGTAGTAAGAGTGATGACAACGGCTTCTGCGGCCACCATCTTTTTACCACTGCGCCTGCGCGCTGGTAAAAAGAGGGCGGCGGGGAGCATGCGCAGAAGCCGTTGTCATTACTCTTTCTACTAGAGACAGGCTGATTTAAACTTCACCTTCAAATCGCTATGAAAACAGGGTGCGTAATGCTCTTAAGCCACGCCCCATTTTACCAGCACTTTACCACCAGTACACCAATGATTTTTTTTCTTTTTATAATGACTTCAAGATTAGTTGTGTGAAAAATAGTTTTATGTGCTACTGGAGGTAAAGCCTTTACAAAATAGCACGTGGCTCAATCCTCTAATGCCCACGTTTTGTTATCGTCGTCCACCTTGAGGCGGAATTGGGAGTTAGAGGGTCAATCCCCTACGCCCTTCCCTTCCATTCACGGTGACTGATATGAGTGCGACCACGGACTGGCAAAACCTGTAGTTAAATTAATTGGCTCTTAATAACTCAGTAACTCTGCCATCGTATTGACGGATTGGTAGTTTCTACTGCCTCAGTAAAAGTACCAATCAGTTAACACGAGGATGGGTTAACCCTGTTTTGCCCAATTTCTTACCGTCGTCCGCCTTGAGGCGTAGTTGGGAATTAGAGGGTTAAGAGGGCTGCATAACCTGGGAAAAAGAAGCGAAATGGATTCAACAAAGAAGAAAATATTTTTTAACCATCGCTTGATTGGTGGTATTTTTTATTTGAATCATTTTTGTAATTATCATTCCACAATTAAATAAATAATTTCAATATTTTCAATACTTAAATAAATACTGTGTGTACCAAATTTCTAGCTTTGGAAATTGAGGGTTTACTTTCCCAAAGAAAATTCCAGATGCAACTGCTTTCCAACCTATTTTGTATCAGTGCAATGCTTAATTTATTCATAAGCTGTCATCACATTTCCGGAATATTTTATTAAATTGTGACACATTGCATATTCATAATAACCATCGAGACATTTCAGTTAATTAGTTATCCGCGTACTTCAGTAAAAAAAAAAAAAGAAACTTTTAAACAAGGCAATTAAAGGAATAAATCAATTACGCCCTATCCCAAGCAAAAGAAACACGTAATTATGTTCCCCGAGAAAGCAGAGACAACGTGAAGAAATACAGAAATAATTGATCCTAAAATCTGTTTTACTGATACATGGTTAACAACGGACCGGAAGTAATTGATTCTAGTCACGAAAAGGCAAAACAATTAGTGCACTCATTTGAGATCGGAAAAGATTTACCAGCGAACGAAAAAACTCGGGCACTGAGGAGGCTGCAAGCATTGACGAAGAATGCAAGTGTGTGGATACACTTATTGATCAAGGTTAAATAAAAGAAACAGAAAACCGTTAGAGTTTGCGAAAAAGTACGCTCGTCCAGTGACTTTGGTAAACGGAAAATTCTTAAGTATTCAACTTTTTTGACGAAGCCATTATTCATTTTAAAGGAATTTCTCTAACCTTGAAACTTTCGAAAATGTTGTTGGCTGCCTTTTTTTTCTAAGCCGATGATTTATTTACTTTCTAAGGTAGGTTCACATGTTTGGTTTTAATGGCACTTTTTATGTGAATAAAATAATAAATGTGAGAATGAGAAAATATTTACTCTGTATTATTATTTTTTTTAAAAGTAGGGTAATTCGAGGAGAGTGTCCGTACCATAAAATAATAAAAATGTAGTAAAACCATTTGACAGTAGACACCAACGGGACAAAAATATTTGTCCGCAAAAGAGGTTTTTTTTAGGCCTAATGCTTTGCTGGAGGAGAATTAAACTGGCCGCCTAAGGGATCATCCATAAATGATGTCACGCTTCGATGGGGGGAGGGGGAAATTGTGACATGGTGTGACAAGGGGAGGGGGGGGGGTAACAAGTGTGACATCATGCATTATACAATATAGCGTGGCACGTGACGAAGGGGGGACGGGGGTCCGCTGAAGTGTGACATATTGTGACAAAGGGGGGGGGGGGGTCAAATATACGGTAAAAAGGCGTGACATTATTTATGAACAGCCCCTAAGAGAGAAAATTGCTGCCTAAGAGGGTTATCGGTTAGTAGGATTTTATCTGTATATAGAGTGCAGTCTCCCCATAACGAAATCGTTTCGTTTCGGTTCAACAATTCGCTATATAGCTATTCATTTCTTTATACAAAAATGAGATGTTTTTGCATTTATTTAAATGCTTTCAAACTTTTTGGTAAGTGCAAACTGAGCAAAAGAATTTGTTTTGATTTTTAATAAAGAAAAAAAATAAGAGTAATATGTGTTATGAATTTGTTCAAATTATATTAGTTTTTATTACACAAATAAAACATCAAAAGGGAAGACAATTCAACAACTTTCTAAATTATCTGTATTGGTATGTATTTACGCTTAGTTTACTTGACAAATTTCGTTGTTCTACATTGCCTTGCGAGCGAATTGGGTACTCAAAAATTAACAATTGAGTAAGTAGTGTTTTGCGTAAGATTAAAATATTTTATTATTATCTTAGGTAATCTAGTTTTCTTCCATAAAAATGAATGTAATTCAAAATAAAATTTCTAATAAGAAACGGTAAATATTTTTTTTTCAAAATTAGTATTTTTGTACAAAAAGTATACAAATGGAGTAGGATAAGTTGATTTACTAAAATATAGTTGAAGAAACTTTTAGTTTGCTGAAAAACTAGTAAAGAACGTGTACCATGACATATTATAACAAATAATTCTTATTATTTTCAAGAAAATGCAATGGCGTTATTACGCTGGAGAATAAACCTACTTATTGGCGTACTAAGTCTCTTTATTGGAATTTCTGCTCTGAAATATATCCTATCATATGAACTCCAAATGGCTAAGACAAGAAATACTAGTTTCGGAAAGCGAGAATTTCATCAAACGGGGCTTAATGACCTGCAGGCTTTTATTATTAGCCTTTCTTTCCATTTTCTAATTTAATACAGCAGAATCTACTATTGGTAATGCTTAACTGCAACTGCTATCTCTGTAATTGAAAAGTCTTGCTTTCAGACGAAATGAAGGATTTTCGAAAGTTTCCAGACTTAATGCAAACGATAGAAGCTACATCTTGCGCAGTAAATGATATCATCAATGATGTTCCAGAGTGTAAAAGTAATGACTCTTCCTTAAAATGGCATTAGTGCAGACAAATTCAATCATAAGAAATTACAGCGTCTTTCTACAGAAAATGTATTCATTAACGTTGCTGAAAAGAGGACACAGCATGAAAATAATGTTATGAGATTTGGCACATGATTGTTTCTTTAATTTTCTTCATTTCGTAAGTTGCGAAAAATACTTTGCACTTTAATAAAATATTTTAATCTTAACCTTTTTAAAACGCCTATGTTCCCAAACGAGAATATCAGTTTTCAAAAGTGACATGATAATATCTGTTCTTTAAAGCAGACAAGATTTTTGCAGACAAGGTAATTTAAAAATTACCTATTGTATGAAATTGTTGATGCTTGTAAAAATTCGCTGAGAATTAATAGTTTGCAATAAAAATCATTTTCATATCAAATTCAGTTCTTCTGGTTTGGAAACATAGGCGTGATTCCATATTCCAGAAATTTACCCTGAGTTGTATTTTCGTATTATGAAAATCTTGGCACTGCAATGAACCTCTATCTTTGTATTAAAAAGAAGTTCCAAGTAGAACTATACGAGACTACTTTCTCGTGCATACTTTATTAGTTCTTTATTAGTTCAAATGCACCTTTTACAATGGTTAATACTTATTGATTCACTTATTTATTCATTAATTCTTTCACTCAGTCATTCATTCTGTAACTCATTCATTTTTTCATGAATTCATGCAGAAAAAGGCTCAAAAATCTATACCAAAACGTTTCATGGGAAAATAGGCACGTTTAGTTCTGTATGAACTTCGCAACTGTACATGTTCTACGTCATAGGCTCCTTTCGATAAAGTTTGTTCCAAGCAATTCTGTCCGTTCGACCAGGAGGATACAGGATTCAAATTTCCCCGTAGGAGCTAATACAATTTTTTAAAACTATTTAAAAGGACAATTCGAATAAATCATGATTAAAAATGTTTTAAGTTACACGGTTTTATGTAAGTAATAGTGGTCTAAAACCCCGTAACAAACTTCCGTTACAAATCAATTTAAATAATTTGACCGAATCCAAACAAAGCTATCGATGCCATTTGACAAACGGTAATTCAGATAATTTTCGCAGAGCCAAAATTATTATTTTTTTCCTAATTAACGTTATAATCTCCACTAACTTGTGCACCTCGGAGAGTTTTTTCTGAACTTCGAATTTGTTCTCTTTTTATTCCAATTTATAGCCGAAAATTTCATAAAATGGTCTTTTTCTATAGGAAGAAATTATCGCATCGTTTCGAGCTTAATACCATTGAAAAGCGCGTAAAAACCTACCCCAGAAAGAGTTTTGTTCTATGCGCTTTAAAAATTTTAAGCTTTTAAATTAACTCGAAAAGAAGTTATAAACCTTTTTTTCTGTAGTTCGAAATTATTTTTTCACGGTAATTAACTTTAATTTTGTTTGAATTGCTACCATGCCGACTGGATTATGATCATTCTATTTCTTAACGAATTAAAATTTATTTCTTGCGGTTTGTATCATTTTGAGGAACAGCCGATTTTTAATTAATTTTTTTTTTTTTTTAAAATTTTTATTATTCTTTTTTTTTAAACAAATTAAAATACTGCACATGGGTTTTTTAAAGAAATGTTATCCTTTATAACGATTTTTGTTATTCCAACTTATTACTATTTACATTTTTTTTTCTCCAGTGAATTAGCACACATGTTATTTTCCTATTTTAGCTCGGATGAAATGTTTTTTTCCGCTTTCAAAGCTTTTCTTGCTGCTGTTTGTTTTTGCAAGCTACAAACTTTCGTTTTTCTGTTTTAATGTCAATGAATAATAGATAGAAATTAAATATACTAAAAATGTATTATTAAAAACTATTCTAATTGATTATAATCGTCCTTTTTGTGTGGGTACTTGAACTAAAGAAGAAAAATGTGTTTTCTCTTAAATATTTTCTATTGCCTTTTGTTTCGTTTCTTTCTTTCTTTTGTTCTCTTTTATTGTGTGTGTTTTGTAAAAAAAAAAAAAAATGCTTAAATGTGTAATATCGCTGGTTGATTACCCTGGGCGGATATTTTTTATTATGTAGAATGCTATAATAAAATAACATAATTTACACATAAAAAAGTTACCATCACTATGTACACAATGACGAACGGACGGGTCTTTTCATTTTTTTAACACGGGCATAGCCGTGCGGGTACCACTAGTAAATTATAAAATAGATGGAATGCTGTATTGATATCGAAGATAAGATTGTGTGCAAAGTTTGAAGATAATTCATGCAGTAATAGTTGGGCGAAAACCGCGTAACAAACTTCCGTGCCAAATCAAGTTAAATAAAACCGTGTAAAAATTGTTTAAATCAAAAGCTATTTCTTGTCGAGAGCTTCTTCCAAAAAGTTTGTTCAAAAAAAATCTTATGCCAAGAGTTCACGTAATTTTCTTCATTTTCCCCATAAGCGGTAATGTTATGTTTTTTAACTGTCCAAAATTGAACAAAAAATTGTTCAAAACAATAATTATGGATTTTGAATATGGAGATGAGGTGTCCTTGTCGAGATCTTTTGAAGATAATTCCCTTAATAATTGAGGGGGCAGACAGACAGACGATGCGCATTTTCTCCATTTTGAAACCCTAATCTCTATTTTTTTATTTTTCACTATTTATGTGATTACTTAACTTATTTTTGACATCTTATGTTTAACGATATTTTTACGATACATTAAGCTTTCTTTCATTCTTTTGATCTTTTTTTAATTGGAAAATAGGCTAAAAACGAAATTTATGGCCTTTCCGACCTCAGATTCTACTCTTTTATTCTAGATCCTCTCACTGCTATCACTAATTTTCGTGTATTGAAGACATTCGTTATTCTTCTAAAGTACCCCAGCTTATTGAGTGTGATGTGTTAAAAAGGTCCCCTGTCATGTGAAGAGTTTTAACGTGATTCATCCCCTCCCTACCAATGCTTACTATTTGTATTTGTAATCATAATATCTAATTATAAATTCATTTATTTTATTTTCATTACTTTTTTTTCAAGGGGCGGCAGTAGAATAACCATTTTTTTGGGTTATCGTAGCAATTATGCTGTGTTCTTTGCCGGAATAAAATATATATGTTTTGAAAAAAAAAAAAGAAGCACAACATGCATAGTGTTTATGATTTTAGCATCGGCAGTACACGTAAAATGTATTTTACATAAGTTAAATTTAGTTATATAGATATTTTTTATAGTTACATTTTATTATGAGGATGTATTAATGATTAATTTTTATTTTCACACACAACATTCAGTGAAGCTCTATATGCAGTACATATTCATTTTTAAACATTTCACGTAAGTGTGACACATATTTACAATTTTATCCAGCATTTTTTTTCATAAGCATGACGTTTCTGCACATTAAAATAATAATTAAAGAATCATGTTATTACTCCTGAACGGAAACATACGCGAAACAATGATAAAAAATAAATAAAAGAAATTCCGGTTCTTTTATTTTCATACATTGTGTATGAATGTATGCCTTTCAGTATAAGACATCCGGGGCACGGCCGACCACTTTTGAGCTTTCACTTACTTTTTAACAAAGAAGGAAACATGCAATGTACTTTTAAAAATACATATATTCCTATAATATATATACACACACACATATATATATATTAAAAATGTTTTTAATTTCCCCTTTTTTTTCTATTTTTACACTACTTTTTATGCACGCTAACACACAAAGTGTCCCACTGTGCTTCTTCCCAGGTTCCAGTGGCTGACAATTGTTATTTCTATTAAATTAATCTATTAAATTAACAAAAATCATCGCCCAACATCGAAATTACAACTTCTCATGCTGCCTTACTAATGTGCCTACTTAAAACACAATGCAAAAAAAAATCATGAAAAAAAAAAATAAAAAACTTAAATTGAATCCAAATAAATAAGAAATTAAATAAAACTAAGAACTTTAACGAAGCGAAAATTCGTTGAAGTCAGTTGTCTCTCTCGTTTTCTATATTCGACCTTTAATAATCCTGACCTGAGTAAAAACAAAGGCCTAAGCCTAATCCTGATTTTTCATCTGCAAGAACGTCATGCCTTGTTTGCTGGATTGATATCGCAAAATTTTAATCACTCCTCTTTTCTTTCGTTCTATTTCGAATATTTTTAGTTATTGCAATTCGTACACCGGTTAACTTATATTTTTATTACTATATTACACGTTCGTGAATTCGCCTAATATATGACGTCGTTTAAGAGGTTCCCACGCTCTCCTAGTATATTTCTGTTCATCGTCACTTTCGATAATTTTCTGTGCTTACTAAAACGAATTGTTATCTTCTTTATGACTTTTTATTAATTTCCACTCACTTATTGCTATTGCATTTTGAAAAATCAGTCATTTCAGTCCCACCAATATCACTACAACACCGCAGTTTCGTACGGAAAATATAAATGACAAAAATTTATCAGGCATTCAATACGCAACATTCAAAAATCCTTTTTCTTAGAAAAAGTATAAACTAATTCACTTTGTTTTATGTGTAGCCGAATTCCATGCAGACAGTTAAAAAAATTAAAAATAGCAAATGTTTGTCTTGCTTTTGGAAGACCTTTTCATGAATTGACCCCAAAAAAATTCATCCATATATAATGAACTTAAACTGATTACTACGCGGAACTTAAATCTATGAAAAGTAAAATATTTAGATATATTTGTGAAGAAAAGCAGCTACGAATAGTTAATGATCTTGTCAATTACCAGTCAATATATACTTGACCTAAACGTAGATAAAAAGCAATGCGTTTCTTCCCTTCTTTTTTTTTTTTTTTTTTTTTTCGCGTTAGATATATAAAACAACGTAAAGAAATTATCTCACAATGTTTTCATAAACGTTGATTTAGTAGTATTTTAGTTGAAAAATAAAATTTTTATTTTGTGTCAACAGTTAAAATCTCAAAAACCAATTGTAAAAAACAAATATTGTTAAGAATTGCAGACACGCGTTTCGGACTACAAGGAATACCTTTTTCAACGCAAAAAAAAAATAAGCAGATGGATGAAAAAAATTCGAGCAAAGACCTAAGGTTATTTTTAAAACTAAAAACTACACCAATAAAGACTACACAAATTTTCACTCGTATTATATTTCATTTAACTATTTTACTATTTTTATTGATAGCAAATTAGTCGTAGATTTACTATAATTTCGTAAGTATGGTTTGTAAATAAATGGTGCTAATAAAGTCTTTCAAAACAAAGAACGTATTTTCCTTTCAGTAAGAATGGGGAAAATTTATGTGATCAATTGATACAAGTATATCATTAGGATTTTCAGTCATACAAAGAATTTGCAATTTTACAATTAGGTTGAGAGTTACATCAATATTGTAGGGAAGATTTTATTCACGTTCATAAAAAAAAAGTTTTAAAAGCCTAGCTATTTTTCTTTATGTGAAGATTAAAAAATATAGATATATTTGCAACATTTATTAAGTACCTATATTACCCTAAATAATTAGATTTAAAATTATTCCACTGATTTCCCATTATTAGATGTTTCTGGAAGTTTAAACCGTGACACTTAGCTTTTCAGTATTGTTGTAGGTATGACTGCAAACTATCCGAACAAAAAAGAATCATTTAATATAGTGCATATGTATTTCGTGACTCTTAATTATAATAGATGAAGAAAATATGCTACTAACTAAACATGCATGTCCAAAAAAAAAATGCCCAGTTGCATAAATTGCGTTTTTAAAAGGATTTTGCAGTAAATGAAATGTAATATAAACATATTACATCAATGTAACGACTTTAAAACAATTTATACGTTTTAAGTTTCGTTCAAAGCCTAATTGCTACTACCGGAACCGTTTATATTTTAATCGACAACTACCAGACAGTTTAGTTTAATTCAAATGAACGAATCATAAAATAATACACATTGTACTATTGTTTCCGGTATAATCAAATCACGCTAAAAATGTCATGACGTTTAAATATATATTTATATATATACATCAATTTCCTACCAATAAACAACATTGACATAATTTTCATACATTTTGCTTTAAATGTGGGATGATTTTGCATTATTTAGACGATACATGGGAAAGTATCAACCATTTATCATTCAACGTTTTCGTTTTTTTTTTTAAACACAGCTATATATATTAACGCAACTCTATCATACTTCTGAACATGCACTTTCTCAGTCGATAGAGTAATAAAAATATAATACGTTAGATAGTGCAATAAAAAATGTTTGACAAGATATGGAACTAAATAGCAAGATTCAAGATAAACAATATCACTTATTAATACGAAACTTCTTCTGACGTAACCTTTATGCATATAGCTAATGAAGAATTGCATGACACCTGTTTTCAGATTACACTACTATCTATGTATTACTATGTACTCAGATAATATTACTATCTATGTTCAGATTATACTACTATCTACTATGTACTTCTATCATACTTCTGAACATGCACTTTCTCAGTCGATAGAGTAATAAAAATATGATATATTAGACAGTGCAATAAAAATGCTGGACATGATATGGAGTTAAATTGCAAGATTCAAAATAAACAATAACACATATTAATGCAAAACTTCTTCTGACGTAATCTTTATGCGTTTAAATTTATATAGCTAATAAAGAATTGCATGACACCTGTTTTCAGATTATACTTATTTCATTCCGTTGTAAAATTTAGAAAAGAATATGAAAAAAAGAAAATGATAATCCGGTTGACAGCAATTATCTGTTGTTGATTCCAAAAAAATGAGCACAATATGTTTATACAACAGATGAATTAGTCGGAAGCAAACAGTATGGAATTTCCTCATGTTAAAAAGCACTTACCCGCTTTCGGTTCTGGAGCGCACAAATCCATCTTTAACCATAGTAGAACCATCCAGCACAATATCATTCCGAAATTATTTTGTTTATATTGTACAGTATTTTTATTTTTCACTCTACCGAAATCCGGTCATTCTAATTATTTTCATCATATTGTATAAAAACGTCTCTCAAACTAAACATGTGTTTGTTTTTCGCTTTTAAAGTGCTTAATATTTTTATTCAATGTCAAAAATCTATTGTTGTGGGTCTTTTTAGTTTTTAAAATCCATTACTTGAAAGTATTCACAAAAGTAATTATGAATAGCTAAGCAGAACCGCTGCCTTTCACACCTTGAAAGAATATTTTAGACGACCGGCACAAGTCGCTTTGAGAGCAAAACTGAACTCCCTGAGTTAATGATTCCGAGAGATAGTGGAATTTCTCAAAATTTTCGCCAAGTCGAAATTCTCTCGCCAAGAGGAAATCATTCGCAGGAATGTCTTTTAAGTTGCAACTTCTGAAGTGTACTTGGTTGAAGAGTCAAATCATTTTAATGCGTTTTAGAAACCTAATGATTTTTAAAAACTACACATTTGGAGTACAATTTCTTCTTATCGAAGTATGTTATTCGTTTTTGCATCATTGAATAACAAATAATTCATTAGAACAATCATAATATTACAAAGGAAAAGAAAAATAAAAAAAAAAACGGTAAAAAAGGGGAAAAAATTTTACCTTATATGCCGATCCTAGAGAAGTATTTCTTTTCTTGCTTTTTAGCCTACTTTCCCGTAAAAGTAAAAAAAAATAATAATAAAGCATGAAAGAAGGCTTAATGTATCGTGAAAATATCGTTAGAAATCAAGAAAAGTCAAAACTAAATTAAGTAATTAAATAAAGATTGAAAAATAAAAAATTTGAAAGTAGGGTTTTGAGATGGGGAAAAAGTGTGTCTGTCGGTCTGTCCGTCGGTCTGTCGGTCTGTCTGTCGGTCTGTCCCCCCCTAATAACTTTTGAACGAATTGTCCGATTCGAAAAATTCTTTTTGCATTCGAAAGATCTCGGTGAGGACATCTGATTTCCATATTTTATTTTTTCATTTGAACAATTTTTTGTTCAATTTTGAACAGTTCAAAAAATTTTAACATTATCGCCTATGGGTGAAAATGAAGCAAATTATGTAAACTCTGGGTACAAGATCTAAGTTCCCATGAACAAGCTCCCTGGAAGAAGTTCTTGGCGTGAAATATTGATTTGAACAATTTTTGTTCATTTTTGAACAGTTCAAAAAAAATTAACATACCGCCTACGGGGAAATTTCAATCCTATATAATTCCTGATCAAACGGACCGATTTGCTTGGAACAAACTTTATCGGAAAGCTCTTATGACGTAGAACATGTACAGATAAAAAGTTCATCCAGAACTAACGAGCCTATTTTCTTATGAAATTTTTGATCGGGATTTGCAAGAATATTTTTGAATTAATGAAAGATTGAATGAATAAGCAAAATAATGAATGAATAAATGAGTGAATAAATACATGAATGACTGAATAAATGAATGATTGAATGAATATGTATTAACCGTTGAAAAAGGTATATTTGAAGCAATTAAGAACTAAACCTAAACAAGAAAGAGAGAGAGATAGCTAGATTATAAATTTGAAGCTGGTGTATAGGGGAAAGTAAGCTCGTATAGTTCTGGACGGAACTTCTTGTTAATCTTTGAAAATGAATTGCATTTTTGCATTACTGATTTCACTTTAATTATTTTTCACAATGGTAGAAACAGTACATGTGTAATTAGCTTTATTATGTATCTTACATTATACTATAAATCTTTTATGTCTAATGCATTTAATAATATTAATTAGTATCGTTAAATTCTACTTTACAAAGTTTGTAAATAAACAAGAAGTTCCGTCTAGAACTATACGAGCCTACTTTCCCGTATACACCAAATTCAAATTTATAATCTAGCTATCTCTTTCTCTCTCTTTCTTATTAATCTTTAGTTCTAATTATTGAAAATATACCTTTTTCCACGGATAATACATATTCATTCACTCACTCATTCATTCTTTCATTTATTCAGCCATGCATTTATTCATTCATTCGTTACCTCATTCAAGTGTTTATTCATTCATTTACGCATTCATGTATTTATTCACTCATTTATTTATATTTTCATTTATTCAATAATTTATTCATTCATTCTTTTCCTCATTCATTTATTCATTGATTTATTCTTCCACTCTTTCATTTATTCATTCATTATTTCACTCATTGAGTCACTGAGAAATATCCTTGAAAATCCCGATCAAAAAATTTCATAGCAAAATAGGCTCGTAAGTTCTGGATAAACTTTCTATTTCTACATGTTCTACGTTATAAGAGCTTTTCGATAAAGTTTGTTCCAAGCAAATCGGTCCGTTAGATCAGGATTTATATAGGGTTGAAATTTCCCCGTAAGCTCTGTGTTAATTTTTGAACTGTTCAAAAATGAACAAAAACTGTTCAAATCAATATTTCACGCCGAGAACTCCTTTCAATAAGCTTGCAATAGGAACTTGGCTCTTGTGCCCAGAGTTTACAGAATTTGCTTCAATTTTGTCCATAGGCGCTAATGTTAAAATTTTTTGAACTGTTCAAAATTGAACAAAAAATTGTTCAAATCAAAAAGTAAAATATAGAAATGACATGTCCTCGCCGAGATCTTTCGAATGCAAAAAGAATTTTTCCAATCGGACAATTCGTTCAAAAGTTATTAGGGGGGGGGGACAGACCTTCAGACCGACAGACAGACAGACCGACAGACATTTTTTCCACATCTCAATACCCTACTTTCAAATTTTTTATTTTTCAATCTTTATTTAATTACTTCACTTATTTTTGACTTTTCTTGATTTTTAATGATATTTTCACGATACATTAAGCCTTCTTTCAAGCTTTATTTTAATTTTTTTTTACTTTTACGGGAAAGTAGGCTAAAAATTCACCGAATGAACTGTTTTTATTTGTTAAGTCTCTTATTTTTTGTCCAATTAGAGATTCATATCGCACTTTTTGGGTAATAGATCCATAAGTCAAGCAATTTAAATGGTAGTAAATTCAGAATTAAATGCGTTTTACTGAGTTTTCCTAGGTGTAATGACGGTCTGCTTTTATTTGAAATTTGCAGTAAAGTTACTCGATGTAATATAAATAAAGGCAGGAACTGAGTTATAAGATACTTACGTAATTGGTGCACAACATTGAGCAATATTTTTAAACAATAAAGCCCACATAATAGTATAGCAACTAAAGAAAAACATGTTTAACAATTTATAAAGGTCGAACTGGATTTTTAAATTAATGTTAAAATGTTCCTAAAACGTATCCTAACAAGTAGTGGATTTAGAACTGTGATACACTTGAGTAACCGTTTGGCGTGGATACTCTCGGATAAATTAAATTCCTAATGCAGTTTGCATCAATTAGAGCTCAGGTGCCGCCACCAAGGAGAAAACCGAGCGTCAAAACAATAGCGGCGGTGGTACCACACTCATTATGGTGCTGCTGAAAGAGTTGGTACCAATCTCTGGAAACGCACTAGGTGTGCAATAGTTACGCAGCCCGTTAAAAATTTAAAAAAAAAATGTGGAACTCTTGCTCTTGAACTACGATAGATACGTAAATTTTACTTTTATAGTTTTACGTCAATTAATAAAATATTTTTTTTTCTTTTTAATTTTGTGTTCCGCTGAGGAAACATTCTCATGTAGAATGTTATTACATATTTCCTGTGGCAAAGCTCATTCCATCAAAGCAATTATGTATTTGCTCTTGTAACATTTTATCAGAATAACGTAGCAAGTGTAACTTAAGTTGAGATTTTCTCTCTTTCGTGATAAAATCAGTTATATTTTTAAACTTCAAAGAATTACTGAATTTCTCCGAGAAATAAATTTTACAGCAATGCGTGTTCCAAAAATATTAGAAAATATAATTCCATTCAAGCAATTCCAGCAGTGCTGTATCACGCGAGGAAGAAAGTCCCCGAGGCCCGTTAAAAATGTATTTTGAGGAAAAGACCGTAAAGCGATTTTTGACACACTTCTTCAGTGTCTCGAGTAACGATTTTTCCATTAAATTTCGGACTGCAAATTCAATGAAAAGCCATCAGCTGCAACTGTCGTGGAAGTGGAACGCGTTGCCAAGAATTGTTCCATCTTCATTGTTTGATATTTGCTCCTTGGCTGCTTGGGAGAGGGGAAGGGGAGCGCCACTGCTCTAAGGACTTTTTCCTTTCGAATTACTGAAAAAGAAATGTTCCGCTGGTGTTGGTGTTGCGTTATATGAAAGAAGAATCAAGAATTGCTTAAAGAATACCACTTTGAAATTTAAAAAAAAAAGGAAAGGCTTTTTCCGAGCTTGGTGAATGCGAGTTTTTGAATTCATGAAAAATAAGTTATTTTTGCATTCTTTCCTGCTATTAATATTTTGTAACCTATTCTATTGTTAAACGTAAAATAAATAGGCAACTTATGAAATAGAAGACTGTAGGTAAAGAAATAAACTTGATAATACTTATTTCTAATAAATGAACATAAATTATACACATATTTTATTAAAAACAAAATACTAAAAAACAAAAGTTTTCGTGCAAAACAGCTCCCTTCGGCGACTGCTCCGCAAAGCATTGGTACGTTGTATTGTGATGCAATGCACTCATGGACTTTGATACAGTTCATTGGTTTGCTTTGGAAACAGAGGAATAAAAGCATTGCGGCATTAAAAAGCCACAAGCCTTGTTGCAGCGTTAGTTCAACTACAAACAGATTTGCGATTTTAAAAAAGACCACTTTTAACCACAAGATGTCAGTACATTTCTTTCTAAAAACCACATAACACATGAAATTCACTATCGAACATTGGACTTTGCGGTGCACAATGTCAGCAAAAGCTACACCTCTATAACGCACTTCATCTTCCTATGTCTCACCGTTTCCAGGACGCACGCTCTATGCCCTCCTCCCCCCGCAAAAACTATTTCGATTAGTGTATGCACGGATTATTATTTTATTTTTTTGTAACGTAATATAATAGCCAGTAAAAGTTTTTAAAAAATCGTCATGAGAGACCTTTAGCTTCTTTTGCCATTAGCCCACAACGGCGACCAGTGTTACCCCCCCCCCCCCCCAATAACTTGCGAGGGTATTGCCCAAATCGAAAAAAAAATTTTGCGCTTGTAAGATCTCGGCGAAGACAACTCATTCCCATATTTTATTTTTTGATTCGAACAATTTTGTGTTCAATTTTGAACAGTTCTTTTTGAACTGTTCAAAATTGAACACAAAACATTAGCGCCAGTGGGGAAATAATTTTAACATTTGCCTATGGGCAAAAATTATGCAAATTATGTAAACTCTGGACATAGATACAAGTTCCTTTGAAGCTTATTGGAATAAGCTCTCAACAGGAAAACCATTTTGATTTGGAAAACTTTTGTTCAAATTTGAACAGTTCAAAAAAATAACAACATTAGTGCTTACGAGGAAATTTTATTCCTTTATAAATAATAAGGCTCGACCGATGCATCAGCGCCGATGGTTCAACAAAGTTGCCATCGGCATCGGCGGCCGAAGTTAACTTTAGAAAAACATCGGCCCATCGGCCTTGAAAAACATCTAAAAGCCGATGCAAGGCCGATGTTTTTCGCAGGGACAACTTTCCAGAAAACATTCTTTCTTTAACTTTCTTTTTTCTCCATAGCTAGATTTCTATTTTCATACAATAACAGGCAGCGGCAGCACATCAGTTAAAAAAAAGCACAAAAATAATGTCATTCTATAAAGTATTTGATAAAAAATTCGGAAAAATAGTTTAAACGATCGCTGCCCGAAAACCGTCATTATTGAAATTATTTCTCTTTGAACAGGATGCTCGCTCGTGAAATAAGATATGTTAAAGTAAAAGTAATAGAGGCGTCTTATGAGTGCTATTTGTTTTTCGCACTAGGTTAGTTGCCTCATTTTTGTCCGTTTTTCGTTTAATAATACTTAGTGCATTAGATGTCATTGTGGAATAATATTATATTATCTGCTTTTAGTTTGTCATGTTTCTTATTATTCCGAAACTGTAAACAATTCAAAGTCAACTCAATCAAAGTACGATAATAATTTTAATTTTTACCAGTGGAAACTTTTTATTCTTGGCGTTTTTTTTTTGTTTGTTTGCTTCTTCGATCCCAGGTGTTAGTTTTTCTGCAACTGTGCAGCAATCTCGTTGCATCTGCTTTTAGTGTGCGCTTATTCTCATTATTTCATTTTTAGTTTACCACATAGAAAAGATTGGTCAAAAATAAGAAACCATTTTCCAGTATAAATGTTTATTGATCGAAATTTTATGTGTCCAAGTTCGACTTGCAATTTTTAAAAATTGAGTTCGAGCTTTAGGATTTAATATATTATAAAAATGCTAAAATTTCTTCCTTTTCAAAGATTGATCAGTGCATATTTTTTTTTCAAAATAGATCTTAGCTTTTTTTATATGATAATTATTTAAATTTTCCCCCGTTTATACTTCGTTTTTATATACGTAATTTATTGTTGTTTTATTGTTAGTTTACAACATAGAATGGGCGTTACTGCGAGTGAAATATTTATTTTATTTTTTTAGAAAAAGAGCTATTTTTAGTTAAAAAACTTTCATAATGAAAAATAAACATATAATCGTTCCCGCTTTTCTTTTAAAAATGGGAGGGGGGGGGGGAGTATTATGAAAAAAATCTGAGAGGAGGGGGTTGACAATTTCGTTAAAGACACAAACCCACATTATTTGTTAGTCTGTATTATAACATCTGCATTCCTCTCCATGAAAAAAATAAAAGAAAGGCAGATGCACTTGGCATTTGCAGTGCAGGTGTTAGAAAGATAAAATGTTAAAGGAAAGGGAATTAGACCCGATCCGATGGAAGAAAAAGTCGCTTCAATCTATCGGCCATCTTAAATCTTAATTCTATCGGCCGATCCAATAGTTATTGAGTTTTTTTGCAAAGATAAGAAAAAAGAATTAAGAGTCCTCTCATATAGCATTTTTAATTTTTTTTAAAATCCCCAAATAGTTTAATTACTTTACTAGAATCGCGAGTGATTCTTTTTGTTTTAATTATTATGTAAACTACCCAAAACAATTTTACGGTGCTTGAATAATGCATTTTCGTTTTTATAAACATAAAAATAAATAAATGATTAAAATAACATTTTTGACAAGCGTTCTACCCGTTTTAATGGTTTAAAGCGACTTTTTCTGACATCGGCCAACAATCGGCATCGGCCCATCGGACAAAAAATGCCATCGGTCGAGCCCTAATAAATAACATTCTAACAGACGAATTTGCTTGGAACAAACTTTATCGAAACATGCACAGATACGAATTTCATCCAGAGCTGAACGAGCCTTTTTTCCCCAAGAAACTTTTTGATATGGATTTTTAAGGATATTTCTGAAGGAATGAAATAAATGAATGAGTGAATGAATATGTATAAACCATTTAAAAAGGTTCATTTGAAGAAATTAAGAATTAAAGCTCAATGAGGGAGAGAGAGATAGCTATATTATCAAATTGATATTGGTGTATACGGTAAAGTAGACTCGCATAGCTCTATACGTAACTTCCTGTTAATTGTTATGTATTCTTTGAAATGCAAAATTCAGCGATGTTACTAAAAAGTAGTAATTCAGTTTACTCATGGAAATACAGCATTTTACGTTCTGTATTATAATAACTCTAATTTTAAGGGTTTTTTTATTTCTTGAAAACTTGAAAGCACATGCCTCTTCTGCCATCAAAATTAATTTAAATTTCATTACCTAATAAAATGGCAAATACCATTAGACGCGTTGAATAAATCTGAACTGCAGCGAAGAGTTCTCTTTCTTTCACTGTGTACACTGCAGAGTGTAAAGTGATATTTAACACCCTTTATCATCCTGAAGTAACGATTTCGGCATTAGGTTTCTGACGCAATTTCAATGGGAAGCAATTAACTGTAACTGCAATGCGGGTAGAATGCTTTCCACAGAACCTGATTTTTCTCTCATTTGCGAGATTTCGGAGTTAAAGTGAGAAGATACTTAACAGAAATGATCTCACGCTATCGATCCGCTTATGGTCATTACTGTGAAAAATTTACCAAATACATAAATGTTGCAATATATAGAAATTTCACTTAGTTTACTTAGCTGTGTTATTCTAAATTAACTAGTGCTATTATGTATATATTAATTAAACATATAACGATATGATAAGATAACGTGGAGGAAAAGTTTATCAGACATTCGAAATAAAATTGTGCAATAGTTTGTTTAATAGTCTGTAATTATATATGCTTATAAGGAAATGTGTTATAATGTTCTCATTACTAACAAAAGAAAACATTTACGTAGGTTTGAAAGAAAATAAACATATATAGTATGAATTGTGTTATTAATTATTCAAAAAATGCTTGATCTTTATCAAATACTGTAGCATCAGTTGCTTCTTCCTCTTATTTTCTGTTTAATACATTTTTTGTGAAAAAAAAAAGTCCTAGGAAAATAAATTTTGCAGATACTTAATGGCACTTCATGTTTCTTTAGCATGTTTTTCACTTTAAAATTTCGAGTACTGTGTTTTTTAATATGCAATCGAAAATAAACATTTTGTCATGCTGATGGATTAATTGTTTGATAAAAATTGAATTCATCCCCATTAGCCGCAAAGATATCAGTATGTATTGAACGTTAGGTAAGTTTAGACAGGTCGTTTAGAACTAGACACTTACCAATATTGAAATATTTTTTGGTATGAGAACGTATATCGCATGATAGGAATAAACTACATAATTGACAATTTTTGGGATTTTAAAAAGCATGCGTTTGAAATTTAATAAATTCAAATGCATTTTTGTTACCGTAAACACACCAATGGGCCGGCACATACCTCTCACGCCATTTGCAGGGTTTAGTTTCAAGATAAGCTTTGGCCGCAGTATTTAGTTATTATTTAGTTATCTCTTTGAGTATTTGAGAATGCAACTCAGCTCGTTATCTAGTCTGTGGCTATATATTTAATTTTTTGGGTGTCCCCTAAATATTAGGACAAATTTTAAAGTGAGGAAGGGCATTCGGAAATAAATAGCAACCCATGACTGTAAACGTTATAGCTAGGCGGCATCATAAGGGCAAGGTGGTAAGGGCATACTTAAGTGCTATCATAAGGGTAAGAAAGGAGGATAGATCATTGCCTGTCAACACAGGACAAGCATATAATCAGAAATATTTGTTTCATTAAGGTTACATTGTTTTAGTAGATTATACAACTTCAATACGTTACTAAAAATGCTTGCTACTAAACGGCGTGAGGAACACGGATTTGGTTGAGATTCAGGATATAGGTCAACTTATATTAGATATTCACCCAGGTAAAGCGGCTTTAGTGTATTTGCCATAGCTTGACCGCAGCTAGGGTCCAACAGTTGTCAGTTTGGCTTCAGAGTTGCAGTGGTTATTTATTGAAAAAAGTTTTCACTACCTCAGGACTTTCTTTTGGCCATTCGCTTCAGAAAACAAGGACAATTTGCTGGACGGTGATATTTGAACACTTTTTCACAAAGATGGAGAACATAGCACTAAGTTGTTCTTTAATGACTCATTATAGGCAATATTTCGCCGAAGATCAGCCATGATCGACAGCCTTTCGATCACCAGATCTTCAGAACCTACGAAGGCACGATAAAGGACCCCTTCGATTTCGACCAGGATTCATATCTAGTCGAAACCGATCTATATCCTGAGATTCCTCAATATCCGTGACCCTCAAGGTCTTGTCGTTTGGTAGTTAGCTTAGATTATATTAGCATGCATTATAGCGAAGTACCAAGGATTGGCAGACACGTGCAAAAAAACTCAATTTTCTTGGATAATTGCAGCACAGATGATTCTTGCAACCTTTACATACTTTAGACTCTTTAGGTGTTTCATTCACAAATTGCGTTCAGTGCTCCGCAAAGAAGGAAATTCCATTAACGCTTTCTCCCTCCAGCGCATAGCAGCGGCCTACGATGATGTTTGCTGTCTTATTACATTGTGATGCAATACTGAATCCTTTTAACAAGCCCTTTCCTAAAGTTATAGCTTTTTTAATATTTTTATGGCATTGTCTTTTCCGATGTAGCTTTTTGTCGGTCGGTTTTTGCAGGAATTGCACTTTTTGTAAGTAGGCGTTTAATATCTTTAATTCTGCGCTCGCATCAGTCAAATCAAGTTCCCCCTTAGTTTCCAATTAAAAAAAAATCCACTTCTATGCATACATAAGGTGGTTTAACGCTCGAATATGTTAAATTGCGCATTATTTTTGAATGTTTCAGGAGCATCAAAGACAGGGCAACGTCGTATGACCGCATCCGATGCATTTTTGACTACCTCACTTAACATGAAGTGGTAATGAAATGACAGAACAACATTATTTGATTATGAACCATGTTGCTGAAAATAAATCATACGCGATATTCGAATCGCAGTCTCACTGATGGGCCATACTAATGGATGGTATGATCAGTGACATACGGTAAAAGAGAGAGGGGAAGATTTCATGCACACAAAGAGTTTATGTCCGATTTTCAACATCACATTAGTCGCCCATTGTTTTGTATGAATGACAGAGTTGTCTTTACACCCTTTCTCGTCTCCTCATCGTGGGAAATATCGTTTTGGACTTCAGACCATGAAACCGCTGTCGAAAGGTTGGTGAATAAGGCATTAAGAAAACCAGACTTAACCCAACGGTCGAAATTCATTTGTAATTCATTAAATTTTCAAGCTCAGCGTCGAACGTTTAGACAAATTTTAGAAGATAATATCTCCTCAGTAAAACTGATTGACCACCGAGTTAGTTATTTAATTTGATGCATATGTAATTCATATAGTAAATAAATTTTATCTTTCTACACTTTTTCTCCTGTAAAGAAAATAGATTTAATGCAACCTTATTTTATTGAATAAATTAAAGATACAAACTTTCCCTTTCCATTTAATCAAAAGTTCAAAACGTAATTGCAAATCAACAAATTTATCAAAGCAAAATAACGCGTCCTCGCACTTATTGTCTCCCTTTATATTATATTAGGACATTGTTAGCTTCAGAGATTATTTTATTTTGTTTAACATTGTACTGGACAAGCAAGCTGACTGACTTATCATACACGTATGTATACATATTTCTTTTTGAAAATGAATATCCTGACACCTTGAGATATTATCTTGCTTCGACATTCATATTATATACTAAATTTGCTCTTATGTTTTGTTCTTGGCTTTTTTATTCTTTGAATAATAAATAGTAAACAAGGGTACTGAATATTGCACAAATACTACAAGTGGTAGATGTATGGAGTAGTATGAAAGTATACGAATAAATACTTTTTAAAAATTACTTCCAATCTAAGTCGAAAGTCGGAGGGGGAAAACAGTAGGAGGGGGTAATTACAACACTAAAACTCCTCAATTCTACTAAATAAAAAATAGATAAGAAAATCGATTGACAAACAGAGGAGAAAATTTTACTAAACTTTCTTGTCTTTGCTTATTTATATATAGATTATTTTTGCTTATGCTCAGAAATAGTGCTGAAATTTAAGACTGAAAACAACTTTTTATATAAATTTGGCAATAAAAAAAATAATAATAACATTATTTATTAAACTATTTTCAAGAAATTGCAATAAACTTTTGTATGAATTAAGAAAATTTAGATTTTTAGTTTTAGTCCGGCTTAGTTTTAAAATATTGATCAAGTCATACATTAAAAAATGAAGTTCGTTTAATTTAATTAAAACTGACGTGCTATTTCATAAATTTAACGGTTCACCTTGTAGCAAATTGAAAGGAAAATAATACACATGATTTTTTAGCTGCCTAATATGGAAATTAATGCTCTTTTATACAATTCAATGGTTCCTGAAAAACCTTCTGCTCATGGATATCACTTTACGACGATAGATTGTGAATGTAACTTGAAATCCTTTCACATGATTTGATTTTTCTGATATAGCTTCCCCGTAACAATCGAACGGAAAAGTAAAATGATAGTACAGTAAGATAATGAGTTTCATTTTTTTAATTTTAAATCAAAGATTATCATTTAATTTTTTTATCCTGAAATTGTATCCTACTACTTGGAGAATAAACAGGTTTATCGCCAAATATTGTTTTAAATTTTAGAGTAGCTTTTTGGGGTTTTATAAATGAACGATTTGTAGAGTACAACCTCATATTACCTTCATACAAGCACTATCTTTTACTTGTTTATTCTTCTCAGAAAACTATGTATTTTTTTATTGTCTTCTAAAACCAAGGAGGATTGAAATTACAAGAGTTCCTAATTAGGGAAGCAGTCAGTCACATAAGTTGTCACAGTAACGCGCACAACATCCGTTCACATTAAAATTTATGAGTTATTTTTTAACAAGATTAAGAATGTAAAGTCACTGTCTTATATTCACTTTTAAACATTTGTAGTTTCTAGGAATTGCGATTGATAAAAAAAAGGAGGAAGAAACTTAATGAGACTTTTCCAAATCACTCAGAAACTATCTGAAACGATCCGAAATGTGAAGTAGTTATAAAAAAAGAAATTATAGTAATATTAATAATAAAATTTGAAAAGATGAAAATAAATAAATCACACAAAAAATAAATAAATATTCTTAAATTAGATCACTAATCCGAAATAAAATGTTATGGTCATCACGGAACTTTCTTCTACATCCGTCATATGAAAATGACTACCCGCCAAATATAAAAGCAATAAATACATATATATATATGTATATATATTATATATGTATGTATATATATCTATATATATGTATGTATGTATATATATATATATATCTATAATCAAAAGTTAATAAAGTGAATCAAACTGTGAAAAAACAACAATTAAATATAAAAGGCTGAACGTGGGAAATCAGAAATATAAGCATTCAAAAATGAAAAAGAGCCTGCCTCTTCATCAGAGGGAGGGAGCAGGAAGCATATATAACGAAATATTGGCATTGCAGGTTTCTGAGAAATCCCAGCATAGCATGTGAGAAAAAAAAATTTATAACTAAAAAATATAAGGCTGGGAGTTGCAAGCAAAGTAAATAATCAAAATAATTTGAATAATCAAAATAATTTATCCAGTTATAAAAAGAACAATATTTTTTTTATTATTAAAAGAAGTTTCGAGTTTGCGTGATATTGACGGAGTCAAAATGTAAAAATAGAAAAAACAACATGCTACAGCCGAAATTTCCCCTCCCAGACCTGCAAAGCAATACGATTAAAATATAGCTTCTAAATCTACTCACCTCCCATGGCAGGACCAGAAAAGGAAGACATCAACATCTAGCCGAGAAAAAAATACGCCATGTGATGGCCAAGTCCGTCCGGGTCCATGCGGCTGACCTTGACTTTCCGATCTCGCTCTTAGACCAACACAACATCCAAAAACTGGCGTTCCAACTGATGGATTTTAGCCAGGAATCTTCATCCCGTGTGTGTCGTAGTAGAATAAAAAAAGGTTTGCAGCAGTGCTAGGTTTGCAAACCTTTTTTTATTTTTTTTTATTCTACTACGAATTTAAATATGTGGTGCAATATAACAATAGAATACGTGCATTCAGATCTATTGATGACATTCTGGTTATCAATTTTAATATTGCTGAGGAGTTGGAGAAAATTTATCCCAATTGTTTAAATTTAAAATCCACTAATAATCATACATACAGAACTAACTTTTTGGATTTATCATTGAACATTAGAATCAGTAATTTAAATATTGACGTATATGATAAACGTAAGGACTTCAATTTCCATACCATCACTATGCCACACTGGCAAAGTAATTTGCATAAAAAAGTTTTCATAAATATTATCACAGGTAAACTATACAGGTATTTTAAAATCTGCAATAACAAATATAACTTGGATAAAAATGTTTTCCCCTTCTCTGCAATCCTATTATACTTTAATAATTATCCGCTGAATTTTATTAATTTTTACAATAAATCGTTTAAAACTTTGGCATAGCGTCATGCAGTTGCTATATAACCATAACGGAACCTCATTGGCACACACGGGATGAAGATTCCTGGCTAAAGTCCATCAGTTGGAACGCCAGTTTTTGGATGTTGTGTTGGTCTAAGAGAGAGATCGGAAAGTCAAGGTCAGCCACATGGACACGGACGGACTTGGCCATCACATGGCGTATTTTTTTTTCTCGGCTAGATGTTGATGTCTTCCTTTTCTGGTCCTGCCATGGGAGGTGAGTAGATTTAGAAGCTATATTTTAATCGTATTGCTTTGCAGGTCTGGGAGGGGAAATTTCGGCTATAGCATGTTGTTTTTTCTATTTTTACATTGTGACTCCGTCAATATCACGTAAACTCGAAACTTCTTTTAATAATAAAAAAATTGTTGTTCTTTTTATAACTGGATACATTATTTTGATTATTCACTTTGCTTGCAACTCCCAGCCTTATATTTGTTAGTTATAAGAATTTTTTTTCTCACATGCTATGCTGGGATTTCTCAGAAACCTGCAATGCCAATATTTCGTTATATATGCTTCCTGCTCCCTCCCACTGATGAAGAGGCAGGCTCTTTTTCATTTTTGAATGTTTATATTTGTGATTTCCCACGTTCAGCCTTTTATATATAATTGTTGTTTTTTCACATGCCCACTAATTTTATATATATACATTCTCTATTGCATAAATATATATATATATATATATATATATAAATGATTTTAAACATAGGTATAAAATAATTGAAAAGTTTAGCTTAAAGCGAAGCCTCAAAATACTAAAAATAATAAGAATTTTATTTGTTAACATGTAGGTCAACAAGTAGGTTTCTACGTTCATAGTGCAGTAGCAGTTAAAATGGTTTATTTGAAATAATAAATAATTTAAGCAAAACCAGTAAAAGCCAGGAAGATGTGTATATCTACAAATTATATGTTGGCCCTCGGGAAAGTAGGCTTGTACAGTTTTAGACGGATTTTCTTGTTACCTGAATGACTTAGAGTTTTTCTTTTCCATTGATAGAGTGCAGTTACTCTGTACTTCTATTTATGATTCCAGACCAATTTTGTTTGTGGTTCAATATTCGTAGTCTTCTCCCAGTTGTGCTTTCAGACAGCTGGAATATCTAATCAGAAAACACACCTGAGTCCAAACTTTAGATCAGTTGTATAAAACGGTGTACCCACCCTGTTTTCTTTAACTACTTCAATCTAAAGATGTTTACTCCAAGGCATGAATGACAGCGTATTTATTTTGAAATTTATATTGCTTTTACTGGGAAAAGTGTAATTGCTATAAAAGGGATAAATTATAATATTTAATCTTCCTGATTTAACGACTCACGCAAAAACGAACAAAAACAAAAAGAAAGAAAAACTTGAACAAAATAAGGTAAACCAGTTTCTTTCTTTTTTTTTTTTTTTTTTTTTTGTGTGTGTGCTGGCAGCATCTGGTAATAACTTACTGTCACCTGTTTATCTGCAGTTTATCCGTAAGCGTAACATGCCATGTGCACGTAAAAGATTTATTGGTAATTGTGTGTTTAGTGTGTTATGTTGTAAATCAGACACTGCCTGCATACACTAAAAGAGGAAACTGGTTTACCTTATTTTGGTCAATTCGCCCGTATAAAAAAAACTTTAATAAAACTAAGCGTAAATTATAAACAGGAATATAAGATAATATTAATATCATCTGAGTAACTAAATCAAATTTAAATGGAATAATTTCATATATATTAAACAGTTTCTGCTAAAACATCGTACTTAAAAATCTAAACATCTATTTTATTGGAAATAAGGCTCTCCCTCATCACACAGCGAAGCAATTCTTGGAAAATCATTTAATTGCACATTTTGCGGGAGAGCAAAATGATATTTAAAAGCCGTCGTCAGCTTTGGAAAACGATTTCTACATTAAGTTCCATAATGCGATTTCAATGGAAGGCCATTAGCTTTAACTGCCAGACTACGAAAACAATCTTCGGTCATTATACGAGGTTGTTGAGTATAAGAGTTTTGTGTATCTTCTTTGATGCAGTAAACTATATAATTATTGGTTATGTCGAATGCTGCTATTGAATTTGCGTTAATTTTAAATCATAAGAATAAGAACTAGGAGTTTTTTCACTCTGTGTTAGTGTTGAAATAATTTACTTATATGTCTTTACAGGTTCATTAAAAGCAATAGTTGTAGTCCCTCAAAGCTAAAATTTTGAAAGTAGTACAAAAGAAAAAAAAAACTAAAATAACAATTATTACATGAACTGTATTTTACCCACAAAAATAAAGCTGCTAGTATTTATACCATGTTAAATGAGAGTTCATTTCTGACCATTTTGATTCCGTCACAAAGCAATTTCGCAGATTATAACTAGAATGTTAGCTTGTAGTTTTTATTTTCGGTATAAAATTTCCGCAGAGGAATTGCTTACTATCTTTTTTTCTACTAAGTGCCGGGTGTAATAACAAAATACCATAGCTACTTTTATCATCCAACCTTCTTACCTGTTAGCATTATACCTTAGGGATACCCCGCATCCGGGGCTAGGTAGTGGGGTACACGGATTTTACATGCACGTATCCCCAAGTGTACATGGTGGGTCTTCAGCGGATATACAACACGCCACCTTCCAGGTGGAAGTCCGACGTCCTAAAGACTCCTGAAACAATATTCTCGGTCCGTTGAGATACAATGTGTATATATTTACATTTTTTTAATCATTATTTACTCATTTCTGATTTTTTCCACCGCAATATTTTAAAACCATTTTAGGTATTTTATTAGTGTACAAAAATTAATAGCTAAATTGTTTTTCTCATTACATTTCTATTAATATAGAATTCGCAGTACGCAACGTCAGGTGATGTAAAGTGGACAATGGGGTAAAGTGGTCATATATCAAATAAAAAACCAGCAAGCTTTATACAGATCCCCAAAATAATTCCTCACTAACGGTTAAACCAAATTTATTGTACATACATTTTTACAGTAATTTAAGTAAGATGGGGAAAAGTGATCATAGTGTTAGACTCAGAGGCGTAGCTGTGGGGGGGGGGGGAGGGTCAAGGGGGGACAGCTGTCTCCGGGCGCAGCAAAAGGGGCACCAGATAAATGCTAATTTAATTTATTTTTAAATGCGAAAAGAAAATTATATGATCGAAGAGGTATGAATATGTTCGACAAAAAAAGTGGGAGCACCACAAATCATATCGGGAATGACCAATGTAACAGAGGAGTGCGTGGGAAATCAGACAAATAACTTTGCGAAGCCAAAGTGTCCCAATTTTCCCTTAAAAGTGAATGGCCGCTAATAAAAATGAAAGTTAAAAGGACTGCTTTTTCGAGCTATTTATCATTTAAAAAGCATGAACGCTTTTTTGAATTTCCTTCAGGGCGCCCCTAGGCCTCTAGGTACACGGGGGGGTTGGGGGGAGCAAAATCTTCAGATGTCCCCGGGCGCTGAAAACCCTAGCTACGCCTCTGGTTAGACTTAACATGCATCACTACTCTAAATTATATTAATTTGTTAGGTAGACCAGGCCGTATTTTCCATAAGAACTTACAAAAACTCAGTTCCTGTACAATTTTATGTAAATTTTTGCCCATTAGGAGGAATTCTGGAGCTTACGTATGGAATGCGTTTTGTATGCGGTAAGGCTCGGTAGTTCTTTTGTTAGAAATTAAGCGCAAGGCAGATGTTAGTTAAATATTACATTTAATTATACAGTATTATTTTAAAAAGTAAATAGGAATAAACACAACTGAGCTCAAATGCAATATATATTAAAATTTCTTTTAGAAGTCCTCCTTATAATGATAAGCATTGACGTTTTTAGTAGTAATTTTATTGAGACACAACTTTTAAGTTGCCGTAGTAGTTAGTAAATATTGCTCCATTGTAAATGCTTAGAAGCAGCTGTACTTCGAACACGACAATACATGAAAAGAAGAGAAATAATTAATAATGTTTAAAATATGTATTTGCCTCACATGTTGACTTTTAAATAGTTAATTGTCGCAGAGTGCTCTTATTAATATTTTCTTAATATGTAACTTATTTAATTTAGTCATTGATTAAAAGCACTTTTAAATTTTTTCACGGAAAATTCTGAATTTTATAGTTATGTCTTACTGTCTTAAATTAAAGGACGTAATTGCATCTTGCTAGTATTAAGGTATCAGAACTTAAGAATATATATTAAGAATTCTAAAATGTTTTGAAGCATATATTTGTTTGTTAAAAGCAACTAAATTTATTATTTGAAACATAGCATCAGTTCGAAAAAAAATATGCTAAACGAACTGGAACAAGAACAAAAACGGCACATTCATTATATCAGCAGTTCCTCCCCTGAGCATGGATGGATTCTTCCTGGCACTCTGCCAGGCAGATTATTTTGATTGATAGTAGAGCTGTACCCCACCCCATGGGATCACTCTCCCCCATGAAGTAGTCATAAATACATCCCCTCAAAAAAAAAGCCTCATAAAACTATTTCGCTTTTTTTTTCTGCACAAAATTTAATTAAATGTATTCCTTAATAATATAACATGAAATATATCAACCAAAAAATCTGAAGGCTTTGAACCATGTTTTTTATATTTGTTGCCCATAGAAGTTAAAAACTGGATTTTATGCCCACTTTACCCCACCTGACCCTATACGTAATGAATGAAAGCGCGGGAAACGGATCACATAAAAAGGAACACCGAGCCACGAATGAAATACTAATGTTCAATATTGATTTTACTGAAACTGTTCCATCTAGGTGTAATACATTTTTGAGAGAAGTAAAACATTACAAATAATGTACCCGATATCGGATAAACATTTTCTGTCGACATGATCTTTATTTAGAGATTTTCTTTCATTTTTCGATAATGCAATAAATATTCTTCATAGAAATGCCACTCACATGCAAAGATAAGCCATTTTCTTGGTTTAAGAATTCGAATGATTCTTCATGCATTGAAGTTTTCTCAAAATATTATATCCATAGGGTGCATATTCTTTTAGTGCATGCTGGCATCTGTAATTTAGTATACATAGTGATTTTTTCTTAAAATATAGCCCATTAAAAATGTACCAAGAAAATTAATAAAAGTTTTTCTCCCAAATTAGTAGAAATAGTTTTGAATAATTTTTCCTGACATAACTATTAACAATAATGCTTGTTTATCCAGTGCTTATTAGATTATACGTAATATATTTAAAACTCTTGTTTCGAATATTTTTGCTTCTAGTATTAGAGTTTATATTCATCACATAATATTTTTTCAAGATTAAATTATGAAAAATAATGAGTAAACTAGAGATGAAAAAAAATAGAAATGCATTGGGTCGCTATGGATGAAATTTAGAAAAAAAAAAGGCAAAGTTGGTTGATAACCAACACATTTCATAATTGATGACTCGATGTTTATTTGAAATGCATATGTACAAAGAAATAACTTATAAACTGGCAATGGGACCTTCGATTTAGTAGAAATCAACACGAACTTAAAAAAAAATCAGTACGAAAACTGTATTCATACTTTTGTCTTTTACAAATATTTAATTCCTAACGAGCTTTAATTTTTAGTATATGAGTACGTATTACAAGTGAATTGTTTTTCTTTTTCAGGTTTACAGGAAGTGTGGTTCATTCCGGTTCATTGTGTTCCGTGTGGTCATTGGTTTATGCCGAAAATTCAATTGACATTATTCAGCTTCCACATAGTACAAAGAGCAAAATTGGCCTTAAATTTATATGCATAATGTCTTTAGGATCAATAGACATCATTAGACAAGAAACCAATCTCAAATTTGATGCTACTTTTTCTGGTGTCTTTTCAACTAGTCGGTGAATTTTGAAGTCCTAGAACAGCTCCATGTTTCTTCTGTATTTGCTCCTAACAAATATTTAATTGCTACTATAAATACTAGATACGACGGCATGATATATTTTACAGAAAAAAAAAAAAAAAAGAAGAAAAAACATTAAAGGATATTTTTTTAATATCTTGTAACACACTTTTATATTTTATTTCAAGGTGTAACTACGACACCACGATTTATTTATTACATATTTTTAAAAACATTTTTAAAAATGTTTTATGTGTCTACAAAATCAACTCGTATGCTCGGTGAATGAAAATGGCATAGACAGCTAAAACACAATAGGAAACAAGGACAACATTTAGATTTTTTTTCTTACTAAGCATTTGATTTCTATTGTAGATACATTTAAAAACATTTCACACACACAACACATTAACGGAATCTTTTTAACACATTATTAAATCACTTATTTGTTACAAGAACGTCATAATTTTTTAAAAAAGTATTTTTTACATAACCTCTTCATTCCAAGTGTACCCAATTGGGTACATTTAAAAATACTGTTTATTAACTACTATTTCTGCAATTTGAAAGCTAAAACAACCAATTGTTTTTGAAATTAATCAACAGATAGTTTACTTTGTTTTAAACATGGAAAACATGGAAATTGGACATTAATTATTATTTAAACTAGTAATTAATTAAAATTAATTTTTTTAGTTATTATGTTTTGTAATCCTTTTTTAAATCAGAGAACCAAAAAATTGCATCAAAATTGTTTGTGCTTAGTTCTGGCGTCCGAAGAGGTTAATAATATATAAAAAAATTCAATGATGGTTTTTATCGCATTGTACTAGTAATTCGAAAATAGTAATTTTTCGAGCTATGTGATTGCTGCGGCGATATGTACGTGTTCTATTAATTTATCTATGCGCCATATTTTAAGGTATATTTTTTAATATATTTGCTTTTTCGATTTTCAAGAATATGCTTCAATACAAAGACGTACAAATAGGTTACAAATCCATCTTCATTAGAAACGACTTGCAATTAAAAGTACAAACATCTCTTTAAGAATTACAAAAAAAAAAAAAAAAAAACCAGCTGTAGCTCAGGAAGCAGAATTACGCAAGATGTTTTTTTATCATATACATTTATTTCTTAAAATGAATACTCTGAAACAAGTGTCGTGCATGCAATTTTCAAATATATTTTTGCTTGAAAACTACAACTTTATTAACGTCTGTTATTGACGTAAATGTAATCGTTTACAATTACCTTCGTTTTTAAGGACAAAACGCTATTAATATTCATATAACAGCAGAAGTGACGCTCATATAGTGCAATTGATGTCATTCTACAAAATACTAACTAGCATTTTGAATCCACAAAATAACAATCATCTACAAAAACTAAGTGGTCATGTTTACTAATTATTTACAAAATCTACAAAATATTAACTAATTATGACTATAGATACAATTTACTTAAAACGCATGGACACTTTATGTTACATACATTTCTAAAACGCTATGTCTCTAAGGATCAAGAAAGATTCATAAAAAAGGAGCGACATTCATATAATTGCACTGTAAAGCCTTATATAGTGCATTGTAATCGCTATTGATGTTTATTTAATCTACAAAATACTAACTAGTTAGGACTGTAGATACAATTTATCTAAAAACGCATATAATAGTACATGTTACATTATATAAATTTCAAAAAAGCTTTGTCTCTAAGGAGCAAAAAACATCCATAAAAATACAAGAGAGCTGAATAGTAATTCAGGAGTAATCATTTTGCCAAAACATAACGCTTACAACTAAACCCGTACTGATTGGTGTTTAAGCTTATTTTATCCCCATTAAATTAAATCTATCAGAAAGAGTGTTCTGTAAGGAAGCCTAATCCTGTAACAATAAAAAAAAGGTCTCTTTTTTTCGAGAGACATCAGTTGGGTGTAAAAGATTGAGACCAATGAAACGAGTGCAAGGTTTCTTAAAGGGTCATTTCGTTTAGTTGACGCAGATATTTACTCCAAATCTCTGCAATCAACAAAATCCTGGTTCTCGACAAATGCTGTTTAAAGAAGGAAATAAAACTGTACGGATGTGGAAAATTGCTCTCCATTTCCTTTCCTGTAGTCTGGTGGGTACATTTTTTTCCTTCTGAAATTGTGTGAGCACTATTTTTATAAATGAACTAGATCTTTTCTTGTCAAAAGATAGTGGCAGTCGTTAGTAAACGGAAACCTGGTGAAGATGCGTCGTGGACTTAAATGTCATGTAAATGTAATAATATTTGTAATATTAGAAGACGTGTTATGGTGATTTCAATTCAGAACTCTGATGATTGTGTGCTTTAAGGGGGGCGGGTACCATGATACCATTTTTTTTCTCTGTGGTGTTTAAATTTACAATTTTTGTCTTATGTCATGTTACATCACTTCATAATAAATAAAAAAAAACTGTATTTTAAAAATATAATTTGAATATTTTAATTTTTTAAAAGAAAATTAGCAATTTTAAAAAATGCATCTTCTTTTTTAAACATTGGCGTAAAGTCTCAATTTTTTTTAATTGATTCATTACTCAAAAAGCAAAATTTTTATGCTTTTATTTTTTTATAAGTCAAATACTTTTTGAGAAAAAAAAATAGAAACTGAAGTAATGCAAAAAAAAAAAAAAAAAAACGAAAAATTCAAAAAATCTTCGTAAAGAATTTTTTAAAAAAGTACTTAAGTTATCATATACAGTCACGATGAAAGTGGTTCTTCTTGTTTATTTTAATTAAAAAAACTAAATATAAGGCTTATATTCAGCACAGTTACGGTTTCGGAATGAAAAGATGGCACTTCGCACCGTAATGAAATCAATGATAAATCAATAAATATTGCTTCAATTTTTCTGAAACTTTCAGGGAACATTTTTAAAGATATTTTTTCTTACTTAAACTAAAAAATATTTTTTGGTGCTTTTCAACATTTTTGGGCACTAGCTCCCTTTAAATGTTAAAATACTCTGGAAATTTAAAGCAGGAAATAAACTGTACGGATATGGATTATTGCCCTATTTCTCTCTCTATCTTTTTTATAGTACATGTTTGGTATATTTTTCAATAAAAGGGTGTCATAATTATTTTTGTAAATGAACTAGATGGTAAGTGGCAGTCATGTTTTAATGAAATCGTGTGATCATTGTGATATAAAAGAATTAAATGTTATATTTTTGAAAGATCGTGACTATGATTAGCAAACATAAACAGCTAATGATATTGCACTATAAACATAAAGGTCACTTAATTTCATAAAACTTATAAAATTAATTAGTTAGTTTTATTCAAAACTGGTGATTTAAACATCAAAAATACAGAGAAAAGGAAGCGAATCAGTTTAAACTAATATATTAGTTTGTGTAATCATCTAAATTTATTTATAGCATACATTTTGATGCATTTTTATTACGTTAACTCAAAATAGTAGTTCACATAACTAAAATAAGAATGCATAAAATTTTTAAGTTCACATAAGAAAATGAGAAAAAAAGAGCGATTTAAAACATAATAAGAATAATAATCATAAAACCCGATTTTTAAGCTATTTATTTTTTTAATCATGCAACATATTTTCTAAAATCCTCCTCTGTGAAACGTCTGAAAATAATTTTATTTTTTTTTCACCTGGTGTAAGAGGCAAACAGTTTAAAATCGTGCATTAAATCTAAACTTAGACGGAAAGTGTTCATTCTTTAATTGTATACACTGCAGACGGTAAAGTGATATTTAACGTCCTTTGTCACTCTAAAGTAATGATTTCAGCATTGGGTTTCTGAAGCAATTTCAATGGGAAGCAATTAACAGTAGCTGCAATGCGGGTAAAGTGTTCCCACTAAACCTGATTTTTCTCTCGTCTGCAATATCTCAGTTTTAAAGAGGGGAGATACTTAATGGTAGTATTTAAATGCAATCAGTGTGAAATCTAGAAAATATTTTGAATGTATTAGTCAATAGCCCAATTCGGTTTTCATATTCAAATGCACGTTTAAGAACTGGAGCGCGCAACGGCCGAAATAAATTCAAAACCACCTTTTTTGACTAAATATTTTTTTTACTTTAAAAATTCAATTTGGAAAGTTCTATTACTGCTTGGCTCGATTTACTCCAGAAATAAATTCCTATATACATCCCTATTTATGTTCATACTGTATATTGCTAACCTACGTTTGTATTTAATGTGTGTGTATCAAAATTTAAAACATATCAAAATAAATATACTCTAGGAAACATTTATACATAAGTATTTTTAATAACGAAAACTTAACTTCAATCCTTGATAAAAAAATATTTTGGATTAAAATATCTGTAAGTGAGACCTTTTCAGAGTAAAAACCCTATTTTTTTTAAAAGTAATTTTCTTTGTACTTATTAATGAAGTCATAATGCAAACGCACACTCACACAGACAGACATATATATATATATATATATATATATATATATATATATATAAATGGCTAGAAAGCTAAACTCTTCAAAATTTTCATTAAGTATAACTATAATTACGTAAATTCGTGTGTTTAGCTGTGCATTAAAGCATTAAATCTGTATTGTATGTATTATGATAAAGCCCCTATTTCTATTTCAAGACAATAAAATGTAAAGTACTTTTTTGTTTTCTTAAATTGTAAATGTGTATTGTGGAAAACCGCCTATTTACCAAAACCGAAACTGAGCACGAAGCGAAAATTCATGAATAGAAAAATGGATTTGCAGTCTATCAGTGGGAAATAATTTTTTTTCGATCCCTTAAATTATGGGGAAGAATCTTCATTTTTTAGACTCACTCCGGTTCTGTTACAAATTATTTTAGGTTTTGCACTTAAGAATGTTTTTTCAGTAACGTCTATTTAGTTGCCACATGCCTAAACCTTGTTGTCAGCAATAAGTAATAAATTTGTAAAGTAATAAATTTTATAAATTTGTAAACAGTACTTATAGCGATGTATTAACAAAGAAGAGACCAGATTGAAACTTCTCAAGGATATGCTTATATCGGAATAAAAGAGGGGTGTTATATTCACTGAACCGATGACATTTTCCATGCTTGTGGTCTAAAGTAAGACAATGAAACTTTTTTTTTTTAATTTGTTCCCTTGTCTTTTTTTTCCTTTTTTGCAATGAAGATTGCTAGATGTCTTAGAAATTTTTATTGCAATTACATAATACACGAATTTATTATTTTGAACATTAAAAGAATGACGAAAAAATACTTTTAACTATACCAAACAACTTTTATTCAGAGATAGTTTCTCTTTATTTAACAGCTACAATTTCTAACTTTCAGCATTTTATCTTACTTTTTAAATTGATGCACAACTTTTTTATGCAGTTTGCATACTTGCTTAATTTATGTTAACTATTTTTAATTTAATATGTTTCACAACTATTTCCATGACTTTTTAATTGGGTCTTTACTATTTATGTTGAGTTTTCTCCACCATCCAATTAACTTTTCTGACGAAAGAACTTTAATTAGAAACTTGAGACTCAACATTTGTTTAAAAACTCTCCTTGGGGAATTCAACATTATATATCGTGTTTCCTTTGAAATGTTTGCGTATTTTTTATGCTTTCTCATATAATGTTTTAAAGCGTTTCTGATAATAATTTCGTAATAGACTTTACTAAGTGGTGATTTTTTAAATATGTCAGCTAAACAGGAAGTAAACGGTAATTTCCTCAAAAGATGTAGCACAAAACAGCAAGGTTTAAAAAGATGTTCCGTCCAGAACTATACGAGCCCATATTCCCCGTATACACAAAGATCAATTTTATAATCTAGCTGTCTCTCACTGTTTCTCATTTAGCTTTAGTTACTTCAAATATATCATTACTTCAAATATATATTTTTCAACAGTTAATGCATATTCATTCACTCATTCATTAAAGGTATTTATGCATTCTTTTATTCATTCATTCATTTTGTCATTCATTTTATTAATTCATTCAGACATTCATTTTATTCATTCATTCATCACAAATATCCATAAAAATCCGGATCAAAAAATTTCATGGGAAAATAGGATGGTCTAGTTCTGGATGAACGTTACATGCTAACGTCATATCTTTCCGATATAAAGCTTGTTTCAAGTAAATACGTCTCTTAGATCAGAAGTTACATAGGATTGTAACTTCCCCATAGGCGGTAATGCTCTTTTTTTTAACTGTTCAAAACTGAACCAAAACTGATCAATTAAAAAAATATTTCACGCCGAGAGCTCCTTTCAATAATCTTGACGGAAGGAACTTTGATCTCAAGTCCAGGGATTATGCACTTTGCTTCATATTTTCCCATAGGTATAATGTGAAGAGTTTTTGAACTGTTCAGAATCAAACGAAAAATTGTTTAAATCAAAAAATAAAATACGAAAATGAGTTGAAAAAAATATTTCGAAAACTATCGAATCGCAAGAGGTGCTACCTTTTTATGACCATACGTAACAAAAAAGATTTGCGTATTTCCAATCGTTTTCCTGCACGATTGTAGTTATATTGAAAAAAAAACACCTTGAACTACTAATTTATTTAGCCCTAAAATAGTTTTTTTTTTATTTTTAAGGAAAAAATTAAAACTAGATCTATATATATATACATATATATATATATATATTATATAAATAAAAAAAACAAGATTCTTATTACGAAAAATGTCAAGATTTTGAAGTATTTTCCGATAACTCTTTCACGTTTCTACACTTATTGTTTTTAAATGGCAACAAATTTCTGCTCCTGGAGTGTTGGTAAATGAATAACCTAACGATCGATTAAGAAACTAAAACTTCTGTACCAATTTATCACCTTTTTTTCACGCTTAGTAGAGGTTCTATCATTTGCGTTGCTTTTATTTCGAGTAAAATAATTAGGTCTGTAATCTAATTCACTTTAAATTTAATGAAAAGACTGCAACCGCATGAAAAACTCTTCGAATTAGATTTTGTACTTATCATGGTTCTTCTGTTTTTATCGATCGTTACTTTTTAAATTCATTTTAGTTTTTTAGATTACTTCTTCTTGCCTCGACTTTTGTAAAAACACTTGAAAAGATAAGTTAATCATAATCTATTACTTTAAAAAGAACGTATTTTTTAAAGAAAATAAGTTCAAGATATGATTTTTTTTTCTAATTTTCGTTACTTTTTGTGAAATTCGTTTTTTTTTCTTTGACATTTGTTATTATTATTTCTTTTAAATTCGGTCTCAGTAATTAGGTACCTCGGTCAATAGAACCAAGATCACATGTAGCGCAAGGGTAGGTATTTTTTACTTTCTTGTGCGTAGAAATAAAAATACAAAGTTGGCGAACATTAAACCATCTAAACTTCAATCTAGGTAAGTCTTGACTAGATCTGAATCGTTTATTTCGAAAACTCTGAGAAACAATTTTTTTTTTCAAGAGATATAAAAAAAAATGGCTTATGAAAAGTTGGAAAAACCCCCTTTACGGGTCTTATCTTTTACTATTTTATTTTAGTACGTAATAGCAAGGTAATATTGGTAAATTAAAACGATTTTTTATTAATTATGCCATAAAAATTAATAAATGAATACTGAGTTTTTTTCTTTTTCAAAACGGCGCGATGTTACTTTTTCGAAATAAACGATTGATTTGTTTATTGACACCATGTAGTAACTTTTTAACTATCCCGGAGTCCATTTTGATGAAATTTATAGTGATGCCAGTACTAACTCCTCAAAAATTCATTTAAATCTAATGATAAAATAATAAAAAAGGAATATTTTGTAAGAATTTTTGCATTGAACTGAGCAATTGAGACTTTGTAAAACAGGGAAACAATTTATCGCTATTACGTTTTTCAACATGCCGAATTTGTTGATTATAATGTATTTAATGATGTATTCTACGCAATGTGGTTCCAAATTAACTTTTTAACCATAATTTTTTACTTTAAAACCTTGTTCTACTCATTTCATATGCATCACTAATATTCACTTTCATTTCCATTAACTACGTTTGTAAACTAAGGATGGTTATTATTTTTAAAGAAGTTTAACCGTTTATGCATTAAGTCTCATTAAACGTTCGAAGGGATAAAATCCTAATAGCTTTCACCCCTAGCCTAATCCCTTTTCCTTGACAAAAAGTGCTTAAAACTTGCAAAGTGTAATGAAACTACTTCCTGAAATTTTCGTCAGAAACAGCTCCCTCAGTTAATTGTAACGAAAAAAATATGTCCCTTCATACGCATTTTTAAAAACTTTTACAAATTATCTGTTTCCAAGTTTTTATTTAGTGGTTTTATTTTATCCGTATTTTTGAAAACTAATTTTATTTTAAAATGCAAATTCAATGTTTTCAAATACCAATTCTTTGTAGAATATAATGTTGGGAAACACATCAACTTTGAAAGTTTAAAGCATTTTATGTTTGATGGAATTAAAGAAACAAATGCGAATATAGTAAATCCAATGTATTTTTCGAAATTTCTAATGTCAGTGCATAGCTTAGATGTTTTAAATATATGTCACAAAATGGTAAGTAATAAGACACTTCTCGACGCGAACGTCAACCTTATGTCATTCGTTTAAAAGGAATTTTATTTTGAGGACGCAAACTTAAATTTGAAAAAGACGCTCATGTCAACAGTTTTCCCTTTTCGTATGAGAGTGTTAAAACATCAAAATATTATTCTGCTTGAAAAGTTGGAAAAATAAATGTATTATTGAAGAATAATCTTTATCACTTTCATAATTACTACTGTCGAGTACTCTCACAATTAAAATCTCTTTACACACAAAGAAATATAAATGTTGGTTAAATGTCATGCGTTTTGAACAGATAAAAACAATTTAAAAACATAACATTTCACAAAAGACAATACAAAATTGTCACTTTATAGAAATAGTTTTTTTTTTTTGGTTTTAGACATTATTATTATTATTATTACTTATTTTATTCATGTAGGAACTCATTGTTTTACATAAATTAACCCGATTTCATGGTTATGAATTTTGTGATTTCATAGAAAGTTTCTTTGAACTATTACAAAGCTACGTTCTAGTAGAAAAGTGGCATTGCTACTTATCTACTAGATGGATCTGATTTGGTTCTATTATTAAGGTCTCGGCAACACAGATCTCGCTTAGGTCACCAAGCATATACATTTCAAAAAGTGGTATCACAGTGCAGGTTGCATTTACCACAACTGACTGAGCTGTTAAGTGATTATCAACTTACTTGTCACTTTATGGATTTTATAATAGTTTTTCTTTGTTTTATACAATATTATTATTATTTATTTTATTCATTTAGACGAATGTTTAAGAAATCATTGTTTTACGTAATGAATTCAATTTTATGATTATGAATTTTGCGATTTCTTTGGACAAATGCAAAGCCAGTTATAAGTAGAAAAGAGGCATTGCTACTTATCTACTAAATTATTTTATTTGATTCTGCTATTTAGTCTCTGCAAAACAGGTCTCGTTAGGTCACTAAACATATAACTTTCAAAACGTGGTATCACAAAGCAAATTGCATTTACCACAACTTGCTGAATTGTTAAGGGACTATGAACTTACTTTTATCCCAATTTACTGAATTGAAGCGAGAAAATAGCTAGACGCGTGAAATAGTGCTATGGTATTGATACACTATAAATGGACTTAATTTGAAGTACGAAATGCAAACCATATCAATAATTGTTGTAATTAACCTACGATCTCTTTAAATCCTGCTTAATTAAATATATTCGTACAAATGTTTTTGTCTGTACAAAGGTCTTAGAAAAACTGTTTCTTAAAAGTCAGATTACAACAAACTATTTTTATTCCAAACTAACCAAACTAATTATATCCATTTAAAAATATCAGAATATGATTTTTTTTTTTAAATTTTGTCAAGTGTTTACCACATTTGCATGTTAAAATATACACTTTTGTTTTGCATTTCGAATTACGTTTAAAACTTGATTTTAATTGGTTTCAGTACTTGAGTGACCTAGAACTGCGAGTGAATTTTAGTTTTAAAAACAAAAAAAACAGGATTTTTTTTTTTCGTTACGCAATTGAATTCAAAGGGGAAGCTTACGGACTTTTTTACATGTTTTATTAGTTATAATCCCTGAAAACATTAAGATTCATTGTGCTAGGATTCAATTTCAAGGGGAATTCAATTTGAATCTCATTCAATTTGAATCTCAAATTCAAAGGGGAAGCTTACGGACTTTTTTACATGTTTTATTAGTTATAATCCTTGAAAACATTAAGATGTTATCAGAAAACTAATTTTGTAATTACACTAAAAACCTGAAAAATGAAAAAAAAAAAACCTTCAATACACACGTACGTACATTTACTCCGGTGGATACACAAAAAATCCCCCTTTAACACAAGAGCAAAAAAAAATCTCAGAGGTTAAAGCAATGTTTTTCAGGAAAACAATGGTAATCTCTTTTTACCTTATCTTTTACTTACAGGAAGCAAAAAACCATCGCAGCGGGAAAAGTGTTTTGTAGCACTAAGCGATTACAGCAGCGTATGTTTACTTAAATATTTCTGAATTTCAAGCAGAATTTAATACTTATCGCAGACGCTGTCATCAGTTTGAAGAAATTAATAATGTGTTTCAGCATTAGAACCACGTATTCTCTTCCATGTTATCTGAAAATTTACTGATTTCTCAAATATTATACAATAGTGTTTATTTTTATTTTTAAGCATTGTTTGTAGCATGGTTTATTAAGAAGTAATCATATGAAATTAATATGGCATACAACTCAAGTACGCTTAGTTAAATGTATAAAAATAGAACTTTTCTTGCTAAGATGAAAATTATATATATTTATATATATATATATATATATATCGACAAACGTATATCGGAACTATTTTATTAAACACACAAATCGTCTAAGTCCAAACCCTTGAACAAACAAAAACACTTCTTAAAATCCACATACCTCATAAAAATGAATCCTAGCTATTAAGCAGCATAATTTAAGTCAACATCATATAGCCACTTGTCTCTAAATTCTACCACTAAATAGAAATAGTTCTGATATTCTTTTTTGCAAACTTAATTGTTAAAACGGTAACCTGCTGCAAAAATGTAATTCGTTCAACGACAGCATTTCAAAATGAAAGTCTACTAATATTTTTATTCTCGTCTGAAATAATAAGTTTAATATTATTTACTATGTAGCTTCTGTAATTTGTGGCAAAACTAAATTAAAAATATCTAAAAATATTTAAAATTGAAAAAAAAAATGTTACAAGCCTTTTGTTTTAAACATGGTATTATAAGATTAGAGGTGTCAACATTCGTAGTCAGGAATGCAATGCGCTGACAGATGAGAAAATTGGGTTTAGTAGGAAAAATATAAGGGGGTCTAAATATTGCATTAAAATGCGTCTGAAATGACAGAATAATTAGCTTTCACGGACTTGATAATCTGCTGCGGAAAGTTTCACGCTTTTTGAACTTAACATTTCCAAAGCACAGAATCTATATATTTATTCTTACTATCTACTTATTCATGCAACTCGTAGACTTCTATTCTAAAAAACCAGCTAACTTGTACAATTAATATTTTCTTTCGTGTCTGATTTAGTGTATTTCTTTCGAATACACTAAATCAGACACGAAAGAAAATATTAGTTGTCATTCTCAACAGATGGACAACTCGCCAAATTCACCTATTATGACTCCATTTTTTTTAAAATTTGCTTTAATAAAATCATTACTTAATGGGGATACAAAATGTGCAGTCTTTTTTAACAATTCATAATTTTTTAATTAGTTGTGTAAGTTTGGCAGTGCTGTAATAATATCTATGAAACACTGTCAGCATTGCTTTTAATGCGTTCAATAAAGTATTTGTCTTTTGTTGAAGCGCTGATTTTTAATAAATATTACAGTTACCAGGGCTCGAAAAATCTTTAAAATTTTACATGCCCTGCCGGGCATGTTTGTATAAAAATTACATAACCGTACAAAATTTTTACGTGCCCAGAAGTTGTGTCGTTGCAGATTAATAAAAACAAACCATAAATTTTTAATTAGTTGTGTAAGTTTGGCAGTGCTGTAATAATATCTACGAAACACTGTCAGCATTGCTTTTAATGCGTTTAATAAAGTATTTGTCTTTTGTTGAAGCGCTGATTTTTAATAAATATTACAGTTACCAGGGCTCGAAAAATCTTTAAAATTTTACATGCCCTGCCGGGCATGTTCGTATAAAAATTACATGACCGTACAAAATTTTTACGTGCCCAGAAGTTGTGTCGTTGCAGATTAATAAAAACAAACCATAAATTTTTAATTATTTGTGTAAGTTTGGCAGTGCTGTAATAATATCTACGAAACACTGTCAGCATTGCTTTTAATGCGTTTAATAAAGTATTTGTCTTTTGTTGAAGCGCTGATTTTTAATAAATATTACAGTTACCGGGGCTCGAAAAATCTTTAAAATTTTACATGCCCTGCTGGGCATGTTTGTATAAAAATTACATGACCGTACAAAATTTTTACGTGGCCAGAAGTTGTGTCGTTGCAGATTAATAAAAACAAACCATAAATTTTTAATTAGTTGTGTAAGTTTGGCAGTGCTGTAATAATATCTACGAAACACTGTCAGCATTGCTTTTAATGCGTTTAATAAAGTATTTGTCTTTTGTTGAAGCGCTGATTTTTAATAAATATTACATCAACCAGGGCTCGAAAAATCTTTAAAATTTTACATGCCCTGCCGGGCATGTTTGTATAAAAATTACATGACCGAACAAAATTTTTACGTGCCCAGAAGTTGTGTCGTTGCAGATTAATAAAAACAATTTGAATTTGTCGTATAACATTAATCAGACAAAAAATTGAATTAACAGCTTTATATCTGAATCAAGAATTATTTTAACGTTAATCTAAATCATAATATATATATATATATATATATATATTTATTTTATTGTAATATATATATATATATATATTTGTAATATATATATATATATATATATATATATATTACAAATGTATATTACATAATAAAGTCGTTACAAGTCAAAATTTTTAAAATTTAAATTTTAGTACTAATTTTACTGTTGACATGCATGTACGTCAACATGTCAATTTTAAGCTCCGTTAAGGATGCAGTGATCATTAAAATACGAAATAATAAAGTTTTAGAACGAACTATTTGACTAAAAAATTACATATCCTGCCGGGCATGTATGGGTAGAAAATTCATGTTCGATCAGAATTTTCACATGAATCGGGCAGGTCGGGCAATATAATGTTCGAGCCCTGACAGTTACAGTGCTTTGGGTAGAGAATACATATATTTTAATAGTTAAAAAAAACAATTAAAATATAATTTGGAACAAACTTTAAATGACACCTCAACAAAATTGTTAATATCAATTGTATTATTTTATTGCAAAAAGTTATTTTTAAGGTTATTGATTTCCTAAATAACTAAAGGCGTTTGAATTTCTTTCTTAAGTGTTACTGTTAAACTGATCTCATTGTTCCAAAATATTCTTGAAATAATCAAATCAAAGATTTCTTGCTTATATACTCAGCTTCAAAAACATTTTCCAACTAAGTTTATTCGAAGTAAAAATACCAGTTTGATTAGTTTACATAAGAGTTCAAATTTCTTTGTAGAACATAAATTGTGAGGGTGAGTTTTTTTCTTTCTTTTAATTGCCAATAATTGAACTGCAAATTGTTCAACTAGAGCAGTGGTTCCCAAACTTTTCTGTCTCGCAGACTCCTTACCACATTTTTAGATTTCATTTATTATTTTCTTTCAAAATTGAAATTTCTTTGAAAACTAATTTTTTTGTTTTAGAAAAGTAGGATAAAAGGAAATAAAATTAAAATACAACAGTAAGGACTTAGAACAAAAAAATACAATAGAATCTGAATCCTACATCAACGGTATTATCTTCCTTGGAATCAGTAAGTGGAAGTAAAATATTTGAACTTTCGAAAACGGTGTAACGTTTCTTAAAGGGTCATTTCATTTCGTTGATGATAATATTTACTTGGAATCTTTCTGCGCTCAACATAATCTAGTACCAATCAAATGTTCTGTAAAGAGCATTACAAAAATAGAGTAAACACTAAAGGAGAAGAAAATTACTCTTTTACCTAGCTCTAAGTACTTAATTCCGAATGTTTCCTTGATATGTATAATGATGCGTTTTTAGGTGTCTTTCTTTTCTTTAATAATATAGTTTTCCAAAAATCCTTTCCAAAAATAGTAATATTTTTTAATAACAAATAAAATCAATATTGACGGCTATAGAAAATTCGTGAGAGTTTTCAGAATTTAATTTGGGTCATTTTTCAGATAAACCTAATATGTTCTATAACCTTTCGTTAACCAGGACAATAAAAAACACAAAATATATCGTTGTCTACATTTAAACAAAAGGGAAAACATTTAGAAAAACAAATGAAATCAGTAAGGAAAACTTAATACAGTCGAACCTGTTTATCTCGAACCTGTCTTTCTCGAAAACCTCCCTATCTCGAAAATTTATATTTTCCCTGCATTTATACCCTAAATTCAATGTATTTTTTCATGTTTATCTCGAAATGTTTTCCCCCAAAACCTCCATATCTCGAATTCTGGTTTTGCTGCCATTTTGGAATTCGAAGCCGAGTGACCTTTCGGCAGCTAACAAAATTGATGCGGAAATCGTAGAGAACGTGAAAGGTGATTCGGAAGTAGAAGAGGAGGTTGAGAAAAACAAAGATGTCGCGAAAGTCGCTGTAAAAAGAAGCAGAGAAAGCTATTGAAACATTAACTTTCCTCGAATTTCAGGAAAATTTTGGTCAAGGTGGATTTACAGTGATCGCTACCCTCAAAAGTATAATCGAGTCGAAAACAACCAGACAACAAAAAACACTAAAAGACTATTATTCTGGTACTTGCTAAAAAAAGTAGTAGTAGTACTTGTCTTGTTTTTGAGAGACTTGCAAAAGGGTATGCTGAATACTATTTCTTTATTGTCGATGCTATTTATACGAGTATAAAACTCGTTAAAAAAAGTTAGTATAATATTACAGTAAAATGCTTAATAAAACTAAGGCAGAAGATTTTTAACCTACATTATATAGTCTTTGTTTCAATTGCAAATTTTAATAGTTTTATCAAAACCTCTGTATCTCAAAACCTCTTCATCTCGAATATTTTTTCCTTCCCTTGAAATTCGAGATAGACAGGTTCAACTGTATCTCCAAATAAATTCTCTAAAGAGAAAAGTGACAAAGGAAAATTAGCAATAATTCAATAAAATTGATAATAATTCCATAACGTATTTAAAACTAAAAGAAAGTATTTTTTTGCGATAAAAGTTATATATTTCTGTTATAAAGAGAGAGAGTGAGTATGATTATTCATGCATCCGTCTATGCCTGATAATTACTTTTGAGAGTAGTCTGATTTCAAAAAAACAAGCAATAAACTGTTTTTGGAAGAACTTCGCAAGAACACCTCTCTTTCATGTTACGTGTTTTGATTTGAAATTGTTTGTAGAATGTTACACAGTCTAAAGAAACTTGACAGGCCTGAATCGGGAAATTTTTAATTACAGATAAATCGTTCTTCAACAGGTGTATTTGCTTCTAACAAATTCTATTAGATAGAATTCATAATATAAAAACGTTTTCCAAAAATGAGTTTTCGCTGTGATTATATTAAGATTAGACTTTTAAAAGTTCAAATGTTTTTAACATTAACCCCTACAAAAAAACGTTAAAATCCGTTTATCTGAAAAGTCGACAACACCAACGTTAATTTTAGAGGGAACACACGAAATAAATGCCAAAAAATTCTGAATTTTAGGTTTTGTTTAATTAGCGTTTAAAATAAGTGTTTCTGTAGACTTCACTTACACGCGTAAGGTTTGACATCGGTTATTGGGGCATTATACAGTAATAAAAGGCAATTTATTTCTGACAAAAAAAAAAAAGAAAGTTTCCCGAATGGTTTTCATTTTGAATGATGTATTGAGATGATTTTTTTTATCATTGAAAATATTTATTGATTATTATTATTATTATTATTATTATTATCATTATTGTAGCCATTGAAAAGGAAAAAAATATTTATTTTGGAATAACTGAAAGTTTGGTAAAATATGTTTTCCTCCATTCTGGTAATAAAGACAATTTATTCTTACCGTCGTACGATATGAGTAAATAAACATTTAGAAAAAAAAAAAGAACGCAATTTAGCTTGTCATTGATTTTGTACTTTTTCCGTTTTTTGTGTAAAAAAAGTAAAGGGAAAAAATATTCATAGATATTTATTTTTGATTAAGAGCTATAGTGTTATTTTTTCGTTTTTGTGCTGTATGTTTTTTAAAAATACTGTTCATATTATGAAAAGCAATGAAGTTAATTTTGATAATTTAGAAAAAAAAAGTTTTTTTTTTTCCTTTTTTTTTAAAATGAAGTCTGGCATTTTTAATTAATTATGGCTGAAAATGTCCCATTTTCAAAGCATTAAATATCATATTTTAGTTTACTGATAGTTTCAAACAATTTCATTCCAACTAATCAAAAACGAAAGATCATAATTCTTGACTATGTAACGTAAAAACATATGCGGTTGAAATATTATTTCTACTTGATGGAATTACGTGCAAATGTATCTAAGTTTTCTCTTTTTAAATATTTATAAATTTAAAACATTAAATAATAAACAAAAAAATAAGTTATACTTATTGTTTTGAAGCAAAATATTTCTTTTAATACTTTATGTTTTTTTATTCTATACTAGATAACGCTTTAGCAGATATGTAAAATAGAACAACTGAAATAGATTTCAATAAAATCGATCTTTTGAATTTTAGGTAGAGTAATGAAAATATTGCAAGGTTCGAAGGATGTTATAAATATTATTTTACGCAATACAACATGAGATTCAACCGTTATTGGAAACTATTTTTTCGCTCTTGTGTACTTTTCATGGAATATAAAACGATGAAATATGTTCCCGCAACACCATTAATAGTATCGTATTTCAATAAAAAAGAAGAAAACGAGACAACAGATACATTATAATCCATGAATCAAATTAGGGGATATTTTTCAGAGAAAAGGAATTAAGAATTGCAACGGGCATTTTATCGGCACTGATCGTGCTAACTGTTCTCATGTAAGAAAAAAATACGTAATTCATCCACTTAATGAAAGTAATTTCAGGCAGTGTTATGTTAGTGGCTGTTAAGTAGTAATTAGAAAGATTAATTTATCTGTCAAATTCTGTACCACGCAGGGAAGAAATTTATAAATCACTATGGAATCTTCACCGCAATCAAATTTAAAAGTATTATTTAAATTATCATTACACATATATTTACTTCCTAATTTAGATATATAACTGAGTTTTGTAAATTAAGTTTGCTTATAATAAATTGTTTAAAAAACCCCGACTGGATCAGTAAATCAAGAAAATAAAAACAGAAAAGCGAGACCAGAATAAAATGTTAAATGGGTGAGAAAGTAGAGACTTTGCCAAAGTAACTGCTTCATGTTTGATAGTGTCAATCCATGTAGTAAAGCAGAGATTTCCTTTATTGCAATGGGTAAAGAACTTAAATCTGTTGTTCGATAAAAACCATTGAAAACAAAAAATACGTTTTACACTACTTTCGAAGAATAAAAGCACGAATAGTTTCTTTTTCTTCTCTACAATTTTTTTGAAGAGCCCCCCATTAAGTACATTTTTACCATCCAAATTTTAATGCATGTATCTGTGTCACTTAAGTAGTACTAAAAATGTTTTATGCACAAATATGTATTATAGATGATATAGAATATTGAATAAATAAATGAATTAAAACATAGATCAATTTTAATTTGGGTTTCTTTTTTAGTCCTTACTCAAAATAAACACAAAATATTTCTTACTAATAGTTTCATTTTCAAATTCCTCACAACAAAAAATATTAGCAAAAATTTATAATTATTAACGGTTTAAAGAAAGAATGTCTTCCAAAAATTATGGCAAAACCTTTTCGTACTATATAACGAAATGTATGGACATATGACTCCTAGATGGATGCATCATGAAATATCCATATATGACTCATCTAGCGCCTATGAATCCAGTAACGTAAGTAATCCGTAAGTCAATGATCTAAAGCTGCCCAATGACATTAGTCCGTGGCACAAATGTCTCCCGTGCCGTTATCAAAGGCAGGATTTTAAATCCTGACAAGGGAATGTTATTGATTGGTAGAGCACGTTCTCCGATCTTGTTTTAGTGGTTCGTATCGCACTTGAAGCATGACACTCATGACTTGCTGGATCTGTTGTAATACTTCATAGCCGGCCATTTTAACCTATATAAGGACATAAAAGTTCAATCGTTTGTGTTACAGGCCCCGCCCATAATACTAAAAGTATCAAGAACAAACTTCCTGACCGAAGTTTTCCTCTGAGACAGGCAGTTTTTGCCTGGTGTGAGCCTCATAAATGTGCTTACGCTATACATAACAATAAGTTGCACCATTATGTAGTTGCTCCTTTGAAATTTTTTTAATTTGGTAAAACGATAGTGTTGCCATTAATTTTTAATATCATTATATTGTATGATGTCTAAGGCCAAGAAATGAAACCACCGTCTCAAAGAAAGCAAAAATAAAAATAATAAAGGAAGATCAAGCACACACACATATAGACTATAAAATATATGTATACCTATATTTTATGAGAGAGCACATTCTTTTGTGGTAAGCATAATGGATCTCTTTGGAAAACGGTTAAAAATATCATAGATGAGAGTAAAACTGAATGTTTCCTGAATTCTTCCATTTAGGGAATGAATATCCGTCAACAATCAATGGTTTATTTATCTACATGCGAAACGAAAATTGGAGTAGAATCCCATCGCGTTGTGAAAACAAGATTCGTCTTTCTACAACATTACTTATAGATCGATACGAATGTTTATTGGCATATACAACAATTCACTACGAATGCAAACAACAAAGTTGAAACCAAACATAGTAAATTGTTAACCGATATTTGGATCGTTCCGGCAGATTTTGTTTATTGAGTTATGCTAATAGATTTTAGACAACAAAGCGTTTCGAAATGTTGATATGTTTTTGGAGAAGAAACTTTTTCAAATATTAAAGAAATATTTTTTTCTCCTTTGCGGCGAATATAGAACTGTTTTTGAACTACACGGAAATCGTTTTGCTATGTGACAGAGTTTAAAAATTAAACAAAAAAATAATATATAAATTCTGCACCATAATGGTTCATAAAACAGCAAAGTGTAAATTTCCAAACTTATTAACAACAAATTATACATTTCCCAAAAAAAAAACGAACTTTTTTTGAGAAAGTATTTTCCAAACACTTGAAAGAATTTGCATGACTGATTTTTCATAACACTTTTACTGATTTCATAAATTTACAGAATATTACGCACATTTCGAACTTGGATAAATGCAGCAACAAGTTTTCAATAAGTATATGCGTTTTCAATAAGTGTATTTCTAGGTTAATGTTTGATGTGGAAACGGTTGCACTGAACTTGCACTTTACAGATATTGAATTGAAATTTTAAACCATCAAATTAGAGCAGAATTTCATTCAGTATTACTATAAACTGGTATCTAATTTTATTAACTTAGTTTGTACTTATTCTGTCAGATGTTTCATGATACTGAACAGCTTCTCAATTTTACCAATCGAAAAATAAAAAGATTATTGGCGTAATATGAATTGATTTTGATGAGTGTACACTCTTAAGTATCAGGAATACATAAATATGCGATTTTTGTTCTATGAATTTGATTTCATTTCTCGTAACTAAAAACATAGGCAATACAGACATAAAGATTTATTGAGAAGGGCAAAAACAAATAAATTTGGTGAAAGCTAATATGTGTTCCATCTTAACTGTATTACGTCTTAGGGATCATTCATAAATGATGTCACGCTTCGAGGGGGGAGGGGGGTTCGTGAAATTGTGACAAAGTGTGACAAGGGGAGGGGAGGGAGTAACCAGAAGTGTGACATCATGCATTATGCAACATAGCGTGACGCGTGACAAAGGGGGGGGAGGGTGGTCCGCTGAAGTGTGACATATTGTGACAAAGGGGGGGAGGGGGGTCAAATATATGGGAAAAAAGAGTGACGTCATTTATGAACGGCACCTTAACACGTTCGCTGCCGACCATGCGCCAGCGCGTGATGCCAATCTCTTGCCACAGCGCCAACCACGAGCGAGAGTTTACAGTGTTGTGTTAAGTGATGTCTCAGCTCGCCAGTCGCAATCTCGAGCGAAAAAAGCTGTGCTGTTTTAATTGCTCTTCGCTGCAGTGGGCATTTCAGGTGTTTTTACTGCGTAAAGATTTATCCCTAAGTGAACTTCAGCGAGAGCGTTAGATCCTTAAGCGTGGTGTGAGTGTTGTCTCAGTAACCAGCCACCCGTTTACGGGAGGGAAGGCGTTGCTTTTGTTTCAATCCACATTGTATGCTAGATGTGTCTCCTGATACTACGTAATGTAAAGGTTCATCCTTAAAGTGGCCGGCAGCGAACCTGTTAAAGAAAGTCAAGTTTTCCATTAAACTGACTAAACTACACTTGAATGTAATTATTTTCTAGAAGAGAGAAAAGCAACACGAAAACAAGATAGGCGCTTAAAATAGTTTCATAAATTATCAAACCCTTTTAATTTTATTTTAAATAAACAAGATACGTAAGACGAATACTATAAAATATAACACGAAAAGTGTGAAGTGGCAGGATATAAAGTAAAAAAATAATATGCAAGATATGCAACAGAGTTTTTCAGTTTGTGATACTAAAGGCAACATTTGTTATATAACACCAAATTTAACCTATCTATATTGTATTTTGAAAGGAAATAAATTGCATTCATTCTCCACATTAAAAACTGACGGAACTCATAATTAAAATCCTTACTAAAATAATGTTAATAATAAACTAAATCTTACATTATAAATTCATGAAATGTGTATCATCACAACTTTCCCTGTTTTGTATTAAGCTTTATTGAACTGCTATAATAAAAAACATTTTTTGACATGCTATGATTAATATTATTATTTATTCATTTAATTTTATTTTTATAGAGCTCATTTAAAGTAACCAAATAGAGGGAGAGCTGTAATTAAATATACTTTTCAGTAATATTAAATTGTAACTGTTTCTGTAAAAAAAATCCATAACAAAAAATCGCAAATATGAATACCAGCACAGTTACACTATAAACAAACTCTATTATGGCCGCAAAGAAAATTATTATTTCTAAAGAACGTGGTTCGAAAAAATATTAATGAAAAGTTGCTTTTTGCCAGCACAAAAAAAAAAAAAGCAAAATACGGAAGGGAATTTAAAATTGAAAATATAATTTCAGAAAATATGGAAAATGAAAAAATGACTCACTTGAATGAAAAAAAAATGATGTTTTTTTGAAAAGCATAATAACTAAATAAATAAAATGAAAAACCCTCTAAAATTTAAAAACAAAAAAAAAACAAAAAAAATCATTCAGAAATTTGTTATTCTGAAATATTCTAAAGCTTCTTTGTTTGTGAATTTCACATTGAAGGCATAGAACTAAAACACGCAATGAATAAGACTTTTTTTTTTATTATTGTTATTAGTTTCAATTATTTTTTAACAATAGGATAAAATTATGTTTGAGTTGGAAATATCAAAACAAAGAGACAACTGTTAGTTCTCTCAGCAAATATTTTAATTAGATTGCACTGCTCCATCAGTCAACATACAAAAAAAGTATTTCTTTTTTTCATGAATAATGTATACCAATTAATATCTTTTTTTTTACCATAGAATTGAGTCACACACGCACACACATATGTATAGTGGATTATCTTACTATTAAGTTAAAAATGTCTAGATTTATTCTATCGTTTAAAAAAAATGCCTTAGAAGTATTTTCGAACAAGGGAATTACCCAAAAAGGGTAAACAATTAAATCATTGTCTTTCTCTTTCGCATTAGTTTGTTCTACTCAATTCGACGTCTTAAAGCGTACATTGATCCAGTACGATAAATATATGTTCAATGATCGCCATAAAAAATTAAGCACCATGCAGTTTGAATTTTCTCTTGTTCGAGAATGAATATAAATAGTATTTGACTATCTGTTATTATACTTTATCGTAAATAAAGTCTTTGTCATCTTTAATTTTCAGAATGTAACGAAACAGAAATACCAGTGGTTGCTGACGCAATTCCTAAAATCATTGTCAAATTTTAACGCATTATTGCAATGTAGAACAATATTTTTTTTACAAACAAATACATCCGGTAGATGAGAGCACTTTTCTTGTAAAATTTAAAACTCTTTTAAGTTTTACTTTAGCTAAAATTTGGCTCTGAGGTGCACAACTACGCCTGTACACAAACTTTATCTTTCTAAGCTTCCCCGTTTTCTTGAAATGCACGTCAAACATACACACGGAATCTTTCTATTATTATTATTATTTTTATTTTTAAAAACATATTGTCATTGATTCTTTTTCTACAGACGTATTTACAATATCATTCTGCTTAAAGGCACCTTCAATTACAGCTAACACTTTTTGCTCAATGTTGCTATTTTCTTAGGGTAATTTGCCCTACGAATTTTCTGGTACAAAATTATTCTAATTTAAGCGACGTCCAAGTTAGAGGGCTATTGGTTTGAAGATACGACATTAGGTTATGATCGAGCACAAGACTAAACATGCATGTTAAGTAGATAACCTTATTGATTAAGCAATATCAGTGTCATAGCTATGACCATTGGCTATTAATGAATATCCCATGTAGATTATCACTGTGGAAGCATTGTGCCCGTGAAACAGCTGTTTACAATTGTGCATTATACATTTGTGGAAAATACAAGATATCACTCCTAGACCCGCCAACGATCCCTCTTGTCGACAACATATCCAGCTTTGGTATTGTATGTACGGAGGCATTTACCTTGAATAATAAGATAACCTTGAATAACGTTTAATTAACTAAGAAGTAAGCATTTTGTTTAAAAAACAGGAAATTCATGACACGTTCTTACGATTTTTTTCTTCTAATTTTACTTTAAATTACAACTATAATTACGTATGCAATCCAAAGATGAAAAAATGATAATTATTTTTTTCTCTCATTGAACTTCAAAAAATGTTTGACTAAGGAAGTTTAATAACCAACCAGAAGATAGGATTTAACAAAAAACATTATCATTTACCTAGAAAGGAATTCGTCTTCGTGACTAACAAGCCACTTTGGATGTGGACATTTGATCGCTTTCAAGCGATAAATAACTATCCAATCCATATTAATCGATATCCAATTCATATTTAAGTGATAAATAATTATCTAATCCATATTAAACAATATCCAATCCATATTAAGCGATATCAAATTCATATGTAAGTGATAAATAATTAGCCAATCCATATTTAAGCGAAAAATAATTATCCAATTTTTGTTTAAACGATAAATAATTATCTAATGCATATTAAACGATATCCAATCCATATTTAAGCAATAAATAATTATCCAATCTATAAACTGATTTATTTCAGACATTGGTCACAAAGATGCAAGTCTTCAACGCAAGGGAGTCATTCCTTTTTGCGTCTCCCACAGAGCGCTGAGAGTTTATTTTCATTCATAAAATATTCATTAAATATCTGAAATGCGTTAATTTTGTTAAAGGCAAGAAGTAAGTACATAAAAATACTTGAAAACATAAGGCGTTGTTTTACGTTGGCATAAATTTAAATGTTGTAAAATGGAATGACATTCTATCCCACATGTTCAGGTAAAAAAAGAATCACGCGATGCAAAGTATATGGTGACATTGGAGGCGGCATAACCCATTCTGATACATTGAATTATTGAGGATAAAGAACATTCTAAGGCAAATTGATTTAGTTGTTCCGAAGCTAATTATTTCAAGAAATATATTTTAATGATCCAATCTTTATACAAATACGTTTATCCAAAGATATGCTAAAATACTACCTTATTTAACGAAGCTAATTTTTCAAATTTTTCTTTGTCTTTAAGAATGTATTTTTCTTTTATTTATCATCGCTAGTGCCTTAGAAATATTTGAGACGTCACCATTCTGCTTCAAATAAAAAGTTCAAAAAAGAAACTTGCACCATTTGAGTAATGAGGGTATCTATTGTGCATTCAGAAATTCTTTTTCTAACTAAAAGTCTCACTTTACTTCTCAGCAGCCATTCAAAAAATCCTAGAGTGGTAATGACAGTCATTACACCATTTCCTCAGTCAAAATATATCAGCCAATGGGAAAATATATTTTTTAAGCATTTGGATCGAGGTAATATGAGTGCGAAGTCATTTCCTGGGAAATAAAAAATGCACCTTTCCAGTAATTGCTAGTGTCGATCTCTTTGAATGTTAAGATGTGTCAAGTACATAAAAATTTGAATAAGATAAACTGTGAGGAGTTTGCTTGCTTTAAAGCTAGATTTTTCTTAAATATTCTCGGAAATGGAAAAGGTTTTCGCACTTGTTCAAAGGTGAAAATCCATGCTTCATATCTTGTTTTTTTTTAATTTTGATTTTATCTTAAATGTTTTCAATACTTTATTGCAATTTCGATCATTGCTGTCCAATAACTATTTTCAAAACCCTTAAATATAGGCATATAGTTTAAATTAAAAAATAATGCTTTAAGTCAGGTTAAGATTTATAACTGATGCTATTTGCGCCAATCAGTATATTTTTATGAATATATAAAGTTAATATAAAGTGTGTGTGTATACATATAGATACAGTACTGCACCCAGGGTTTTGCACTGGGGTTGTGACCAAGTTCACGTTTTGGGATAAATTAATATAAAGTGTATATATAAAATATAAATATATATATATATATATATATATATATATATACAGTACTGCACCCAGGGTTTTGCATTGGGGGAGGGACCAAGTTCAGGTTCAGGGATACATTGAATATTTATTCTGCTGGATATTGGATATCCAGAGACCCTTGTCTAAATATCAGTATAGCGAAGATGGTTTTAATGTTTTAAACCCGTTAATTCTTCCCACATCTAAATACTATACAGCTGCAAATACGTACTAAGTTTGCAATTAATATATATTTTTAAACCATGCTAATAAACAATTTTTAAAATCACATTTGGCATACCAGATAACCGGATCTTTAGATCTTTCATGCAGTGGAAGGATCGGGGTCCGGATATTTAAAATTTGGATGTATACCGGATGTCAGTTGCTTTTTGGAGAGAACCAGTCCCGTTTGCCCTCTTGCCCCCATCGATTCGCCACTATATATATGTGTGTGTGTGTGTATTAAATCGTTTCATAATTTTAATGATGTTGAAAATTTTCGAAACAATAGTAAAAATGAACTCATGTGCAAGTTTATATAATTAAAATAGTTTTATTTCATTTTGAAGTTAGAATCATTTTTGTTTTCTAACAAAAAACGAATGCCTTCGAATTTAAAAATGAAGTTAAGCTAAATATGCACGTTTTCTAATTTCTTTACCTCGGGAAACGGGATAATATCTCATTGCTCATATTTATTTCATGGGTAATTTTAGTTTAATGGTTATGCGTAATGAAGTTTATTTAGCTAATTGCGCTCAAACTCGCAATTCACGTGCAGTTTTTAATTAGGAAACAAAATGTTTGATCCCTTGAAATTGTGTCTTAGAACTCATTTTGCATCAAGGAAAAAATGCTTAACTCAGTCAAATGCTTTTCTTTTTCTCTTCATTCTTCGCAACTCAAGAGCGCAAAATATGCAATTTTTGGCGAGACTGTTAACAATGTAATGCTTTAAGCAAACGAAAAACTTAATTTATGTATTAATAATAGATGTAGTCATTGCTTTAGAATTAGTTTTATTCCAGCTATCGTTTTATTTTATAGCATATTGATAACATAATGATGAAAATGCATACAGAAAAAATGTGGTTTATAATATTCACCAAAGGTTTGGCAAGAAGTTAACGTTTTCATTCTTTTTATCATGTTTTCCAATTGTGCGCCAACTACACTGGTTTTACCATGCATTAGTTAAAGTTTATGTTGAAACACATGATAAATAATATGTACTTCTGAATTAGCAACAGAGAATACGGACTAGAATGAGTCGAAAAGGTCCATAAGAGAAATTAGTTGTTTCTTTCATACATCACATCTCTTTTAGATCATCCTAGAAAAGTACACTATACCCCTACGAATACATATCTAATTATTGATTTCTTTCTGAAGGATTACATTCATAAAAGAATAATAATACAAATAAAGAAAATAATCAAGTGTTCCCCTGAATATTTTCGGAATCTCTACTTTTACTGAGTAATTTTGTAACTAGCACGTATCAAGAAAATTTAAGATTGTAGTTAAGGAAGAAATATTTTCTTAGTGTTGCTTATAAATTTTCTGATCATATTAATGTTAACCTTAATTGCGATTAGGTAAGAAAAAGTTTCGTACTATATGTAAAAGTCAGATTTCTGTATTTATTAAGAGTAGAAAAAACAAGAGTATATTAAAATAATAGGATAAACAGACCTAAATAAAATAATAGGGAAAAGCAGATAATTAAAACGGAATAAAATGTTTGTAACAGAAAATGTTGCAGCCCAGTTAGGAATCGTGTATTAGCTAAAGGGAAAACTATTCTAAAAAATGAAATATTCTTACTCGGCTCGTATGTATTCCTTATGAATGAAAATTTTTCAGCTCTGTGTGCCTTATGAGATTTTTCTAAATATAGATAATTCCAAACTCGCACATTTTAGAGTGCGGAAGTAGAGCCAAGGTATATAAATCGATATCGCTATCTATGAGACTCATTAACATTGCTTTCTATTCGCAAGGGAGACTCGGTAATTAGAGATGCACCCAATGGTGCATACTTATCCGCCGCAGAGTCGGGAACATGGAGAACATATTTCACTAGAAATTACTCCAAATGAGGAGTAGAACCTAAGGGATTTGGAACAGGCATATTCTGCAAAAGGTTTCTCCACAATAAATTGAAAACGTACGTGATGTCTTTATGGCCAAACGTCGAAATACTGGTTTCGGTAGACGCGAGAATCGAGTTTTTGCTCAGGAATAAGAAATGTATCATAACATCATGCCATTTGCTTAAGCTAAAATGTTGTGTTTAGTTCCAGTGAATGCAAAATTAAAATTTGTGTTTTAGCTGTAAAAAGCTGAAGTAGCATTTTAAACGTGGGATTTGAGCATTTTTTTTTTTAGAAAATTTTATACGGATAAAGAATAAATTTAAAATACTATTGTTTGCAATTAAAATTAAGAAAAAATGTACATGAATAATAATTTGTATTTATTATAATTCAAAATTTTTATAACTAGAGTTCTTCCAGCGGTCGAAATTCTACCGTAATGCATTAAACTAGCGGTTCCCAATCTTTTTTTTTTTTCGCGTACCACCATTTCTCTTGTAAACCATTTGCGTACCACTCCCAATATAACTTTATTATATGAAATATAATAAGAATAGATTATAGAGAAATGCTAGGACGAGTGGGTAATATAAATCACACCTTTTTTATGTTTATTTAGGCATAAAAAGCGTTTATTAAAATAAAGCTCTATACGTAAAATATATGAAATATATTTTTAATACGTACTTCCAAAACACAATAGAAATTAGTATATAGCACAGTCTGTTTTTTTTTGCCTGCACGCGTACCACCTGGTGGTAAAAAAACGTTTAACCCCAGTTTGGGAACCGCTGCATTAAACTTTTCATGTTAAACCTCGAGCGTTCAAAGAACTTTTAGACATTTTAGTTTTTCTGCTTGATAACAGTTCGTCTTGTTTAACTATTTCCATTAACAATAAACTCCACTCAGTGCGACTGCATGACTACTGAGTTAATCAATTTAATGCATTTAAAATTCATATTATACGTAAATTTTATTTTTCTGAACTTCTTCTAGTGTACATTTCATACTACCGTATCATTATTGAATAACTTAGAAATACAAACACTCACCTTCAATTTAATCAAGAGTTCAAAACTATTTTTTATTCGAAGCAAAATAACGTGTCACCGCACTCATTATTTCACTTTATATTGTATCACATATTGTTAGCGTCAAACTGTATTTGATTTTGCTTGGCATTGTACTGGACAATCTGACTGACTTATCATAGAAACCTATATATATTGGAAATAGATTAACTGACACCTTAAGGTTAGTATTATTTTGCTTTGAAATTCATTTAATAAATGACATTTTCCCTATGTTTCGTTATTGGCATTTCTTCTTTGAATTATAAATGTAGTAAGAAATCTATTGAATATTGTACAAATAATGTACCGGGTGGTTATAATTAAACTTCCCCTATTCAGGGCCATCCTACAGCTAAAACCGTTCAACGGATTGACAAAATTGGTATGTGAACTATATACAAGATGCGCTCGAGGAATCATGAAACAAAAGTTCTAAAAATGGCAGCTAGGGGTGATGTTCAGCCTTATAACAGGGTTTTAACGTATGAAAGGACAAGTCCAACAACATTTATTGTGCACTTTTATGCCCATATCTATCATCTGGCCATTTAAAATAAAAGTAAAGAAAGAGCTATAACAGTTTATCTAGGTGGCAAAAATAAGTTTAGGTGAAATGAATATTTTTCTAATTTCATAAGTACTGATATCATTATTTTTAAGCCGAACTGGTCATTTCCTACGTTAAATCCCTGTTTTTTGTTAAACAGCGTCCCTAGTGGCGATTTTTAGAACTTTTTTTCTTAATGATTCCTTGAGCGCATCTCGTATATAGTCCACATACCAATTTTGGTGTCAATCCGTTGAACGGTTTTAGCTGTGGGATGCCCTGAATAGGGGAAGTTTAATTATAACCACCCGGTATATAATAGATGAAGGAGTAGTAGAAAAGTACGACAAATAAAGACTTCTAAAAATGCGTCGAATGTACGTCGAAAGTAGTAGAGAAAGAAAAGACTCACAATTTATGATTTTTTTAATTGTCAAAGCAAGAAATTTTAATCAATAGATACTAAACAAAAACCTAAGAAAATCGATTGACACACAGAGAAAAAAATGGTACTTAACTGTTATGTCTTTGCCTATTTATATATGTGGGAGTCCTACAATCTCATTGATGCATTCAGCTATCTATCCCATAATCCTATTCGACTACGTCACAACACAGCTTGATTAATGGACGAGTTGTAGTGAGATGTGTGCGGAAGACGTCTGCCTCATTGTTTGTGTTAAACGTGTAAGGTCCTCTATGCTTGTCTTTAATAATTGTTTAATTGATCTAGAAGGTGTTCTTCAGAGTCCTATACAATTAAATACATTAGTACGCTCTTCTCAACTTAAAGTGTAATTCGAATTTAAGACCTCAGAAAATGTATTACGTAAAACATCAGGTTTAAGTGAAGTACAATCTTTGCAAATGCATGCTTTTAGCACTACATCGTAGAGAAATACATCATTCATGTTAAATTGCAATAAAATGTTTAAAAAACGAAATTAATACGATCAAATAAAACGTATATTTTGTTTTTTGATTATGATTCAAATCTTCTTTATAAATATATGTTTGGTTCAAAGTTAACCAAACACTGAAATTCAGACCAGGAACATTGCATTCCGTAGTTTTTCAGTTAGAAAGCGGAAAATAATTAAATAAGCTAAATCCCTCATGTCGTAACAGAAAGATGGGGGGTTACAATGTAATAGGCATTTTTACGACAAGCGGCGACAGTCCGTCTGGACCAACAATAGCTGAAGAGATTTTCTCAACAAAGGCCCATTGGAGGGATAAGATAAATACAAACTTTATAACTCAAGATGGCGGAGGAGGCAACAACGCCGTGAGAACACCAGAAGCAAAACGCTCTGATTGCGTGGATCTTCGTACCGCCCCACTGATAAACTCGCCAGCCAACGGCCGACGGGAAGCGCCCTGGTCAGGAGAAATCTGTTTTACGCAACGGTGGGGCCTTTCTCAGAAGGAGTGCAAAAGAAAGCAAAGCGTAAGAAAAAAAAAAAGGAAATTGCTATGACAGGAAAAGCGGGTTGAAATTGGAAAGGATTGGTTGTAAGGAAATATGGTGGCTTGCCAAAAAGATTGACAATGTGCTTTCAATGTATAAGTTATCTGAAGTATTTAATGCATTTAATGAAAGGCATAAGTTTAATATGAGAATAAAAGTTTCCTACTATACAATTGAGTATTCCTAGTGATTGCTGGTAGAAATAAAAAGTAATAATGTTTTTACTTTCCTCATGAGTTCACGGGGGGAATGATTTATTAAAAATAGATATGAATTGTACTAAAACTTATTGCACCATGAGACTAATTGACTTCAGTTGAATAAAGATATGTCAGCTGCGTGCAGGGAATGATGTTCCATTTCAACATTCTGAAAAAAAAAAAAAAAAAACACGAGGATATTTGAACTGTGTAGCTCAAAGTGCAGTCAATTTCGGACTCATGTGCCTCTTCCGTGTTCAAGCGAAATGCACCAGTTGAACTGTGTATAAAGGAGATCAATTTAGTAACAATTCCACTGCTAATTGTCGTATAAAATCGAATTTATATGACATAATACAGACTATATATTATGGTCAATGGTATGGTCAATTTTCACAACAAGTGGGCATGGAGAACCCTCTTTTAGGAAAGGAGACGGATTAAATATTTTTCTTTTTATTCATTAATATTTGTAATATTTGTAGGTTACATCGTATTGAATTAATTCATTCTCTGTCAATTTGGGTAGCAATTTTTTTTCTCTCTCAAAAAAAAAAAAAAAAAAAAAAAAGAAAAAAGAAAAAGCTAGAAGTGCCAAGGGGAGAAATTTCTTGCACTTCCGATTGGGTTGAAAGCGGTGCACAGCTTACAATGCAAGCGGGAGGCATGTTAATGTAATTTTTTTTGGTTATCGGAGTACAGTGTTCAATTGATGGGGTAATTATAAGACTGCTGGCAGTCTCTTATATTATTTTATCGGATGATCACTAATGCAATGACCACCATTCACTGTAAGGGTGAAAATTTAAAACAGTGGCTAATTATTAGCTACCTCTACTAAAGTTGGTTCAGTTTGATTAAAGTTCGGTATAGATTGATTTAAATGTATGTGACCTACGTAATGTTTTTTTCAATGCTGTCAATTTTTTTAAAGAGTTCATGAAGTTGACATAATTTTATAAGAGAATAATTTTTTTTTTAACTCATGTGGGTTCTCCATTTGACTGTTTACTTGTCTCCACGTCCTGAGCAACCGATTTCTAGGCATCCTCACCATTACCAATTTATTAAGTGTGATGTATATATATAATTTTTTCTCCAGGTTTGTCATATTGCTGTTATTGTCAATTGTAGCACCATGTTTCCCATGACTAGGTGGGAAACAACCCATGTGGAAGGAGTTGTAAATATCTTGTAAGTATTAATGTATTGTAAATATTGACCCATGAGCCTTAGCAAATAAGATAAGTTATTAATTAATTTATTTTTTTTTTTTTGCTTTTTTTTGATGTGCAAGGGAAGGAATCTGTCGTAACAGAAAGATGGGGGGTTACAATGTAATAGGCATTTTTACGACCAGCGGCGACAGTCCGTCTGGACCAACAATAGCTGAAGAGATTTTCTCAACAAAGGCCCATTGGAGGGATAAGATAAATACAAATTTTATAACTCAAGATGGCGGAGGAGGCAACAGCACCGTGAGAACACCAGAAGCAAAACGCTCTGATTGCGTGGATCTTCGTACCGCCCCACTGATAAACTCGCCAGCCAACGGCCGACGGGAAGCGCCCTGGTTGGGAGAAATCTAAGAAAAGATGGGAGGCCAATTGAGCCGGAATTGGTCAAGACCTCCCATCAAATCAGCAAGGGGCTTTTGGTGAATTAAAACCAAAAACATCGTCAGAAAAGATCTTCAGAGAACACCAGAGTTACATAAGAACTGCATCAGAGCATCATCAGATCTTGACAGAGGTGATCAGTTTTTCCCTGAAACCACTTCATCTTCCAAGGCAGAGATGGGCCCCTTCTGTACAATTTTTGATTGACAACATCTGCCGTCTATAAAATAGGCGCGGCAGACCTCTTCTGCAAGCAGGACTATGATGATCACCATTCGCTTCCGGACGAGGAAGGATCACCCACCGACACATATGGACTAAAATTTCACAACAAGTGCTGCCCGTTGGATCCGGACATGGTTCGTTCCCTGCACATTTCCTTTTCCTTTTTAATAGTAGTAGTCTCATGGGCCTAAGTTAATATCTATATAAGTGAATAAATTAATCTAGTTAACCAAAAAAATTTGTGTTTTATTGTCTATGCCACTTTGCGTATCACGCGCCCTGATGTCGTGAACCTGGCCGCGACACCTCAATATGGTACTAAGATTATATAAAAAAATGTCTTGTAAACTTACAATAAGCAGTTTGTAATGTATAAAATAAAAACTTATCATACTGATGCGATTTCTCTAAGAAAAAGGCAAATAATATTATGCTAAGAGATTATTTATTAGTATTCGAGAAATAAATTAAAATACTAAACAAACAAAAAGTTAACTTCAAGCGCTATTCTAAATCTTTTGCTTTTAAAACAAATTCAAGCACCGAGAATATGCATCTAACAACTAAAATCAGCTATAATTTATAAAAAGATTTTCATACAAAACACGATTCTCAATTTTCACGGAATTCTTCTGTTATTTTAACAAATGCTACTTTTAAAAGCTTTCGTTTGCATTCTTGAGCGCATATTCTCCTAAGAGACAATACCCTTTTTTAAACGATCAAGCGTGCTCTTTATTTCATAAAGAAATGTTTTTTTAATGCTAGGCAAAGCTGGTATTTTCTAAACTTTTCAAAAATCTAAATCAAGTTAGCATCAACCTTGTATTTCGATAAATTTTATATTCTAGTTTATGTTAGCACGAACGATAAAAATGCATTACGCTCGTATGCTTTCTGGTCCCGCTTTTAAATATTTCCCAAAAGGGAACTATCGACGAGTGAAAAATGAAAATACGCTTTCGCTTGGCTTAATATAGGGACTTCTTTGCATATGTTGAACCATAACCTTTCTTTCTCCTAATGTTTTTGGAATCATAAGTAAAATATTCAAGTAGCGTGTGACTGATCTTTTTTCTTTTCTTCTTAACACTTTATTTTTATTTAGGATAAATCAATATTTGTAAATCAATGAGGTAGCAAATAAAATATAAATGTTAAAAAGAGGAGATTATTATTCTCTGGAAATTCCGAAACATACTTTTAATAGTTACGATGAAAATCAAGTTTTAAAAAATGTCAAGCAGATCATAGTAGCAAAACTTTCTATAAGCCCATACTGGTCCTGCTAAACACAAATGTTGCATCGGCAGCTTAGCTCAATATGGGGCCTTGGCGATGGAAATTGTAACGCCTCCATGTTTTTGATTCAGAGTCCACTTTTTTGGACTTAAAAAAAAAAATGTTTCTTATTCACATATGGGACAACTCATAAATGATGTCACGCTTTTTTCAAATATATTTGATCCCCTCCCCCTTTCTCACAATATGTCACACTTCAGCGGACCCCCCTCCCCCCTTTGTCACATGTCACGCTATGTTGCATAATGCATGATGTCACACTTCTTGTTACCCCCTCCTCTCCCCATGTCACACTTTATCACAATTTCACGAGCCCCCCCTCCCCCTCGAAGCGTGACATCATTTATGAATGATCCCTATGATCATAGAACATTTTATTTCGGTACAGTGAATGACATAGAACCACCTGTTGGCTATAACTAAATTTCGCCAGTAAGGGCAGATACGGTATTTGTGCTTGGTACGACAACATACATGATTTTATATCAAAAGCTTTCATTAGAACAACATGAACTGTGTGAACAAATGAATTCAGGGTTAAATGATAGGGTGTATTCACAAAGGGCGACAAAGCCAGGAATATTTTTCTTGTCGCCTTTGGTTTGCAAGAACCCTTATTAGATTGCATTCACACCATGCGCATCGGCGACAAGTCCCAGCGACGAAACCGTGCATGGCGCTTCATTGGTTTCGCATAACTTAATAACCACGCCATTGTATTGACCGACTGGATTTGACGAGTACTATGTGAACAAATAAATTCAGGGTTCAATGATAGGGTGCCTTGACAAAAGGCGACAAAAACAGGAGTATTGTGTTTGTCGCCTTTAGAGTGCATGCACACAATGCGCATCGGCGACAAGTCCCAGCGACGAAACCGTGCATGGCGCTTCATTGGTTTCGCATAACTTAATAACCACGCCATTGTATTGACCGACTGGATTTGACGAGTACTATGTGAACAAATAAATTCAGGGTTCAATGATAGGGTGCCTTGACAAAAGGCGACAAAAACAGGAATATTGTGTTTGTCGCCTTTAGAGTGCATGCACACAATGCGCATCGGCGACAAGGCCCAGCGACAACACCTTCCATTGGTTTTGCATAATTTCAATAACCACGCCGACGTAGACTGACTGGCATTTTTTATTCCACCGTAAAAATTGACTTTTACTCAGACGACCGTGATTTGTTAATAGCGCTGACATACATCATAGGTGTTACTTTGGTAACCATAGAAAGTCTACGACAGCGGAGGGCAAAATGTCACCGTCCCCTTTGGTGTGAGCGCACCTTTAGGTCTATCGTTTTTTTTACCTTTTTTAGACATAAGTGCGGGTTTTGAATACAGCGCATGCAGTTATGATGTACTGTATGAAGACATTTGTAGTCAGTTTCTCTAGATTTTGCAGAAGTTATTCTGAGAAAGCCTCTTATGTAAGTGAAGTTCATGCGTAATTTTTCTGTTGTATAAAGTAGAAATATATGATTTAACTGAAAATTATTAACTAATAATTTAACCGAAGGTCTTTACTAATGTTAGAAAACAATTTGCACTATAACTTTTCTATTGACGAATTCTGGAATATTTTGTTTGAGTGTACTATTATTCAATTTATCCAGTTGATTATAGTACACGTCAGAATTGATCATTGTATTGTCCAGTAGAAGTTTATATTTAAAAAAAAGCATTCCCTTGATATTACACCAAAAAAACTGCATCACTTTTTCATTATTTTTTAAATTTTATTTTTACTATGAAAGTCAGTTCTCGGGATGCTTTGAGTTGGTTGGTGTTTTGTAGTACATGACCTTTTGCGGTAACACTACTGAAGACAACCCACTTTTCGTCTCTATAGTGATGATTTGCTTCAAAAATGGATCACTTTCTTGGCATTTGAAAAGTAAATCACAGATGTCAATTCGAAGGAGTAAATTTCTTCCTGTGAGATCATGTGGAACTTGTACTTCTAGTTTTGACATCAAACCACAATGTTTGACACGAATATGATCGGTAGAATTCGATAAATTCATCTCGCAGTTTCTAAAGTTATTTAACTGCGTACGTCAATCGGCTTATTTTGCCTTTTTCAGCTTCAACTGACCTTTCAGAACGCAGTGCAACTTCAATATTAAAATTGCTGAAACGAAATTTTTCAAACCATTTTCGAAGAACAGCATTTTTAAATTTTCAAGAGTAAAAGAAGTAAATTATGGCGAAACTTCTGCTTTCGATTTTGCATGTATTAATAGGGCCCCAAATTAATGATACTGAACCGACTTAAACTTTAAAGAAGAAAAAAATATCTTGTTTAAAAGAAAATACTCTTTATACTGTTTAATTTTCTTATCCAATGTCCTTCCCCCTTCCATAATTTACATTTTTTTTTATAATTGTTATTTTCTTTCATATACCATTACTCATTTTTTACCGCACATGAAATATAGAAATTCACTGCCAAACTCAAAAGAAAGGAGTAGAAATTGACCCACGAAAAGCTATAAAATAACTTAAAAAAATTGAGCTCGGCGCACTTGAAAATATATTCCCCTCGCAGTTATATAGAACTGCTATTGCATTGGTAGAATTCGCAGCTGGCGTGTATGCCAAGTTCGTAAAAGATAGTGGTGTATAGTAAATGTCACCGAAGTTTCATATTTTTCCAATATTTTATCGGCAGTTCAGTTTTTCCCTTTCTTGGAATATCAGGGGAAAAAGAAACTTTTGGGAATGGGTATTTTTTCTCGTCTGTTCGTTTCTTCATTTCTATCCAAGAGCATTCTTTGTGGCATCATAAACAGCGATTTAAGATAGTTGATTTTATTTTAGAGATTATTTGGAAAAGGCTCGATATTTTTCCTTTGAACATGTTGTTTAAAGCTTATAGAAATATCTTGTCATATATTACGCAACTGTTGCGTGTGTTTATTTTAATTTGTAATACGCTATAAAAAAAATCCTGTGAAAGTGCAGAAAGGAAACAGAGTATTTCTGTAAATTTACGAAGAACGTGTTTCAAATATAATAATCAAGTTTCTTGAGAACAGTTTCTTAATAGAATTCTTGTTTTCTCACGCTCTGTACAAATACTGAGAAAGATCTGTTAAGTACTCGCAAAAAATCCACGAATCACGTTTCTCGGTAGTAACAGCTCCACGAAACGCTGAACACGTGAGATCTGTGGCTACCAGTTAAAGAAATTAAAACAAATGTGTTATATATTGTTGGCGTGAAGGTTATTTTTTGGTCTAGGAGGCAGCTTAGCCTACGGCAGAGAGTCATCTCTTTGGCCGATTTTCGCTAGGCACATGAATCACATAAGCGTAGGCTCAAAGTACCTAAATCACCTTTGACATTGTGTACCAGAAATAGTAATTCTCTGTGCTCACAGATGGCGACTCTACTGCTGCGCAGGACCTGTTGCTGTCAATTTACATGTTATGTTTTTTACTCTCTGTAATTTACTTTTTTACAGACCTAGTAGTTTCTTGTTTTTAATTCTCTGTAATTTTAGGGCAGCCTTCGGATAAAGGACTTATATGAAATTATCTCGTATATTCGGGCAAAAAGCTTTTACGGAATATTTAAGTGAAGGACTAATTATTTCGATATATATTTTGCATTTAATCTAATCAATTAAATTATATGCTACATACTTGTATCACCTAATATTATGTGAATAGACTAGCAGTCGGGAAAAAAGTTTACAAGATTTTTATTAGTTGATTAACTCAGCAAAACTTACCAAAACCAAGTCTTGTATACTTCTTAATATATAAATAATATTGAATTAATTTTTAAAGAGTAATTAAAGTATATATGACATTTCACTCGTATAATATCTTCAAAAGGATTAAATATGGCAGGGAGTATGTGTATAATCCCTTATGAAAACCTCTTTCTCTCCATTTCACACACATACTTGAATGCTACTAAACCCTTTTGGAAAAAATGTTTTTGATTTTATATTATATTAATTATACAGCATTGAAGAAGCATTTTTAATACTTTAATTAAAGTTAATTAATTCTCAATGAATCTTCAATGCGTGCACAACGTTCGCATAACCTGACGAGCCTTTCCATCTTACACTAAATTACAGTTTTCTTCGGAATGTTCACCACAAATAAGGGATTCTACGTCTTGATGATTAGGAGTGCCTGCTATTAGATTTATTAAATTTGAATTTCTTTTATTTTTTACGGTAGCTCTTGATTTTGTTTTGACTACCGGGCATAAATTAGGGTTGTAATAATGGAAAATAAAATAATATTAATTAATGTTCGGTTTTTTCTAATTTATAAATATGACAAATACCATACTATATAACATTGATGTAATGGTTACATGTATTTAGTACTGAAGCTCTAGAACGCCTGTAATTGTATTTTCAAGGTAATATAGAGTTCGCGGTACTACTATGAGCTTATGAGAGGAGTGTCTTCATTGCATTTGCAGTAGTAGAATGCTTCAATAACGATATCATTGACAGTGGAAGCAGGTTCCGAGTTTGAGAATCATTAGTTGGAGGTGCAACCAATCGTCAAACATTTGCAAGTGGACAGAAAGCATTGTACTTGTGCGCACCAGTTAACGACGCACGTTTAATGTCCATCCGTTCTGATTATGCAATAACGTTTGCGACAACATATTTATGCCTCTTATCCACTAGTGGTTGTTTTGAGTTCTATAATCAGGGAAGTGCGATGCCTACGAAATACGTGATTTACTGTAGTCTATTGTACGATCATGGATTGCGCATTAGATTATGCTGGAACTATTATTCGAACGGCTAATTATGTGTAACAATTGTTTATAACTTGTCAGAATCGGTGTCTTGGTACCTCTAAGAAATCGATAATAGCCTTAAATAATTTATTTGCCGTTACTGTACCCCAAATGTACTTTGGCTTTTGCTTTTAAATAGTCAGAGTGTTGGAATTCTTTTTTATTTTACTTCTGCCATAAATGTAGTATCTAACGTTTTCCACATGCAAATGCATGCAAACTGCATGCAAATTTTTTGAACTAAGGCAGGCATTTGTAAGAGCAAAGCAATCTAATTGCATATAAATGGTTGGTAGTTGAAGAGCGTTTAACCCCTTAACTGGTTAATTTTCTGTACCACAAATGTTCCTAAAAAAGCATATTTTTATTGTATTAATTAAAGTCCTAACTTGGTATAAAAGGAAAAGGAAAGAATTTTTTAAAAATTGCATAAATAGGGAATTTAAGCATTTTTTAATTTTATAACTTTGAAATACAAATGCCCCTGAATGACTCTCTTTCAATCTATTACAAATACGGGCAACTCAAAAAAAGAAAGTCAGAAATTTCAATGCCCGTTCGCTGTTCGGACAAACTAGTTAAGGGGTTAATGTTGTAAACAAGAAGCCCTGTAGCATATTAAACACTATGTTTGTTTGTTTTTTTAATTTATTTTACCACTTAGACAAAATGAAGAAATTAATTTCTCTTTCAAAACGAGATGTCGTCTTAAAGGTTATAATCTCGACAACGCGATGATGTTCGTAATATTGCTATCAGAACCTAAACATGATTCTTCTGTGAACTATGGCGTACTTTCAGTTTTAAAACTTTACAAAAAGCATCATGTGTGTAAATTAATTTAGGATACAAATACAGAAAAGGGAAATTAAACGAAACCTGTTTAAAATAGTTAATAGGAATTCTCACGGTTTGTAGAAAAAACGTAAACTGGATTACGTTGCGAAATATAAGACGAAATGAACAATTTTTTAGTAAGCCGCAAGAGAGGGGGGAAGAGGGAAATGGCAGAAAAACAGTAGAAAGTCAAAGTTTCACTCAAAACTTTCAAGTTCAAAAGGTTTTTAAAAACCATGGTGGTTTCTGATATTGGAATTCAGATCCAGCAACTGTACCTTAATGTCGTATGAAAACTGTCATTAAAAGCATTGTGGTAACTTGTTCTTATTATTATTGATTTCCTCCTGATGTTTTATTTGTCTTCCAACAATAATTGCCACACAACAACGCCAAGCTGGATGCATAAATTTCCAGTAAATAACCAAGAGCACAAATTCACGGGTAAAGATAAGGATTATTTTTTTATTTCTTCCTAAATTGCAAAACGGAAAGATATAAGTTAAAAAACTGATTAAGGATGCATAAATAATTAATCGACTTGTGTTTATGTTACAAATGTCACACCTTACAAAGGCCATTCTCTTTTTTTTTTCCCTTCACAGGTATGCTTTTCTGATGCAAATTTATTCAACCATCAGGTTAATACGTAAACTGAGATTTCAGAAAAGCAGACGTTTTCTGTAAATTAATTATTAACATTTGCTTTAATTAATCATTATTTTACATGCTCTGAAATAATTCTGACTGTCTCATATAAAAATTATATCTGCAAAATTACATAAGATTTCATTAGGAAATTTAGCCTTAATGCTAATTAATAAACATGCAATCATTTTTTCGACTTTCCCCAAAAATTTTCCTAAATCGTACTTTCATCACGCTTTTGATATGCACTTCAGATAACCTTTATTTTTCATTCTCTGAAATACACTGATGGAAAAAAAAATCCCAACACCAAGAAATAATTATTGTAGAGTAATGAAATTTCAGCAATACATTTATATAGGTAATGTACGTAATTGATTACAATTTCAAGATCACAGGTTAATTTAAGCCCGAGAAGAGCCATTGCAGAAGTGAAATACAGGTATATTAATACCGGTGTAACCGCCAGAATTTTGAATGCAAGCATACAAACGTGCATGCATTGAATCATACAGGTGCTGGATGTCCGTTTGTGGGATGGAGTTCCATGCCTGTTGCACTTGGTCGAATAATACAGGGACGGTTAATTCTGGTTGTGGATGACGCTAGAGTGGTCGTCCAATGATGTCCTATACGTGCTCAATTGGAGACAGATCTGGTGATCTGGCAGGCCAAGGCAACATGTCGACACCCTGTAGAGCACGTTGGGTTACAACAGCAGTATGAGGTCGAGCGTTATCCTGTTGGAAAACACCTCCTGGAATGCTACTCATGAAAGGCAGAACAACAGGTTGAATCACCAGACTGACGTACACATTTGCTGTCAGGGTGCGTGGGATAACCACGAGAGTGCTTCTGCTGCCATAAGAAATTACTCCCCAGACCATAACTCCAGGTGTAGGTCCAGTGTGTCTAAGCCGTAGACAGGATGGCTGCAGCCGCTCACCTGGCCTCCTCCTAACCAACACACGGCCATCACTGTCACCAAGGCAGAACCGGCTGTCATCAGAAAACACAAAAGATCTCCACTCCGTCCTCCAATGAGCTCAAAGCCTGACACCACTGACGTCGCAAACGGCAGTGGTTTGACGTTAGTGGAATGCACGCTACAGGACGTCTGGCTCGGAGCTGTCCTTGAAGTAACCGATTGGTAACAGTTCGTTGTGTCACTGTGGTGCCAACTGCTGCTCGAATTTCTGCTGCAGACGCAGTACGACTCGCTACGGCCATACGCAGAACACGGCGGTCTTCCCTCTCAGTCGTGCCACGTGGCCGCCCGGAACCCGGTCTTCTTGAGGCAGTGCCTTCCCTTGACCACTGCTGCCAACATTCATGCACATTGAATGCATTCCTGCCAAGCCTTTCTGCAATCTCGCGGAAAGAAAACCCACCTTCTCGTAGGCCTATTACACGACCTCGTTCAAACTCAGTGAGCTGTTGATAATGGCTTCGTCGTCTTCTTAAAGGCATTGTGGACTAACATCAACTCACTACATCAAATCTTGACGCTAAACAACGCTCAGGAACGTTATAGCGCGTATTTAAAGCAAACCTGATTTGCATTTTCCGTGTGTCGCTACTAGCGTCACACTTTATGCGCCGAGCACAAAATTTCAATCGACGTCATCTTTTAGATGTATAAACACGCCTGCCAAATTTCGTTTCGCTAGCACAACTCCTTCTTGGTGTTGGGATTTTTTTCCCATCAGTGTAATTATAATTGCGTCATAGAACAATCATTTGTAAAATTACATAACGTTTCATTAGGAAATTTATCCGTTTTACTAATTGGTAAACATGGATTTATTTTTTTCGACGTTCTTAATTCTTCCTAATTTGTTTCGTCAAATTTTGACATCTATTTCAGAGCAATGGAAATGCCGCCTTAAGTCAAACAAATAAAGATTTATATCTTCTACTAAGTAAAGTATTATAAAAACGTATAACTTCTGTATGGTGTTTTATAATGCTTAAGTACTTAGAACTCCACTTTTTAGTATTATAAAAGCATGCACTATCATAAAAATATACATGACATATATTTTTATTTTATTCTTATTTATTTATTTATTATTATTATCATTTTACTTTGGGCACTAATCATAGTGAAGGCAGCACGAACTAGAACTTTCAATTATCTAAACTTTTGTGCCCCACACATTGGTGCAAAGAGTACTCTGCTTTTTTAGTGTTGTACCAAACACACAATTCCAGCGTACTAAGGCACAATTTTAAAATGACAATTGTTTACTCAAATTTTAGAGTTATAAGGAGCAACACGCTTTTTTTCTGAACAGGGAATAATTGTTAAGATATTCAATGACAAAGTGCGATTTTTCTCGCTCATAGCACTGGAAACTCCTTGCAGTATGAATACACGTTTATACAATTTTCTTTACAACGATTGTAGCGAACAACATTTGATTCGTTTATTGATTTCAGTATGCGCAATTCTTCATTAGAAAATCTTTGCTATAATTAAGACTAAAAATTATTAGTACATTCAAGACACCCATATCCCCCCCCCCCTTTTCCTAGAACTGCCATTATGTACTGTTTCAGGAAAATAACTATCACACGTTGTAAAGTACTATGGATGAAAAAAGTAATAAAATAATATAAACGAGGTATCATGAAAAATTTTTTTTATTCCTATTCATGGGGAGTTTCAATTTTCATGTTTTTCTACTTGAAAAAGACTGATGAAGTAATAAATGTTTTTCGATTTCCCTTTCCGAATTCCAAGGAAAAAATAGAACGTTTTTCGATACGCTAGTATCATCTTCCCAAGGTTATTTTTTGTTCCGTAAAATCAATGCTTCATGATCATTATGGCGTCGGTTATTCATTTTCAAAGGAAGGAGCAAAAAAAAAATCTTACTGTACTGTGATATTTTTTTTCCCAAAAAAAGGAAAAAAAATCAGATTACAAATAATGAATGCTTTCTTTTTACTTTACTTTACGAAAACGTTCTCTTATTTTATGAAACTATATACTACTTTACAATTGGGAGTACGGCGGCTATAAAATTTCAGTAATTTTACTTTTTAATGTTACATCTCTATATAATGATAAAATTATCGACTAATCTATGAAATTTTACGCTTCCACGCATTAAGTTAAATTTACGAATACGTATAATATTTTTCTCTGATTTCGGGTATTTACAGTGAGAAAACGTGATTAAATAACCTGTTAAATGTGTTAAAATAAGTATATTTAAAAGAATAACTACGTTATAAAGTGGGCAAATTTAGCTAAATATAAGAATGAAACATATAGTTTTGAATTCGGCTTATCCTCAAAACGTATACAAATATTATACGCAAGTTTAATATTTCTACATATTTCTTATAGGCATCTTTAAAGCTAAATTTAGCAATTCGAAATTAAAAGTAACTATCCAATTGTTAAAAAAAATCATTTTATATAAAAAGATGAAAGATGACCTCCAACGAGGGGTAAAAATAGATTAAGAAAAAATAAAAGAATTACCGTTCAGTTCTTGTTGCGACATTTTCGATATTTCAACTTTCTTGCAGTACAACGTGCAAGCTTTAAGACATAGCTGCACCAGTTATTCCGCTGCTTCTATTGTAAAATCAGAACACTCAATATGTAGTTTGCATAAAAGGTTCTAAAATAAGCTAGAACAACTTTCTGTCTTAAATTTTTCTCAAAAATATGTCTAAAAATGCCTCTTTGTATATAAAAAAAGATTAACTATCCAATTATAAAATATAATTTATCTAGGACAACAGATGCTACATCACATTAAACTTCAGCCAGAATAAATGAAACTTCAATCTGAGACAACAATTTGGTAATTTTTACTTTAAACGTTCCATACCTTTTAATTTGCGTACCTTAATTAATAATATTAACTTTGTCAAACTTCAACAGATCAATTTGACAAACTCATGCTTTTATTAACGATGATTCGCATTAGTAACAGTTTCTCTTCTCAAGAGAATCCCATAATTAGTGTTCACGTTTCGACATAAATATGTTTAAGATTCTATTTCGAGCAGAAACCAGAGTGGCTACGTAATTGCGTAATATAAGAATTTCATTTCGAATTATACTAAGAACATATAGAAGATATTATTAAACTGAATTTACATAGTGTTCGAGGGAGATAAAATATCTTATAGCTAACTAATCTTCATCTATATGTAGTATTTAATAAAGTTGATGTTTTACGGTTTTATGCTATATTAAGAATTGCTCATAAAATTGAACTACATGTAAGGAATTAAGTGAATTAAGTTTCTTTTCCTCAAAGGTTCAGACAAGGAATTCTCATCAGTATTCTGCGGCTTATTCCGATGTGCATTACATGTATCCATGCAACAAACAAGGTATGTAGCAAATTACGATGAATGTACTTCTTTCTTTCAATATCTAATAAAAAAAATCCCTCTTTCAGCAATGCTATAAACTCTTTCATACAATAATGTATAATGTAACATTACTTTTAGTTTTTAATGGATGAAATTCCGCAATCGTACAAATTTATTCTGAACCTCGATGTACAATGCAATTATCCTTACAACAAAATTTAGTGTTCGCGAGCGCCGCTACTGTATTTTGGTGGAAATTTTCGGAACTAATCGCCATATTTAATTTTATTTTTTGGAAATACAGGCTTTATAATTGTTTTTTCGCTAAAAACTAAGCTGATGTCTCTCTATTTGGAAAATAAGTATGATATTGAAATTAAGCTTACACTATTCACCAAGAGTTGTGGAAACTGCTAATTATTATTTTTGGAACAGGTAAGCCTTAAGAAATCAAACTAAAAAGCTGATAACTGGCGTTCTTATTGACTTAGGAACTTTTCATCTTATGCGGAAAAATCAGCGCTTTCGATCGATATATTATGTTAATATTTGCAAGCTTTTTTCACCCCATATTGGAGAATTTATGTGGAAATTTGTGTAACATTGGAATAAAAAAAGGAACTGATTGTCGGTTTTCTTTATGCGTGGTAGAATATTGCATTGTCATCTGGTAATAAGCTATATGTAAAGTATCAAAACAATGATTTATCGAGAAATGGTCGAAAATTCGATTGCAAAGTTCCGTGGACAGACAACAAAGCGAGTTAAGAAAAACGTTGTAAAATACCCGAATATCATTGTACTAATCTTAGATAAGGGTAGGAAAAAAAGTAATACATCTTCGCGTGATTTTGCAAGCAGCGACACCTGCAGATGAACATCGAACACCTCTTGCACAACCCATCGTAACCAATAATGACATGTCGGCATTTTATCAGTGGGAATTTTAAAAAACCTCGTTTTGATAACAATACCCTTTTGTCCACCGTTCCCCTACCGTTTTGAATAGAAAATGTTAAGCGGTCTGAAACAGACTATGAAGTTTCTGTGAAAGCAGTGTACACGTTAAACCATGAAATATACGCCGTATGCTGCTACATACCCATAGTACAGCCCACTGTATATCCGCACACATTGTCTATGAAGAACAGAAAAAAATATATATAAATCTTCAATCATAATAAAATATAATTCTCATATAAAGACCCCAAAATAAAAATACATCTAAAAGGAGGGAGGAATTTGACCAATAAATTACCACTTTTACCTCACATTTTCCTTTTACTGTAGATATTTTAATTTCTTTTATCTTTTCCCATACATCTATACCTGTGGCTTGGTTCTAAAAAAGCCAAAGTCAAAATCGTCAGTTGCGAGAACTCAAACATATTAAACGTTTTAAAAAGTTACATTAAAGTTTAAAAAACTGACTTTCTGGATCTATTTGACATAAGCCATTTTAGAACTAAAAGAACCAATCAAATATAATATTTTGCTATTAACAACTCAAAACATCTGAAAATTCACATATACCGTTTTAGAGCCTAGCCACAGATATATTTGTATTTTTAAAAATGAAATTCTCTCAATGAAGCGTATAAATATGGATTCTCGCGTTTTCGAAGAAAAATTTCGTGGGGTGCCATCTATTGACGAGAAAAGCAAGGAATTTTAAATTTATGGGATTCACTATGAAAATGTAGGTTTCGAGAAAATTTTAACGTTTAACAAGCAAACAACTAATAAATGCAGTGCTGGGTGGTAAAGAAAAACTAACATTGCCTTGTAGCTTTTCATTACTGGCTCCAATCAGAATCATAAATTTGAAATAATAATGTATTGCTTCCTAATTATTAATGTAATTTTCATTATTATCAATGGTAAAATTAATAACAATAACATGTGAAAGGAAAAGTGTATTTTTATTCATTTTTTTAGCTTCTTAAGTAGTATAAAATGAAAAGCATTTATAAAACTGCAAATATTAAGAAAAATGAAAGCATTTTTCCTTAAATCGTGCAAAATATGTCTCTCTTTAAGGGTTGGTCTGTGTGTCTCCTGTGGACAAAGTTACATTCGTTGGACGACAGGCAAAAGTGCAACTGAAAGAGAAAAACGTACATAAATATGTTATTTTTCTGTCTACATACCATTTTACTCTCTCTCTCTCTATATATATATATCCGTTAAACTGTTTTATCTATGCTTGTTCGCAGTCATTGTCAAATTTGCGATCCTTTAGACAATATGCTTCGCCGCTTCGTCTCGCAGTTATTATTTCTACACATAATATACATTGAAGCAATATACCCAGGGATACCTAAACTGTTTCTTGCCTTTTCATCCTTTTGGATTTTTGCTCAAATGCAATGCAGATCTTATACTACTATTTGCGATGCAATTATATTGAAAATTCCCAAAAAATTAATTCACATGTGAAGTTGTCTAGAAGTATTCATAATGTCTTATAATGAAATACGTTTCTTGGGGGGGGGGGGGGGTGCTATCGTTAGGAGTGACGGTTATACATTTTTCAGAAGTATCTCAATATCTAGTCTGTTGTTGGCCATCACAAAACTTCCTTCTATATCTTTCCTATTAATACTATTAAAATAATCAAAGGCTCTACTCCCTTGGCGTGATTGGCCCCAAAATATAGTTAACACCTCTTCCATTAAGATACATTTGCAATTTTGTTTGAATTCTTATATTTTTGAGACATTTGCTCATTGAGAAACAAATCCGATTGCGAAACTATGTCACTAAAGGAATTGGTATTAAATGCGCGCAACAAGTTTTTCTTCGCGAAGTATAAGCAAAGCGAAAAATGCGTTCAACTATATGATTACTTCCTCCCTTTTAAAGCGAATACTGCCAAAATTTAATTAGCATGGGTTCCTATTCAGGTCCAAAAAAAACCTAAACTCAGTGGCCCACCAGCCCTTTTGGGGCCATGACTCCCAAAAGTGCCCATCCAAATTTTCGAGACCGAAGCCCCTGGGGTGCAGAAGCATATGTTCCTGCCAAGTGGTCGGCCTGACGCGGAACCCCCAGAGTTTAGTTCCCAAGCATGCTTGGTCCTCATTTTATCGACCCCCACTGCAGGGCTGAAAGGCTGCGTCAACCCTTCCTAGCCCGGGAACCTATTCAGGTCTACCTATATGCTATTTTTTTTTTTGGCATCCCTCCAGTATCTCTTAAGATGTATCAGGCAAGCTTAGCTAGAAGGAACATCCGGTTACTTCACCCCCTTAGGGCGAATGGCGCAAAAATTTAATCAGCCCCGCTTCCCATTAGGATGTATATGTATATATGAGTCGAAATTCGTTTAATTCCATGCATTACTTCTTGAGTTACACCGCACAGAAAAAGATGTTTTTAAAGTTCAATTGTTCTACCCTTTTGAAAGTGAAAGACTCCAAAATTTAATCAGCAACTGTTCTGATTGAGATCCATTTGCATGCCAATTTTTGGTTGAATTTTTCGATTACTTCTTGACACAGAGCAGTCACGTTAATCGAGAAAAACGTTCGATTGCTCCACCCCCATTGAATGAATTTTCGCCAAAAAAATTTCCGCAGTACTTTCCATCAGTGTCAATACGTACACCAAAAAATACCACATACAGAGACACAGACAGACAAGCATTTTCCAAAATCAATTTTTTTTAGTCAGAAAAATATTTCTATGTGCATTTATAAGGACATTCTTACTATTGTGACGAACACGCAATCTTACCATTTAATTTTGAGTATCTTTAACAGTTTCCCTCCTTAAATTTTAGTTTAGTACTACTTATATTTAGAAGATTAAAAAACAATAAAATATTGTTTAGTTGAAATATGCGTTACTGCATGTAAAGAAATACTGGATAAAACTATTCGAAATCAATCTCCCGAATTTCCTCTGGGAAGCTGTAGAAAAAACAGATGAAAAAAATATCAAAAATAAAAAAAGGGTGAAGCTTTCACCTAGAGAAGCATTTACTCCATTACTCAACAGCTTGAAGCATTGACCAACATTCTTTTTGGATAGTTTAAAAGGGACAACAAATGATGTGGGAAAATAAAACTTGGTAGATAGGATAGGAAAAATTAAATACGATCTAGTATATAGTAGTTTTTTGGGATTCAAGTATAAAAGGAAAACAAACGGTTAACTAATTGAAACACATATAGTCGAAAAACTGATAGTCACAATGGATTTCTTCAATGTAATGTAGGAAACTCTTCTTATTACACTAATACCATGTATCTTCCAAAATTGTAAAAGTAAGATTTATCAAATACCAACTAATTTATTAAATTGTTTTAATGCTTCCATTTTTGTACTATTGTAATGCTATAAATTAATTCTATTTCAGTTTTTCTAAGCAATATATCGTTAGGGTGGTTTTATTTTAAAAAGTAGCAATTGAAATAAATAAAAAGCATTGCAATCACCATTACCTCCTTATTTCTATACAAATTACTTTTTTTTTTTTTTTCAAAAAGAGAAATTCAATGATAATAACTACAATAAATGAAGTTTCAGCATTTAAAGCTAATAAATGTAGCGGAGTTCTTTATCAAGGATATCCTGTATTAGCGAACGCGTTTTTCGGGTTATACGTTTGATCTTTGATTCAAAATATACGTTTTGATTTAAAACGTAAATGATCAATTTTAGTCAAAACAGAGATGCTACTACTACCAGTGCTACTACTAACCATTATTAATAGTAATACTTAATTTGTAAACAAAGAGATTTAAAATAATAAATAAAGCATATAATGAAATTTACTATAATGCACTATTGATTAAATTACAACCTCGAAGTCCAATACATGCTTAATTACACTGTTATATTACTATGTTTCTCAAATGTGTATTTACATATTTCCTCATATGGACAATATATGTTTAAAGTGTAAACATGATACTATTACATTAAAATTTATTATTTTATTTTAATGCATTTTCGAATTTCTCATATTACTTCGAAAAGATGGTTAAAAATTGAAGTCTAAAATCTTCGTACAATTGACATTGCGCTCGATCTTTTTAAGCAATGTTCAAAATATAGCTCACACACTGTGTATCAATATATTCTAAAAAATCGTATAAATGCCTTAAAAGTTTTTGACCATTGAGAAATATCTTTTCGTTTTTAGTTGTTAAATATAGCAATTTTCATGAAATACCGCAGACTCGCGAAGAATTATATAAAAATCCCGTTAAAGAACATTTTTTACTACATAAATAAATGCACAGTGTCGAAACTTCATAGAAACACATTGCAGTTTGTGCTAGTTCAATCTAAAAGTTTTTACAGACTCATTTATAGTTTTTGTTTTATTATTATTAACTATTAATTACTCATTGCGTATAATATACCTTACTAACAGCAATTTTGTAACAAAAAATACAATAAGTACACAATATTTAAAAATATTAATTTTGTATTTGAAGAGAAAACCTTCTTTTAATCAATTACTATCGTTAAATATTTAAGTGCATGTGGGAATCATGAAAGAACGAATTTGATGTTGACATGTTTTCCCGAACCCAGTCAAATTCATTATCCCTCTCTGTTTGGACAATTTTGGCATTGAAACGCTAAAGCAACCAATCTGCCACGAAATAAATCTGAAAATGATGGAAATTCAATTTATTTTATTGGAAAGCTATGAGCCGAGGTGTAGGGACCTGTCACTAGAATGCTTTTATGTGCAACTTATTTTCTTTTAGGAATGTCAGTTTTCAAAGCATTTCCAAGAAATGATTCCTAAGTCAAAACTGTACATTAAAGTTTGTTTTTCGCAAGTATAAGGTCTTATTTCCATCATTTATAACAAATTTAATAGTAATATCAATAATGAATTGGCATGCAAGATTGCGACACTTACTAGCAATGAGTGCGAAAAGTAAAATTCATTTTTAACCCCTGCAATCGTGTAAAATTGAGGAAAAATAGTTTTGTGAAATATTATATTTCATAAATTTTATTTCAACCGAATAGTGTTTGTTCATGTGATTTGTTAAATGTCTGCGTATTTTATTAATTACAATCCTTTACAATTTCCATAAAATTTAGAGGATGTCAAATAGGGAAAATATGGTTCCTGAGAAGAAGAAATGACGGATTGCACCATAGTTGTTGGTAGCATAATAACTGCTATTTTTGGTTGAATCGTAAATGTCGTTCATTTAAAGTTTTAAAATCTATCGTACATGTGATTTGATGGTACTAACATTAACGATGAGAAAATAGTATTTTTGTCCGAAATGCTGACCTCCTCGTTCAAAATGAGAATGATTTTGTTCAGCAAGCTTTATTATTGGGATGATATTATGTATTGATATTCGTCATCAACATTTCCACACCATCAGAAGCAGACAAATATCTTCACAAATTTCATCGCGAATTGAAAATAGTTGGAGGTAAGGGTGTTGCAAATGACTTTAACGTCTGAAGATTTCATTGCGTAAGTCTGAGGCAATATCTATCGCCAGGGCTTGTGGGTTAAAACGTTGCAGAATTTTTCGATAGTTTGGAAACGGTTATAGAGGAAATCAATTCATAGCTGATACGAGATGTTTGAGGTAGGTTTCCATAAGCTATAAAACATCAAAATAATACCATACAAAAGTGAACGCCAGGTTTGCTTCAAAGATACTGTTTTGCGTATGTTCAAGAATGTTTGAATCACCAGTAGGGTATTTATGATTCTGTTTTCGCAATAAGAGGTTTCGTTAAAAACACTTGCTATAGTACGCAACTGGGGTGTTTGTGGAGCTGAGGGAGACACCCGGGAAGGGGGGGGGGATATCAAGACGGCTTGGTTCATTCCTACAACATAATGAACTTAAAGGCCAAGCTGGTTTTGTAATAGATTCAAAACGAAAACGGTATTCGTGCCGTAAAACAACATGTACATAATATTTAAGTAACATATTTATGAAAATATATAATAATCAAAGAGAAGTCTCTGCTGGTCTCATACAATAGCATGCATTCATTTGGCACCCGAAATAACCGGGCATGGTGCTCAAAAACCTTGGGTTTACAGATAAGCAATGATTGCACTTGAAAACCATCCGTCATAATAAGACACCTTAAAATATGCTCATGATCGTGCACCATTCTGATATTCGTTTAATTTATTTAATTGCCAGCTGAAATAAATTTATTTGTCATTGGAAAAAATCAAAATTTAATTGACTAAGAAAATTTATTCAGATATAGTTGATAGCACTAAACGTCGTTGAAAATAAACAGGTCTATTTAGCACTCGTGACAGATTTGGTGACGTAACGAAGGAAACAGTTTTTACCATAACAACGTAAATCGAATAATTTTCAAAAGATTTTTAACTTGCATCACAAAAATGTTGCAACATGAAGCTTAGAAATTGAAAGCATGTAATCAAAACAACAAACTAGATGAGTATTATACAATTTGTTCACCACAGAAATATTTTAAAGATTGTTCTCGACACTCCCTATATTCTTTTATCAGGTAATTTAAAGTATTGGCTCATTAAATGCAATAGGAAATATTGTATAAATAAAATTGTTAGAAGGGAATGTTTAGTTCACCCTTAAAAATGGTGAGCATAATCACATGATACTTCACAAGATTGTCGTGGAAGCAAAATCGTTATGAAACAAACTATTTCGTATCCAAAATAACATATATACATAAGAATAAACAAAATCAGCTTACTTGTCAATTGGGATTTTCATGTCTGATTCCACTAAAAATCTCTACTTTACTAGAGCAATATCAGTATCCATGTGAAAATACAACCGAATTATCTTCGGTTTGTTAAATGGTCTAAAGGCCCTATCGAATTACTGTTTCACAAACGAAAAACACACACACGCAAAAAAAAGATGTTCTAGACTCGTTAACACACTAGACTGGTACACACTCAGAAGAATCGTCCACGAAGAGTGCTCTCAGTAAATATCGCCAATATTCCTATGCGCGTTTCACAACAGATTCAAGTTAATCAGTCTCAAAAGCTCCCACGAATATTTGCGCTGTGTACGTGCAGTATACACGTGTGGATGCCAATATATGTATGTCAACGATGTGTATGTTCTCAAAGCAATTTTCCTGGGAAATTTAATCTGTCCTCTCTCTAGTTTGTTCCAAAATCACACATCAGGAAGGAAGTAGTATGTAAAAACATTTTCAAACGCGTGTCGGGATTTAATAATGCGAACCACTTTCACAAATACTAAATGTGTGATAGAACATTATGTGATAAAAATAATGTGACAGATAAAAATTCAATTACGAAATTTACAATGCAGCCTAATAATTATATTCCTTAGTTATTTTTACTGGTGGTGCAATTTAGAACGGAAGGTTATCCAATACACGAAAATATATTCATACTTAGGACGCATGTATGTATAACTGAAGTAAATTAATAGAAATTAATGCATATAGGAGCACGATTTTGAGTAAACTTTCATGAGGCTCAAATGTAGTATGTATACAATTGGGGAACAAGTTGAAACCGAATGATGTATTAATTATGTAAATAATGATACGAAAATTGCATCTATAGCGCTTTTTAAAATAGAGACATAATTAATTCTGAACGGCCACAAAATGCTTTGATTTCGAAGTTCAAATCTGAAAATAGATCTTAAAAGAATTGTAAACTAATTTTACTTAAAAATTAGCACGCACGTGTTTTTTTTTAATGATTAAATACAGTTTTGAATTTTGAGCAGTTAATCAGATCCCGTAAAAAGTACATTAAGTCAATGTATTTGTTTTATGGGTTAAAAGTATTTTAAATGTATTGTAAAATTTAAAAACAGTGAAAAATACATTTCAAAACAAAAGATATATTATGCAAAAACAAAGAATTTTTTTTTCTGCACGAAGTTTACAAACCACAGATAAATGTCGAAAAGTATGTTGCAAAAAATTAAGCACTGAACACTGTTGTCGGAATCTTAACTAACTATAACGATTTTTTGTGTTGCAAAAGAAATTGCTAATAATTAAAGAATCTTTGTTGTCAATCAAAACAAGTTTGTGATTTTTTATTTAGTTGAAGATTTTTATTTATTTCAAATATTGTTTTGACTATACAAACGTTCAAGAATTAGGCATTTTTACATTCTTTGACCAAGCAAGAAAACTAAAAAAAAGCTATCATACATATTTTCATGCAAAATACATAGAACAATGCTTTAAATACCTAAATGTATATTCTATAAATACCGTAACAAATAGAAAAATAATTTCAAATGCGTTGTACTACCCCAACACGATAATAGATGGCGCTATGTACTATAGCCTTATTTTAAAGCCCTGTTTTAAAGTTTTCACTCGACTCATAAAATTTAATTTCAAAATTAAAAACACACGAGGTGAATCAAAGTTTACATTATAATTTTCTCTCACTTCATTTTCGTACAGTCTAGAAAGCAAATCTAAAACTAATTCTGACAGAATTATAGATATTTATGCAAAAATCCTGATCCTGATAATGAATCGATGTTAAATTGTTGCGGATTTAACGGCGAGGCCGTATCCCGACCTTTTTTTCTACAGCAGGTGGTGGCGGTTGGGAATGTTTGTTTCCTCTTTTTATTAGCTTTTTTCGTCGTAATCAATTAGAAAAATACAAAATGACATAAGTAAGAAAGAACATTTTTAATTAAAAAAAAGTAAATGATAAAAGCAAATGGTAACCTAGAATTAAGCTTAATAATCCCATGAATTATAAATATAGGAATGAATTAAGTAATTTGATTCAAATTTTGAAGAAAATGCAATGCAGGATTTTTGACAAGATTTGAGATTTGACTCTGCAATGAGTTCAGAAGGATTTGTCCGATTTCACTGAAAATCTTGAACGCTTTATATATTCTGATGTCATGGAGTAAAATACATACCAAGGTTCTGGAATTTAGCGTAGAGTAAGCACGGAGTGCTTCTACTCTAACGCTATGCAAGTAGTGGAGCAATGGGATTTTGCTCTAAACTGGAGCGATGGCGGAGGAAAAAATTTGTTCTGCTCCACTGATATGTTTTTTTTTTCTTAATTTTTTATCATAAAAAAAAAAAAAAAAAAAGTGACAAAAAAAAAAAAGAAAAAGAAAAAAGAGATAAATATTATAAAGTGTTGAAATTATTCGGAGCATGGAGCGGATCTGGAGCGTCCAACTCGAAAAAATGATTTGCTTGAGATCTCGGATACATACTGCTCGAGAATGAGTGAACTAGTTTTTTTTTAATCAAATAGAAATAGTCTGCCCGCAGAAACGAGAAAAAATTGCAGTGAGTTCTAAGAGAAAAAAAAATCAATTTTTTGAGCCTGATGGATTCAGTTCAAATTTTATCAAAAAAGCGCTTTTTACTTACCTGACTTTACTTTTTACATTACTTTTTCACTTACATGATACAAATTAAAGGCTTTTCTTTACCCCCACCGCAGCACTTTAATACACCGTTTTAGCATTATTCTCCGGAAAAGCCCCGAAGGATGTCATTTTCAATTTATATTATCAAGAGTTTTAGTCGCTAAGCGCACACTACATATTTGTGCCGATGACAAAACTAATACCTTGATGCCTTCCTGATGTACGTAATCTGTCGATATCAACGCAATATGCGTTAACTCTTGATTACCTGGAAATGAATTGTCCGAAAACGTCCATGCAAAAAAATAGATAAAGCAAGAAATAGTCAATGCAGAATTCGGAAAGGGTTTTGTGCTTCAATATTCGTAAACATCTTTACTCAAAAAAAAAAAAAAAAAAGAAGTGAAAAAAGGATGTTTTGTGGATTGGACAAGGCAACGGCACACTCAAATAACTGCCAGTGTGTTTAAATCATCTAACAGGGATATTTTTACGAAATTTTTGTTTCCAAAAATAATAGCGAAGGGGAAACCAATGAATAAGGTGGTTATTGCACACAAGACAAAAAAAAAAAAAAAAATCCACAGAATAAAACTACAAGTAACATTTTTGACAGCAGGAAGCTAAAACAAATGATTACTTTTTTCTCTAAAAAATCGTAAATCTAAATCTTGTTGTTTTGGTTTTATTTTTTTGTACGTTTCAGGGCAATACCTTTTAATTTAACTAAATTCCGTTCTAACAAACTCAAAGGAACTAGAAAAATACTTCGTTGTAATGGAATGCTCGTTATAATGGAATATACAGTATCCTATTAGGGTTTAAAACGAGACAAAAGATGTATTTTATTCGAACGGAAATTTTGTTGCATCGAAGGTATTCGCTGTAACGCGATTTTACTGGCTTCATCGCAAGCAATTTTTATTCGTCATTTTTTTCCTATAATGTTCTCTAGCACACAAATACAAATAAGCTTCTTTCTAGTCATGCTTTCCCTGTTTGTATCGCGTTTTATGCACAATGCAATCACATTTCTGAGGAGCATTTTTATGTTATCGGGCCTCATATTTAGGTTATTATCGATTTTCACTATCCGAGGTACCCCGTTCCACACAGTTGCGCGAATGATAGGGAGTTTACTGTATTTTGCTTTTTATAATTAGCACCTGCCTGGTTTGTTTTCCTTTAAAGTACTTTGATATGATGAAAGAATTCCATCAATGTTTTAAAACAAAATTGTGACATAAAAAGTAATAAATATTAACAAGACGTGCTCTAATCAAGAGCGTGAGGTTATGTAAAAGAAAGAATAATGCGATAATTTAAATACGATTCATTCTGTTTTGATGAAACTTTGAGTTTTGAAACAATGTATTGGGGAAGTTTTGAGTAGTAGCTCAAAGTTATGAAACGAAGAGTCCGATTTTTTTTAAAAATCAAACATAAAATGCTTAAGATATATTTGAAGGAGAGTGTGTAATAATAGTTTACTTATATGAAAATGATTGACAGGAAAATAAATAACAGTAGTATTAATAATATTTAACGATAAATAAATTTAAAACATAAAATAAATCAATGAAAGATATAATTTAAAGTACATAATTAAAAATAAATAAATAAATAAAAATAAATAGGAAAAACGAGGGGAGGGAAGGAGGTTGTAAAGTCTACTTCGCTTTAAACCAGAAGTCGTCATCCTGGGTTTTACGAAACCCTAGGTTGCCCTAGAACTTTTACAGAGGTTCGTAAGTGATCCATATTTGCTTAATCAAAGCGCCAACATTTGAGTAAAATTTTAATTTTTATAAAAGATCGAATTCTTAAAGTCAGTTTGTTCGTAAACATATTTTTTTACATGCAAGTAAAATCTTAAAGTTCGTAAATGTCAAGTACTTCAAATCGAGATGCATTACTTCACATATTAGTCCCTGCTCTATGGCTCAGGTGGAGAATCGCTCACTTATTTGGCGCATTTTCTTTCGTGCTTTTAACAAGAATCATAAGGGCACCAATTGTGATATTCACGCCGATTCCAGAAAGCGCGTGCTCTTTGATAAAGCGGTTCCTTCAAGAAAACGGTGAGCTCACTGGGTTACCCAAAGGGTAAAAGGTTTAAAATCTCTGCTCTAAACAATGCATGGAAAAGGACGATTGCTTACCATGCATGTTAACTGCCAAACACACAAATTCCTTGGAATATGCATTGAGAAAAGTCAAAAGGCAACTCTCATCACATCTTGTTTATAAAATTAGCGTCAGTTTTAGAAATATTGCCATTATCTTCAAACACAACAGGTCTATGTCATACATAATTTTACTCTAATTAACACCAAATGCCGAAGCGAGTAATTAAAAAAAAATCTTGAAGAAGATTCATTTTTGTAAAGTGTAAAATTGGACTGTAATCATTCTGATTGCAGTTTCTTTGGCCAAATGCTTCTAAGGGTCAAACGTATTCCCAAAAGCGGGCATTTTCACAAATCATTAGAATGTTCCCTCAAGTATTTGGCAATAAAGCTCCGTATTAAAACTCTCAAATTATTAAGTGGATTAAAATAATTGTTTTTCCTTCTTGAGTGGTCAGGTAAGAAATAATTAATGTATTCACGTAAAATAAATAAATATAATAGAATATACAAATACGATAAATATAAATGAGTTTCGGTTTTAGTGAAAAACATTCCTTTTGATAAAGGGGTAAAAAAACTCTCCTTTTGAATAGGTCCATTTAAATCATTACGTTCTCTGAAGCATTAATTTTTAGGAGATAAAAAGAAATCTTTGATGAATTAGTAATTCAAAATCTTCCACCTTAATGCGCTGCTAATCTGAAAGCTAAGACAAGCACTACAAATTTTGTGCTTTATTTGTAAGTAAAAATTTAGAAATTTAATTAATCCATCACCGACCGGGAAGAGTACTTCAAAGGCTGTGCTAAATTTAAAAATCAAATCATTCAGTCTTTAATTCCTAAAAGGATATATTTTAGGTTTAAAAAGTCAAATGATAAGTGACAGGCCAAGAGCTAATTACAACTGTCTGATTCGGAAAAGATTCTTGTTCGATAATTAGGACTAATTAGGTACTTTAGTTTGAAAGAAGGAATTGCTCAAGAGATCGTTTAAAATTTTTGCTAGACACTTCAATGTAACCTAATGAATAGTCACTGGGAGTGTAGGGATGGTCAGTTTTTTCAGTTCAAGAACAAGTGCACTTGTTTCAAATTGAAGTATATTTACATCTAAAAGAGTTTTAAAAATAATCCAAGACAGTAGTTTGGAAAAAGAAATCGGCATGTTTCCGTACAAAACATTTAAAGCTATGTTTATGCGTATGTCTTTGAAAGTAGGACCTGAAAAGAAAGCTTGAATTTCAAAACTTAAAACTTTGATTATATTGTGTTGAAAACATTTTGATATGTATGTAATATGATCTTAAAAGCGGAATGTTGATGGAGATTTTAAATATCAGGGATTGAATTTTTTATTCTAAAATTTAGTAACAAGTAAAAAATTATAAAAGAGCATAGTAATAGGATATATGCTTCTGAAGAAATTTACTGTAATTTGCTATGAAATATTTGATTTTAAGTAATCGGTAAACGTGCTTTTTTGAATAAAGAGTATACATATAAAGAAGTAACGTGCTCATTGGCTAAGCTGAATTCAGCAATATATTTTGCATACTTGGGATAAAATAATACAAGTAATGGTTGTCAAAAAGATCACATATTTGAAATGTTACAAATATTAAAATTCAATTTCATATATTGTTAAGTTATACAGAAAATATTGGGACAAAAAAAAATTAAGCTCAAATGTCAAAGTGTTACTTCTTTTTCTGTAAAAGTAAACGTGAAGTACAAAATATACCTTTATTCGTATCGAGCTGAGGTAAATATATTTCTGAATATAATGGGTTAAATACAAAACAATAATAAATGATTCAAGCATTTAATTGATAACATAGTTTTGAAGATAAACACCACCAACAGCATTCCCAAGGGTAATCCAAATAGCTGTAATCTGTAAGATTCGCTATTATAAGATTCGTTTCACATTATTGACTGTCAAAATAACAATAATGTATTAGCTGTTAGTTTTAATGAAGACTGCCAAATACCATTTTATGCAGTGCAATAGAAACCATAACCAAAAAAAGAAAAATATCGCGTGCACATTTCTAATTTAAACTCAACACTTACACTAATTTCTTTTCTATTTCGTAATGTGTTTAATTTACTATATATATTAATGAAAGTATCTTGTAATATAGGAGGAATAAAAAAACATAATTTTTATTGTTATATATATATACATAGTAAGTTATATATAGAAATGAATTAGAGTGATAGTTCCGGGGCATGTGAACGAGTAACGAGGCAGAGGCCATAAGTAACAAACAATGAAAAATATATACAAAATTTAAAAAGACAAATACAAATATTGACCATACAAATTACTCTCCTCATCAGTGGGCGGGGAGTATAACGTATACTTAAGAATTCAAAAAACTTCTTAAGTCCTACAGGTTTCGGAATGTGTCGCAGAAATGACGTGTAAAAGGAATCTTTTAACGTAAAGTTAAATATAAACTGAAGCGACGATGCTGAACAATAGGAATTGGTGTGAATACAGTAATTAACTAAACGAAATACGAATGATAAAAATATGCAGGAAATAACGTAAAAATGAAGGAAATAACATAAAAAAACACAGTAAAGAAACAACTTAAAAAACGTGAAACAAGCCACCATCTAACACAAATTCTAAATCATTATATTTTGTGGCGTTACCCCCTCCCCCCAAAAAAATCCGTTTCGTTTATTTGGTAAAACTTATAGTAAACTACCTATATTTTTGGTTATGATACGTTGAAGTAGCACCAGTGAAATTTAAATAATTTTGTATGTGCCTTTCAAAAAATCTTTAACTAATTTTTGGTGTCACCTCCCTACATATCCTGAAGGATGTTACGCAGGGCGGACCGCCGCCACCGCCTACCTGTAGTGACGCTACTGATACTAATATATATCATCAAAATAACCTTCTTTTCTTTTTAGCCTACTTTCCCGTAAAAGTAAAAAAAATAATAATAAAGCATGAAAGAAGGCTTAATGTATCTTGAAAATATCGTTAGAAATCAAGAAAAGTCAAAAATAAATTAAGTAATTAAATAAAGATTGAAAAATAAAAAATTTGAAAGTAGGGTTTTGAGATGGGGAAAAAGTGTGTCTGTCGGTCTGTCTGTCTGTCGGTCTGTCTGTCGGTCTGTCGGTCTGTCTGTCCCCCCCCCCCAATAACTTTTGAACGAATTGTCCGATTCGAAAAATACTTTTTGCATTCGAAAGATCTCGGTGAGGACATCTAATTTCCATATTTTATTTTTTGATTTGAACAATTTTTTGTTCAATTTTGAACAGTTCAAAAAATTTTAACGTTTGCGCCTATGGGTGAAAATGAAGCAAATTATGTAAACTCTGGGTACAAGATCCAAGTTCCAATGAACAAGCTCACTGGAAGAAGTTCTTGGCGTGAAATATTGATTTGAACAATTTTTGTTCATTTTTGAACAGTTCAAAAAAAAAAATTAACATAGTGCCTACGGGGAAATTTCAATCCTATATAAATCTTGATCTAACGGGCCGATTTAGATGAGAGGACTCTCATCTCTGGGTGTAGGTGAGTATAATCGTTGCTACGTGCCAACGTCCTGTAGGTATGGGCGGGTGCGTCGTATTGGTGGCATGTTTCACGTCCGTCTAATTTTGTAATTTTTGTGTCAAAGCCTTTTGCGTTATTTCCGTCAAAGTTTCCTTTTTACGTTATTCACCACATTTTTCAATTTATCGCAACTTCGTCGCTTCAATTTATTTACAATACTTCCTTTTACATGCCATTTCTGCGACGCATTCCGAAACCTGTAGGACTATTTTTCTTGGTTTCTTTTGAATACGTTATGCTCCCCGCCCACTGATGAGGAGAGTTATTTGTTTTTGTTTCTTATTTTATGACTTTTAATTTTTGTATTAGCAATTTATACGTTTCGTTAATGTTAGTTTACATGTCCCGGAACTTTCATTTTCTTTTCATTTACATCTATATTTCAATATATATATATATATATATATATATTAATATTATTTGTAATGTACTTATAGCATGTTTAAATGTATATATATTGTAATGCAAATGAAATCACATAGTGCAACACAAGACATTACAGCTTTATGCGAAAGAGAAATATTTTAACAGGAGAGAACGCGCGGGGGTCATTTTATGACCCCCAAGCTATATCCAAATTCCAATTCCTAGAAAACTAGAAACCTGCTCATTCCTTTCTTATCAGTAGCTGAGTTTCTCCCCCCAATCTACTTTTTGTTAGTGTTTTGAAAATTTTTTCAGGCATTTTCACGCCCTCAATACCCGTTTGGTTACAGAAAATCATATTTTAAGAATGATTATAGCAAAAACAAAATGATATGTTTCTCTAAGAATTTCATGTTAAAAATAGCAATAATACAAGCTGGAATATTTATTTTAAAGTTCACAAATACTTACAAGTATTAAAAATAATTATTTAGCACTATTTTGATGAACTTAGTTACTTAGTTTATAGATGTGTATTAAACTAATTTTAATTACTAGCGCAATACATAAAGCTAATTTATTCTTTACGTATTGCCCTTTAAAATTAATTAATGCATCGCACTAGTGTTTAAATGTACTTTTTAATGTTTATAAATGGACGGTATGGTTTTGACATGAATAAGTAAAGAAGTAATGCTTTTAACAACGTTTTAGTTTGGGGTACCCTCGCGCGTCTTAACGTTGGTTTAGGAAGCGCGCGTTCTGTCGGGTTAAGCATAACAGTGCTGATTGCTAAAAAGTCTCTCGGTGCTCGATTTTATGAACCCTCAATTTACGAAGTTTCGATTTATGAACATTTTTCGTGGTCTCAAATTGCTCGTAAAGTCGAGCGTCAACCGCATATAGGAAAGATATACAGATAGAGATGTAAGAAATATTTACCGGCTTAAGCAAATTGCTAAATTACAATAATTAGGAATGTACAGATCACGGAATTTTGACATTTGGGTGATTCTGCGCATGGCAGAAAAGAAAGAATCGATTGGATCTTTAGGGAAGTTCGTTTTGCAGGTGCATTTTTTCTAGTACGCGAATCAGAATGTTTGCTTCTCTGTTCAAACCAACCAAATTTTTAAACTGGCATATAGCACCCGTTCGGGAGAAATCAAGTCTGCCAAACGAACTAGAACGAGATCAGAAAGGGTGCATTCCTTATACCAGCAGTTCCTCCCTCGAACATGAATGGCATCTTCTTGGCACTCTGCCAAGGGGTCATTCAATAAAGATGTCCCGTTTCGAGGGGGGAAGGGGATTTCGAGAAATTGTGACAGTTTGGGACAAGTGAAGGGGAGGGGTAAAAAACGTGTGACATTACCCATGGGGATTTTAAATGTTTTGAAAATATTTAAAATCGCCAAATTAGGTTTATTTTTAAAGTTTTTTTTTAATTTTTCTAATTTGATTTTAAAGTTGCATTGATCATTTTGGATCGTAAACACCGATGTTGATTAAGGTTCAAATTTACTTCTTGTTAAAAGTTTAAAAGAAAACTTCCTTACTCATTTACACTTTTTAGATAAAATTGCGTGGGTCCCAGAATTCGAACAATTAAAAAAAATATTTTATTGTTCTATATTAGTTATCTTTTGTGTTGTAAACCTTAACCTCATTTTATACAAATTAAGTACACATGTGATCATTATTATTATTATTATTATGCTGACAAATGTCATTAAATTAGAAATGTGATCTGTAACGCAGTGCTTTGTTTCTGAACTTCAAGTACATATGTTTGGGTCTAGGCCAACCCACCCAGCCATCGAAATTTGCCGCCAAATGCCTATATCGGCCGTAATAGCGAAAAAATCGATTTAGCGAATAAAATTTGGTGACTTTTGGCACGAACATGGCGCCGGTTGCATTCGCTTTGTTTTTCGAAGGTAAAACCATGACATGTGGCAAAGGGGGGTAGGAGGGTATGATGAAGTGTGACATTTTGTGACAAAGGGGGGAGGGGGTCAGATATATTGAAAAAAAGTGGCGGTGATTTATGAACGGTCTCCAAGCAGATCGGTTTGGTTGATGATGGAACTGCATTTTTCAAACGTCGTTATAACTTTGATGCAAGTAATGTTAACTTAAAAATGTACAGTAGAGCCGTGGTTATCCGACCCCCGACTAACCGAGCTCCGGGTTAACCAATGTTTTTTTTTTTTTTTTTTCTCCAATGGGGCTGCGATATTGGTCCTCAACCATTGCAGACCTAGTGCGTTTCCCGGTAATTGGTACCATCTCTTTCAGCGGCGCCACAATGAGTATGGTACCTTAGCCGCATGAGAATTTTGACGTTCAGTTACCACTAGATGGCGGTACCTGAGCTCTCATTGATGCAATATGCACTAGGAATTTAATTTAGCCGAGAATATCCATGCCAAACGGATACTCAAGGGATCTTTAACATACCGCATAATCATACGACATGGACGCAGACGATTTTCTGCATCTTGAAAATCCACCGACTTGAGCCAGGTTTGAACCTGCGATCTTGGGCATACGAGATCTGTGTCTTACCACTACGCTACCCTGTCGGCGGGTTAACCGAGGTACATAAGTCCTTAAAAAAGGGCCTTTAGCGCGGGCCAATGAGCCTGCCAAACAGAAAACTTCTATGAACTTCTTCAAGAAATAAATTTTTTAACTGGAACAAATAATCTACGTCTGTACAATTACATATTTTTATGCATGTAACGCCAATTTTTTCATTTCATAATATGTACAGTAAATGCCTTTTTTCACATCTTTGGAGACGTTATCATTCATTTTACCATTTACAGAAGTTTCCCTCTCCATTTGGACAGAGTTCATTTTATCCGAGCTTTCGATTATCCGAGGTACCCTTGGTCCACATTACCTCGGATAATCGAGGGTCTACTGTGGTATAAAGTAGTTTCACTCTTCAAAAGCACAAATCTTTGGATACAATTACAAATAAAAGTATACATATTGTACATCTTACCTTGAAATAAGTGCGCGATTTTAAAGCATTAAATAATACGCCATTGAAACTTTGCTGACATTTAAATAAGCGCCACAAAAGATGAAATTAAATCAACAGAAAATTAGTGACTTACGTATACAGTTAGTTTAGATAGATAATTTAAACATACAACGAGTAAACATCTTCTTTCACATTGTTTTAAGCTAAGAATGTAAATTGGATTTTACTCAAAGTACCGGTGTAAATGACATCCAGAGATAGGATTTAGATTAGATTCTTGCTCGTTAGAGATAATCAGAATTAATTAGCAAGCTTCGAATGAAGTAATATGCCATTCATTATTTAGCATGCATTTTTACAATGGATCATTATCTTTAAATAAATATTTTGTAGTTTCCAGTTTGTTAGACTCCTCCCTTTGGAAACGAGATCATTAAATGCATGATTGTTATTTAGATTCAATTATTTCGATTGCCTCAAATAGTTTATGCGTACTAAATAAATCGCTAATTGATATTACAAATAATTAATGTTTTGGGCATAGGAAGAATTAAGCGAAAATTATCAACCAATAATTATGTTATTCATTTGCATCAATTTGTTGCGTAAATTGTAGTACATGTGTTTATTTTTGTCAACCAACAACCCTATGGTATATTTTTTGATAACAAAAAAAAATCTGTTTAGGTCAAAAGCATTGAAGAGGTATGTTAATAATCATCTTTACAAAGTCTCAATGCCCGAAACATACAGAAAGGAAAAATAGCTTAAGCTTATTATTTTAATTTGATCAGTTGTTAAAGGATAATATTCTGAAAAGCAGAGTTCATTTTATTAGACCTTGCTTTCTCCGCATGGAAATATTTCTACGCAGTTGCCATCATTTTTTTTTATTTATGAAGTAAATACTTTTTAACCCTTCAGAACTTGCGCCAGAATAAGTAACCTGAAAACTTGAACGTGAGAATTTTTCTCACTATACCAATTTCTCTCAAAAAAAATTATAATAAATGAAATATTTTCAGCTAAAAAGTATGTTTATTTCGTCTAAAAACTAAATGTTACATAAAATAATAATATTATTCAAAATATATCGCACAGGTATACTGTTTTCACGAAATAGTGCGTCAAGCAACTTAGGTACATTTTTTGTGGGGAACAAAATATTTCTTATGAAAACTAAGAAAAAATTGTTTTTGAGAACTATGTATTCAATTTTATAAGAAGCGTTTTTTCAGCCGGAGCCATTTGAACTAACAACCTTCCTCGCGAACTCATCCTCCAAAATAAAAACAACTTTCAGTACAAGTAAATGAAAATAATTCAGTAACTATGCTATGTAACGGATTTATTTTTACATTTTAGTTCATTTAGGCACATACTTAATTTAATATTTGATGAAATAATATACAAAAAAGAAAAAAAAAAAACCTAAAAATTTTACTAGTTTTCGGTAAGGAATCATTCATAAATGATGTCACGCTTCGAGGGGGGAGGGGGGGGTGCGTGAAATTGTGGCAACGTATGACAAGGGGAGGGGGTAACAAGAAGTGTGACATAATGTATTATGCAACGTAGCGTAACATGTGACATAGGTGGGGGGGGGGGGGTCCGCTGAAGTGTGACATATACTGACAAAGGAGGGAAAGTGGTCAAATATATGGGGAAAAAGCATGATATCATTTATGAACGGCCCCTAAATCACATGCGCACTCCCTAATTCCCTTGATGAGAAAAACACCCACATTCAAGACTGCGACTACGACTAGCAAACACTCTTGGTGATAGTCAGACAAAAACTTAATGATTGCGAAACTTATCGGGGCAGCAAGAGAAGATTGCAAGGATTTAAATTACGACCACCTTTTTAAATAGCGTATTTACAGGAACATGCAGTTTCATGACATTCAAACCAAACATCGTTGTTATCAATTTGCTTATAGAAACAGTATGCAATCATTTTTGCTTGAATCGCAATATGATAACATTCGAAAATAAATTCATATTGAAAATTATGCAGTTTTTATATTACTTTCCCGTAAAAGTAAAAATATAATAATAATAAAGCACGAAAGAGGGCTTAAAATATCGTAATAATATCGTTAAAAATAAAGAAAAGTCAAAAATAAGTGAAGTAATTAAATAAAAATTTAAAAAAGAAAGAAAGTAAGGTTTTGAGATGGGGAAAATATGTGTCTGTCGGTCGGTCTGCTTCCCCCTTAATACCTTTTGAGTAAATTGTCCAATTCGCAAGATTTTTGTTTTGTTTTTTGCATTCGAGAGAGCTCGCAGAGGACATCTCATTTAGATATTTTACTTTTTGATTTAAACAATTTTTTGTTCAATTTTTAACAGTTCAGAACAGTGAAATTTTGATATTAGCGCCTAATGGGCGAAATAAAGCAAATTACGTAAACTCTGGGCATAAGATCGAAGTTCCTATGAACAAGCTTATTAAAAGAATATCCGTATGAAATGTTTTTGGTTAGAACAACTTTTGTTCATTTTTGAACAGTAAAAAAAAAAAAAAGAAGGGAAAAAAAAAAAAAAAAGAAAACAGCGCCTACGGGGAAATTTCAATCCTATATAAACCCTGATCTAACAGATGGATTTGCTTAAAACCAAGCTTTATCGAAAAGTTGTTGTGTCGTAGAACATGTACTGACACGAAGGTCAACCAAAACTAAACGAGCCTATTTTCCAATAAAATTTGCGATCTAAATTTTTAATTGTATTTCTGAATGAATGAATGATTAAATTAATGAGTGAAAGAAAGAATAAATTAATGAGTGAAAGATAGAATAAATGAATTAGTGTAAGATAGAATAAATGAATGAGTGAAAGAAATAATAAATAAATGAGTAAATAAATACATGACTGAATAAATAAATGAATGAGTTAGTGAGTAAATATGTGTTAACCGTTCAAAAAGCTAAAAATTTGAAGCAAAAAGAAACTAAAGCTAAATGTGAAAGAGAGAGAGATAGCTGGAGAGATTTGAAATTAGTGTATATGAATAAATAGGCTCGTATATTTATTTGAGCTTTTCATCTAATTGGGAGTGGAATGAGAATAAAGGAGCCTTCAGGCTCAAGCATATCATTGAGGTCACAAAAGAAACCCTAAACTTCACTGCAGTAAGAAGAAACTTCTTTCACAAGTACTGACACTCGCATTACTAGCAAAGACGAAGTGGAACTCACTATTTTAGACAGTGTTTTCTGCCATTGTCTGAAAAATGGAACAATCTGCAACTCCTGAAGTAATATGAAAAATGCTTGAAATTTGTTTTGACCTTTCAATATCCTTTACTGAATATTATAAATTGTAGTAATAAGAAAAAAAATGTACTTGAAAAGTTTTGACAAACAATATGCTAGAGCAAAAATAGATTTCAGCCATCATGGTTTTAATAAAATGAAAGCTTTACCGTTTTATTAGCTTTCGGTGTATGACGAATTACGACATGTCATGGGAAAAAATACCCTGCAATATTTTTTCCTCCTGTTTATTGCGGTAACAAATACGTTAAAATAATGTTTGAAAATTGAGTGTTTTTGTCATTAATTTCTTTGAGTTTGAAAATGTCTGATAAAGGTTTAGATATTATTAAATTGAAACTTTCAGTTTATTTTAAATAAACAGTTTTTGTTAATACAGTTGAACCTCGTTAATTCAAACACGCTTAAAATGAACTACTGCTAAGACGAACTACATTTGCGATCCCCGTCCTAATGTATTAAAAAATAACGCTATTTTCTTTGTGTAAGACGAACACGCTTAATTCAAACTATCGGATAAGTCGAACTCTTATTTGTGGTCCTTACCGTTCGAACTTCGATTCAATACAAACCAAATAAAAGCCATTTTTTACTTTTACCAAACAGTGAATCTGTGCCCGTCGTCCGTTCAGTTATTCCATCTTTAGCAGAAGTGTCTGTTGCCCTAACCACTGCACCGCCCGCCAGTTTCTCTTAGCAAAGGATCATTCATCAGAATGTTTTTAAACAATTTAGATGCCATTAAAGACTTCTGGAGCAATTCTTCAGAAAAGATTAGGAAACAATGTGTCACAACTGAATTTTTAAAAAAGCGATATATATAAAAGCATTTTCGGATAAAACAAACTACGGTTTAGACGAATTCATTTTAAAAGTCCCTTTGGGTTCGTTTTAACGAGGTTCGACTTTATAAGCTTTATATTTGATTGTTAAGTGTTTTTATGGCTAGTTTAAGCTAGTTGCAAATAAAACACTTGCAAATTTTCTTTTAGATAGCTTGCAAATTTTCTAATATAAACTGACGATGGAATTAAGACCTTCACGTTACAAGTATTTATTCTGATAGTTTTGAATAAAATTATACTAGCACTATAGTACTGTATCTCATTATAAAATCAAATATGACAAACTTAATGTTTTAAAAATTTTGCTACTGTAAAACATTCGAGCTCTTATTTTGTAATTAAAAAATTGCAAACAAACTTTTCTTCAATGGTATGATGTTAAATATTACGAGCTATGAGCAATATATTGATAAAATGGTGAACATCAAAATAAGGAAGAGATTTACTTGAAATACATATCTTATTCTTTCTATGCTAGGTTATAATATCCCTAAATTAAATATTTTAATTAAATATTAAGCATTCTAATTACATATGAAATTACACGAGCAGAAATATCATTCAATGACTTTGAAGTTTAATTTAAATGAATTAAATGCATAATTACTCTTTGACTACAGAGTTTGATTTACTTGAACTTAAGACATTTTATAACTATTTCCCGCTAATCATTTCATTCAAACTGGGCATTAAGTGAATAGGAATAACATTATTAAATGAGAGTAGTTTAAAGTTTTCCATTAAAAATCGAACAATGTTTCCCTAATGATTCTTCAATTTTCATTAACTTTAGAAATCAATTTAGATTTATGCTAAGTAATTATAAAATTCAGTGTAAGCGACACTGAAAATAATTTCTGTGTTATACAAAGATGCTTGACTTAGATATCTTCAAATCTTTGCAAAGATTTTCAGTTTTATTTTTAAATGTATGTATACAATCTACTCGTGCTTTAATGGTCCTGTGCTACAATGCCTCAATGCTTTATAACAGTTGAAAGAGAGCTCAGTGGCTTCCGTTGAAAAAAACCATCCTTTCACATACGATATATCGACCGTGAAGGAACACGACTCTTGATATAACGACCCGTATAACGGATTTTAATTAGGCGAATTGCGAGTTTCCTCTACTGTAAGTTTGAAACTTTGCATCAGCTGGAAATGAAATTAACATGTTAACCTTCAATTAAAAAAAAAAAAAAAAAAAAAACAATATTTTTGAATACTACATGGGATGAATTTGCTTTTCTTATGCATAAAATACATTTTATATTTGTATACAATACTTACGTTTATTAATCAAATCTTTTTTTTTAAAATTACGTTAGCTTGAAAGCCTTCTGTTGAGAAATTTGTTGTATAATTTATATTTTACTTTGTATTTAATAGTATTCATTTTATTGTTATTTATAAATGCTGTTCTTTCTTTGTTCCCATCGTTTCTCTCCTTTTTTCCAACTAAGGGGAATGGGGGCGTAAATTGTCCTTTATTTTTTGAATAAGATATGAGCAATGTAAGTAATCTAGAAGCAAAAATGCATTCTAGATTTTAAATAATGCCACGTAAATTACTGAAATCTTTTTTTTAAATTCAGTTTACATGAAAACCAATGTATAAATCTTGTTGTATAACATCATTTGTTGTATTGAGTAGAATTCGTGTGCCGCAGTGGACCACTCGGTAGAAGCTCGGTTCCCGCAAAGCACCGAAAGTGAAGCAACATCGACTGAAGTCAGTGTTTGGTAGGGCGACAACCTCTTGCGGCTGGTTGCTGTGGTGTCCGTGCACGCTAAAGATAGCTGGTGCAGGTTAAATAGGTGGTGGCTCCAATGTCCTCCAAGTGAAACGATACCTCTGGGGGTGCCAATCCCAGGTGACGGTCTCTCATCTGGGAGCTGGTTCAAAAATTAAGAGACCTTTCAAAGGGGCGGAAATCGGACTCCTGCCTATAAGGGCATCGTTAGACTCAGGAGCAGCGTACCCATTCTTCCTCGCCACGCGCGAGGACTCGACGACAACAACAACAGTAGAATTCGTTTCAATGCTATTTACTATTGCGTTTTCCTTCCTTTTACCGCAGCCATTGAAAATAAAATAATAATCGTATCGTGAACTGGGGTGAATTTGTCCACTTTGTAAATGTCATTTTGCATCACTTCTGACAAAAGTAACCTGATAACAAACGTAAGTGTTTAAACCTTTCATTCAATACAACTAGCAACCTTTTGCAGTGAAGTTGTCAGGCTTTCAGAGATAATGCCACGTAAATTACTGAAACCTTTTTTCAAAAATTCAGTTTACTTGAAAACCAATGTATAAACTCTTGTTGTATAACATCATTTGTTGTATTGAGTAGAATTCGTTTCAATGCTATTTACTACTGCTTTTTCCTTCCTTTTACCGCAGCCTTTGAAAATAAAATAATAATCGTATCATGAACTGGGGTGAATTTGTTTAACTTTGTAAATGTCATTTTGCATCATTTCTGACAAAAGTAACCTGATAACGTACGTAAGTGGTTAAACCTTTCATTCAATACAACTAGCAACCTTTTGCAGTGAAGTTGTGAGGCTTCCAGAAATGATAAACTAACATTTGAAAAATGGCTAAATTTACCCCGAGTGTGGCAAGCCAAGCTGCACAAAAGCTGCTTTGCATGTGATATCACTAATCATTTTGTTTTAAAATACATTGACATAATATATGATAAGTCCCAGTATCTACTTTTCGCAGAAATTCATTGCCTTGTAGAAAAAAAGTTTCCAAAGGTGTGTTTGCAGTCTTCCCGTTATTTATTTATTTGCTACCCGAAATGCATAAACATTGGAATGTAGTCGGAAGGTGCGAAGTCACGAGTATATTACAAAACGCATAGTAAAACATCTCAGAAAATATCTCATTTTCCTCGAATAGTCAAAGACAAACGAGATTAACTTTCTTCTCGTGAAGACAAAATTATTCTTTACCATTTGGCCAATTATGGACATTCGGTTTAATGAAGGTTGATACAATAGCAGTTTTTTAAATGAACAATGTTAACAAAAACTGTTTTGAAGTTATGTCTCAAATTATTATTATTTTTTTATATGAATTATAAGAAAATCAAATTGTTTTTGCTATCTAGTCATTTTAGTCATTCGATTCTAAGTTAGCGATCACAAAGTGAAATCCTTGAAATTGAGTCACAAACAGACGCGTACTTTGCAAAACATTCATGATACTGTAGAAGGAAATTCAACTGGAGTCAATTCAACTGGATCAAAGTACCTTTTTACCCAATGTTATGTTGTTAATAGTTTTAAGTGTTGCGATAAAACACAGATTTTCATAAAATCAATGAGGGTTTAAATTTAACAATTTAAAAAACTGCATTAGCTTAGCAAATATTAAATCTATTGTTACATTAAACTGCATGATTATACAAGCATTTTTTTTTTTTTTTTGGGGCCAGAAGTCGTCTAACATTTGTTTTTCTTTTTAAAAATTCAAACATGTCTAAACTTTTTCATAAAATATTTTGTATTTAATCAATTGTGCTTCCGATGGATATCGTTGCAGTTTTATATTACAACGCTTATTACTGGAGCGTCACATTTAAATTGCACAGATAAGGTTTGATTGTAACTGTTTGTATTCTATTACCTACACACGGGGTCACGTTAAAGCTTCGCATACAATCAGAGAAACGTTACATCATCATTAGGAGAAACGGATATCGGAGAATCATTAGGCAGACGTTTCTCTGGAGACAGCATTTACAACCTTAAACAGTGTCAATGCATTTCATGATTACTAAAAACTTATCGCAAACGGAAAAAGCGATCCATACCTACATCCTTTAAATAAGCAGAAAATTAGTTCCGGAAAGAATTCAAATGGCATTTAAAGACTACCAGATGTTAGCACTAAGATCTATAATTGAATGTTTCATTTTGTGATTTCAAAGTAGAACATACGGAACTTTATTTCGATTATGTTTATACTACGTAAAGCATAATATCTTCTTGAATATTTAATCAAATTATTACTTTTAAATTATACAAAAAATTAAATCTAGACATGTTTCTATTATAAACTGCATTTGAAAGGATTTATCATCTTAATTTTCTGTGAAAGAAATTTTTCTGATATCTTGTAACTCATTACGTTTAATTGTTCATTTTACATCTAAACTAAAAGGTGCATTAATTTTTAACCTAATCTTTAATGTTAGATACTAAGCAAATGCTTACAAAAAAGTCATATAACTACATAAATCAAGCTTAATATTCAAATATTTAAAGAGCACTATTAACTATTTAAACCACACATTTACGTGTTTCATATTTGGCATAAAATTTTAGTTATTCATCTTTAGAACCCGTTGAATATTTACATGAAGACGTGCATTGTCCTATTGTAACTCAGAGTTCATGAATAATGCTACGACTGCTATTTTAATCAAAAGTTTGCTAATTAGCTCTAATTACGGCAGGAAAATAACCATTTAACATTAATAGAATTAATTAATTCTGGAACGTTCATTAAACCCTTAGGTGCTGAATGTGTGTTCAGACCGTGAAATGAATACATATTTTTATTTGAGGTATATATCGATTCTCTCTCTCTCTCTCTCTATATATATATATAATATATATAGTCAACTTCCGATAACTAGAATGTTTTGAGAGCTCCATATTGTTTCCAATCCCTCAACACTACGATATTTTCAAAAACTTGTTGCTATTTTAATTATTAATTGTATCCCTAAGTTTCCGTTTCCTTTTAGTTGGATGGTGTTAGACTTGATAGATTTTCAATCGCCAATGTGGATATCAGGAAGTTTCGAGATTCAAATATGATGTCATTTAAAGCGTAAAAAGCCAATTTTACTCTTCATCTATTAGAGAACAGCACCGCTATCGAACTTTTGCTAAGACAACCTTTGCAAAGAATATAATGCGGGGTTTTACTGATAGAAGATAAAAAAAAAACAATTTTCTTTAAACTGTTCTGGATAAATATTTGAAATAAATTATGATAAGGAACTAGCTGTTTGGGTTTTTTTTCGTATGATGTACATAGTAATGTTTACTTTTTTCGAAATTATTTGCACAGCATTCTCGACAGCTCGAGTTTTCCATGCCTCGAATTAATGTTACTCCCTTTTGATTTCGAGATAAAGTATACAGCCAGCTCTATCTATGTATATGTGTATAGATATAATATATGTGTATATATGTACTATATATATACATGTTAGGGTGTGTGTATGTATCTTGGATTGTCGTGATATTGTATCTTGTACCGCATGTACCATCGATCACTGTAAATACAGTGTGTCAAAGAATTAACACTACAGCTGGAACTAAACTTATAGTAGCACTATCTGTGTTATCGAGCATTTGTGAAACTCCATAACTATCAGCTGATCCACTTCCAAAACCTCAGTTCATTTGTTTAATTTTTTTTTTTTTTTACTTTGATGACATTGACACTATGCAAACAGCTTCGACGCTAGCTTTGGAGCACACAATGGGAGCTGGAACAAGTATTCGAATTGTTGTTAAATTGCTGTAGCAACTGTAATGAAGCCGATGGAGTTTATTTTGAATAAAAATACTTTTAAAAATATAATTACTAGTTTTTGTTTTATTTTATAAACCCAGTCTTAAAAGTTCTTTGACACTGTCTTTGACTGCGTATTTCCACCGTGAATTGAAGAACTTTCGCATAAATCAAGTGTGTTTGTTTTGCTGTAGCAATTTTTACAAACCGCAGCCAGTAAAACCTCGATTAACTAGAAATTAACAAAATGCGCACTCCAAGACAAAAAGCATTTGTCTGTGTTTAGGCTCCACGGAGCTATAGCAGCTACTTTTGAGTTGCACCGCTCCGTGTCGCGGCGTCTTCTGATGACTTATTCGGTTCTACTCCATCTCCACGTCGAGCTCCAAATAAGTTTAATAGATTATATTATTTATCTATTTACTCGAATTAATTAATTTTTTTAATTAATTTCTTTCTTCATTTTTTTTAATCAAAAAGCTTGTTTTTTTTTTTTTTTAAATCGGAGTTATGGAGCAGAACAAATTTCTTTGCGCTGGCTTAGCTCCAGTTTCGAGAAAAATCTTCCTGCTCTATTCCCGTTCCAGATCCGTGGTATTTACTACAAATAGTTTTTCAAACGCATTGAAACGCTTTGAAAATGATCAGTAAACGTTTCCTATAGCCGTATTTAGACACAATGAAAAGTTATTGAATAGCGAAGTCATGGTAAATTATTTATAGCGCTGTTCAAAATGTTCAGCTACATGAAAAATATGCACCTTCAATTTAACTAAATCATTCAACAATTGATTCTTGTAGAAGTTATGTCTTCCTAAATTATGTAGACTAGGGATGTTGAGCAATGACATGTCACTTCGTTTTGCCCTAGTACGGTAGCAAACGTACTTACTCATCCATAACGTCATATTCAAGGCGAGCGGAAATGGGAGATCTATTAAGGGGCCTTGTTACAAAATGATGAAGGAAATTTAACAAGTGCTGCATGCGCTTTATCATAGTAGACGCCTGAATTAAAACAATTAAAAAGTTCTAGCAAGTAATTTATCAAGTTAAATTATCAAAGGAATCAAAGCTGCCACAAGGAAGATGTGTTCTAATCATTTATGCCTCTATCCAATCTTTAGTAATAATTAAATAAAATGTATGCCAATAAGGCACTAAATACACATGGACATAAAAAGACTAATTTTAGAAACACCGTATCATATTCTGAAGTGTTTTTTAGTAATGGCAAAGCAAAGTTGCTTTTGAAGAAACATATTTAACAGAGATAAAATAAACGCCGGTTTCTCGACTCCAGAAAATCACGAAAAGAACTGCTCTTTTTAATACTTTATATCTCATTACAAAAAAATGTGTGTAAATCTGAAATTTTTTGCACTGTTTTTAACTACTATTAGGAGCACATTTGTGTTTTTTAAAACTTTTTTTGTTGATAAATATTTTTAAACATTGCCTGAAATAGGCTAAGGTTTTTTCGAGTAAAAAGTAATTGATATGCCGTTAGGTACACTTTTCCCAAAAATGATAACAAATCTGACCTTGAAATTTTCTCTATACATCAAAAACAATGCAACTGATGTTGAGAACCTCATTTTAATTTATGTTTACCATTTGAAATTTATTAATAAAATACAGAGTTGAACATTCAAAAATGTCCGTGATTTTTGGCCTGAAAATGTGCCTTTAAAAAAAATATTCAGCACAAGTTCCAAAATTTTTAGGTTCAGTAGATCCACTTGAGAAGTATAAACATTTGCGCCAAATTTTAAATATGTGCTGATAGTACAAATTCTTTAAAGTGTACCTAAACATCAAAAAAACATATTTCGAGAAAAAGGGCAAAAACAGTTTTGTCCCTTGCATTTTCCTTTTTTCTAGCATTTTAAAACTGCACTGGTTTACAATCAGATTCAAGTATCCTTCCAAACGAATGATGAGGCTCCTGAAGTTTTTTTGTTGATTATGAGCTTTCTTGAGCAGGTTTTGAGGTTATTATCCATTTCGAGACATTTAATAACATCCGTTTCATGAAACGCTAAATGTAGATTTTACTTTGGGACTAACGATACCAAAGAGCTAAAATTGTAGGTTTATTTTAAAGCATAACTGAAATACAAACAATGGTGTCAAATTTTATAAATCGGCACATAGTATACATTCCAGGATAATGTACATAAACATTAGAAAAATTACATTTCGTGAAAAGTTGCATAAACAAATTTCACCCATATATAACCCTTATTCTTAGATGTTAAAACTAATTAACTACGATTTAACTAAGATTTTTCGTAACAGGGAGGGCAAAGATAGCGAAAAACGGTTTGTTTACATTGTTGATGTCCCTTTTAACTGCGGGAAGGGTTTTGTTTATGATTTAATCTGTATGATTTACGGGTTTTCTGTTGATAAAAAGTACTTAAATTGTACATTTTTGTGAAGGGGAAAATCTTTTCTATTTTATGAAGTAAAAATTAAAAAATAGGTTTTTTGAAGGTTTTTTTTTGTCTTTGTCCCCTTAAAATCATTCTACCTTTGCTTGAAATTAACAACAATAATAATTTAAAATTAACGAATATATCACCTACTTATAAGCATTAATCACTTGGCTTTGAAACGTTTGTTAAAAAAATTATAAAAATGTAAACAATGATATGTTTTATCAGCCGTAAAATTATCTCAAAAGATAAGTCAAAGTATGTGAGTTAGTTTCAAAAATATTAAAAAAGAAATAAATTTGAAAATTACCTTATCACGTAAGGAAATGTGCTTTTTTCAGAAAATGTGCATTTTACTTTCTGCGGAAATAAATTTTTGTGATGAAAAGATCTCTGGGTGTAACAACTCAGAACAACTCAGACGCTTGTTGATAAAAAATCAATGTCTTTTGTTCAGTTCAGAACTTCTTAAAAATTAACATTGCGCTTTATTAGGTAAATTTAGTTCTAACTACTAATCAAGAATTTGATTCCGACAAAATTAGTATGCAATTTAGGTGCAGAATGTGCATTCATTTGTTTTATTCGAGCAAATTTAAGTTATTATTCGAACAGTTAAGAAATATTTAGCATTCTATTAACAAATATTAAAAAATTTTCTTCATAACAACCGACATAAACTTTTCTTCTTTGCTTGAAAAATTTTCCTTAAATGATGAAATGAAAGCAATTCAAACGAGTAAAAATCTTGAAATGATTTTATGCTTTCCATGAATCAATAGTCAGTAAATACAATTAATTTCAGTAATCGAATTGGATTACAATATTTCAGTTGTTAAAAATAAATTGAATTTTGTACGTAGATTTTTTTTTTGAAAAGTCAGATATAAATGCAGAATGACTTTATATCTCATGTTTGCCTCATTTTTGCTCTACTTTTAGATTTATCATGCATAGCAGAACATGCGTGATACTGAAAACAGATTCTCTTAAATTGAAAGAAATGTAAAATGCAAAATTCAAAATAAATGTTAATACAAGCATACATGATCAGGAAAAAGGTACACATAGTAGAAGTTATATTATTTTAACAAACTGAACACTCCTCTTTGAGTCAAAATGATATATCCTTTTATCAACACCAAGGTACTGATATCCATATTTATCAAAATTGCATGAGCGCCAAAATGTTCTGCCATATAACATACATTGGCCATTAAAAATAAATATTCCATTGAACGGCACTTTTTTGCCTTCATCCTTTTTTGACAACGTTACGAAATATTCTCGAGGCTATTTATTTGAATATTTTTGTAGATTCATAGAAGCAGTTTCCTCAACCCTCGTTATGAGCATTTGAATGAGGTTCAGTTGCAGTTGTTGAATTTTCTTTGAGCATAAAACTATTAGCATATCATCATATCTTAGCTTGCTTTTCTAAAGTTATTCCAAAAACCTTGAAAGGCTCGTTAACTAAATGTAGCTAGGTATTTCGAAAGGACATTATGTACAAATAGTTTTTCTTGCATCTTATCACTGTTTCATATGTTTCATTTTAGTTGTTATTTTTTCGATGTAGGGGGCGTGGCCGGGGATTTATTTTTTAAAAATCATATTTTAACAATAACTATTGCTACACAAGAGCACACGAGAATGTTTGAATTTTATGAATATTTCATTTGTTTCCGGAAATGTGGAATAAGTTCATAAACATAATGGCATTCTTTTCGAAAAATCCAGAATTCCAAGGAAAAGTTCTGGAACGTACGCTTTGCGAGCCACGACAGTACAAAAAAGATTATGAAAAGTAAATATTACATTTTTCGCTACTCATTATTTTGGTGATTTTAGAAAAATATGAAAAATATTATGCAACGTGATAAACTTAAAGCTCTATCTTATATTGTGCCTTTTTTTTATTCTGAAGAAAAACCTTTGCATAAAAAGAAATCCTTCCCCATCAGATTGGGGTTTTATTAGATTCTACCAAGGCTGTAGCCAGAATTTTTTTACGGGGGGGGGGGGGGGCTGACTTTGAAACACTAGTGTAGGGGAAAGTTTCAAGGAAGAATATATGCTACATTGCGAAAATTTTTGAGATTTCGGGGGGGGGGGGGGCTGTCGGCCCCCTTCCCCTCTGGATACGGCCTTGGTTTCTACAGGTAGATAACTTCGAACGAATAACTTCGAATTAAGATATCATTTATTAATAAACATAAGGATATAAAATTTAGCTCAATATAACTATCTTGAGAGTAGATTGTTTTTCATTAGGCTTTTAATTTTAATACTGAGTAACTGTAAAATAAATATAACCTATAAGAATATACAATTTCTATAATGTTTCATAATATATAATAATATTAATCTATATATGTTATTCTTTTATAATATGATAATAATAAGTCTATAATTCTAAATAAACGTAACTATAATAAAAAAAGTATGATTTTAAAGAAAGTGCATAAATTATAATCTTTTTAAGGCTTTACATGTTCTTCTAACTTTTTCTTGTTTAATAAAACTGTAGTCCAGTGTATTAATTTTAAAAATTATAATTTCGAGTAAAATGAGAAAAATCCGTGTTTAGGAAATTATTAGGGGTTTCATGCCATTGTTTGAAACCAAAAGCCAGTACAGAGCGAAAAATATAGATCTTGGAGAATGAAGTTATAACGCACTTGAAACTCTGGAACTGAAAATGCATTTAGTTACACGAAAATGGTGTTTTGTTAGAAGCATTTACTGCTTAATGCTCATAATTATTATTTGAAAAATCCAAGATTTTCCATAATATATGTTTAAATTAATGTGATTTTTTACAATTTACTTACTTACAATTTACTCACAAATGAAAAATTAATAATTTGTAAGTAAATTGTGATTTTTTTCTATTTTCGCCAGATTTTGGTAATCTAGAAAAGAAAGTGTAGCCCAAAGATTAGTATTGATTAGTCAATAATTTAATCATCATTTTTCATATCATTACACAACTGTTCCACACTTTTGCTGAGAGAAAATCGGAAACGTGAAAATGAAATGTTATGTCAAAATTCACTTCATTTTCGGATAATTTTGCACATTTACCCCTGAAAGTGAAACCGGAAAATATTGATCGATTAATTTAAAAATTTTTATTTACTTTTCCCATACATTCTGCTAAATATAAAAAATTACATTTTTGAAAATTTACACAATTGTTGAATTTTACCTGCGTTTTTTGACCTAAAACTGGAACCGAAAGATATTAATTGATTTAGTTAAAAAGTTGTATGTTTGTTTCTCATGCCACCACACAACGTTTCAGCTCTCACGCAAAAGCAATTTCCAAAAAAAGTTTTTTACGCTCCGCCCTAATGCACTGCACAGGCATGCTTCCGCGGGAAAACTTTTTCTCACCCCCCCCCCCCCCGGACAGTGCAACCATTTAACTTCGCTGAAATATGCAATTAAGTTTCGAGTGTTAATTGCACGAACTCAATTCTTAGCACTTTAATTAAATTTTTGTTCATCAATAAACATACCAATGCTCCATTACTTTTGCATATAAATAATTCATTTTTAAAATAAATTACTTATAACTGATCATACACCATACACCATAAAGTTATTTTGGAATACAACATTTCTTTTAGTCCTAAAGAGGTTTAAATCATGATTACTCATGAATTCAGGAGAACTAAGTTACAATATTAATGGCTTTAGAAATGTCGGAACTTGTTCCACAGAATGACGCGAAAAAAATACTTTTGAACAAGTCATTGTTTAACATTTAGAGCAAACTAATTAACCCAGATAAACGCACAACGAACCAACTCTTATCAGTTAGTGATTGATGATGACTCATTAATCAGTACTTTTTTTTAATTAGAAACTTAACAGAGACGCAATTGAAAATAACATACTTACTATTTCATTCCAAGATTTTTGTCGGGTATTCAGCATTTAAAAACACAAATCGATCTTTAGTAGTGTATCATTGCTGAAACAAGCAATATATTGATGTAACTGCTACTACGATTTTTTTTAAAAAGTCGATATTTTATTAGCAGAAATGTTCGATGGACGGTATTGATACGTTCAATTCTACTTGTAACGAGCAAAATCCTTTATTTTATTGTTTTTATTCGATTGACTTAATATTTTTAATAGTAGTTTTAACTTCACAAATACCATATGATTTTTAGAGAGTATACATCTGACTAAACTGTGTATATACGTAATGTATTTGACGAAAATGTTAAAAATTATCATGGTTACTACTTTGGAAATTTAACAGAGTAAATAAAAAATATTATAAGAGGATTAAAATTAAGAAAAACGTACAGAAATTTTTTATGTGTATTGTTTGCTTCAGTAAAAATACTACTCCCTTAAACCTTTAATACCTAATTTACCGTTTGCTTTCCAAGATTTTTTAAACGAGATATTTTCATGCTTTAAGCAGTCTTAACAAAATTGTATTTCAGCAACAAAAAGACAACGACAATCATAGTAGTATTTTATGGTTAGTAAGGAGGCACAATTAAATAAAATAGAGAGAGAACTGGTAGAAAGATAAAAATTTAAATGGAATTACTTAACATTAAAAAGGTTAGATCTTTTACAAAGACAAACTTTGATGTATCGTCCTATGTAATGAGCTTCTTTGCAAATTATTTGGAAGAAAATGTATTACAAAAAATAACCGCATTCATTAAAGTAATTAACTGCAAGTGAATAATACAATTAATTTATTCCTCACTACATAAAGAAAAAATATAACTGTGCAAAACTATTCCCGGATTCACTGGTGTTGCGAGCGAAACATTTTTATTTGCTTAATCAAAGTATTAAAATATTTTTTGTAGAGTAATATTCATTTTACAAAACGCTAAAATAAGAACATTAGTCTTGGATTTTAAAAAAAAGTTTCTTCCTTCATTTAACTCGGAAAAAAAATCATCTTTATTTACATACAAGATTTAAAATGGACACCGTTTCAAACGCACTAATTTTGGTGCGTACGCTAAACGTAATCCTGTTGTGAACCAACTGCCATTTCTTGCTTTCAGGTTTTTCGCTTTGTTCAATTGCTGATATTTCCAAACAAAATTAACAAATTACCATTCTTTTTTCAGGACTATCTATTGTTGAAAATAATAATAATCTGGAAAGTAATTAATGATAACTAATGTGAGAGAAATATCATAAAACACACGCATTCTTACCTTCATACTATTGCTATAAGGATGCAGTTATTGTAATAAAAAATAATTTCACGTTAAGAAATCACAAATAAACATTAAAATGCAGATTTAGGTTTCGTGATTGCTTTGAATCTCTTTTTCAATGCGACAAGGTCGTCGCATTATAACATATGTCTGCATTTTAATGCTTATTTGTGCCTCCCTAACGGGAAATTATTTTTTAATACAGTTTACTTAGCACACAGTTAAATTATTATTTTATGCAGTTATTACATTTTTTTTTAAAAGTAACAATGTATTTAATATTTTAAATAAAAAATATACTTATGTGCATATAGCTTTGTAAAGCTTGAAATAGCTATAAAAGTTCCGAAACCGTACACATTGCCAGACCAAAAAGAAAATTTATTTCTGGTAATTTCAATTCTGGTTAGTTTAACTTTAAAATTTTAAAATACTACTGTTTAAAAAGTGTTTTCCGCAAAAAAAAAAAAAAAAAAACTTGTTAATAAGAAGACAAGCTGCGGTGAATTGTAAAGATAATTCAACTAATTTTACCCTTATGCAACTGCTGACTAACAAATTAATTCCAATAAAACTTAAGTTAAGGGCACGTGAAATTAGTACTTTGATTTCACAAATGATCAATCCATCATGTAATAGTTCTCGAAATCTGTTTCTTTGATGCGATAAAACAAGATTAAGAAGTCATGCCTTATGCGACAAAATTCAAAAATGATAAATTTAAATAAAAATTATGGGGGCGGGATGCAATTTTGTTTCCTAAGTTGCGAGAGAAAATAATTATTGCGAAAAAAACAGATGTAAATGGATTTTATAGTCTTCAGCTTGAAATCAAAATAAAATAATTTAAAATTATTTGAATAAATTGGTAGAAACAAAAGTTCATTTGTTGCAAAATATTAAACTCCAGAATGATAATTAGATGCCATTTTTATTGCTATTTTCTGCTTCTAACGTCTGTTTTAATTTTTGAATTATTACAAAGTATTACTATATTACTATGTATCTTAATTTTAATTAAGATACATAGTAATATAGTAATACTTTGTAATAATTCTTAACTTACTTAAGTTACTTTGTAAACTTTTAAGTTTCTCTGAAATTAAAAATAATGTAGACATACTTAAAATCATTAAGCTTTTTCTTACCGTGTACATGAAAACAAAAATATTCATAAACGATTGTTAATTTTTTTATGAAAAATGTGATTTCTAATTATTCTTTGTTTATACAAAAATAAATCGAATTGGAATACATAGTTAAACATTATAGTATAGAATTAGGGATTTTTTTAATGATGAAGAACTGTTGATTGTGAGATAAGTATTTTTGAAGTTTAAAGTTAATTAAATACATACAACTGGTGAAGTGAGTGGTTTTGTTTAAGATATTTATGTTTGAGAAACCTGTACACGAAAAATATCTTTAGAAAATATAAATTAAATCCATATCTGTAATTGGAAAAAGAATTAAGCTGTTCGAAACCCACGCTTACTGAGAACGTAGAATTCATTTATTAAAAGTTAAGTTTATTAAAAAAAAAAGTAGCTTTTAATGGCGAGCGGAAATTAGAATTACATTACATTTTTTCCGGAAATTAATTTGAAGTTAAAAATTTGTGTGCTTAGTATTTTGGTCCTTTTAATTAATTGATAAAGTTTTTGAGTTTTCTACCCAATTTAATTTATTAGGTTTTAATTGAATGGTGGCAGTAGCATTTTTAAGAAGAGGTAAAAAGTTTCCTAATGCCTATCTAATTACCTTTTCTTTAATAAGCTGTTTTTTTAGAAAGAAGAAATATGCTGTTTAACGTACAGGATTTTGTGACTGTGATTTCATTGACCAAAAATACTGAACTTCGTCTTATTGAAACCGAGAAACAGTATAAAATATTAATTTTTGAATTTGCACAGTTTGCATTGATGAAGCTCCATGCACACAAGACAAAACTGCAGCAGCATTAAAAAACTAGTCTCTTTTGGCCATCACGGTACCTTCTGCTATATCCTCCATATGAACATTACTGGTTGCAAATATCTCTATTAAGATACGAGTATTTATTTAAAAAAATAAAAATAAATTAATGAATCGCATAAAAGGAATGATTTTAAAACAAGATAAACTAATTAAAAGGTTTGGTCTACCAGCGAAGCATAAAAAATTAAAATATTGATAAGAATTTTACTTGTTAACAAGGGGTCGATGTAGCATTTTCAATAGGGTCATATATTTCTGAAGTTTTAAAAGATTTTTGTGAAAAATCAAATAGTTGTGTGAAAATTCATAATTTAAACATACAGTGATTAAAAAAGTTAATTATTAATTAAATAAGAGGCAAATAATCATAAAGTGAAAAGTGCCATTTGGTAACTCGGAGTTTTGTGAAGGGTCCGTTTTTATACACTGGAGTTTTGTATGGGTCCAATTTTTATTAATTGGAATTTTGTGTGCTGGACACGACTTTCCTCTGGCGCGACCCGTGTTAACGGGTAGGTCAAATTGAACCCATACAATAAAAAACGATCTCTGCTCCCTTGGCGTCAAAATGTAATCAGCACCTGCTCCTATTAATGTCAGATTGAATATCAAATTTATTTCCAATTAGTCCATTACATCTCGATATATAGCACTCACACTTTTCAAGAAAACGTTCGATTGCTTCGCACTCTTTGAATGGATTCGCGTCAGAAACTAATCAGCACTAGTTCCCGTCAGGGTTCATGTGTGCACTAAGTTTCGTTTGATTCCATGAATTACGATTTGAGTTACAGCGGCCCCAAAATAAGACCACATACAGGCACACAGGTAGACAGACATTTTCTAAAACTGGTCAAAATTGGTTCAGCACACCTCAAATTGTCTAAATCTGTCGAAATTCGAAACTTTTCTCGAACCACCAATATTTTCCAATGACATTAATTCTGACATTTTGAATGGGTTTTTAGACAGAACGACATTTTTAGAGAGCTTTCATTATAGTGCACATTTTCTAAACTTTTTCTTTCGTGATTTGAGTAAAATTGATATAATTTCTATTTTTAACAGGAAATTGCTGTTCATAAATATATTGTGAATTTTATATTGATATGAGTTACAGTTTTAAATGCTAACATTCATTTCAACTAGGAGGAAAAAATTTCATTATTAGTGCTTACATCGGATATAGTGATAGGGGGTAACTCTAATTCTAAAAATATGCTTTCTTCATTTATTAACTAACGTAGTTAGACAACATGAACCAAAATTATTCCATTTTTTGACCATTCGTTGAAGAGAAACATTGAAAAACTATACATTGCACAATTTCTCTTCTGGTGAAACATTTGTTTCAGATGTTTTCAAAATATTTAAAAATATTAAACCCGATACAGAAGTATGTTTTCCAGCTCTGGTTCTATAGATTGTACCAAGAATAAGGGACAAACAGTGGTTTCTTACAATCCACAAACATCATTTACTATTCAAAAATCTATTTTTTTTATTGAAAAATAAAATGTAGTTTTCAATATGTTTATTTTATTGTTATTTTGTTTTTTGCAGAACTTAAATCAGTTTTCTAGAATTAGATGCTCCGTTTGATTCAACTACGAAATGAAAACGTTTTTAAACGAGCAGTATGTTTTAAGGTGGTTATAATTAAAATACAAATGAGAAAACTACCAAGATGGGCTGATTTAGTGGAATCGGACTTTCTGTGATTTAATAAGAAGAACTATAGCCATTGGGATAAGCCTTCAATGAAAGACATATCTGCCCACATCAAGCTATTTGGGCAATCACCTTTGTCGTGTAGAACCCAATTCCAACGCGACATTCCTTTCTCTTCCTAGTTTACGATCACGTGCATATTATTCCATCACCCTCATGCTTTACATACCACAATTGATATGTTTTACATGTAACAACCTTGTTTCATCATAAAATAATGGTGACAACTTCATTTCGCAGGTAAAATGGAGAACAGTTTTAATTTAATGATGAGAACGATTTTTATGATATAATACCCCATAGCAAAATCTTTACTTTACAAAAAGCGAAGATCGCTATTTCTGAAAATAAAATAATTTTAAATGGAACATTTTAAACGACTGAAAACTGCATCGTGTGCACATTAAGAAGGAGTCTTCAAGGAAAAGAAAAATAAAAAAAAGTATGAGGGGAGGTAGATATTTCTTTCTTTCTAATGGGGCTGCAGTATTGGTCCTCAACCATTGCAGACCTAGTGCGTTTCTAGAGATTGGTACCAACTCTTTCAGTGGCACTACAAATGAGTGTGGTACAATTGCCGCAATTTTTTTGACGCTCAGTGTCCCCCTTGTTTCCGGCATCTGAGCTCTCGTTGATGCAAGCATCACTAGGAATTTAATTTAGCCGAGAGTATCCATGCCAAACGGATACTCAAGGGATCTTTAACATGCCGCATAATCAACCGACATGTGCGCCGACGATTTTCTGCATCTTGAAAATCCCCCGACTTGTGCCGGGTTTGAGCCTCCGAGCTTGGGCGTACGAGGCATGCGCCTTACCACTGCGCCCCCCTGTCGATGGGGAAATAGAGATATGTTTTAGAAAAAATGAGGCATTTTTTTAAAAATGAAAAGCAGTAATTTAACAAAAAAAAAAAAAAAAAATCCAGATTTTTATGCAGTTTGTTAATGATGATTTTTGTTATTTTGGAGAAGATCTTTGAATCTTAAAAATCGATAAGTGAAATTTTCTTCCTTTAAATAGTTGTTTTGGTTCATTCGAGCTTAAAAAAATGTTTGCCTTCAATGGAACTTTGCTCCGCTGTAATCAACAACGTATGCTATAGAAATGTTACTAATATTTACGAAATGATTTTTCAAACTTGGTGGTCAAATTTTACATGGGTATTGTAGCTACATGGATATTGAGATCATGTGTGAATAATGTTCTTGATTTAATTTGGTTACGTTTCATTGATGGAATTAAAATGAGCTGTCTTGTTTATTATTAAGATCCGATTGCTTTTAAACTAAAACCTGTTACTTTTAGGAATATCTGAAAATACTTCCGGTTCTTTCCCATTTGGATTGTAGTGAAATAGCTGTTTTTAATGTGTCTGCAGAGTATGGTAGTAAACATGTAACTGTTACACATTTGATTTAATTTTTCTCTTGTTATCATTCATTTTGACTTAGATTCTGCAGATTTTTTTTTTCGAACTTGTTCTATACCTTTTAAAGTAAAGCATGTGTTGCTGAAGCTCCACATAATTAATACATTATAAGCGCGGGTATTGGTACCTGTTTCTCGGATTGCTACCTATAAGCGGGGGGGGGGGGGCAGGCACTAGTACCCGTTTCGTGTATTGCCGTTTAAAAGCGGGGCTGGTATCCGTACCCCTTTAAGATCACCAGTTTTATGTCACTCAAGGGAAAAAATGTTTCATATAATGTATAAATTGGTGTATTTTTTAGAACATTCTTCAACTTAAGTCAACTTAGCCCGCTACGCAACACAGTTGCGCGTGCCACGTCGCCCGCTCATAATGTGTTAATTTATGTTAGAAGCAAATACAGCAAAGTTTCCTTTTTAAAATTTTGTTTTTCCTTTTTTTTTGCGTTATACATGTATATAAAGGTTTCGATCATATAGTCTTAAAACAGTAACACTTTTACTAAAACAGCAATTGTGCAAGCTCCATGTTGAACCGATGTAAATTCTTATTTATGTAAACTTAGATCTGTTGCTGTCAGCCTCACAAAGCTTGCTCACAATATTTGCAGGTGTACCAAATCTATATTGACACATCATGTTAGATTTCGCTATGAATTAAAAGTGCACGCGTAAGGTGGATCTTCGTCCGCAACAGCATGGAATCTTGTTTTCGAACTTATGTATTCCAAATAAGATTCTCCGATCTGTGATTTCAAATCATCATGTCAAACAGCAAGAACAATATACGTTCCAGTCCCAATACGGGCATGAGCATTGCTGAGAGGATAATCGATATATTTTTACCTGGTCATTTGCATGTTTATTGAAGTTCACAACGCCATGAATTTTCCATTTGGCTGTATGTTTACTAATGGAGAAATTTACATCTTCCTTTACACGAAGTCTGATGAATATCTGAATAATAAAATACGAAATTCCAATAGTTTCTATTGTGCTGAATCACATGTCTTGGACAACGTTAATATTGAATTCTTTTCCAAGCAGTATTTTACTAACGCATTGTTTCTTTGCATATGAAAATCGAATGAATTAAAAAAAAAGGTGAGAAGAATATGTTCCAACTTTTGTTTTTCAAAACACTTTCAATTGAATTTTTTTATGCATTTATGCTAAATATTTCTTCTAAGGTTCAATTACCATTTTCATCTGGCAGTTTGATTGCACACTTTTGTTACAGATGCCTTAACAATGAGCCTAACATGTTAGTTACAGCTCAGACTGTCTTTATTATGCGCACGGTACATAATATAGAAGTTTTCCACTTACTTTTTCCCGATTTTAGTCTACCTCCTCGTAAAATTAAGGTGAAACGAAATGTTTATAATAATTCAACGTACAAAATAAAGTTAAACGGATGACAGAAATGTTTTTTCACATTTTTAAGAGGGCGAGCCCAATCGTAAAGGATAGTTTTGTGTACATTGTTCTTTAGTGCTTTTTATAGTTTTTCCAATTTTTAATAAGGCTCTGGACAAAACTGATACAACAAAGTTTGGCTTAACATTTTTTACCGCACGAGTTGAACACTTTATAGCTTCAGGAAATTAGGCGGAAGTGGAACTAAGCACTTGAACGAAGCCGCAAGATTTTTTGTTTGAATCAAAAGGTGAAAGAAATATTACAGATAGACACGTTTCCTAATATTATGAGCCTTTTTTGAAATGTTTCAAATTTCCAGCATTTAATTATTTAATTAATTAGCTTTGCTATTTTTGGGATGCATTAAAACTTATTCTTTTTAAATTCTACTAAAACAGAAGAAAAAACTAAAAAAAAAAAAAAAAAAAAAAAACATTAAACGAAGGTAAGTCCCCAATAGAAGAAACGATTTGTTAAAAACATTTAATGTTCCAGAATTTTGGTTTTGCATTCCATTTTTTAAATATATCATAGCGTCTATTATCATAACGAAGCATCCAGGAAGAACTTTCTATATCATCCAAGGTATCATCTACGCTAGATTTATGGTAGTTTTGATAATCATGCATTATCTGAAAAATGTTCATTTAAACACTAAAATGTCACATGCTCAATAAACCAGTGTTGTGTGAGAGGAAGGTCCCAAAAACCTTAAGGCTGCATTCATACCAATGGCGACGAAGACGTTTTGTCTCCGTCATAATAACCGTTACTATGGTTATCAAACTAACAACAATGGCGTATCTCTTTGATAGCGCAATCAACAAATTATGATCATCAGAGTGGTAGTCACATTGATGACGCAATAAAAAACGCCAATCCGCGGGCGTGGTTAGTAACTTATATGGAGCTAATGAAACGCTCTGAAAGATTTCGTTACTTTTGCTTGACGTGGTTGCGGTTGGTATGAAAGAACCTTAAGAGATTTTTTTGTAGCTATCAAATTTGTACGTTTCCTTTCTCTTTTTTTTTCTTCATGTAGAATACTACCCAATTGTGTTCTAATTTCAAATTTTGTACAAACAAACAAACTGACTATTTTCTTCACCCTTATGTAAAAGGAAATAATTATTTTTGGGAAAGAATATCGGCAATTCTTGATTAATAAAGGTAATTCCTTTTAAAAGTACCAAAAAAAGGAATACTGTGCAGTTTCTCTTATTTTTGGAATCACTTTATTTCGAACTTTTACGAGGTAAAGAATCCCGCCCTCAATTAATTTAAATGCGAGCATTAATTAACACATGTTGTTCCAATATAATGCAGATTCATTAATTGGAACTTGGATTTTTTGTGAAAAGCATGTACTTAGGATGAATGTTTCGTTTTATTGCAAATTCAGATACATTTATAATAAAAAAATTATAGAAACCGAAAGAGGTAAACGTGGTTGGTTTGAATTAACGAATTCTTCTTCAATAACGTTAGCTAGAAATAACGATAAACGTGGCTTTTGTTTATCTGATATAGATGCTGCTTGAGAAGCACATTCACGTTAATGTCAAGCGCATATTGTTTGAGTTTAATCATTTCTTTTTTCATGTGTAAAAAACATTTAAAAACATGAGGCAACGAGATATTCCGCCTTCTCAAAAGCAAAAGGCACGACTGTTTTGAATACGCAATCCCAAAGCTCATAAACATAAAACCGATTTAGTCTTGATGCATAATGAGCTGCCGTTCTACAAGAAAATGTTCTCAGAAGCTACTCTGTCACTTGGCGCCCGCTGGGACATCTCACTGTTTGAGACACTTTGTTTTTAAGGAGGAAAAATGCTCAGAAGAACCAAATTCATTACTTCCGGCGTCATGTTTCTCACAATTATGCTAATCCAGGAAATTATAATGCAGTCTTCCAGGATCAGTTAGCTTTGAAGCAAAGTGACTGCTTTATTACATATGCACATGTTAAAAGTATTTAGAGCCGTATATTGATATAACATCAGCTTTGTTGAAGCGCTGCTGCTAAAATGAAATATTTTATATAGTACACGGAATGTATGCCTTTTGGTTGCATAAGCACGTGTTTTATGCATTATTTTACCGAATATAGCTATAAGAATTGCGGTAAATACAATTTTTAACTAGATTTTAAAAAAGTGATTTGTTACATTATTGTAGAATTTAAAAATTTTAATAATAAGAATTTTATCGCACTTCATTTCTTTAGTGTAATATTTGAGCACAACTGGATTAATTATGAAATGTTTTGGTCCTTAAAATATGAAATATGTGAGTTAACCACTTCCCTCTTACTCCCGTCAAAATCACGGGCTGGAGTGTGACATCTAGTGTCTACCAGTACGTCATTAGATGTTAACCCTCTTGATGCGAATCCCCAGTTTTCCACGGGCAACGTATAAGTATCAAATTTTGCGCAACCCGCGGTTTCCACGAGGGTACATTTTTTCTTCACTTATCGCTTCAACCCGGTTTGTTCCCGTTAATGGTTTTACTTCACTTTTTCTGTGATGTTATTGATTATGTATTTTTTAATTTCAGCTTTTTTACACATTTTAAATATTTGCTTCAAAAACAATTAAAGCTCTCATTCAAATTTTTTGTTATTTAAATTCAATTATTTTCTTATAATTCATAAAAAAGAATATTGTGCTCATTCAGATCTGGGTTTTGCTTTTATATATTTTTTCTTCAATATATATTTTCTGACATTTTTTTCCAATGATTTCCTTTTATATTGAAAAAGAGGAAGAAAAAACTGCTTTATGAAATATTTTTGTGCATTTTGATTACAAAATATATGTAGATTTGAAATATGTTATTTAAAAAATGCGCAATTTCTGAACCTATTTTGATTAAAAAAAGAATAAAAAACGCAGCGCATTTGCAGGGTGTCCGTTAGTAGAAACTCTACTGCATTTAAATTCGTGTTGAAACTTCACAGTCATATATATAATTCATTATTTTTCTTTATCCCGGAAGGTTGTAAACAAGGTGTTTTGAGTTAAAGTGGCATTCATTACATACATGTTATATCAATAGGTCAAACATTCGTAATTGCATAGAAAGATGTGTACTATGTATAACGCCCACCTTATATTAAAGTAAAACTTCTCTATAGCGGGCAGCAGTGGGACAAAAACATTTGTCCGCTATTGAGAGGTGTCCGTACTAGAGGGTTTTAAAGGCTTAATGCATTGCTGGCGAGGAATTAAAAACTGCCCGCCTAAGAAGGGTGTCCGTTAGGAGTTTTACTGTACTTTACAATGACTGTAATTAATAAGTATAAGAATAAAAAATACGATTATTAATAACGTAAGTTATTACAAGAATAAAAACTGCAATCATGTGATCGACCATCTAAAGTAACAAAACAATATCAGTAGTAACAAGAATAATAATACCAATCTATAGCGGTCACTAGTGGAATAAAAATATTTGCACGAATTTGTACGAAATTTTGTAAAAATATAAAATGTTTCCGCACAAGAGGGTTTTTTTTTTTAAGCGCAATGCTTTGCTGGCGGGGAATTAAAAACTGCCCGCCTAAGTGTGGTGTCCGCACTTGAGGGGGGTTCGTTAAACGGAGATTAATAATAAGCCGTTAACGAACATTAATAATAACAGTAACATTGCCAGCATTTATATGACTAATTCAAAAATGTGAAAACACATAAATACTAAAAATAAAGGAGTAAAAAAATAATTTATTTATGGAGAGCTCCAGCTTTGTTTCGCACCAAATGAATAATTGACATTTTTTTAAACGTATTCATGAATAACGATCAATAATAAATTATGCCTAAGAAAACAATTACCCCTGTTTGAAATTAAAAATGATTAAAAAGACGACCCCTCATAAATTTTGTAAATGGACAACAATATACGAAATCTTTCCGATAAACAAACAAAATACATGCAATAAATCGCATATCAATGATAAACAGACGGGCAAGTTGGAAAAGATTAACCGATTAAAAATCGGGTACCGTATATTTTTTCGAAATAAATCGTTCCTTCTGTTTCCAATCATCCCAACTGTTCAGAAGCAAAAATGGTAAAATTTAAACTTGATGCTCCTAGACTGCTTTGATAAATGAGTATCTATAAATATTTACTTGCCGCAAATAGGTATATCCACGAAAATGCTTAGGGGGAAAAAAAAGTTCCAACATTTCTTCCACATTCTTTTGACTTTTTTTATGCAGTCAGTGAAAGGGAAAAATGAATTGAATCGAATAAATAATAGAAGTTTGATGGATAAAAGAAATATTTGAGCAAATTACCCTAATTTCGGGAGGCTTTTTTGAGTTCCATCGAAGTTGCATTTGCTCAGTTTGTTTGAAAGCTTTTACTGCTTGGTGGCGTACTCTAGCGGTGGATGTTCGCAAATGCATTTGGTCTGCTTGCCATATTTGGCTAGATTTTCGCGCGTTGGATAGCAAATTGAATCCTTAAAATAACTCTTTTTTGGGAAAGATAATAACAAAATATATATAATATATACAGACTTTGTATTTGTGCATGCTCATTTCTTAGTTGATTCTTCGTAATTAGAAATACGAATCCAAAAGAAATGTATTTGTGTATTACTTCTGTAGTCAGCTTAAGGGGATAAAGGGGAAATGTATAGTTGACACCATAAAAAAAATATCTAATTTAAAATGTAATCATTACTTGTATACTAATATTTCCTAAAATTGCCATTTATTTTTTGCATACGAAATTTATTTTTTGTATTGCGAAAATATTTGTATATGGGGTGCTTTTGAGCAGCGAGCAAGTACGACTGACAAAACTGTCAGAAGAAAAAAAGGAATTATGTTCTGTTTTATGTATTAAAATTAGATACCATATTCCACTTATATTTCCTATGAACATTAATATAAGTATTTTTAAAGTGTTTCTTTTTTTTATGTTTGTATTTAACTCTGCCGCCCCCCTTCCTTTTGTTAAGCCTGCTTTGTCGTAAAAGTGAAAAACAAAAGTATGAAAGAAGGCTTAGTGCAGCGTAAATATATCGTTAAAAAAGTAAAAAAATTGAAAAAATTACTTAAAGATTGAAAAAAATAAATAAAATAAATTGAAAGTAGGGTTTTTAGATTGGGAAAATTGTATGTCTGTCTGTTTGTCTTTTTGATTTGAACAATGTTTTGTTCAATTACGGACAGTTCAAAAAATATTAACATTAGCGGTATTGGGGAAATATGAAGCCAATTTTATCAACCTTGGACATATGCAAGTTTCTTTGAACAAGCTTATTTGAAGGAGCTGTCGACATGAAATATTTTTTTCGGTTTCAACAGTTTATATGAAATATTAACCATTAGCTCCTGCAGGGAAATTTCAATCCAATATAAATCATGTTCTAACAGACGGATTTTCTTGGGACGGACTTTTATCGAAAAAATTTTATGACGTCGAACATGTACAGATACGAAGTTCAACCAGAACGAAACGAGGCTATTTTCCTACAAAATATTTTGTTCGTGATTTTTAAGGATATTTCTGAATGAAATATTTGTGAATGAAAGAATGCATGAATAAATGAGTAAATAAGTGAAAAAAATAAGTGCGTGCATAAATGCATGAATGAGTAAATGAATGAATAAATAAATGCGTGCATAAATGCATGAATGAATAAATGAATGAATAAATAAATGAATGAATAAATAAATGAATGAATGAATAAATAAATAACTGAATAAATAAATGAATTAATGAATATCGATTAACGGTTGAGAAAGGCGCATTTGGAAATAAGAACTTAAGCTAAATGACAGAGAGAGAGACTATAACTTTGAATTTCATGTATACGGGAAAGTAGGTTCGTGTTCCAGACGGAACTTATTGTGTCCTGTTATGATCTTCATCTTTTTTAAAAATTATTTTTTACTTTCCGTAATCGGAACCAAACGGAAGAAAATGCCAAAAGCGTACCTTTAAAAGTAAGTAGAGCACTAGTATTTAATAATAATAAAATTACACGTTAATTTAAAGCACAAATGAGCAAAAACGTGTAATTAATAACGTGTAAACAAATAACGTGTAATTTTATTATTATTGTTTTCTTGCACAAAGTTAAATTATTTTTATCCACTAGTATTTATCTTGACACAATCAAAATTAAAATTTTTTTAAACCCTTTAAACGCTAGTTTTATATAACACGACTACATTAAAACGATTTGTAGTTTGGGATTGGTTTTAAGAATATATATACATTAAATCTATTTAAAAATTAATTTCCTTTTTTGGCCTCTCACCCAAACTTTGTCGGTGGAGTAAAATTTAAGAAAAAATAACGCATTAGGTGAAAAGTGAACTTTCCTAAGTCTTAAAAAGGGGGGAAATTGTTCATTATAGATACTTTGAATTTGATGAAATTTGGGAAAAGTTATTTCTTGCTGCCTTACAAATGAATAAATATAACAGGTGGAATTAAAAAAAAATGATCAAATAAGAAAACATACACAATATTTTTTCCCCCTTCCCAAAAATTTAATCCGCAAATATTGTTATCACTCTCAAAGCAACATCAGTTTAAATAGTAACTTTGATTTGCGACTTTGATACTTTCCTACTTAATTATTTTTATTTAGTGTTTGGACACCAAGGAAATTGCATTTTATTGCCGAAACTAAATATAATTGTTCATAGACAAACTTAAAGGTTTATTGCTTATAACACGTAACTTCTCATTCAGGAGACTTTGAATTCAGACCGATGTAGATTTCTTAGCGAACAGTAATTTTTATGAATGGTTATAGCTCCCCTAACAATTTTATTTATTTATGTGCACCTTCTTCGGAGGACTCTTTCTTTTACAGAATGATTTTTAAAAAAACTCTGCAGCAAGCGGATAAAAAATAGTTTTAGATCATTGAAACCGAAAAGAGTTACAAGATTCTCGTGAAGAATTTTGAGAAAAAGCGATTTTCTAAAATAGTTACCTGGGCTAATAAAAACAGTACGACATGTATTACTAATTCTAAACTACTTTTTTACTCACACTATAATGCCTCTAGGCCTTATATTCAAGTAACAGGCAAGGAACATGTTTTTTAAACTAGTATAAAACATTTTGAATTCCGCTGAAAAGACCACAAATGAGAAAAAAGTAATATAATTATTGAGAAGCAAATCTTTTATTCATATCTCATCGAGAGGAGAACACATGGTGCACAAGAAATTTCAAGAAACAGTAAAAAAGAATCCCTTTACTCCAGTATTTCACAATATTGAATTACATTTCTGTGCTATTTTAATACTGACGAAGGTAAGGCATTGATTCATTAAGTCAGTAAACTTAGAGCGTTTTTTCCTGAGAGTTCTGTAATTAAACAATTTTAATGCCATTAACTATATTTCATTGGTACATTCTGCAAAGGCTTCGGCTCAAATTTGATTTGTTAGTTTATATCTTGCTTAATAGTGCCACAACCTTAATGGGTTTCATTAAATCCAACTTACTTTTTTAAAATCGCCATCAAATTACCAGAAATATATTCAATATTATTTTTTTTTTAAATGATCTTCAAATTAGGTAGAACTACATACATTTTCATTATTACAAATTTATCTGCTCTAACTGGTGCTCCCCACTCAATATTTTTATGCCTTTTTTTAATGTCCTTCATTTTACTAAGAAAATCAAATTAAATCACATTTCTGTTGGTAATTCAAGATTTAGTGTTTTCTTCTTCAGGTACCAAATCTTCTTTTATTATTAAAATTAATGGTGTACCACCAAGGAAAACTTTTTATGGCCTTAAATGAGCACCAGGTTATAGTCAAAATGTGTTTCAGCAAGTTATAAGACGTAGTTGAAATTATGTACGTTTAAAGCTACGCCTTTTTAGCTAAAAAATATTTTATTAAATTTAGCCTATATCTGGAGCCCAGAAAACATTTCATCCATGCAAACGACTAGTCCGCAATGAAAAACAGAAGGCACTACATCAAATCATATACATATATTATACTAATAGTGTTTTGACATTAATTTTAGTAACTTTGAAGATTTGAGTAATGTATGGAGAAATAGTTGAAAAATTTAAAACTTACCTTGCCCGTTGTTCCTGTTGTTGCAAATATCACTTGGAATTTAAAGCTCCCCTCGCAGAGCGACCATGAATAAAGGCAAACAAATGCCAAACTAAATGCAATAATGCATCCAGTTTCTAATGAGCACTGCAAAGGTAAAAGTACGGCTCTGCTCAAACACAGGGTATGTTGGGGAAACCGGTGCACATTGAGTCAAAGCGAGTTTTCAAAAATTTTTGTAAAAATCGAGATATGGCTCTAGGTACCCATGGATCTGCAGCAATTAGCCAGGCGGATTCCGGAATAGGAAGACTCTGCTTCTGTTTGCCATCAAATGATCGTTGTTTTTCTGATTTCAGGTAAGCAATGTTTATTCTTTGAACATTCATCTGCATCGATTTAAAACATTTTATTTTATGAATAAAAATTAACCATTTGATCATGTTAATTGTTCCAGATATGTGGCTAATTATCATCTGGACCATTTATGATAAAATTTGAACGCGCTGCTTAAGATGTTTAATTGGTAGAAAAAGATGGAATGGGGTACAGTGAGACAGAGTTGGGGCAGAGTGAGACTGTTTTATTGTACCCCACTCTAAGTTTTGGTTTAAAAGATATTTTTTAAATTTTATTGTATGATCCATAAGAGTTTTTAAATTGTTGTTTTCTTGTTTCATAGGTATTTAAGCTTATCGAAAATGCAAAATAAACCACGTTAGACGAAATTAGAGACATTTTCTGACGATTCCATGAGACGTGCGGTCTAAATGGTAATTGAAGATGGTGTTTCAATTCGATTGAACTTGGCATTGCGCACCAACGGCCAATGACTCTACTAAATTTTGGGTTTCAAGAAATCTGGAATATTTCCATATGTTTGAGATATATTCACGGATTCGGATTTTTTAGTTTCATCTGTAACTGACTTTGATTCCTAGTGACACCGCAAATAAAGTAGATCATAATAATCTGTCAACTAGACATAAAGATACGAACGAACCCTTATGCTCAGGTGTAGCGTAGTTTGCTTGTGCACTGAGAATTTCGGAGGATATTCAAAGGCGAAGATACATTAATGAAGACAGATCGCAAAAAAAGGAAAATTATTATTTGCAACTGATATTCCTAAAAAACAAATTTTAGAAGAAGAAAACACAAAAATTAGAAAAATAAAATGTATGTAAAAAATAAAGAAAGAAAATGGTGGGACAAGATTATGAAATTGATGAGGAAGAAAAAACTAAATGGTCTGATAATTCATCAGATTATGTTGTCATCTTAGAACATTTACCTTTTGGGTATGAAGAGGCAATTTGACTATCCGTTACGAATAAAGACATTATTAAATTGTTTTTACCAGATACTATAAAAAAAAAGACAATAAAATATATAGGTACAAAGCGAAATTAATCTTTTTTTTTTCAATTAGAAATTAAATTTTTAAGTTTATTTATGCGATAAAACTTCAACCATTCAATATGAGTTAGTTTTGAATTTAAACGATGGACACGTTACGTCTAACTGTACCCCATATGCTCTCTCCTTGTACCTCAAGTACGGGGCACAGTGGTACACAATTTTATGTTTCGTTTTTTTTTTTTTTTTTTTGATATTTCAAAAACTTCATTCAAATGATAATGAAAGTTTTGGTATTATAGCAGATTCCATACTTACCTTGTATTATAAATACCCATTAAAAAAATTTCACAGTATTAATATTTCCGATTTCCTTGAATTCTATATAATTTTTGTCTCACTGTGCTGCGGTATCAAATACTTGGACGACATCAGATAGTGCGACCACAAACACGTTACCTTCCTTTTTTAACCTAAGACTGCAGGGTTATAAAATTTTTCAGTACCCTTTGAACTTCGGCGGAACTTCAGGGTGCAGTTACTTTACATGCACGTATCCCCAAGAGTACGTGATGGATCGTCAGCTAGTCGGGCTCGGAACATCAAGCCTTCCGGTACGAAGTCCGACGACCTACCCGCTAGTCTTCCATGGTTTTTATCTTTTCTAATTTTCCTTAAAATTTGAAGAAAAAAAAAAGAAAACTTTATGTTGCCGCTCAGAATGAGTTATCTTATACCCAAACGATGAATTCGCAAGCATTTATGCCTATTAGTAAGAATGATATAAGAGCCAGTTGTTTCAAACTTCAAAAAATAAGAGTGCAGGTACTTTAACCACTACCTAGTGACTGTATCTTACAGTGATATGTTGGAATACCTTACACAAGTTTTCATTATACACTATAAAAGTATTTTTTCCCCCGAAAATATGCGAGTTTCTACAGGAAATCATTTATCCAGGCTCTGACTACCCTTAGGATAAATGATGGCCAGACCGTAGAGGATGACTGATCTCTGTAAAACGTAAGATTACATATAATTAAAAACGACAAACTAGATATTGAAAAAAGGAAATCAATGAGAATAAATAACAGATAACTTACAGAGAACACTCTGTAAATTAACAGCAATTAAGTACATTTGACTCAGTATTTAATAGAAATTAAATATCTAAGGTTTTGTAATATTTCCGAAAGTAAACAACATATTAATAATGAGACGCAGTAGTGGCGTCATCCGTGTGTTCGCTGAATCACTATTTATAGTACGTGAAGTCAAAGATGGGATTCTGTTCCACTTGTATGGCTATCTTTTACTAGTATGGAAGAAGGAGAAATGTACGAAGCTTTTTCAGATTTTATACTTTATTTTTTACGAAAGAAAACGTAAGATATCTTAAGAAAACATACATTTTATACACCAGTTCTTCATGAAAATTTAAGTATTACATCTAAGATTAAAACATTTTGTACATGAAAACTGCATAACATAAGAACACGGTCAAGACTTTGATCAATTTAAAGTTAGAATTTGAATTAACTGTAAGTTTAAAATCTTACAGTTCTCTTGAAATACTACGCGTAATACTATTTTCTTCATCATAGTGAATACACATATAAAATATTGTTTACGCAGTAATATATAATTCGTACGCCCTTCGTTTGCATTTAAATAAAAATATGAATTGAAAGTAAAAAAAGCCTTTAAAATATATCTTAAACCTGTTTTTTTCCATTTTGTGTTTTTTTCCTTTCTTTTCTCTGAAAAAATCCAAATCTTGCATTTGTGATTAGTTTTTAAGCCTAAATAAAAGACAAGCTGATCAATGGGTTAATATGGTAACATACGTATTATTATGCACCGGTATGAATGTTTCGGAAAGCAATTGTAGTGACAAGGAAGTCGTTTAAGATAAGAATCTCAACTACATACTAAGATAAATATTGAGACATAAGTTGCTTATTAAATTGAAACTAGTCTGTTTTTGAATTGAGTTGCTAAAGAGCTTTTGCAAAAACAAAAAAAGCATGAAAATGATTATCAAGCAAAAAGAAAAATTTCCGAAAATCACAAAATAAAATAATAATAATGACAATAATAAAAATTGTTATTATTATAACAACAATGATACTAATAATAATAATGAATATGGTGATGATGATGAGGATGATGAATAAATGATTACATAAACAAGAAAAATAAAAGGGAAGAAATAAGAAACGAGTTATTGTGATTGGAAAATATATACGCAAGTACTGGCCACTATTTGAAAAAAAATAGACCTGATTGTGTGTTATTTTAAGTAAAGAAAGGGGCAAAAAAAAAGTAAAAAGAAAATAAGGTATGGAAATAAGGAAATCTTTTGGTTGATCTCGCTCAAAGCTTTGTGAACGAATTTCACTCTGTATTTTTCATTTGATTGCCTATGATTTGTTTTTTAACGTTTTTAAATATCTGCAATGATAAATTTACTTCGATAGCTTAACCTTTCAATCCCCTTAAATTTAGCTTTATTAAGAGTGCTTTTTTTCCAGAAATGGTTCGAAATTTTATTCTAAGAATTTTAAATATGATATTTTAATTTTGCAAATTGAAAATATTGATGATTTATTCGAAATTAATTTAACATACCAGAACATGCAACTTATATAAAGCAGTTAATATTTATTCTTGCAGATAAACTGTCTAGGTTATTACCGAAAACTGAATAAAAACTCTTAAGGATATTAAGCCTATATTTTTAATTTAATGAACTGTTATCCGAGAAAAATGTAACCAGCATTTTAATTTTAATGAAAGCAATTCGGAAATTAATGTGTCCAATTTTTAATTATTCAAACTTACAACTGTTATTAGTATTAGGCATCTTAGATAATTAGCTTGTTTCCCCTTTTAAAAGCTTTTTTTGTTTTTAATAGAAACATTACAAATTAAGGAAACTAAAAGTTACTATAAATACATGCCTTAATGAATTAAAAAGTTATTCATTAAGAAATGGAATTTTATGAATCTGAATCTAGCAATATCATTAAGTTCACGGAATTATACATTGCGAAAAATCGATTGTCCCTTCTTTCAAATAAATACCTCCTCACTTGAAAGAACAATATTGAACCGAGCATAAAATAATTAAAGGACAATTTTAACTGCAGTACAAGTGATATTGCTATTAACAACCATCTAGTTTTTGTAGTTCCCAGATGTAAATACAACCACGTGTTATGTCTGTTAATAAAATATGTAAAATATCTTTCGGAAATAATTATACACGTGCTTCTCATTTTATTAGGTTTTTATTCACGGCATTTTCTTTTTCTTTTGTAACGTTGTAAAATGTGTAAGGTTACTATGCGTACTTCTTATATTTTTAAGCTAAGAACAATTTATAATGATGTGATATTTAATAAAATTTAACAGAAAAAACGCATTTCAAAAAATGTTTGCTTTCTGCTTCATTTTTCAAAATAGTTTTTTTTAGTTAGTCTAAAATTTATTATTTATATGAAAAAACGCTATTTAAACACACAGGCGTTATAGTAAAATTATGCTACGTGATATAACCTTTGCAACATTCTTAAAAGAACGTGTTTGAACACCATAAATGAATGTTATTTTGATGGTCAGAAAATTGAAATTAATTGAACTTATTTTTAATTACTGAACTTGTACTCTGTCGTCTTCCTGTAGGTAGTTTACGTATATATTTACGTATATATAATTTTATTCCAAAATTCTTTTCCATAGAGTCCACCTAATATATGATGTAGTTGCTCGGATATACATAATTTTTAACTGTATACCAGTCTTCAATGGCTACTAGAACGATCTCTAATCTAAACTTGGTAACTTTAATTATAACCACCCTGTACTTTTCTTTAAACTTAAAAATAAATCTGGAAATTGAATTTGTAAATAATAGTTGGAGTACACGCAAAATGTAACAAAGGAACTGACTGTTTAAAACTGAAATAATGAGGTTTGACTACCTTTGTACTTTTCTGTTTCCCTTTAATTATAAAGCTGTTTAATTACATCATCTTTTCAAACGGTTATTCAAATACAAAATACCAGCTCAACTGAAATCATGTTCCTAATATATTATATTAAAAGAGTAAAACCAATAATTCTAAACTTGCAAAAAAAAAAAGGGTGGGGGGGGGGGGAGAGACTTAGAGAAAAAGACCGCATGTAAGAAAATATGCAAACTTCAAGACTTAGTTGATACACTAAAATATTTCTGTAAAAATACAGAATGGATATTGAATGTTTCTCTAAAGTGTGAGAGCTCCTGTAAAACCAAACGACTGAACTTCCTGATAACAGTTTCTTGATGTTCCTGTTTTTCCGCACTTTGCACAACTACGGAGTAAGATCTGTTAAGTAACGTAAGTACTCGTTAAAAAACCACAGATCAAGTTTCTCGGTAGTAACAGCTCCGTGGACATCTGAACACTTGAGATCTGCTATTATAAATTGTAAACAACCGCACTATTCATTGTTGGCGTACGGTTTATTTTCAGCTCTAGGGAGAACCTATCCCTTAGCACAGAAATTCTAAAATCCAAAGGAATATTTAACCGAGCGGTCTAAGGCACCAGAATCACAGCAACATGACTTCAAGTTCTGAACTCACCTGGGAATTTGTGTACAAGAAATAGTGATTCAGCGTATTCACAAATGGCGCCAATAATACTCTTAAAAACGGTTTAGAACCCGTAAAGATACAAAAATGTTCCAAATCGTAAATTTAACGGTTATTTAGATGGGCAGACTGCTGCCGGATATTTAACCGTAACTTCATGATGAAATTTCTAACAGTGTGGCGGAGTCTTAGTTACTGTGAATGTACAGAGTGTTATCTGCTTTTTATTCGTTACAATCTCTCATTTAAGATTTCGTAGTTTCTTGTTCTTAATTACCTGTAATTTTCTGCCAGACTCGGAATAAATGATTTCTAGCAGATTATCACGCATTTTCGGGCAAGAATATCATTTGAAACTAGCGGAACAGACTTCCAAAAAGATAGTTCGAAACAAAATCTCAGCTCTTTCAATTTATCGCTTAGTTTTTTTAGCATCGCACAAGTTTATTTTGCCTCTTATTTTTTCCCCTACTTGTTTCAGGCAAATTGTATTTTAGAAGAAACCGTTAACCTATTAAATTTATATGAGTAGAACTGAAGTTTATTCACAATAGTTAAGTAACTTAATACAAAGAAGGGACACCATTTAGATGGAGGCTGAAGATCGATATTCATAATATATGCCCTCCTACACTGATGTAAATTGTGTATTAAGAAGTTGGTAAACGACAAGTAAAAAAAGCCTCATCTGGTTAACTACAAAGATAGTTACTCACTAGTTTTCATAGATATTTTAAGTATACAAACCCCTAATAATAAATCATTATTATTACATCAAGTCATTAAGGCAAACTCTAATGTAAGGAAACAGTTATAAAACCTATAATAAGTCTTTGTAAATGAAAGACGAAAAAAATTATACCTCATTATCTGAAAATCATTTTTTCCTTTTCTTATAATACACGTAAGCAGTAATAAAAGTAATAGTATGCTAGAAAAGGAGATAATTTTAAGCATAAAAATAAAGTTTACCTGAAATATGCATGACTAATTATTATTATTTAATAACCAACATTGCTTAACGATATAACATGATTTTTTTCTTTCATTATCAAGCACAGAAAATTCATGAAAGATTTTTTATTAATTTTGCTATGTTGCTTAAAATAATTAAAATACGCATGTTACCAATTAAATGGCATTAAGACAAGTTTTTATGGGAAACAGGGAGCGTTATAACGTTATACACGCAGATTTTATATTATTCTCTCCAATTTTATATATATATATAGATATATACAGTAAAACCCCGTTACAACGCGGGTGTCGGGTAAATATTTGCACCCGCATTATAACATAACCGCGGTATAGTGAAACTCTACCACGGGAACCATCTTACGAAATAATGCTTGCTTTTGTTGCATCATTTTTGGCTTTACCAATTACTCGAAACTTTTCTTCTAGAGTATAATTTTTTCTTTTTGACATTTTATTCACTATAATTGCTGCGCAAGAAGCACACATCTCAACTGCGCAATCGCAATCAGTACATCGAGCGATAGGTCATAAACCAACTGTGTTCCGAGAAAAGGGGGCTTAAAAAATCTTTAGGTCGTCAGAAGTAAATTAGATTTGGAAAAGGAAAAAACGCAGCTCTCAAAGAAACAATGTTTTAAGCCTTCATACACTGGAGGATGCGTTTACTTGTCAGGAATGGTAAATAATTTGGAATACAAAGGTTGGTAAGCCAGTAAAAGAAGCATAACTTCACTTCTGAAAATGGAAGACAGTTAAGCAAATAGAAATAAGTCAGGGCAGTTGCTCCCGATTTTGAAATTGCTTTATAGTGTCATAGGTTGAAAGGCAGAAAAAGCGCGAAAAAGGTGTACATCAGGCCTATCGCAACGGGGCTTTTTCTGTTAGAGTGGAGGGGTGGGGGTGATGGGAGCTCCTTGGCTAGAATACTTGTGTGCTCGGGCTGGCTTTATTTACAATAGTAAATAAGAAATCCCTTTTAAATGGCAATAATAAAGAGTGTTCTAAACGTCGCGGGACATGATCGTCACCGTGTATATCGGATTCCGCGGTATGCTGATTCGCAAATATATATTATACCCGGCCACACGTTGCTGTGGCTCAGTCTGGTTCCATGGAAAAGCAAGAGAAAGCACATAATATGTTTCGTTTCACAATGCTGGTTGTTTCATTGTCTGAAAATGTAGATTGTATTTTACACATTCTAGAACACGCAATATATACTTGTCCACGTGAGAAGCAATCCGTGCCTTGAGCCATTCTTTGTCTGTTTAGCTCGTTTTCTGCTTACCGTTCTTCCTTGGTGTGATGTGCTATTACTTGTCGTACAGCGACTTCGACGACCTAAGTTTGACTTTTTGCGAGTCATTTTGAGAAATTAATACCAAAATGGGAGGACCAATAAGGAATAAACACGACTCGAAATGAGAAATTCCAAAAGTAGCCTAATCCAAACGTAAACAGAAGAAAAATTCTAAATCCAACCGTTGCCATTCCAAGCTAACTTATGTTTGCTTATTAGTAACGAAATATTTCAATTAAAAATTAAAAAACGAACTAACTAAATCAAAATTAAAAGAAATTAAATGTGATATATAAAAACGCGTACGTATTCGAACACAATGTTCTGGCAAAATTTTAAAGCAATCGGTGAAGTACTTTCGGAGATTTGAGGTTATGAACATTGACTGCCCCCTGATGATAGTTTATTGTTCAAAACCATCTTATTAGGTAAGAAATTACAAATTTTTGTATAAATTTATTCAAAAGTGAAAATAAGCAACTACGAGGTAACTCGTAATTAGTTATCTCAGTAAAGTTTACCTACTACGAATTATCTCGTCATTGGCAGTCAATATGTTAGTCTCGACGCATTATCTCTTCTACAGACGCTTTGTTGCATTTAGTGCCCACGTACACTGTATTAGTTCACGCATTGTCATTTATTCCATCTGTAAGTTTATCTTAGCGTCGTTTAGTTAACTTTCACTACTTACAAAACTAAAAAAATCATTTGTTCGAATTTTACTTTCGAGGTAAAACCTAAATTATCCCTCTAATTTTTAGAAAAATTATTCATTGTCTCAATTTAACTGAAATTTTGATTACCTGTCATTTAATTGTAAATGTTAGAAGTAAGTTCTACTGAAACTTAGTTAAAATATTTTTTCCCTTCATATTTGGATGGTCCACATTATTAACAATAGTCTGACCAAGATAAACCTACCGTGTCGTACCTACGACAAATTGTAAGCTAAAAATCAATTTCAATGAAAAAGAGTCTAAGCATGCTGAACGAATTAGGTTCAATTCTGAACAGTTTGAAACAATTTAACATTACCGTTTACGGGAAAATTTCAACCCTATATAAATCATGTGCTAACAAACGGATTTGTTTAGAACAAACTTTAATGAAAAAATGTTATGACGTAGAACATGTACAGATACTAATTCATCCAGAACAAACCGGGAATATTTTTCCATGAAACCTGGATTGTAGTCTCGCAAAGTTCTAAACGGAGCTTCTTGTTATTTTACTAAATTAAGAATTGAAAAAGGAAGTAAAAATGAACAAAAAAAAATGTTTTAGAACATCTTGCAAAAATTTTATCAACAGCTGCATCCATGTTTGAGTTTTTACTTGTTCTATTTTGTGACAAATTTACGACAATTTTCTGGAAAATTATCTCGACGCAGCAAGGTACAAATTCAATGATCATTTTTACATTAATTCGTACAATTACTTCATTTCAGTAACATACACACTATGCGAGTGTTGGAATAGTGTCGGAAAACATGAATTTTATTTCGGAATACATTGCACTAAATTGCATTGTATTTTTAAAACATATTTTAAGCAATTATAATTAAATTCACAGATTAAACTTCAACCTAATTATGTTTTAATATCAAGAAAATAATTTTTCCACATTCATGTGTACATGCAAACATCTTTAGTCCTATTTATAATTTTAATAGCTTTCATCTGGCGTTTAGATTTTTGTTGTTAGAGAGCGTGAGATAATTTTTTCGAATAATGAATCTAAAGCGACGCTCCTGACATTCAAGTAATTTGGCGATAAATTGGAAAAGGCTGAGTTCGCTTTGGCGACTACGAGTGTAGCACCGGTTTGCGGCAACCATTGTAGTCGGCGAGGCTGGAAAATAAGACGACAGTTCTGAGTGGGATTTCAATCCGCGAAGCGTGCTGGTCTTTTATTGAGGACTTGATCTTGAAAAATAGGTCCCATAAGATAAAAGAGGTTAAATCAAATAAGCTTTCTTATAAATTAATCCGTAAATAAAAGTGACAATTTCGGGAACATTTTCAAAGGATATTGTGGAAAAAATGTAAAGATTCAAAACATCCAACTGTACAAAATAATTCAACTTTTTTTTATTGAAAAACATGAAAACTTTGTGAGAAACTAAAACTACACTCTTTTCTGTTATTATCGTCTTACTGAGACAAAAAATCGTGTATGAAGTTAAAAGTGTGAACAAAATGAAGTGGATAAAATTTTATTGGAAGTGGTTTTTACAGTTTGGCATCTGCTTTAAAGTTATCAGTTCTGGTAAGTCTTGCATGTGATTTCAAACAAAATTTTACGTTGTGGAGAAAATGTAAATTAATTTTTACGGTATACTTTATTAATACAGAAACATTCTTCACTGATTTCAATAATATTTTTTTTAACCAAAATGATTCAATGTATTACAACGTCCTTATAGAGAAAAAAAAAACCAAAAAGGAAAGGAAAAAAAAAACAGAAAAGAAAGAAAAAAAAAGGACTATCGAAACAAAAATATATATTTATTGTTCAATGTAATGAAAACTTCGTCACCATTACTCTTCACAGAGAAAAGTTGTAATTTAATTTATCTTAAATAAGCAGTTCGTAAACATAGATATATTAACTTTTGTAAATGTATTAAAACATAAGGAGCATTGACACTTATGTTCTTCAGACACTAGTACTATGCATTATATTATTATATAACTATTACAAAACTAGAAAGACTGCAATTTAATTTCACAGTTCATGATTAACACTAAAATATAGTATCTGAAAAAAATAGTTTTGAAAAAAGAGCTTGCATGTCACTGTAATATATATACATAGCCCCCATTATTGAAAGCAATGAAGTTTCGAAATATTTTTTTTTGTTTAATAAATGCTTATGACACTAAGTTTATTAAGAAATCTAAAATAAAAAAAATAATAATTTTCAGTTAATTACACGATTAAAAATAAGCTGACAACTTTTAAAGGCACTTGCACGTAGCCTCTTTCTGCTCTTTTGATGCTACGGTGATATTTATATAATTTCTATTTTTCCAGAAGCATTTAAAATTTGCACATTTTTATAATAAATACTTTCTTTTATCTTTTAACTTCGTGTTATGTATTACATTAAAAAAAATCCCAACGAAAACTTAAAAGGAAAAAAATAACGTGAATTATTATTTTAGAACAAGTAAAAACTTCTTTCTTGATAGATAAAGTTAAAAATTCTTTTATTAAGTATATCAAATGATTTTTTTAACAGATAAAAAATCACAATAGAACCATAACTGTAAATTTAACGCTACAGTTTCGCATTTTTCGCCAAAACCTTGCACGGTAATAGATTTAAATTTTACGAAATGTACTCTGACGTAGAATTAAAAACTCATTTTCCTTTTTTTTCTTTTTGCATTTTAACTATTTTTTATCTTGCATTGTTATTCTTGAAAAACTTATTTATTTTAACTCTATTAATTAGATAATGTTTAATGTTTATAAAAATTAACACAACCCTTTTCCAAAATAAAACATTTCTATTGAAATTTATTTATAAGGTAGGACAAAAAATACATAATAGATTTAAGAAACTGTTTCAGGCATGAAAATGGCCTTTTATCACGCAATGAATATTTGTCTTTTACGTTCTGCTTTGCAGGAAAAACTAACAACGCGGACACGCAAAAGCAATTTACTGTTCCTGTTTAAGGCATGAAAATTTAAGTATAGGTTTCATAAAAAGTTTTAAAATATAGGATTTTCGTTTCTGCGGTAATAAAGTAAATGTTGGAACGTTTCGCTGGAGATAACCTGATAACCTTGCTCAGTATAATTAATGCATTATCATGAAAAATCAGGAAATTTCTTGACAAAAAAATTTTGCGAAAACTTGCGGATTTGATTTAACTTGGTGAATTTACAACCATTCCATCAAACATGGGAATGTAGCGCAACTGAGACGCAAAGTAATTACTTTAATTTCCAAAATGGTACATCGGCAGTGTGTTTCAGGTACAAAGATTTATCTACAAATATTTTCGTTCGTGCAAAAATTTCAGGAATAATTTCCATTAGTAAAGTTAGTGACACTAATTCCTAATTAATGTCACGTATCTTATAGGTAAAAAACGATTTTGACGTTATCTATATGTAGCCTACTCAAGAAGTTGTAGACGTAAAGTAAAGCACAAATCAGTGATCTCAATAGTTAGTTACCGCATAAAATCTTAATATTTTTGAAACATCGTGCTTTCAATTGAAAACTGTTTTTTGGACAATGTTTCGGAAGAACTTTCGAATCATCTTTTTCTCCATTGATTATGATAATTTTGCAATCGTCAACAGCAAATAAAATGACATACGTGTGATATTGACCCAAAAACAAATATAATGAGTTATATTTGTTTATAACTCCTTAGGCTGTTCTCTATAATTTAAAGCCCCATTGCTTGAATAAAAACTTCAATTTCTAAAAGTAATTTTCAACTATTTCTCCATGACGTATTAATTTTGATGTTTATAAATGCTTGCTCTCGATAATGTTAGTTACCGATAGATAAAAAAAAGCATTTAATAAAAAAAAGTATTTAACGTCGTCTGCAAGCTTTTTTGCATCCGACTTTAAAAAAAATTCTATTTTGCGTTTCATAATGTATTGTATTTTCGTATATTATTTTTCATTTTTATATCACATGTTTTTCTTTCCAAAATATATCAATGATATTTTTGACTTGAACGATATGGGAAAAAATAGTTTTCAAAATAAGTAAGCTAAGTCCTACTCAAATTTTTGTGTCATGAAATACTGATAATACGTTGCAGAGAATTTTTTTATTAACTGTATCAAGCGTTACTATCTTCAAGGTATATGATAGAGACATTGTATTAATTTCATGGCATATATTAAAATTTGATGGGTTCCACAAGCCAACAATTCAGCGGCGAAATCATTCTTATTTGATTGACGTTTTCCGCCCGAGATATGAAAAGCTTTTGAAATCCTCAATATTGAATTTCTGAGGAAAGTCCTAGTTTCTGCTTCTTTCTCAATCTGATACCAGTTCTGAATTTAGATCATAAAAATCGAAATTTTCTACCTCAAAGTAGATTTTGTTATGTCGTAGAAAAATGGCGAAAAGTCAAAAGTGTGTTTTATGCATAAGCAGATAGATAAAGTGTTACTTTTCTTGCAAAAACTTAAAATAAATAAATAACGTAACTGCAATAATAGTAATAATAACTTAATTATAAATATAAATTTTGAACGACATAATAAAATAGTTATGCTGTATAACTGCAGTTTTTGGTACTTAGTTATTCTAAGAGTTTTTCTTAACTTATTTAGCTCAAAACGTATTTAAAATACTTCATTGAGTATAGTAAAAAACATTAAAAACAAATAAAACTACGAGTATAAGATCTTTAAAGCATTGAATTTACAACAGCAAACTTCAACAGGTAACCATCCTATTTTAGAAATCTCTTTTGAAGATTGCTACCTTTTACGGCCAATTATATGAAATAAATGAATGGAAAAAATATAAGTAAAGGTAAAAAAATATAAGTAAGAAAAAATATAAGGAAAAAATATAAAGTATGTAACTTATGCGACGGTTTTTTGCCAGTTCTACTTGAATACATGATATTGAATTATTTTGCAGTATAATTGGAAACTGACACTTAATTCTCAAGAAATCAGTGAAGACGTAGTGTTTCTTAAAATAAGTAATTACGTCACGTGTCTGGTTTAGTTTTGAATTAAAGAATTTAAAAAATAATTTTAATCAGCTTTGATAATAGTACTACAGTACATCACGATGCAATAAAGAAACGTTGACAAAAGTGTCAACTAATGACAAATGGAAACGAGATTAAATGGAGAGAGAAGTACAGGATTTTTCTGCTTTTCAAATTAGTTTTTATTTTTGACATAAACACATTTTGTTTAATATTTACATTTTAATCTGAAGTTTTCAATAAATGAGGAAAAAACTGGTTTGAAAGAGATACATTTCCTTTGTTGTGAACGTTTACAGATTTGTGGTTTCAATAAGTGAATTATAACATATTAACGTTTTCATATGACATGACTACCACAAAATAACAAACAACGTAAAAACTTTGAAAATGAAATGTTAATTTCCAACGTTTCGTTAAAACTGTTTTGTTACATTTTCAGAGAACTCGAAATGTTATAGAAAATATAAAAATGATTAATGTATTGCAAAGTAAGGTAGTGTGTATATATATGGGCCGTGGTAGCCTAGTGGTTAGCACGTCGGACTTTCACCTGGAAGGTCGCTCGTTCGATACCCACTGAAGACCACCATGTATACTTGGAGATATGTGCATGTAAAATCCGTAGACCCCACGACATCTCCCCGTGCGTAAGCAATCCTAAGGCCTTGGCTAACAGGTAGGGGTCTGGTGGAGAAAAGTGTATATATATATATATATATACTTATATTTTTAAAACCTGTGTTTACGTCTAGAATAAACAACGCACCCTTTAATCTAGACTTGGTTCATTCCTACTGGGAAAAATTCATTTTCAAGTTTTGTTATCATTTTGAGAAGATTTGAAATATTTACACAAACAGTAAATACTTAAGCTAAAAATAGAATTTTATTATTATATGAATTCTATTTTATTAAGCCACTTTCTAAATATTTAAACAAGGAAAATGATCTTTGAAGCTCCAAAATATTAATAACATTTATATAAACAGTAAACATTTAATATAAATATATCTATATTAATTTTGATGTTAGTATTTAGTGTAATAAAAACAATTTCACGTTAAGAAAGCACAAATAAGCATTAAAACGCAGACATGTTTCGGGATTGCTTGGAATCCCTTTTTCAATGCAACTTCTAGATGCAAAACACCCAAATGAAGCTTCATCTGGATGTTTTGCATCTAGAAGCTCCACTATTGCATTAAAAAAGGATTCCAAGCAATCCCGAAACATATGTCTGAATTTTAATGCTTATTTGTACTTTCTTAATGTGAAATTATTTTTTATTACAGCTTACTTAGCACAAAGTTTATTTAGCAAATACTAACTTAAAAGCATAAATTAAGTCCTTATTGGAAAGGTTTAAACTGATCTCCCTTTAAAAAACGTTCCTATCTTCTTGGTTTTCTTCTACATCTCTTGGTGAAACCTAACCTTACCGTAGATTTTTTTTTCAAAACAGGTCGTCTTTACTTTGACTTTCAGTTCCAAATTTTTACAGTTTTTAAGGCTACCAGAATATCCTATAGCCATATGCTTTCTTAATCTTTCTCCGATCTGTTTCCCACATAATATGTTTTTACCTCTGTTGCCATTCCCTGATCGTTCAATATGTTTAAGAATAATTTTTTGCAGCTAAATACATGTAAGTATATAATATATTTACGTATCGAAGGAGGTGCTTTACATACCATTTACATTTGCATTTTAATTTAAATGTAATACTATTCTTTTGGAAATATTCATGTATTTTTGGTTTTATCTCAGCTTTTTGCCTTTTCTCCGTATAAAATTAATCGGCTAGTGTGGTATATTATAATTACGTAGATTTTTAAGCTCAAATTTTTTAGTTGCTTCTGTGTGTGTAATTTGGTTGACACTATCTAATAGAATTTTTCACATGTTATCAATGAAGGATAAAGTTCTAGTGCGTATTGAATGCATAAACTATATAGTATGCTTCACATATGCATTACATTAATTACCTCAAATGTTTACTTACATATTTTTGTTTTAAGTTTACGAAAAATGCCTAGATATAAATATTGCGGTTCATTTTTACAATAAAAAAAATCAAGGGGGGGGGGGGGTTGCAAATCCTGAACTAATAACTTAAAGTGCTTTTACCTTTTTATGCAAACAACAATAACAACATTGTATTATCATTGCTAAAATTCCCCTCCCTACACTTATTCTTTTAATACAAACTAATATTTTTATTTTAACTATGGAGCTTTTGGAGTGTCTTTTCCCCACATCCTACTCCGATTCTGTTCTCATAATATAGTCAACAGTAAAACTATGTTTGGGAGATATTAGGAGTTATTCTGCATTCAAAAATGATCTCCTTGTAAACCGAAAACATATCTACAATTATTCACAAATACTGTATTTTATTAAAGTTGCTTTTATATTTCATATGGAATATTAATATTTGCGTAATATTAAATTGGTCAAAGTTCAGTGTGTGTACAAATATCTTAAGTTTTCGCTAATGCAATATATTTTCCAATAAAAGTACGTTTATTAAATAAAAATTTACAACAATGGGCTCCTAAATGTTGATTAAAAGACTCTGCAAATCTAAAAATATTAGGGTAAAATGCAAAATGAAGAGCAATAAAAGAATTATTTATTTTTAAAAGACCTTTCCATATGCATTTCAGTTATGACAAGGTTTTTTCTTCACTTCACTACCTAACAGCGTTTAAGAAGGTTACTTTTCTCCTTTAACCTCCTTCCTTGTTAGCACTAAGCCTTAGGGATGCCCTCCCCCGGGCGAGGGGTAGTGGGGTCCACGGATTTTTCATGAAAGTATCGCCAAGTGTACATGGTGGGTCTTCAGCGGCTCGGGTATCGAACCCGAGATCCTCCGATCCGAAGTCCGACATCCTAACCCCTATGCTACCACGGCCCTTTTGACTTGTTTGTTTTCAATAAATTTCCAATGACTGCTTTCTATGTTATGTATTAATTTTGGTCTAGTGTGCTTTTTATGCTAACATGAACATTTTTGTGGCTGTTTTCACGGTTGTTATTATTTTATTATTGCTATTAAAATTTTGCTATGACGTGCTAAGAGGAAAATGTATTATTTGTGAATAGCAAACAATCATACAGATTTGAATAGAACAAAACAATGGTCATAACAACATATATGAATTCGAAGATTATTTTCAAACAAATAAAGAAAATATAGTTCATAGAATAAGCTAATATATTTCCCCCGAACACTTAACTTTATTTATATTTATCTAGCATTTTGTAGTTTTGTGTTTATAATCGTTTTAATTGGACATAAAGAGTAGGAAAAAGATAATGTGTCTCCTCTTTTACACATAATAAACAAAAATTGTATTTTACATGTGATATTTTACAAATGATTTTTATTCAAAATATAGTTTCATCGCTGTAACTGGTATGATGAGTTGCTATATGAGCTAAACAAAATGATAAGTGCAAATTTTATACTCCTTCTTTACTTTCTCATTAAAAACACATAGATGATTTTCTAAAATATTAATTAATTTCTCCTTTAAAAACCTATGCAAGAATCAATTCATAAAGCCAACTTTGCAGACAAAAACGCACACTCAATTAGTTTGCACTAACGTCTCGATTAATTGTCGTAGAAAATTACTTCTCATTCTGATTTTGTAAAGAAAACGGTTACTGAGACTTCATAAGATTCCGGGCAATAATTTTTGACGCCTCTTATACTTTAAATATTTACTTAAATCGATGATCTCGATATGAAAAAAAAATCATGTTCTCAGAAAATAAATAAAATGTTTTAGTTGTAGTACCATTAAAAGAACTAATTAACTGAATCATTTCATTTGTCCATCCATTAATTATTTGTGAAGATTGTACACACAGTGATCTTCATAATTGAGTTTTTTTGATTGTGAAGATCCTTGTAAGTTGCAATAAAATATACATCTATAAATATTTTTATGGTGATAGTATTACAATATAAGTTTAGCATGAATTTTAATATGATCTAATTTTTGTATTTATAATTGTCATATATAACAAATATCATGCTAAAAGAAAAATTATATATGTATATAAATCTATATATATATATGCGTATGTGTGTGTGTTTGTGTGATAGCTGCTTTTAAACAGTTACACAAGTGTTTTATCTCGTGTTTTAAGATTTCGAGGGTAAAGAAAGCAAATCGCTGGAATTCAGTTTCACAAAGAAACAGGAACCGACTCCGGAAATACGGTACAACCCCAGATTTCCAAAGAAAAACAGTCAGTAAACTCGATCAGTAACGTTAGAAAGAAAACAGAGTGGAAAATTGAGGTTTCGAGACCTCAGTGTTCTTTCTGTCTTTTTTATGCTTTTGCGAACAGAAGAAGCAGTAACTCCGTGAAAAAAAAATATAATAATAACCAGCGAAACAAATGCCAGTAACAAAAGAGAGAGGGTGGGAGGGGACAAAATCCGTAAAACCGGGGGCCCAAAGTCATCGTTTTTTGAAGCGAATAGAATTGTCTCCCACACTGAAGAGAAAAGTCGATCAAATAGGACCTGTGCAAAGATTGACGCAGAGAAAATCACGTAAAGACCTTTATACCTTCCTTACTTTTGCTTTTGTTTCGCATGCTGGAAATTTTACCCTGTGATATTTATTTCCCAATGCGCCCAACGACACTAAATTTTTTTCACTAAATTCTCCAGCTTATTTTGTTGCTCTTTCGTTGAGTTTCTTTTCGTAGTTCCTTTTTCTATTTGAAATGCCAGTGCTGCCTGTTGAAAAGACTAAACCTTAAAGTATTTGTAATTGCGTTTTAGAAGCATAAATTTGATTCTAGGTGAGAAAAAACCTTTTTTTCCTCTCTCCTCATCTCTCGGTTTTCTCAATCACTACACTTTGATAGGCTTATATTTTATCGCCGTTAGTGTGATACAAAAAAAACTAAGAAAGATAATATTCTACAATAAGTTACAGAGAGAGCGATAAACAATAATAATAAATGCTTGTAAATCGCATCGAAGTTATTCATTAGATATAAAATGGGTACCTAGTAGAACACAAATTTGAGGTGTTCATGATGACACATCAAATGTATTTGATTTCTCTCGCTGTACTTAAAGGCAATTAATTCCCTAACCATACCACTTTAAATTATACGCAATAACGTAATGCGAATAAAGTGATCAAATCGTAAAAAAAATAACGATGCAGGCAGGTGTCATCATGTTGGAACATATATTTAAAACAAAAAGTCAAATAGTTATGATTCAGAAAAAGGCAGAATTCTTGGTAAAGAAAGAAGCATGATACAAAGGGTATCGTGATGTAGTTGAGCATAAGGGTAAGAGGGGCAATCTTAATGTCTCGAAAACCATACATGCTGAAAATTTACCAGAGGGAAAATGTTCCAATTACAAAATTGCAAAAAAGGGACACATACAAAATACAACTACTGCAATAATTAGTGTCTTACATTACATCGTTTTTTTTTTTTTTTTTTTTTTTTTACATTCAAATCTAATTGATCATCTCATAACTGAAAATTAGTGGAAAGGGGGCTGGGAGTCACATGGGTTGGTTGTATCTTCGCCTACAGAGTACGCTGGATATACAGTTTCGTTTTCAGTTGTTTTTAAGTGTCAGTAGTGAGTCGACACTTTAAGTGAGTGGGAGTAAAGGAGAATGTTGTTGAAAAAAATTAAAAAACAAAATTCATAGCATGTGCGTAATTTATTTTCCAACTACAAATTATTTTTATTGTGCATTTTACATTCCCTGTGCATTTGACAACAAAATAGTTTGAAAGACTGTAATTTTAGCTATTATTTACGTAATTGTTCTATTTCTAACCTCTCGCTTCTTCTTAAATGTTTTTTCTATACTGATTATATTGTAACGTTTAATATTCGAAAAATGAATGGTTTCTGTTTCACTAATATATCACTTAGAAGTTATAAATGAAAATTTGATTGTTAAATACAACATTCGAGTTAATTTCACGCCATCATGTGGCTTAATTTGTTTAATTGCTCAATTTTCCCCATACTCTTGCTCAACTAACTTCACCCATGGGGTAGATTAAACACGTTTGATCTTTTTCATTAGATTCACTGTAGCTTTCACCCCATTTATCAGAGAAAAATGTTCTATTAGACTTTTAGGAAGGAATAAATTACAAGTCTATCAAAACTAATTCCAAACAATTTTGACTTGCTTGGAATGATCAAGCTATAACTGATCATAGAAATCAATGAGCTATGACCGATCAACTGAAAAACTGCTCAACTAGCTCCGCTCTACCGTTCATCGCAGTAACATATTATTTTCAGAGATAATATGAAAAAAAAAGTTTTTCTAACGCTCTTCTTAATTCTATTTTCATATTAATCCTTTCTTATAGTGATTGTTATACTTAGAACCGAACTGGATCATGGACGCTCCTCATATATTTTTGCGTTTTAATGTACAGCTTTTCTTCGTTTTATTAAAAAAAATATGTTTATGGACATTAATTTGAAATAAAAATTCCTCGTTTTTATATTAAAATTTAATAAATGCAATCCATTTCATTTTCTAGGATTTATTTTTTTCATTTTTTTTTTCGTTTTAAAATTTTACGACTTTTTTTTTTACAAAACATACGACTACTAGATATAATCAATGACATATTTTGATAAATATATATATATATATAACTTTACAACTGTTATACACGTATGCATGTACGATGGCAATAATTAGTAAACGGAATGTACAGCCTGAAACATGGCGTTGCATCTGCTAATATTTGGCACACTGGGAATGCAAAAAATGAAAGGTGTTTCTACATTGTTTTTCATTAATAATATTAATGTTGTCATTACTGCTCTCTTTCTTTTCTTTTATTTTTTTCTTATTTAATTTTTCTTAGTTTTTTTTAATTATAACCAAAGAAAAATACATTTATTATCAACTAAACGCTGAACTGACAAGTTTGTGCTTCGTGCCATTAAGCGTGAAATTAAAGGCTGAGTTTTAAAAATAAATTTACCAAACTATGCTTTTAAAAAAAAGTAATTTTTACGTTTTATAGCTAGCTTGAAAATGCGTATCTCATGTCATCCGTTAGTATGTCCGATTGTTCAGATGTATAATGCCATCGAGTGAGTTTTTTAAAGAATAAATGCATTCTTTTTTCTTTTCTTTTATCTTCCAGATTCTCTGAGTGGCTCAATTTTCAGCGATTCAATTTCGCCGAAAGAAAGCAATTTTTTCTAGAGATAATTCAATTACGTAGATTTCTTTTCTCCAACTAATTCGATTTTTAGATTTTTTTTTCTAGTGAAAAGTCGGCAAATTTGTCACGTTATGATATTTTGTACTTACATTGCGATTTTTATAACTAATTTTCACTGAATTGCAATATTATTCTTTTACAAAAACTACTGTGTTCCTTTGAGAAAAGGACTAAAAATAAAAATATACTCATAAATCCTTTGATTTCTTTTGCAGATACTATTGCCAAATTTCTTACGCATACGAATGAAAAATTTCAAAAAAAAAAGAAAAAAAAGCATTGTTTTTCTTATGATGAGAAAAAAAATGCCGTTTATGTTTTCTTATTGAAGTGAGATTCATGTGTACGAAAAATTCTTTTGTGATGCATATAAATATATATACAGCATTAGGAATCCTTTAAAAAGTTACTGGTTCGCAGAATATGCAGACAGTGTAACTGGTCTGTTAAATTTTAACATGAAATGTATTTTTTTAAATGGTAAAAAGCATGTGGGGTCTCACTTCATAAATTTTTCATAGTAGCTACGAAATGTAGCCAATTCCTAAATTTATAGACATTAAATTAAAAAATATATTTATATATATATATATACATAATTCACATAACAATGAAACAATATTAGCAATGACCTTCATCTGATCATCTTTTTTTATTTATTACACTTTTAATGTTTTGACTTCCTTTTTTTTTGACTGGCATAGAGCTAAACTAAAATGCTGTTTTTCCCCACTCAATGGTAAAATTGAGAAGTATTCATCTGCATTTGCGTTCTGTCATTTTAAGTTATATTACTTTATCGTTTTCTTTAGTTCATTCTTTTTTAGAAATTCATAAACTTTTTTTTTTTGTTTCATCAGTTGTGTATGTTTACGGTTTCATGGAAAGAAAATATTAGTTTTATCGTTTAATCGTCAATTAGGATTAATGCATTCCCATGAAAATTCTTGATGCACTTTACTTAAATAAATGTCTTTCACTAGTAAGTTTCATTCAAAGCGTGCTTTAGCTTTAAAATTGGAGGCATGGGATATGGCTGTGATGGTTACTTTTATTTCTTCTTTGCAAAACCTAATTTTGTTGACAATTGTAGTGGTTCTGAGAATTAAAACTAAGACGTGCTCGATTGACTGCCATCAACCACAGGTGCCATGGATTGTTAAATTTTATTTCGTAGTGAATCGAATCGGTGTTTAGTGGTATCTGACTAGCGAATCGCGTTTGAGGATCTTTCACGACTGCATCTTTGCATCCGCAGAGAATGCCATAGTATAATTCTTTTCATGTAGCTACTCTAAAATAGTTCAGTTTATAATGAGCGAGCTAACCAAGCTTGAATTCGCGACGCTATCCGAATCCGGTTATTGGTGAACGATAGCAAGCATGGGCCGAGAGCCCCCTAGTAGTGCTAAAGAACGGGTTACTATAGTATTTAAAAGTTTATTTTACAGTAATATTCAAATTTTCTATGGAGCTAAATACCAAAGTCGTTTTTATTTATTCCTCAGTAAAAATATATGTAATCAAATACATTATGAAAGTTTTTTTTTTTAATTCATGATACATTTCTCTGATTTTAAGGTTCCAGTTAAAGTTTCAGAATAAACTATGGGGAAATAAAGGATAATGAAAAATATTCAACGCTTGGAAAATTTAAGCCGGAAATCGAGACACAGTTTATATGTCGTTTGAAAACAAATTGTCTTTCCGTCTGATACTTTATACAAAAGTCGCAAATGAATTTTCAGGTATGCAGATTTACATTGCCGTTGAGTAGTACAATGCATGAAATCCTCTCGCTGGCACAATGCTCCAAATCCCCAGCCTCTTTCAGATGGTCGTCCCTTTCACAGCAATTAGTCTCTCCCTCGCATCTTGAGAGATGCGGATCTCAATAACTCCCTCTGGCATTCACTTTGTTTAATTGCAACATCTGAATTCCCGGTTGGCTTACCCTGCCGTTATGCGATAAGCGCAAGAGAGAGCCGGGGCCATAATTACTCCGGGAGATAAAACATGGCGAATGGCACCCGGCCCTCTGCTGCGAAATCCCTCTTCAACGATTCTAAACTGGCGAGTGGTGTGGTTGAGATTTGGCGCCTAGCGGCGGAGCACGAGTCTAAAAATTTAATTTGTATTGTGAAGAGCTGGGAAATTTAACAAAGCACCTGTTAAAATAGATTATAAGTGATATTCGATGAAAAATTGTAACATAAAAATTTTCATTAAATGAAATTAAAAACTACATTAGCTATGATAATCTTTATTTTTATATTTCGGTTTGTTCCTAAGTTATTTTGAGATGTTTTCAAACATAAAAGTAGCATTTTTATAATATTTTAAAGCGCCATAATATTTTCAAAAATCTTCTTTTCTAAGTGACAAATATACATATGTATCAACTTAATAATGTTCTTTTTTTTCCGAAAAATCGCTAAAGAATAACTACATAATAAAAACTGTTCCGAATTAATTGATAAGCCTAAGTAAGATCGAAACGCATACACTAATGAGAGACGAAAACCCTCATTTAGAAGAGGAAGGGAGTTATCGGACGAGTGTCTTAAGGAACAATGATTTTTTTAACCAACTAAATATACGTTACTGTGTTAGTTTTCTGTTAAGTGTTATTTGATAAATATACAGATAAAGCTATATTAACTACATATCCATACAATTTTTCCTGTCATCATATCTCTCATTGCACCAAGAAACGGGAAACTTCAGAGGTAGATCGACGATTATGTTCGATATCCCTAAGATTTATTTATAGAGGGAATGACATTTTTGGGAGGGAGACAAATTACTGCTTGTAATTTCACTATTACAGATTTTCTTTTTTTTTTTGCGCCCATTCTAAACTTACACGCCTATGAGTTCGATATCTTGTATTTTCAATACGTCCTCCCCCCCCCCCGAACTCTCGACGATCGCTCACTTTGATATATCGTCCACGAAACTCTCCCGCCTGAATGTTATTCAAGTAGAAGATGTGAGGAACTTCAAGGGAATTCCACCCTGAATTTTAGCGCATACTGAAAAGCAAAACTACGAAGATACTAAGAAATTCATAAATAGCAATAGGTAAGTCCACGGTATTAAAACGGGATCACGTATTTTAAATTACATTGCATATATATATATATATATTAGTTGCGTCGTAAGTTCAAAGAAAAAATTATAATAAATAAACTGCATTTTGGAACTGAACTTCATTCCTCAAAATGAGTTTTAAAAGACCATACATATTAAAGTATCTGTACACAGATTCTGTTTTTTTATTTTTTTATTTTTTCCTGATACATTCTTGATTTTTAAGATGTCTAAGGGGCAGATTTTTATCTAACGCATAGTTGTTTTTCATATAAAATGTTTTCGGGATCATTCATAAATGATGTCACGCTTCGAGGGGGGGAAGGGGGTTCGGGAAATTGTGACAAAGTGACAAGGGGAGGGGAGGGGGTAACAAGAAGTGTGACATCATGTATTATGCAACATAGCGTGATGCGTGACAAAGGGGGGAGGGGGTCCGCTGAAGTGTGACATATTGTGACAAAGGGGGGAGGGGGGTCAAATATATAGGAAAAAAGCGTGACGTCATTTATGAACGGCCCCTTCCTTGGAACACCTATAAGGGTGTACAAATAAAAAATTTCACATTCATGTAATGGTTTTAGAAAACGCTTTTGATAATAAAAATTCCGATACTTTAAAACCTTATCATTCTTCTTAGATAAGAATACTGGAACTTCTAGTCTAATTATAAACTGTTACAAGGCAAATGATTAAATGTGTATTACTTACATTAACAGCCAACATAAGTATCACATAATTAACTCTGAAAGGATTTTTAATAATACTTTTGTAACGTATTGATTTCTAAGAACAGAATCCAGCTTTTATTTCAGTGTCGTAAAATTCTTCTTTCCTCCGTCTATTATTCCTTTTATTTATATTAAGCCCTCTTGGCTACTATTCCGACTTTTAAATGACTTCTCAGTTAAAGCCTGCAGATCCATTTAATGACTGAAACCTGAGATTTTATTTCACTATAAAAGGAATGAAATCTAAGGATAGAAATTCTTTTGAAACTGATGCTTTCAAGGACATTACACTTCTATTTATTCAGATTTCTATCAGAGAAATTAAACTTTACAACGTTGAGCAGTGGTATATAATTTTACAGCTCAAATTACTTTTCCCATAATTCGGTAAATGGTTTCTAAGACTTCTGAGGAGTATAAAAAAACTTCAAATTAATTAAGTTTAGCTAAATAGTCCTCTATATGTCGAGAAAGTTTTAATTTCAAATATACAGGGTTGTTGTAATTGAAGTTACTATGTTTAGAGCTACAGAGCACTCGTGATAAACGTATGTTATTGAAAGTTTATGATATATCTATGCTAATTCAAATTTGTACCACCAGGTGCATTTAAAGTAAAAATCAAGTTGATAGCATAAAACCTTATTGTATCACATAATGTGCTCGAAGCATTCCATTTTGTGCCTATGACGTTCAAACGGTAATATAGCGTAGTCAACAGTAAACGAAGAATTTCTAATATATCAGTGGCAGCACTTAGCAGTGAGAATTGCAATTTTCAGTGATAATAGATGTGAACCGTGAGAATATATGCCAATTTTCTGGGGAACGCACTAGGTCTGCAATGGTTAGTGACCATACGAAGCCCAATTAGAAAGAAGAATAGTTCATCAAACACCATACGAAGCCCAATTAGAAAGAAGAATAGTTCATCAAACACATGAGATAGTGCCTGAAGAACGTGCATCGTTCAAGCTAAATGATCTAGAGAAGGAGTGGCCAACTTGTTAGGCATTACGATCGATTTTATATGTTAATAACGACCTTCGAATTCTTCGTTTGATGAAACAAGGAGAGATATGACAACAGATGATAGATGAATAGCTTTTTTTTTCTTATACATTACATATTGGTTTATCTTTATATTTACCGATATATATATATACTAAAAAAGTAACACAATATACTTTCGACTGCAGTTATGCAAATAAACCACTGTGACGTAATATTAACTTTCAATAACACAAATCGACTAGAAATCGTTCCACGTTCGACAACTCGATCGCGGATTTATTCACCTGTTGGCAAATTTGTTGCAGGATCGTATAGACCTGTCTAATGCAAGATAAAAGGCTGAGTAGTAGCAGGGTACCCATTTTATGTCGTAATCAATAGGCTTTATAAATAACATAAACTTCATTAAGAAACAGTTTTCGAAGGATTTATAAATTCTACTCAATTAAAAAAGGTAAAAAATAAAAATGCAAAAATGTGGTTCAACTTTCTGTATTTTCACAAAATAAAAAAATAAAAGTATATTAATAAAGAAACAAATAAAATAAATGTTTTTCTGCATAAAAATGCTGACAGTAAAAAAGTAAATTTTCCTGTACTTTCACAGAAAGAGACTTTGTGTACATTTCGGAATAAGACAAATAACATGTATGTATGAAAAAGATTGAGATTGCTTGTTTTAGATAAGATAATATGTTTGTAGAACAAGAAATAACGTAAAAGTGTATTTTTCTTCCGCCGCGACGTTCATTCAGCTATATATTATTAACCTTAACGCTTCTCCAACAATAGAATATTTTATTAACAATACCTGTCTAGACAAGAAAAGGGCAATTACATTTCTACTTTCTGAAGCAACGTATCTAACATTCCAACCACGCAAAAATAGACGATGCTAATCTGGGATAAATCCGATCGAATTTCCAATCACTCCATGAAACGACTGCCATGGTAATTCCACCCATGTGTCAAGTGATCATCTAGAGAGCTGTAAGCTTTGATCCTTGAATCTCTCTCACGGGCATTCCAGAAATTGAATGTTTCTCGGCAATGCCATATAGTGCTTGTTTGTAGATTGTTGTAAATGTACAAGCTATAGCTTATCAATTATTCATTTTGTTTCAGAAATAAATGAACTGGGAAACTAGAATCATAATATTTTATTGAAATATATTTATGAATCAAATTAAATAACGATGAGCATTATGTAGCACGAAGTGCCGCAATTTATAAAAAATAGAAACAACTACTTTAATTACGAATGTAACATCATATGCATGACCATAATATTTCGTTGAAAGGTTTTTAACTTAGTATTAAAAATTGTGTTCTCTCGTTCATAAGTCGTCAAAAGTTAAATAGAAATCTTAGGGGCATTATATGACCCTTTCGTTGCTACGAATTCTGAATGAAAGCTATAAAAAGGATATAATAATCATCATTTTTCTCCTACGCGAGTTTAGAAATAACTTTTGCCTGACTAGAAGCGAAAGCTAAACGCTATATTCTGTCGTACCTTTACGGGGAAAAAAAGAAACTATAAATTTTTTACTCCTTCTATTTGATTCGATGACTTCTCTAAAGTTTTGATTCAAATCATTTCGTCCCAGAAGAAGTTATTTAAATTGAGGCAATCCTAGTAGTAATGTGTGAAATACAAAATTTAATCGTGCTATAACTATGCAAGCCGCCCACATTATGCGCTGTCGTTCTCTGCGCATGTCCCCTCAAGCTGAGAGATATTGGGAAGCCCGAGTTCTTTTAAATTAATGGACTCAATGTTACTGCACTTTGCTTACAATCTTTTTTTTTTTTTGCATTTCACTTTCTTGTTGTGCTGTAACAACTGTCCAATAAATTTGCCATTGGAAATAAAAAAAATCGTGCTATAACTTCTCAAATTGCTTCTTGATTACAAAACGTAACATATATCGTCACTTTACATCTAAAAATACATTAACTAACTAAAAACAGAAATGTTTCTATTTTTCAATTTTATAAAACATATATTTTGAAAATTTTAGCTGAAAAATTAGCCTCACGCCTTCGACAACTAAAATAACGTATAACACGCACTGGTACAAACACAATGATTAAGTCTGTAAGTTCATCTCTTGATATGTTTTATTTTTCTCTCTTGAAAATGTTTCCTTTCAAAAGGTAGTAAAATCTTCCCGGAAAAAAATCTTAAGAATCCTGGTTCAATTTTTCACCAAAAAAAATACGAAAAAAAAAAATATGCTGAAATTTAGCATTAAACAACATTTTGCATTAATGTTGAACCATTATAACGGTTCCTAGTTTCACTTTCATGTTGAACCTAGGTGAAACTACATCATTATAATGGTTCAACTTAAGACCAAATGCTGGTTGCAGATAAATTTCGCCATTTTTTTTTTTTGGTGAAAGGTTGAACTAGAATTTTTTAGTGTATGCATTAAAGTAACCACTGTACATTTTTTTTACTTCTTTAGAAACTAAATAATTGAATAACATCTATATAAGTTTCTCTATCTTAACTAATTTTCACTATCTAATCTACTTCTACACATATTCCAGTAGAGTACATTGCTGGGATGTGGGTAATGAAATCCTGAACACTAAAGCGAATAACGCAATGCCTTTAGATTTCCCTAATTAGAAATGAAAAATTGCATTTTGTTCTCCATCTGATCGGTAGAAAAGTTCGGAAAGATTTCTATTATAAATCGATACAATGTAGAACATGCCGTAGCATTTATCTTTTGAGATGATGGATATAGGGAAGATAAGAGATTATAGGTAATTCCTCAGATAGCAAGATTGATAATCGTTATCTATTTGTCCGAGCGTGTTAAGGATTTTAGCGTTTGATATTTTCCATTCACATTTATTTTAAAAATTCTAATCTCCTCGAGAAACCTTCTTTCCTTTTAGATCAGTGTTCCTGATCATAAAGTTATTAATACTTAAATATTGGTAAGAAGGGCAAATTTGATGGAGTAAATAGGTACTGGGAATATTAATTTTGAGCTTAATAACTAACTTAATAAGCGATATTTGCCTTCAGTACATTTTTTTCCAATTCGTTCCAATGTTTGAAACTGAGAAGTAACTTAGTTTACTACTTACTCACAATGCTCTACATCAGCGGTTCCCAAAGTTGACTGGCCTCCGACCCATCCAACAAAAATTTCCAATCTTGGGACCCACTTCTTAGCTGTCTTAGAGAAAAGCGGGCATAAATATTGGTTATTCTCAGATCCCCTAGTGGCCAGTTTTGGAACTACTTAATGCTGTCTTATTTGTTTTAATTGAAATATTGTTTTTAGCGATACCAATATAAACGAAAGACTTGAAATTAGAAATGCAAGTTAAATATATTTTTTTATTACTTAAATACTTACACTTGCAGGGTTTTTTTTACAAAGTTATTTCAATGGGAACGATGTATTTGTTACTTATTTCTCTTCATTAAAGTTTTAGCATCTGCTTTAGTTTCTTTTTATTCGCAGACTTCCTATATTTTTAATTCATGTGTACAGTGGCAAGGGCCCACTCTACGCGACCCACCAGTGGGTCGCGACCCATGGTTTGGAAAATACTGCTCTCCATGTACTGTATGGGAAAGCAGTTGTAGTCCACATAGAATTCATGCCTACATATTTACCACATAATATTCATTCGTTGTATACTGCTGTGCTGCAAAAGTCGTAGCTGCACTTCTTTGTGAAATTGAGTTATTTCCAGCAAGTTGCTCTTTATCACTAATTTTACCTAAACGCAACGTGTTGCAGTTACATGTGAATGAAAAGCATTTTTTTTTAACATTCTGAAATGTGGTATCTGAATTGATGTACAAAATTTTAATTGTCGATATCTCATTTTGAACGTAGCTGCAGATACGATGTTTGTGCTTATGACGACGGCTTTGAAACGGCAAATACTAAATCTTGCAACAGTTCATTTCAAATCATTTGCTTACTAATCTAAATTTATGAATTTAAATGTTTGGTTAATTGTCTTTTGTTGAATCCGAATAAACCAATAATGGTCTGAGAGGAGACTTGAAAAAGAAGATTTGTTTTAAGCGGGAGACTTTAATATACGCAAATTTGCGTTCGAAATGAAATTTTTCATATGAATGGAAATTTCTTAAGCCGTTCTCTTGAAAAAGAAATGTTTTTTTCAGCAGCAGACTCTCATAATTAATTTTTACCCAAAAAAAAAAAAAATTAAATTAGCAAGAAAAGTTTCAAACCCGAAGGGTAAAAATCATTTATTTATTCCTTTTTAAATATAAGGCAAGTATTATATTATACTAAACAAAAAATCTTTTAGATGAAATTTAAATGTTGAAAATATGCTTTCAGACTTAATTCAAATGAAAATCATGGTCGCATAAAGTTTATTACATGAGCAAAGTATGATATAAATGTATTCTTTATTTCTGAAACTTCGCTCAAAACAATTCGTACATTATTTTTTTCTTACGACGTATCACATTAGTTTGCACGTTTTGTACTTTTGATTAATTCCTAAATTTGATTCAATATAAAAAAATCGCAACGTTGGCTTCTTTCTTTTATGAAAATTTAGGGATTATTTTTTGCTGTTATGCAATTGTTTTGTTTAGAGTTAACATATTGGGCATCATAGTAACTTAGGGACATCAGACGTTATTCAGAAAAATATTTTACTACAATGGCTAATTGATTTTAAGGCCGAAATCTAATTTGCTACAAAATAAAAAAAAATCAACTACATTTAAACTGACCACTGAAAATGTGAACAAAATGATGTAAGGAAGTCACTTAACTATCTAACTGCCTTTACGGGCGATATGCGAAAGATAATTTATGACGAAATAATAAAAAAAACAGATTTCGACTACATTCCAACTGACTACTTAAAAGTTGAATAAAATAACAAAGGATAGTTTACGTCGGTATGATGTCCCTATATATATACAGTGAAACCTGTGTAAGTTGACCACTTGCGGTGGAGCACTTTAGTGGTCAACTTATTGAGGGTAGAGATTTTTTTTGTCATTTCTTACACTATGCCTTTATTCATTTGTAACTAATTAAAATATAACATCATGTATTAAAGCTACATTGATATTTGTAACTAGCTATTTTTTTCAATTATCTAAAACATCATGAGATAACTTTAATCTGAATGACTTACAATGTATCCTATACAACTTTAAAATTAAAGAACTCAGTTAAGATAAATATAAACATCTTATTAATTATGAAAGTTACTTATTTGATGGTAAAGATTCCATATAAATACATAATTTTTGAAAATAGCTGATCAATTAGAAGAAAAAGAAGAAAATTATTTAAAGAACAAAAGCGTGCTCATAGAAGCTTTCCCGTATGGTTAACTTACACAGAGGCTTAGGTAAACTTTATGTTTATGTTTTATCTATCCAGACAAATACTGGTCTAACCATTATGGCATAAAAATATCCTGGAGAAGTAATTTTAGTATTTTTTGCCTTTGCAAAAATAGATAAACAATAATATAATAATAATTAAGCGGTCAACTTACAAAGGGTTTTTTATAATACTCCCACCCAAATTTGGTGTACATAAGTGGTCAATATAGACAGGTGGTCAACTTAGGTGGTCAAGTTCCCTACATTAAATAATATAGGGATAACTCCGTTCCTGACAAAAGTGGTCAACTTAGAAAGGTGGTCAACTTTTAAGGTTTTACTGTATATATAAAGAGCTTTCATTTTAAAACGGATCATGCTACCTTCAAATGTAGTTTTCCTACACCTATACTATTACGAAATTTTTGAAGTGTTTTAATGGATTTCTATTTCGCAATACTTTTATGCATTTGAGGGAAATGCAATCGACATCTAAACAGCATTAAGAAACTGAAGTCATTTTTCTTTTCGCACTAGATTCAATAGTCGATATTTTAGCCCTTTCGAAATGCCGCTTTGCCAGCACCGATGAAAGATATTCGAGAACGGTATCTCAATACATCATCGGGCCGTCATGGAATCCATGAAAACGGTTGGCTTAAGGAAAATTAGTTCCTTTCTGCCGGGAAAATTTTCTTTTCTTTCGTATCATCAACTCACAATGCATCATTCTCATTTTTCCACTATTTCTCTAAATATCAATCATGCTCTAAAAATGGCACGCGTAATGGTATCAAACCTTACCTATTCAGATTTAAAGACGCCTTACCATTTTAGTTGAGTCACACACATAAAAAGAAAACTATGTTCAAGTTTTCTTTTTCTTGACGGAATAACTTATTTTCCCCCCAAAATAATGAAAGATATTTCTTTGAAACAAGTTCTAGCTTACAACTTGGTCTTTTCTACCTTGGTTCGTATTTTGAGTTATTTATGCTTAAATTATTCTTAAATAAAAATTGTTAATATCTTATTATTATTCATTTTTCTTAAATTAATTTTCTTTTTATTTTTTGAGTGCAGCGAAATGGTAGACAACATTAATGCAGTGTAATCATGCTGATTCAATGCCAAATCAAAAGATGTATATATATTTTTTAAGTGATGAAATAAAATCAGATTCATCATATCTTATAGATTCCGAAATGTTGTAGATTATTGCACTATCGATTAAATAAACTAAACGTATACTTTAATAAAACCAAAATTCATTGTTCTTAATTTTATTTACGAAAATATGAGTCGCCACAAGCGTATAGAGTTTTGTTTGCAATACTAATCATAATTTCCTTCAGAAAACATTCACACGCAGAAGCGTTTTTTTCGTTAAAGAATATTTTAAAGAGTAATTTAGTTTGGTTAATTTTAATTAAAAATATGTATTTAATGATCAAACCGTTCCTAATAAGAAGTCTATCTAGCTTTATATTTGAATTTTGCGTTGCGTAGGCACTTCTTAAAAATCTTATAAAGATACAAATGTTGCAACTAGCAACAGGCTCTGGGCCCAGTTACGCTGGTTTTAATGGGGATTGGTCAATTTACCACAATTCTCAATGAAAATCAAGAGCACTATTAAAAGTTTTTACGCTACTGCAAGTATCAATCCCTATAGTAAACTATTCAAACTGCCTATTGTAAGGGTAGACCCTACTGAAGTAGTAATTTTTCCGAATTTCATGATTAGATTAGCCTGATATTTGAAAAGCTTAAGGGCCATATCACAGTATTTGAATGTTGCGGACTCTACATTTCACAAAGTTTAAACCTGAATATTTATTACATTAAGATACGAAAATTAATTATTTTTTGCCAGTGAGGAAGTCCTACCAACAGATTATTTGAAAATTAAGTGATAGTTAAACTGTAAATTAAGTAGTTATAACAAAAAAAAAATGTCATGTTGCGGACAATACGTTTGAGCAAAATACTGTGAAATGGCCCTTAAAACAATGGCCTCTATTTCAACCTTCTGTGCAGAAATGTTTCCCAGTACTATTTACCATGTTAATTAATTTAAGTAACTGAATCATGTCCCCTCTCCTTTGCTCGATATCATCCGTTTTAGCGTTTTAAATCTGACCTCATAACACAAGTCTGTGAGACCACTTACTAACCTAGTAACCCTCTTTTAAGACCTTTCCAATACTATAATATCCTTCTTTATATATGGAGACCAGAACTGAGCCGCATACTCCAAATGAGATCTTACCAATTTTCTGCATAAAGACAATATAACTTCCTTAGACTTGTTCGAAATAGCTCTAATAATAAACCCAAGCATTATGTTAGCTTTGTTACTTGCTATGCTGCTCTGCTGACTAAATTTAAAGTCGTGACTAATTAATAATCCTAGATCAACAACTGCTTCAGCTTCGCTAATAATGGAACTTTGTAAATAATAGCTTGCATGTTTAGTCCTACGACCAAAATGAAATGACTTGTAGTTCTTCAAAAATTGTCATACACAAAGAAATGAAAAAAGAAAATAAAAGTATACCTCATGATGGTTTGAATTTTCTGTTATCAAATACAGGTTCTTGCCTCTCAGTTTGGGGAGTGAAACTGTATAATTAAACGATGTTTGACACCAATTAACAGTATTTTTTGTTAAGATAATTAAAAAAGCAAATGCCTTTTTTACTTACATTTTGGATACTTTATGAAACCCATATTTTACCATCGTCCTATATATAGGACAGCTCAGATAATCGTGTTTTCATAAGCATTACCACCTTTTTTCATATCTACTTCATTATTAAAATAAACTGTACGTTTGATAAATGCTATGTACAACATTTTTTAATTCAATTTTAATATTTTTTTTTTTTTTATTTTCGTATTTGGTGGTTTTTAGCTATTTTATTTTACGTAATTGATTTTTTTATTAAAATAATTGTGTGGGAAATATGTCAAAACTCACTTTAAGTTTAGTCATGATTATTCCTATACATTATTACCGAGTGAAATCCGCTAAGAAAAAACTATATTTAAACCAGTTTTATGAAAGGTTTACTTGCCGTCCTGTAAATAGGACGATGGTACAATCCCCTACTAAGCGCGTCTTTGCGGATTTCAACATTCGGACAATCGAGCACAGCACCCTGCTGCTTCCTCTCTTTTAATACTCAAAAATAGGAAGTGTTCTTGGAACAAGGGATGTAGGAATTGGTTTCGGGGGGTTGCAAGGGAAATTTTTTGTTTAATTTGCCGTGAGTATTTGACCACGCGGGGACACTATCTTTGGGAGAGTGTAAAAGTAATTGCAGTTCAAAGTGTGAGAGCTGATCTTGCATTCGAATAAGAAAAAATGAGTACCATTGTCAAATTAAGTCAAAAATTCTTGACGACTGAGGAAGCCTTAGATTATTGTAATTAAAAGAGGAAACTGAAGATAGTGACCCCGAAATGATAATAGTGCCACCTGATCCAGATATAGTTACTGATGATGAAGAAATTGATTATAACGGCTCTAATATCTCACGTAATCACGCTATTTTTGATGAAAAATTTCCGGAAGAAACAGCTGGAACAATAGAAATTTTAAATGAAATAAACCAAGATGAAGGAATAAATATATCCTGCCAAAATGGACTAATCGTGCACCAAAGTTTTCATCGACTCCCGAATTATTTTCGAATATTTTTGTAATTTTTGGGCATAATATTTTATAGCGGCTATCACATTCTTCCAAGAGAAAAATGTACTGGAAAAGTGCTCCTGATACAGGTACAACTCTTGTTAGTCAAGCCATGTCAAGAAAGCGATTTTTTTTTATATCAAGAGTTATTTGCGTTTTAACGACAATGCTATTGTAAATTTAGATCAATATTATAAAGTTCGTCCAATTTACAATTTGTTGAATGAAGCTTTGCAACAGTTTAGTGTGTTTTCTGAGCATTTAAGCATTGGTGAAAGAATGGTCCGTTATTTCGGAAAACATGGATGAAAATTGTGCAAGCGAGGGAAACCGGTGAAATTTGGTTATAAGCTTTGGATTCTCTCCCTTTGATAGATAACCTTTTCATATTATACCATATCAAAGAGCACAGAAAGAGAAGCCCAGTTCTGATCTTGATTCTAATAGTCATAGAAAAGTTAAAAAGATGAAAAGGAAAAAGAAGTCTCTAGCCCAAACAGTTGTAGAAGATTTGCTGTCTATTGTTGAAGCGCCAGCAAAACACAAAACATATATGGATAACTTTTTTACATCGTATGATCTTTTAGTTCATCTCAAAAACAAGCAATTCTTTGCCACGGGAACAGTAAGGGAAAACGGAATGGGAAAGTGTCCCTTAAAATCATCCAAAACTTTGGGGAAAATATATCATGGAACATCTGATAGAAATTTTGATATAAATAATGAAATCGCAGCTGTTCGCTGGAATGACAACAGGGTGGTGTCTCTCATCAACAATTTTGAAGTGTTTCAAAAAAGTAGAGAGAAGAATGAAGGGTGGTAAACAAAAAGTAGACATCCCATCTTGTGTAGTGTCATACAACGACTATAAGAATGGTGTTGACCTTTTTGACAATTATATGGAAACCTACTATTCTTCGATACAAGGAAAAAAGTGGTATTGGCCCCTATTTATATTGGCCTGTCTTCGAAACCGCACAAGTTGCTGTTTGGAAATTATCAAAGCTCTTTGCTTCCGAAAACGCATTTGAATTTCTGGAATTCCGCAGAAATGTTATTGTTGCTTATCTGGGTTTGTGCATTCCTCGAAACATTGCAGGAAGACGACTGGGCGTTCAGCATAGAAGCACAACCTTTTTGAAATTGCAGAATGACCATATTTTAGTAAAAAACCCGAATGGGAAGCAACGCAGATGTCAGCTCATAAACTGTACCAGAAAACTCTTAACTATTTGCAAAAAATGCAATTTAGGACTTTGCGTGGAATGTTTTCTTCTATTTCATGGATACCAGGATGCTTGACTGGAAAGCCAAAATGGCAGTAGTGGATTGTACCATCGTCCTATATATAGGACAGTGTGTAACAGCGAAACAAATAACATTTTGGTAAGTTTTTAAAATTTATAATCATTCTTGGGTCCTCATTATTCTGTGACGACAATTTCTTGGAAAAATATTAGTTATTTTTCAATGTGGTAAAATATGGGTTATGAAAAAAATTCATTTTCAAAAAAGTGTTCGAAAAAGAATTTGTCGTTCCGCCTATTTTGTTTAAAAGTGACAATTACTGCTGCATGCCCGAAACATTGTAATTTTTTCTCGCATATGTAACGATTTTTATATTTTAAGACTCTTCTGCATTAAAGTTCTCCTTTCTCCCTTTTTTTTCTTTGAAAAGATCGATTTTTCTGTGTTTAACGTTCGCTTAAACTCTACAGATATATTTCTTTAAATACAAATTGAAAGTCTTATAGCGAGTTTTTTTCCTGAACTGCTAGCAATAAATCCCTTCCTCACATGTTATATGGCTCTCTGGTACTGTTAGCTAAATAGTTATTTGCTTATAAAACAGTATTAAACAGGAATAATTTATAGATTTAATGTGGAATGACAGACACCTCTTCCAGCGCGTAAAGCAGTAATGATTGTAAGGGAAACCGATATCATTGACAAAGAAAACTAATTAATTAGAACTGCCATCAAAAGCCACATGTTTAGAAACTTAGAACATAATTGCTTGTACACCAAAATAGTATTACTTTCAAAGAATATTCATCAATTAAAACTACCACGTAATACTACACGTGAATATAAATGAACAATTCACAAATTTAAACGTGGTGCTTCTTGCAGTTCTATGCTAATTAAACTCAACAATTATCATACACAGATGTCTTCTAATTTCATATTAAACAATAAATCTTGTTGGTAAATATCATCCTTTTCATTGTTTTCACATTTATGTGATGTTCCGTTTATTAAACATTGTCGACAGGGTAGCCTAGTGGTAAGACGCCGGTCTCGTACGCCAAAGATCGCAGGTTCGAACCTGGCCCAAGCCGGTATCTTTTGAAGATCAGAAAATCGTCTGCGCCCATGTCGCATGACTGTGCGGCATGTTAAAAATCCCTTGAGTATCCTTTTGGCTTAGATACTCTCGGCTATATTAAATACCTAGTGCAATTCGCATCAAATGAGAGCTCAGGTGACATCATCTAGGAGAAACTGAGTATCCAAATTCTCAGTTGCCTTCCACCGACAGTGGTGCTACTTGAAAAAAAAATGGATGCCGATTACAAGGGTTCGCACTAGGTCTGCAAAGGTTAATGACCATACGCAGCCCTATTAGAAAGAAAAAGAGAAAAAAAAATAAACAAACGATTACGTCGTAGTATCCGTAGTAGTTAAGTAGAATGACTATTGATAGTAGTAGAAAAAGAGTTACGTACAGTTTCAGTTGCGGGAAATTACTAAATAAATAAACAAAGTATAAAATAAAAGGAGAGAGAGAAAATAAAAACATTGTAAAAGCAAAATACGCCAGTGATTTGAAGTAAAAATCTCATTGTTTTAAATTAACAACAGCATCATATAGAGTGAATTCCCTTTTCTCTTTTTGTCACTCATTACTTTTAAAGGGCTTTTGCTCTTCTCTGTTTTATTCATTTATTTCATTTTTTTTTAAATTTGAATACAGTTGTTTATAAGAGAAGCACTACTTTTGCATGACAATGATTAAGCTGTAATTATATTTTGAGCGCTATTAAAAAGGGGGAATATTTTTTTAATAATGGGAAATTTTTATAATAATTATAGTTACATTACAAACAAAAGCTTGCCATATGTTGCAAGAAAAAAAGATATAATAAGGGAAATACAAAATGTACGAGATATTGTTTCGTAGAAACATTTAATAAACGGTCTACTACAGTCAAAAAGAACACATTTTCTACCATCTAAAAAAATCCCCTGATCAAAAGATCCGAACATAAAATTTATTCAAATAGTATAAAAAAAATTACTCACGGGGTAAGAATGAAACTCTGACGAAAAATAGTAAACTTATTCACCTTCGAGGGGATTAGAAATGCAATTTTTTGATACTTAGATTAGACAGATATCGACAAGCACAATTAAAATTATTCGTAGAATGTTCGGAGAACCACCGTGAAATTAATGAAATAAATGCATGCAACTAGTTTTTCCTTGTTAGTTGTTGCTATTTCATTAATAAGTAATTGGTAATATTTTGAATTTTCTTTTCACCGTTATTTCGGTCCATAGATGATTTTTAAGAATGACTTGTTAAAACGCCTTTTCAGATTAACATCTATTAACCACATACGACTTCATATTAATGAAATTAGCATTTCATTATAAATTTTACGAACGTTTACTCATCCGTTTAAAAATTAGTGCATACAAAATTCCTTCATTTAACAGACTTTAATTCACAAGACACTTTGCGTGTCTCATTAATTGCCTATCGTTTCGCAGAAAAGTAACACATTTTGCAGCCTAATTTGTGCATAACATTATTTGATTGATAGCTTATTGTTTCCCCCAAGCAATTTTAATATATTTTCCCAGAAATGAGCTTTTTGAACCTCCCCCCCCCCTTTTTTCACAATGCGCATCAGAGTATTTAGAATGAAAATTCTTCTTTGACAATAAATGTTAGGAGCGAGAAGAAAAGATTCTTCTTCCATAAATTTTCAACCACATTTTGCTGAAGTAACCGCCACACAGATAAAAAAAAGAAAATATATATCATTCGTGTTTTGGTAACGGAAATTTGCATATAAGTACTATTTCCATCCATGTATAAAAAAGAAGACATACCCATAGGGCATTGCACCCCATTCCTCAACCTATCACCTTGTCGTTCCGTATGGAAGGAATTCAGCACCTGCTTCAAGGAAATGAAGGAAAAGTAGGAAACATTATTTATCACAAGACTTCATCCTGTCTGAGCTGTAGCCTTCAGCCAGATTTTGTCGTAAAAGAAAAAGAATTCTGTTCGAAGGGAAAAGGAAAAATTTAAAACACGTATTTTTTTTACAATTGTAAAATAGGTCGTGAAACATAATTCACAGTACTATTTTGCACTAAAGACATATGAATGCAAATAAATTCTTTAGTTTAAGATAAAATATCAATGTACACAATTACTGAATTTAATAAAATGCTAATGTGCATAAAAACTATACAGTATTGTCTTAGTTTCTATTACGATAAATGTGTTTTAGAATTCTAATAGCAGCTGTTAAAGTTAATTCATTATAATGTATCATTGTAATAACTGCTGCGGATTATTATAGGAGCATGCAAAAATTCCATCATTTAACAGGATTTTTTTCACAAGATACTTTTCGCATCTTATTAACTCTTTGAGGTCGTATGAAGTTTATACATGGGTGCCATGCTGGTCAGAATTAAATTTCGTTGAACGAACATTAATACATAATATGCAAGATTATGAATTAAAAATAAATTTTATTAATTCTTTTTTAAACCTTAGATATATCACACACAATAATATGTTTTATTTTTTTGTAAGAATTATATTTTATAGTTCTCTATCGTGGGGTATCTTTCAAAGCGCTGGTGGCTGAAAGTAGACATACGATCACAAAGGGTTAATTGCGTATTGCTACCAAAAAAAATTCTTCTTTTGCTGCCTAATTTGATTGTTTGAGCTGATATTTTAAACTTCCCTCTCCCCTTCCTCTTTTTTCTTTCTTTCTTTTTTACAAATCAGCTTCAGATTATTATAATGAAAATTCTTCTCTGACAATAATTGTTAGGAGCGAAGAGAAAAGATTCTTCTTCCATAAATTTTCAACCAACCTTTTATATATTAAAAAGAGTTAATTCTGTTATTTAAACCTTCTACCAACTTTATTTGGAATGACCACAAATATATGAATATAAACCCCAATTACTCATAAGCACTTTCATGCAAAATACATCTAAAGTAACGCATATTTAAAATTACATGACAGATTTTTTTTGTCATGTACACATCTAATTGTTCGCGGAATATATTTAAATACCGAAATTCCTTCTACCTTGTTGAGTTTATTCCGAGTGAATAAATAAATAAATAAATAAATAAAAGCTTACTTTGGGACTGTTATCTGCAGTAAAAGTACACGCGTTGTATCAATAATGATAAAAACAAAAAGAAAGATGAAGTGGAAAAGAAAAGAAAGCTAAACCTAAAACTTTAGAAAGTCTGCTATATAATCGAAAGAACGAGCGAGTGTAACCATGATTGTTTTCTTTAAACTACTGTCAGGGTTAAGTATATCAATTAAAAAATACAAATTACCTTATACGAAAATAGCGTTTCTTAATTTTCTAAAGAACAGAGTGAAAATGATTCTAAAAAATACCAAGCGTTAATGATCGAGAATCGATTGGGCTAAAATGTAACAGTTTTTTTTACCAATAAAAATTTTGAAGGACAAAACCGTCGGCAGAGTGTTTCCTGGAGATCAAAAGATAATATTCTAAAATTGTGAAACCTATTTTAACGAAAATCTCGTTGCCAAATTTTAGAACAAAAAATATTAAGAAGTTAAAATAAATAAATTCATTAAGCTCTTATTTTCATTTTCATACAGTTGAAATCTAAGATTAGTTGCACAAATATTTGGAAATGATTATTCAAATAAAGAACGATAATACTTATGCGTTATCCTTACTATAACAATAGCATTTTTTTATACTCTGCCAAGATTTTTTATTGCGCTTTTGTGTGCGCTTGAGGGAAACGGTTGAAAACTTATTTGAATACTGCTTTAGGCGTTTGTCCACAGAAGTAATGCGTGAATTTCGCTCAGTTTAAATGCTCTGTGCAAAAGCTGAACACCGGACTACCGATATATGTATCAGTAGCGTCATTCCAGGGGAGGGGAGCTGCTCCACCCCGGGTGACACGCTTTTGAAGGATGCTGAGGGCTTAAACCAGAAATGAGTAGTAACAGTTTTTGAAAAATAGATATGGTTGAATTATACAATTTAAGAGGTGATAATTAAACGTATCACAGGTGAAAATAAATCTAGTTTACACCAGATAAAAAAATAGATTTTTTTTTGCACTACCTGCGAGTTTATACAGCAAAATAAGTTCTTTTTATTTCTTTTTACGATGGGGTGACAACACAAATTATCGCCCGGATGACAACAATGCTAGAATCGCCACTGTATGCGTGTTTCTGGCACTACTGCATTTAAGATCTTTGAAAACCGTGCGATATAAATAAAATATACAGCAGTAGTCCGTACAGCATGCAGTTTATTGTAGACACATTTTCTTTTAGAGAAGTAAATTTTAATGAACTTGCATATACTCAAATCTTATTCCCAACATATTTTTGCGGGCGGCAAGTGAAGTCTCTTGGGAAAAACTTGTGAACGAATTTTCCTGGGGCACGTTTTATTTCCAAAGGGGAATACAGAGGGCGAACTATTCACGTCTCTATTGGAATTGAAGTACCGAGCTACGTGACTCCTTTCGCTTTATTTAGTTTTATCCCAAGTGGGGAAGAGCGGTGGGGAATCTTTTTTGTACATATATTTTCTTCACCATCCCACCATCATTTCTTTCCTTCCGGGCAGACGGGTGTGACTGATGTGTTTCCTCAGTTGAATAAACGCAGAAGGTCAGGGGTTGCGGCTAGTGTTTCCGAGAAAAAGAGCAAACTAAGAACATAAGTTTTAGGAAATCGGATCTTTAATGGACAGTATGTATATTTATATAATACCCTTAAGTTAAGATGTGAGGACAGATTTTTTGAAATTTATGAAGGACTGCGGTGCAGTTAATCGACAATCTGATGCTCAACATCAAGTAGTTTTTTCAGCCTCGCTGACTGAGTACATTGTTTTAATATTGTTACGATGATAGAAATAACTACAGCTAACATTAAGCGAACAATGAGATTTATTACACTGAAGCAACTTGCAACAGCACAAGTCTAAGAACTGGCTCACGACTGGTGGGACTCAGCTTTTATACACATAAGGAATGTCCTAGAAATATTTAATTTACATATCAAAGAAAGATCTAGAATGATCACGAACTTAGATAAGGAATAAATAATATTTGAAAGTACAAATTCCATTCTTTGGATAGAGCAGCCTCGACCCGGCATTGAGACCGGGACGGCTGGATTGGGAGTCCAGCGCTTTACCAATCGAGCCATTTCGACTGCAGGACTTTATCTTTTATGCGGCAATATAAAACATAATTTTTTTTCCTATGCGTGTTTTTAGTGTAATGTTTTGAAAGAAAGACTTTCATACTAGTATATATAACATAATTATATTTTTATCTGTTTCGTTGTAGCTAGATATATTTTAATGTTCCAGCAAAAATCAATATGTTGTTTTTTATTTTGAAACTTAGTGATGAAATAAATTGAAGGTTATTTCTGAAATATCATGTGCATGCCCAGTTTCTAATATGACGAACTGAAGCAAACTGTTTTAGTTTTATTGGTTTAAATAAAAGCGCTTCCCATCAATTTTCTTTGTCAGTAATGTTTATACTGATGTGTTATTTAACTCGAATTAGCATACACACCTAGAATTTTTTTTTTTACGTGTAACAAAGCTAAATAAGTGTTGAATAATAAAATAGCTAAACTTTGACGTTACAGCATTTCAATTTACGTAGACAAATAACGAAACACAAAATAAGCAAAAATACACGAAATAGCTGCATGGTCTTAAACTCAAGCATTAAGGATCAACTTCAAGCGTCAAGAATAATTCAAAAAAATCAAACTGGATATCCAAAACATAAAGCAAGCAAATATAACTCCTCTGACAGCTCCATCTTAGGCAAAGTTGGCAATACGTCTGGGTCTGAACATCCTCCCACTGATGAATATTATTCATCACATTTTAAGATAACACAAATTTACAATAAAATCAGCAGACAGTTACATTTTAACAACCTACAACACATAATTGTTTCCCAAAAAATATCCTCACAATTTGCTCAAATTAAATAACTTAATATTTCATACTTTGAATTTGCAAACAACTAGATTACAAATGTAAACTTATTTAAATTATATAACTTTTATACAAAATACACATACATTTTTAAGTAACATCATTATTCACAATTTACAGTCAATTTACACAACTTCGTAATAGGACGTTTTAGTTCACCACTAACGTCCTCATTCACCAGCCGACTTGAACCTTCGAACTGCAGATAAAGCCTTCCTCAACCAATCAGAAAGCTCAAAGCGGCGGTTCAAGTATTTGACAGAGGTTTGCATCGGTTGGTGAATAAGGCTGTTAATGTTTCTAACTTCGGAACTTAAACCTTAGCATCTACTCCGATTTTTACGAAAATATTTTTAACAACGACCTTCGTTTTTAAGCACCTTTCTTTTCACATTATTGACCACAATGTCACCATTATTAGAAACATGATTCATATGCGATTCGCAAATTATACAAAAAGACTTATCCAATACATTTTTAGAGATGTTGTTCAAGGTCATCGTTGTGGCATTACCTTTCCCATATCTAGGATTTTGTTCTCGAAAACTGTTAATTTTCGAATTAGAGTCACAATATACTTTACTGGCATTGTAAGAATTAGTAACAGACAAAGTTACCGATCCCCCCCACGACATTCAATTTCATCTCTTAAAATAATTTTCAGTTCATCAACTTCTTTATTTACTTCAGGTTTACGCTTACGAAGAAATTCTAACCCTATATCTTAGAAAAAAATTTCAATAGAATTTGCTTTAGCAGATGTCCGTAAGAATCAGACATAACTCCTAAATTTTTCAAACTTCTGATGCGCAATTACGATATAATTCCTGAAGTCTTTTCAAATTTGAAGAACTTTGAAGAGGTTCAAGATTGAAGAGATTATTCATATGCGCATTAATTTATTATAAGATCGGTTTTACAGAAAGGGTTCTTTTAAAGCTCAAGACATGAATCATAATTTTCATCGCATAATTGAAATTCCTTTCACAACATTAAGCTCGACCGAAGACTTCAAATAAGAGAACTTTTCAATTTTGCTTAAAAATTTTAAACTTAAAATTTTTTTATTAAATTTTTTTTTTCTCTTCATGAATTAGGATTACTGTAAAATTTATCAATATGAAATTTACAAAAGTCACGTTTGAATAAAGTTTAAAGCACTATTTCATTGAACACTCGATTAAAAAAATAATATTACTGCTTTTGTAATATACTATATTAAGTTTTCATTTTTAAGAATATTGCTATAGAATTCCGTAATTTCTACAGAAATTCCATAAGTTCTTCAACATGACTAGTTAAAACTCATTCTAATTTAGTAAGTAATTGTATGAAATTGATTCGCATAACAATGTGTCTAGATTTTAAGATTTCAGCTGATCCAATTTTAATCCAAACTTAATTTCATTCAATCAAAATGTATGTGAACAGCTTACCTTGGCTGAAATACTTGACTTTGGCTTAGTTATTACGTCCGTGGTAAAGAAATATTTCTTGTACGAGTAGCAAAATTAAGTAAGTAAAGTCTTGAATAATAACCAAGTTCAAATTTGACTTGAACACATTTTAATTAACAAAAACAACAACAAAACAACGCAAAACAAACATAAACACTCGACACAGCTTCATGGTTTTAAATTCACGTATGAATTTCCAGGAGACAGCAAGAGTATAAAAAAAAATCAGACTGAGCATCTAAAATTTCAAGAAAGCAAATAAAACTCCTTTGCCAGCGCCATCTTCAGGCAAGCTGGCAATGCGTCTGGGTCTGAACACACAATTTCGTAGTGAAGCACTTTACAAACCTAAACGTCGTATATATAGGTTTTAAAAAATACTGTATAAATTGCCGAGAAAAAACGTTTTGCTTAAAAATCTAAAATTAATAGTGTAAATAAGTATTGGAAACCAAATCTATAGCAGATGAAGGAGGTTTTGTTTTTTGAATGTTAAGCAAAACAAATGTGAAATAAATATGTAAAAAACCAAATGCTTCAAGTACTTGCTTTACTTCTATAAAAAAGGGGATGATTTTTTTTTTAAATTTAAATTAACTGCAAATTAATCCTAAACTTAGCCCTTCAATGAAATATAATGTTACACGTCTAATGTGTTGCAATAAATTCAAAATTACTGCACTGACTTATTTGATCCCTGGAAGCATCAGTGTAAACAAACGCAGTTTCAAAACCAAAATCAACGGCAGCGTTGTTTTTAAAATCATATTTAACGCATAGCAATCCATACAACACAATTGCAAACACATACACATTTTAAAAATTGTACCACAGTTAAAAATTTTATTACTATAATTTTAGGCGATATTAGTAATTGGAAACTAAACCAAATATATATTCCACATACAATGTTGGAATATCACTTAAAACATACACTGTATGAGACGTTTAGGAATTTCATGAATAAGATACAAATAATTGTTTCGCAACGCATTTTCTGAAACCGCAGTTTCTGAATTTCGAGCGTTAGAGCGAAAGATAGATTCCAGTAATTCTTCCGCTTTGCTGCATTCATTTGCTGGAAACCGCAATCTAGGTTGTTTTACGAGTTCTAAAGAATTATATCATTTTTCAGAAACTTCGGATTCGGGAAACACATGAAAACGTTTCTCCCCAATCAGAGAAATGTACTTTCTATTATTTTATTCCTCATTTAATCTCTTTCTTTCCAAATCAAAAATGCCGATGCATTCCTGACCTCAATTTTTAGTCTCTAATATTCTTGTTGTACAGTCTTTAGGTTTTATAGGTATACATGGCCAAATTTGAATGTACTATCATGTGCTCGGACACAGGGTGGGAACATTTAAGGGGCATAATTTATTTATTTATTTATTTTGAATTTATTTAAAAAATTTTTACAGAAAAAATTATGTGAAGAAATAAAGGGATAAAAGAAAGAAAAAAAAATACCGAACGATGCACGTACTCAAGCATAAGGCTTGATCGGAAAATCAAGGCTTGTTTTCGTGTTTTTACGATGGGGAAGTGGTGCGCATAAGGGGGCGGTGGTAATTTTCTTATGCCCAGGTGCGCACAACACCGTAAACATGCGCCTATATATATATATATATATATATATATATAGTGTGTAAAAGAACTTTTCAGACTAGGTTTTAAAAATAAAATAGATACTAGTAATTATATTTTTATTCAAAATAAGCTCCTTCGGCTTCAATACATTTGTTACAGCGGTTAGCAAGGATTTAAATGCTTGCTCCAGCTCACATTGTGGGACTGCCTCCACAGCTCGCGTCGAAGCTGATTGTATAGTGTCAATGTCACCAATGTAAAAAAAAACATATTGTAAACAAATAAACTGAGGTTTTGGAGTGGATCAGCTGATTGCTAAGGAGTTTCAGGAATGCTCGAGAACATATATAGCGTCACTGTAAGCTTAGTTCCAGCTGTAGTCTTAAAAATTTTTTGACACACTGTGTACAAACAGTTTCAACTCGAGCTTTGGAGGCAGTCCCACAATGTGAGCTGTAACAGGCATTCGAATCATTGCTAAACCGCTGTAACAAATGTACTGAAGCCCAGGAGCTTATTTTAAATAAAAATACTTGAAAAAATATAATTACTAGTTTTATTTCATTTTATAAACCTAATCTTAAAAATTCTTTGAGACACTTTGTACACACACACACACATATATATATATATATATATATATATATAATAGAAGAATTTGTACTTGACCCCATATAAAAAATCTACAATATAAAATTGCAATGATATTTTCTAAAAATTTACTGAAGAATATTCACCATTTCATATTATTGGTAGTACGAAAAGTTACTCGCAAAACAACAGGACGAAATGGAAGAAATAACAAAAATACATTCAAAAAACAATAAAAATAAAAGTAAGGTTCATCAACTTCGTCGTGATAACGTATAGGCTGGTTATATCGTCATAATAAAGCTATCCTATTGAGCCCCTCCGCCAAACGTAGAACTCGTTGTAAGAGATGTATGTCATTGAAACTTGCTATATTGAAACTTTGAAATTAACAGTTCAAATTTTGACCACCATGCTAAGAGCTAGTAGAATGATGAGAAATTAGAAACACAGCTTTTTTTTAATCTTATAAATTGTATAATTTTCGTCAATCATATGTTCAAAACGTGTTACATCGCGTTTAGCAGTAGCGTGATACATTTTTCCTTGCAGAAACTCGGCGAAGAGAAATTTATGGGGAACCAGAAGCCCGCCCCCAGGTGATAATAATTTGAACTATAATTTTCTTATATTTGATTTCTTTTTCCTAAGGTCTATATGACGTATACTCAAGTTTTTCTGACAAACGTCTACTAGAACTAGCTCTAACGCGGTAAATCTAATTATAATCACTTATTACTCCAGTTTTAGTTAATTATGTTATATCTGACGTGGTACCTTAAAACTACAGTCATATTGAAAAATCTTACTTATAATATATAAATCTTACTTATAATTATTTATAATAGTTTTAAGACCACTTTCTGTGTTCCCTTCCATTTAATCATTAGCACTGTCCAATTTTCTACTCTTCCGCCGTTCTCCTATTTTGTTGAAATTTGCATGATGCACACGGCTTTCCAGGGCAGTCAGAGGAATGATACAAAAATTGTATGCTATGGAAATCGTTCAAAATTGGCTTTGCAATTAGAAAGCTTGTAATTCGAAAGTTTAGTGTTTTTTTTTCTTTTTAATCGTCACCGGGTAAAAATAACATTTAATTTTAATATTTTATAAATTGAAATGTCTTCACATTTCACAGGCCATCACTTTTGCCCGTCGATAGAATCTTTGAGCCCGATATAGTAACAATACAAGGACTTTTACAGGTGCATGACAATGATATGCAAATCATATAATTTTGTAAAAACGGTATGCTCTTCAAAAACATTTCTTTGGTGGAGAAACTTCGCAATTTATGAATCACTTATTTAAACACGTTTAGCCAATCAATATATGTATATATATTGAGAAATGATTGCAATTAAATTGTTATTATCATTTAAAATATTGTTAGCTGTACAAGTATACAATTTAAAAGAATATTAATCACTGCATTTTATCCTGTAGAATGATTTACTTTTGCGACCTGTTAGACTTTGCTATTTCGCTAGATTGTTTAGTTAGCGTCAGCTGCATTCATTGGTTGTAGCGTTGCAGTCGCTGAAGACACTTGAAAATTTTAATTACCCAAAACGAAAACTTAATTCTGTGAGTTGTACACCCTGTTACCCCCCAGTCTCAATTAATTACAGATTAAAATGACCATGAAACAGGCAGTTTATTTTACAAGTTCAACGACCTTGTCAAAGGAAGATTTGTTAAATGCACTTCTTAATGTAACGTTTTATGTTGCGTTCTCTGTAAAATATTTATCAATGTATGTAACTTCCTTATTTGTTCCTTTCTTTACTATGGCAAGTTGCAGTGCTGAGTCGAGAGGAACAACTAGCTTAATAATCACCAATTTATGCAATTTAATAAAAGAGAATCTTTTTTTAATTTGCAAATATGAAAAGCATTTGGAAGTTTCTTATTTGAAAGGCCCTAAATTAAAAGGCCAGTAGCTAAAAATATGAACAAAATTTACCTATTTCATAATACATTTATTTCGATTGTACATTCTAATATGTATAAACAAGTAACACATACACATAAAACACTCTAAAATAGCAGTTTTATTTATTTGGTGAGGCTAATTTTTTAAACTTATTCAGCTTTCTAGTTCAACAGGCAAAACAAAAATGAAAAAAAGAAAAGAGAGAGAGAAAGAGAGAAGCAATAATAAAAACAACAAAAAGAAAGAAAACTTCAATTTGTAATTAAAAAGATTTAACTTTATCACTAAAGTAAACATTTTGTAATTAATGAGCTGTACTGTAAAATGTGCGTGTGGAATACAGTTTGAAAGAGAATAAATTAAATACATTAATCATTTCCAAAAAAAAATGGAGTCAGCTGCTAGTTCACCAGCATAGTTTAAAGAAATTATGAATTATTAGTTTTAAATTTTTTTGCAAGGAGGGCGGATTTTTTCCCCTGAAATACTCTAATGATCGTTTTTCGTGTTGCATATAAATTTCGCAATCAATTTATTATTTAGGCTGAATGTTTATTTATTTCATTTCAGACATGGAAAAAACCTTTTTTTTAAATGAATTACTGTCATGTATTGTTTGAAATTAGATTGATTTGAGAAACTGTTTTAATAAGAAATATTCAAATGAATGGTTCAAAACGTAAGAATATAAAAAATGTATTATGGTTGTTTTTTGTTTTTGTAAAACGTATCATAGTAAAGTAAACATTTGATGATTTTGAAACTCGCACGTTTCGAAAAAAAAAAAAAAAAAGCGAACAGTTACTGTAGTAAAATTTAAGCAGAAATTTCTGAAATATAGCAACTTACTTGTACATGTGTATTACAGCTTTGTGTTTTATATAAAGCATGGTTTGCATATTTATGTTGTTTTTTATAAACATTTTCCATTTCCTTATTATTACAGTTTTTCACATAATTTCCCTCAAGAATTACCAAATGTGAGCCTGAACTTTTTTAACTACACCAGTTCTATTTTTTTTATGCCTGAATGGATTAAACTAGCAAGAAGTTCAATTTCAAGTACAATAATATCTCGAAATGTTTCTAATGTTCTAACGTTGCAGAAGCACTCAGTAGAAATCTAGAAACAGAAATAAGAAAAGCGAAATCTTTAAAGAGAAAGTTTCTTGATTTTTTCTCCTTTTTTTCTTTTACATTATTTTTGATGCAGAGAATTTCTTTCTGTTTTGAGCGCCATTTATGTCGGGCATTTTTATGTACCTGAAGTTTTAGGAGAGCTGAAGCAGGATTTCTTTCCTATAATAAAAGATAAAACATTTTCGAGACTATCGGCAGAAGTATAATGAGAAACACTCCAGTTATTTTGAAACTTTCTCACGTTTTTACTTTTACATCTTTTCTAAGATTTCTGATCTGAATTTTAAAACTAAGGAGAGTTTTTACCATGATCAGAGAGTACGCAATGTTTGAAATTCTGTGCATTTTCGATATTTCTCTAGCGAAATTTACAATATTAATGTTTTTGTTGTATTTTATAGCAAATAAATAAACAATATTTTGACATAAGTGCTCTTTTTAACCTTGCATTAGATTTCTTTAAAGTAAAACACCTGCGCTTAAGTTACATTTTTGTACAAATCTTGGTAAGGTTCTGACATGAACTTTGTTCTATATAATGGTGGGAAAAATAAAAAATTACAATTTATAAGCTGATATGGAAAATACAAATAATTCCTGAGACAAAAAATATTGTTCATAGACAAGTGAATTTTTAAGGTTTACTTCAGCATACACAAAAACACTAGTCGCACTAAACATCACCATATTTGTTATCTAAGCAGTGTTAGAGAAAATTGTATTTTGAGTCTATAAAAAAAAAAACAAAGAAAATGGTATTATATGTACTGAACTGATCATAGAAGACTGGAATATTTTCCTCAAGTAGATTTTAGGTAAAATCATTTTTTTAAATCGACTATACGTCATCTGAACAATAAACTACTGGATCAAAGTTTTCTTAACTTGATACATGTGCACATAATTGTTCAGCCTTGTGTGTGGTTTAAGCAATAGTTAACAGTAACTGTGTTTGTCATGAAATATTGGAAATGCTGGTTGTAGTCCCATTTTTTCAGATACTTTCAATAAATCCCTTTTATTGCTATATTTGGGCGATATACATGTATAAAAATTTCTTAAAATACTATATTCGTCATTAACTCCATTTCATGTGCATGAATCTTACCTAAAGAATTTTAGACATTTCAAAATCTGATTTTCACTTCCCCAAGATACGTTTGGGGGATCGAAAACCAAAGTAAACAGGGAAATTTTGATAATTTTTATTTTCAATGTGGGAAAATTTTACCCACAGCCAAGTAATTCCTGTGAACATTTTTAGGACTATGGGATAATACGTTCTGTTCTAAAAAAGGTTGAAATTTCGAAAACTTGTTTAAAATGCTGAAAATTTTTTTTCTCCTTTTCAAAGAGGCCCTCTCGCTTTCAACAGCGCTGTGGGAACGTTTTAGAGTGAATTTAACTATAAACAAAAAAATAATAATAATTTCATTAAAGAAAAAAAACAGAATTTTAGGTATTCTTCCCTTCCTTTCCGGCAATTTATTGAACTTTAGATATCTTTTTGAACTTAATTTGTTATAAGAGACATCGGCTTTTTCACGCCACTTAACTACGTGTGGATGCAACTTTTTCTTAGTATCACTAAAGGCGCAGTAATTATTATGAAAGGAGAGAAATCTATCTTTCAGAGTTTCTCACAAAATTTTCGAAACTTCACAGCTTTTGCCAGAGTAGAAGATATTATCCTATGAAATTCTGCAAAATATTTGCTTGGCTGTATGTACAAATGGTTCATGCTACCACTAAAGATAATTCAATTTTTTCTTTCGGCCCTTCCCCCAATGCCTGAGTGTACACGAAATGAATATCTTACAAATAACATTTAAATACTACTTTACATCTGACGAAAATAAATTCTACTGCAAAATATCATTTCTTCCTCTGCGGTAATCACATTGAGAGATGCGTTGCTTTATTCCAAATGTTCTTTTCTGAAGAGCAAGAATTCAAAGATATCTGATTATCGTTGCTGCTCGAATTCTTGAAAATAAATGAGATTTTATTTTGTATTTTTCGGTTAATCTTTAAAAGGAAGAGAGTTAAATATTCACTTTCAAGGCTTATTAATTTAAGCAGAGTTTCGCCTTAGAAAAGCCTTCTTAGTTCCTCAGGTACTTCTTGGCATAGTCACAGTAGTCGATGAATTTTTATGTGCATAAATATGCAAAGAGAGTTATCTCTCCAGCTACAGTCCCTCCGAGGCTCAAAGATCTAGGATTAGCTGAACTTTGAAAAGACTTTGACTTAAACTAAGAAAGCAGGCCAGCTAAGGCATTTATTTAGGGAGGATTACCCCTGCAAAAGTTTCCCGTACATGTTTTAATCGGAATTGTACTTGTAGTAACTTGGATTTAATTTAAACGAAAAGGACTGAATTTGCTTCTAGCATTTCTTTAAACATTTTAAACACTGAACATTCTTAACACTATAAAGATGGATGAGGCATGCCCATCTCGATATTTTCTGATCAGTAATTCCGATAATATTTGACTGAATGCATTGTAACTTTCTGACTTTTCTCAATATGATCCTATTTAAGTGCTTATTTAATAATTTTTGTCTTACCCTCAAGGAAGTGAAAATATTGAACCTTATAGCTACTACGACGATATGGGTCACTGTGGCCCCTAAGGTATTTTACGATGAAATCGGTAAAATTCTTAGTTTCTTTTAATTGTTGTAGTGGTACAATCTATCTGATTTAATCTAGTTTAACCTTGACCTTTTTTTTACAACCGGTTTCAAGTTAAAATACAATGTTAAAAAATTCATCATGAAATTACGCTTAAATGACCGGCAGCAGTCTGTCCATCTAATTCACCGTTAAATTTACGGTTTGGAACACTTTTCTATCTTTACGGGACCTAACCATTTCCAATCATCTTGGTTAAAAAGCCGTTAATACAAAAGTTTACGGTTTTATAACCATTTAAAAATGGTTTCAAAACAAAATTTTCACCGTTTTAGAACCATTTCGAGGCGTAGAAACCGTAAACGAAGCTTGCAGGACTCGAACCCCGAATGCGTGGTGTACAAGTTTTACCCTCGATCCTTATCGGCCACCGTCATCACGCAAAGAGGACGTTTATTTATCAATAAATCTTCTTTTCCAACAGGCAAACAGCCTTAAAATTGAGATTTCAGTTTTTGATTGGATCCAAATTTATTTTTGGTCTAAATTTACTGTAAATTGACTAAAATCATTTTATTTGCTGAAAAAATTAAAATACAAACAAGCTTCAGCAGCTCAAATGATGTGTTCGCTCATTCGCAAACAGTTTGGGAATCCGATGTCTCCAATTTTTGATTTACGTGCGTATGTGTTTCTATTTAGTATCCACTGCTTAAGCTACTTTTTTTACATACACATGCAGATTTTAACTGATAAATCCGTATTCCTATTTTAAAACAACGTACGACCGGTAAGGTTTCGCAACCAAGATGGAAGCCCCATTCTTATTGAGCGCTTGAAAATTACGGTTAGTTAAACGTTCTTTAGGATAAACAGAGAGTAAACGATTTTTTTCGCAATCAGCGGTTTGAGTACCATCTTTTAAACGGTTATTCAACTGTTGTAATTAAATATGGTAAAGTAACAATAAAATAAATGTTTTTTTTACTATTTTCTTACGGAAATTTTTAACAGTGTACTAAACCAATGCGACACCTCGCTTGCTGCATAATAGCGATTGCTCCTTGACAGAGAACTAAGATTTACATTTTGACGTGAAAAAGAAAACGCCATGGTACACTATCATACACTCAGCTCTAATATAGAGATTGGAGAACATGCATGGGGCACGTGGACACACTCAAAAAAAATTTAGAAAGAATTGCGCGCAAAATTCCTGGAAGCGCCCCACTGGCCCCTTCAGTCTTTCTTTTCAGTTTTTCTAGTGTTAAATGTAGTAAAAAGCTCATATTTTTTGTCACGACGATAATTACAATAAATAGGATCATGACGAATAATTAATTAACAGATAAAAAATCTAATCATGGTGTCACCGGAACCAATCAAATTATAGCGGCTGTAATAAAATCACCCAATCAGAAGTAAAATCGCATCAGCGGCCCACGTGTTTAAACATCAAATAATGGCTTATCTTGACAACTGAAACGATTGCCATACTATTTGTTTATTTGATTTCGTTAAACTATTTTTACAGAAAAAACTTTTTCGCAGAAGTCAGCCATTATAATTTATAACTACTATAGCAAAAATCATTTGTAAAAAGTGTTGAAAAGCACATAAAAAAATTAAAACCGTCAAAATTTTTCAATTTTCGGTAGCGTAAAAGACTCAAAAATCGGTAAATTATTGCATTTAAGATACATACTAACACCTTATGTGAAAGGCACAGTCAAGCATGCAGAGTTATGAGTTAATAGCCCATTTCTTTTTTTTTACTTTATGCTTCGATTCATTGTAATAGAACAGTTTCCCAACTAGTGGTTCGCGTGGTGTCGGAAATGGGTTCGCGAAAATAATATTGCAATAGCGGAATTTTTAATTGCTAACGTACAAGAAAAAACTAAATAATAAATTTACATACGTATTAGGACGGAGTGTAGAAATGATTTTTTTAAATAAATTGTTTTCCCGATAATTCAGAAAAGTTGTGCACTGGAATAGGAAGCATGCGTACAAAATTTGAAATGCACTATTTCTACTATTGTCTGATTTCGAAAACTTAAATCACAAAGTGGTATCGGATGAAATTCCTTGATTAATTTAAAATGTTTAACGTATGTTTCTCCTAACATTTCCCACTCGCTGACGCGAGGAAAAAGTAAACTTAGATGTTTTACAAAAAAGGTTGGGAGCCACTGTAATAGAATGACCATATAAAGGAGTTGGTTCCCAACCTGTTTTTTCGTGCGAACCCCTTCTAAGATCCGAAAAAAAATGGTGAACCCTTTTCTGTAGTAACTGGTAACAAATCTAAAATTTGCTGGCACGTATTTTCCTTTTTGTACAGTAGTTCATCACAAAAAAAAAAAAAAAGAAAATTTGATTGCAAAATATTTAAGTTTAAACCAAAGCAAAAGCACAGCTACAAGGAAATACATATGTCTTTTAAATTATTACTTTTTATTAGATGTTCTTTTTGAATTATTAATAGAAAAATATTTCAAAATTATTTTACCGTTAGTGCGAAAAAAATATTAGTAGAGTGTTATGAGAACTAACCATAAGTATCATAATTTTGAATCAATCAATAAATATCTTTCTGCTCAAAATTCGCAAAAGTTGGGGGAAATTACAATATTAAAATTCATTTGTTTTAAACTTTTCATTGCGAACATGCAGAACAGTTAGAATAATTTATGATAAATGCGAATACAAAATTTTAAAAAATAAATGATTAAATATCTTCGGTTAAACAAAAGCCGAAATTAGCCGAAAGTAATGCAAAATTTTACATTTAGGAAACTTTTCATATTTCCGACTTTTTCTTCGCGTTAGCGAGGAAAAAGTGGGAAATGGTAGGAGAAACAAGCGTTAAAATTTTTAAATTAATCAAGGAATTTCTTCCGATAATACTTTGTGATGCAATTTTTCGAAATCAGACAATAGTTGGAAAAAATGCATTGCACGAATGCTTCCTATGGCAGTTCACAACTTATGCATTTTCTGGAAGAAAATATTTAAAAAAAACATTTTTATACCATGTTCAAATACGTATGTAAATTTATTATTTAAATTTTTTCTTGTACTTTAGCGATTAAAAATTCCGCCATTGCAATATTATTTTCGCGAACACCCTTCCGACACCACGCGAACCACCGGTTGGAAAACGCTGTTCTATTACAATGAATTGAAGTGTAAAGTAAAGAAAAAATGGTCTATTAACACATAACTCAGCATGCTGGACTATGCTTTCACACAAGGTGTTAGTATGTACCTTAAATGCAATAATTTACCGATTTTTGAGTCTTTTGCGCTACCGCAAATTGCAAGATTTTGATGGTTTTAATTTTTTGTGTGCTTTTCAACCCTTTTAATAACTGATTTTCGCTATAGCAGTTTAAAATATAAATGGCTGACTTCTGCGAAAAAACTTGTAAAATGACTTTATTTTCGAAAAAAAATCGAAATTTTAAGTACAATGAGCTAGCTAGGGGTTCAATAAAAATTCTTTTTCAATTTGCATGTTACTTACCTACCCCAGAGGCAGGTTTTAAGTGGTATAGCGTTTCGACAAAAAATGATTGATTTTTTTCGACCCACCCTACTCTCCAAGCTTATGACAATGTGTAAATTCTATGTATATTATGTTACAAGTTATATATTTTTATTCCAAAGACACGTGTGCAATAAAGAACGTTATTTCTGGCAGAGAACCGACTTTTTCCATAAAGCTACTTTAAAATAATGTTGTTTGTTATAAGGGAGCAAAGCGCGCTCGATCTTGCTAAGCGATCCGAAGGAGCTGCGTAATCAGTTCTGGGGGTTGACGAGTGATAGCGAGCAGCGGGCGGGACCCCGTACTAATTCAAACATTGTCACAATTCAATACTGATGCACAACTGATAAATATTTTAAAAATTGCCAACCTCTATGAATGAACCTCACTTATATCTCAAGAAATATGCAAGTATCTGCACAACAATTGCTATAGAGGTGTTCCTCGATTAGATCACGCTCTGATTCAATATTTCCAGCAATTGCTCTATAGGAGTAACACAATCGCGCAGTCCAAAATTTTTCTCCTTTAACGTATTGCTCAAGAAGTACTACAAGAATCCAAACGATAATTGTTATTAAGGCGTACTTCAATAAGAACAAGGGCTGGCCCATTTTCAGCATTAATAACTCTAAAGGGGAGAAGGGGTGAGACAATTACACAATTAAGCGTTTTCTTTTCTAAGGGAGCTATGTTTCAGAAATATAAGCGAAGATTTAAACAAAAAATGATATACAGATGCACATCAATGGGGCGTTAATCAGGATTTGGCGCCATTCAGGTAGAGGTACGAATTATTTTTTTTTAAAAAGTCAAACGAGACATTTGGAAAAAAATTCCGTTGGGTGCCACTACATATAGGTTAGTGCAATTAAATGAATATAATAAGGAAAAGCTGCTACATTTATCTCTTAGCTCTATTTTACTACATTGAAGAACTGTTTTCCTTTTGTTATGAAACACTTGGAATATTTTAGAAAAATGTTGCAAAACCTATAAGCACTGATAATGCAAAGAAAAAGTGTAAAGATCAGATTTATTATGAACTAATTTACTTTCAGCTATCAACTCGTTCAATGTTTCTTCAATTATCCACTACGACGATATGGGTCACTGTGGCCCCTAAGGTATTTTACGATGAAATCGGTAAAATTCTTAGTTTCTTTTAATTGTTGTAGTGGTACAATCTATCTGATTTAATCTAGTTTAACCTTGACCTTTTTTTTACAACCGGTTTCAAGTTAAAATACAATGTTAAAAAATTCATCATGAAATTACGCTTAAATGACCGGCAGCAGTCTGTCCATCTAATTCACCGTTAAATTTACGGTTTGGAACACTTTTCTATCTTTACGGGACCTAACCATTTCCAATCATCTTGGTTAAAAAGCCGTTAATACAAAAGTTTACGGTTTTATAACCATTTAAAAATGGTTTCAAAACAAAATTTTCACCGTTTTAGAACCATTTCGAGGCGTAGAAACCGTAAACGAAGCTTGCAGGACTCGAACCCCGAATGCGTGGTGTACAAGTTTTACCCTCGATCCTTATCGGCCACCGTCATCACGCAAAGAGGACGTTTATTTATCAATAAATCTTCTTTTCCAACAGGCAAACAGCCTTAAAATTGAGATTTCAGTTTTTGATTGGATCCAAATTTATTTTTGGTCTAAATTTACTGTAAATTGACTAAAATCATTTTATTTGCTGAAAAAATTAAAATACAAACAAGCTTCAGCAGCTCAAATGATGTGTTCGCTCATTCGCAAACAGTTTGGGAATCCGATGTCTCCAATTTTTGATTTACGTGCGTATGTGTTTCTATTTAGTATCCACTGATTAAGCTACTTTTTTTACATACACATGCAGATTTTAACTGATAAATCCGTATTCCTATTTTAAAACAACGTACGACCGGTAAGGTTTCGCAACCAAGATGGAAGCCCCATTCTTATTGAGCGCTTGAAAATTACGGTTAGTTAAACGTTCTTTAGGATAAACAGAGAGTAAACGATTTTTTTCGCAATCAGCGGTTTGAGTACCATCTTTTAAACGGTTATTCAACTGTTGTAATTAAATATGGTAAAGTAACAATAAAATAAATGTTTTTTTTACTATTTTCTTACGGAAATTTTTAACAGTGTACTAAACCAATGCGACACCTCGCTTGCTGCATAATAGCGATTGCTCCTTGACAGAGAACTAAGATTTACATTTTGACGTGAAAAAGAAAACGCCATGGTACACTATCATACACTCAGCTCTAATATAGAGATTGGAGAACATGCATGGGGCACGTGGACACACTCAAAAATAAATTTAGAAAGAATTGCGCGCAAAATTCCTGGAAGCGCCCCACTGGCCCCTTCAGTCTTTCTTTTCAGTTTTTCTAGTGTTAAATGTAGTAAAAAGCTCATATTTTTTGTCACGACGATAATTACAATAAATAGGATCATGACGAATAATTAATTAACAGATAAAAAATCTAATCATGGTGTCACCGGAACCAATCAAATTATAGCGGCTGTAATAAAATCACCCAATCAGAAGTAAAATCGCATCAGCGGCCCACGTGTTTAAACATCAAATAATGGCTTATCTTGACAACTGAAACGATTGCCATACTATTTGTTTATTTGATTTCGTTAAACTATTTTTACAGAAAAAACTTTTTCGCAGAAGTCAGCCATTATAATTTATAACTACTATAGCAAAAATCATTTGTAAAAAGTGTTGAAAAGCACATAAAAAAATTAAAACCGTCAAAATTTTTCAATTTTCGGTAGCGTAAAAGACTCAAAAATCGGTAAATTATTGCATTTAAGATACATACTAACACCTTATGTGAAAGGCACAGTCAAGCATGCAGAGTTATGAGTTAATAGCCCATTTCTTTTTTTTTACTTTATGCTTCGATTCATTGTAATAGAACAGTTTCCCAACTAGTGGTTCGCGTGGTGTCGGAAATGGGTTCGCGAAAATAATATTGCAATAGCGGAATTTTTAATTGCTAACGTACAAGAAAAAACTAAATAATAAATTTACATACGTATTAGGACGGAGTGTAGAAATGATTTTTTTAAATAAATTGTTTTCCCGATAATTCAGAAAAGTTGTGCACTGGAATAGGAAGCATGCGTACAAAATTTGAAATGCACTATTTCTACTATTGTCTGATTTCGAAAACTTAAATCACAAAGTGGTATCGGATGAAATTCCTTGATTAATTTAAAATGTTTAACGTATGTTTCTCCTAACATTTCCCACTCGCTGACGCGAGGAAAAAGTAAACTTAGATGTTTTACAAAAAAGGTTGGGAGCCACTGTAATAGAATGACCATATAAAGGAGTTGGTTCCCAACCTGTTTTTTCGTGCGAACCCCTTCTAAGATCCGAAAAAAAATGGTGAACCCTTTTCTGTAGTAACTGGTAACAAATCTAAAATTTGCTGGCACGTATTTTCCTTTTTGTACAGTAGTTCATCACAAAAAAAAAAAAAAAAGAAAATTTGATTGCAAAATATTTAAGTTTAAACCAAAGCAAAAGCACAGCTACAAGGAAATACATATGTCTTTTAAATTATTACTTTTTATTAGATGTTCTTTTTGAATTATTAATAGAGCAGTGAAAAATATTTCAAAATTATTTTACCGTTAGTGCGAAAAAAATATTAGTAGAGTGTTATGAGAACTAACCATAAGTATCATAATTTTGAATCAATCAATAAATATCTTTCTGCTCAAAATTCGCAAAAGTTGGGGGAAATTACAATATTAAAATTCATTTGTTTTAAACTTTTCATTGCGAACATGCAGAACAGTTAGAATAATTTATGATAAATGCGAATACAAAATTTTAAAAAATAAATGATTAAATATCTTCGGTTAAACAAAAGCCGAAATTAGCCGAAAGTAATGCAAAATTTTACATTTAGGAAACTTTTCATATTTCCGACTTTTTCTTCGCGTTAGCGAGGAAAAAGTGGGAAATGGTAGGAGAAACATGCGTTAAAATTTTTAAATTAATCAAGGAATTTCTTCCGATAATACTTTGTGATGCAATTTTTCGAAATCAGACAATAGTTGGAAAAAATGCATTGCACGAATGCTTCCTATGGCAGTTCACAACTTATGCATTTTCTGGAAGAAAATATTTAAAAAAAACATTTTTATACCATGTTCAAATACGTATGTAAATTTATTATTTAAATTTTTTCTTGTACTTTAGCGATTAAAAATTCCGCCATTGCAATATTATTTTCGCGAACACCCTTCCGACACCACGCGAACCACCGGTTGGAAAACGCTGTTCTATTACAATGAATTGAAGTGTAAAGTAAAGAAAAAATGGTCTATTAACACATAACTCAGCATGCTGGACTATGCTTTCACACAAGGTGTTAGTATGTACCTTAAATGCAATAATTTACCGATTTTTGAGTCTTTTGCGCTACCGCAAATTGCAAGATTTTGATGGTTTTAATTTTTTGTGTGCTTTTCAACCCTTTTAATAACTGATTTTCGCTATAGCAGTTTAAAATATAAATGGCTGACTTCTGCGAAAAAACTTGTAAAATGACTTTATTTTCGAAAAAAAATCGAAATTTTAAGTACAATGAGCTAGCTAGGGGTTCAATAAAAATTCTTTTTCAATTTGCATGTTACTTACCTACCCCAGAGGCAGGTTTTAAGTGGTATAGCGTTTCGACAAAAAATGATTGATTTTTTTCGACCCACCCTACTCTCCAAGCTTATGACAATGTGTAAATTCTATGTATATTATGTTACAAGTTATATATTTTTATTCCAAAGACACGTGTGCAATAAAGAACGTTATTTCTGGCAGAGAACCGACTTTTTCCATAAAGCTACTTTAAAATAATGTTGTTTGTTATAAGGGAGCAAAGCGCGCTCGATCTTGCTAAGCGATCCGAAGGAGCTGCGTAATCAGTTCTGGGGGTTGACGAGTGATAGCGAGCAGCGGGCGGGACCCCGTACTAATTCAAACATTGTCACAATTCAATACTGATGCACAACTGATAAATATTTTAAAAATGGCCAACCTCTATGAATGAACCTCACTTATATCTCAAGAAATATGCAAGTATCTGCACAACAATTGCTATAGAGGTGTTCCTCGATTAGATCACGCTCTGATTCAATATTTCCAGCAATTGCTCTATAGGAGTAACACAATCGCGCAGTCCAAAATTTTTCTCCTTTAACGTATTGCTCAAGAAGTACTACAAGAATCCAAACGATAATTGTTATTAAGGCGTACTTCAATAAGAACAAGGGCTGGCCCATTTTCAGCATTAATAACTCTAAAGGGGAGAAGGGGTGAGACAATTACACAATTAAGCGTTTTCTTTTCTAAGGGAGCTATGTTTCAGAAATATAAGCGAAGATTTAAACAAAAAATGATATACAGATGCACATCAATGGGGCGTTAATCAGGATTTGGCGCCATTCAGGTAGAGGTACGAATTATTTTTTTTTAAATGTCAAACGAGACATTTGGAAAAAAATTCCGTGGCTGCCACTACATATAGGTTAGTGCAATTAAATGAATATAATAAGGAAAAGCTGCTACATTTATCTCTTAGCTCTATTTTACTACATTGAAGAACTGTTTTCCTTTTGTTATGAAACACTTGGAATATTTTAGAAAAATGTTGCAAAACCTATAAGCACTGATAATGCAAAGAAAAAGTGTAAAGATCAGATTTATTATGAACTAATTTACTTTCAGCTATCAACTCGTTCAATGTTTCTTCAATTATCCACTACCAGAACTTCAATCTTTCTTTTATGAAACATTATTCCTTCGAAACAAGTTTGGAAGATGATGAAAAACGCATTTAAGCTGAGAATTACCTGAAACATGTAACAATTACCTGACAATCACTTGAATTATATAACTATTACCTGACAATCATGTGAATTATATAACAATTTCCTGACAATCACGTGAATTATATACCAATTATTTGAATTACATAACACATCTTCTGAAAATTTTACCTTATGAGTTAATAAGATATAAAGGAGTCAGAAATAGTATTTTTTTGGGCACCCGTTGCATTTGCCATGTCAACAAAGCAAGATATTTTTCCAATGATATCTATGTAGTTAAATCTGCCAGGATTCCTTAACATAGAGTAAAAACTTTTTTTATTTTGAGTTAAGCACGTGTCATAAATAAATTGCATTCTGAAAAAAATCTGACTCTACGTCCCCCAAGCTCACTCATTTTTATCCCTTAAAATCTATGACATTACACTGTACTTAACAAAAATTGAAACTATTAAAAGAAAATAATGGCAATGGAAAGAAAACGTTTAAAGCTCAGATTTATTATGGACACGGAATCATTCGGGGTAATTTCTGTAATCGTAAAATAATATAACTTAAAATTACTTAAACATGACTATTTATTCATTTTGCAATTGACGTAAAAGTTTCAGCATGCGTCCTTTTTCGCTTTCGGGATTTCTTTACTGAAGATACTGCAGCTATCAGTGTTACTATGGGTCACACTTTTTGCTTTTCGATCCGCTCCAAAAAGCGCCGTCTATTCTTCTTTAAACTAAATCGCATTTCATACGCTTGAAATATTCTATGTAGCTTCTGCAGAGCATTACTTCTAAAATTGTATACGTATCTATGAAAACTTAGACTTCTTAAATACCAGCTTTAAGATTTAAGGTATTTTACCAAATATTAATTTTTATCACACACACACGCACATGCACGCATATAAATGTATTTGTATAGGGGATAGGAGGCATAATGGGCAATTTTTTTCTTTTTTGATAACAACTTATTTCATTCTTGTTTTTTTCAAAAAAATAATAATAATCATCATAATAATAATAAATTAATAATTAGGTAAAACAAATACAGGATATTTTTTTTTAGAAACTTGCAGTTTTTCAATATATTTTTCTTTATCCTTTCTATTGATACATACAATGTATATTTATAACATACGTCGACAGGGTGGCGTAGTGGTAAGACGTTGGCCTCGTATGCCCAAGATCGCAGGTTCAAACCTGGCCCAAGTCGGTGGACTTTCAAGATGCAGAAAATCGTCTGCGTCCATGTCGTATGATTATGCGGCATTTTAAAGATCCCTTGAGTATCCGTTTGGCATAGATACTCTCGGCTAAATTAAATTCCTAGTGCAGATTGCATCAACGAGAGCTCAGGTGCCCCATCTAGGGGAAACTAAGCGTCAAAAAAATTGCGGCAATGGTACCATACTCATTGTGGTGCCGCTGAAAGAGTTGGTACCAATCTCTGGGGACGCACTAGGTCTGTAATGGTTGATGACCAATACTGCAGCCCCATTAGAAAGAAAAAAAAATATTTATAACACACTACTACACACTAGGGATGTAACGAATAGTGATTTGGTCGAATACCGAATATTCGGCCATTTCTTCCAGGCCAAAGCCGAATATTCGGCCATTTCTTAAAGGCCGAATAGGTCAAAGCCGAATATTCGGCCAATGTCTTAAGCGAATATTCGGCCAATGTCTTAGGCCGAATATTAAAATTTCTAGAAAATCGTTGTAATAGAAAATATTGGTTAAATTTAAAATTATTCACTAAGTGAAACACCAATTACACACAATCTATGATTTAATTTTGCTTGTTAAGAATTTAAAACTAATATATTTTTTCTATTGTTTTGAATGTAATAAAACTAAGAATTTCACCCACAAGCGGAATAGAAACGACAGGTTTTATGGTAAGAAGCATTAGCATTATTTTACTAATTATTTAATTCAAATAAAAGAATTACTATTGCTTAGTGAACTTTTACCATGTTCAAAACTGTTTTCTGAAGATATTTTAAAAGTTATGAAAGTTAATATTTTTGTTTTATGGGCTTTTTTACATACCTATTTTTTAAAAGATCTATTACAATTTAATACACTTAACCGGAATATATTTTTATTTTCAAAAACCCCAATAACTTATGCCATCTAAATATTCATGATATATTCTAGGCTTTTCACACTTCTCTCTTACCCAATATTCACATTAAATCAGTCTACCCAAATAAAGTCTGACTTCCACTTTGTTAAGAAAAGGAAAATAAAAGTCTCATATTCTCCATCATGATTAACTTTGGGAGCAAATGCTAAATATAAAACACTATATTACAACTTTAAAATCTGGTTTTGCTCAGTCAGGCCTAAAACAAGGTTTAAAAAAAAGCAATTTTTTCTTTATTATTTTTATTATTAAAACTATGTACTAATTTATTCTTTTGCAATAATTATAACACAATTTTAAATGTTTAAAATCTACTTATTTCTTTTTTTTTTTTTTTAATTTCTACTGCAGCAGAACTATTCGGCCAGACCGAACTTGACCTTACCCAGTATTCGGCCTGGCCGAATATTCGGCTAGTTGAGGAAATGACTATTCGGCCAGGCCGAATATTCGTCCAAAGGGCCGAATATGCCGAATGCCGAATAGTGACCGAATATTTGTAACATCCCTACTACACACACACACATATATATATATATCAAAGACATTTTAAGACTAGGTTCATGAAATAAAAGAAAAACCTAATTATATACTTAATTGTTAAGTTTTTTTTTTTTTTTTTTAAAATAAGCTCCTTCGGTCTCAATAAATTTGTTACAGTGGTTTAACAACGATTCTAATGCCTGTTCCAGCTTACATTGTGGAACTGCCTCCAAAGTTCACGTCGAAGCTGTTTGTACACAGTGTGTCAACGAATTTTTCAGACTACACCAGTATCTAAGCTTACAGTAGCGCTATCTGTGTTATCGAACATTCGTGAAACTCCTTAACTATCAGCTGCCAAAACCTCAGCTCATTTTTTTTACTTTTTCGTTGTACTTTGATGACACTATACAAACAGCTTCGACGCGAGCTTTGGAGGCAGTCCCACAACGTGAGCTGGAACATGCGTTCGAATCGTCGTTAAACCGCTGTAACAAATGTATTGAACCCGAAAGAGCTTACTATGAATAAAAATACTTTAAAAAATATAATTACTAGCTTTTATTTTATTTAATTTAGTTTAAAAACCTACTATTAAAAATTACTATATATATGTATGGAGGGAGAGAGAGAGAGAGACGGCAACTTTTAGTGCATTTATGATAGTTATAAACAAATTATATATAAACTATTAACTTATTGATGGCTCATGATTTTGTGCTAAGCAACGTATTTCACTCGCATAATGCTTGGACAATTTTACCCTTAGAACAAAGAAAATTAGTGTCGCGATATAATCGCTGTGCAGGAAAAACTTTAAAATAAGAAGTGCATGTTTCAGATACTACAATGTTGTAACTTTCGTATAGTAACTAAAAATAGAAAAAGAAGAAAAATAAAAACACTTTTTAAGACTCCAAACTCTTACAGTAACTTTACGCATGCAACTTTTAAATTGTGACATTAATTTATATCTTGAAATAATTAATTGAAAATTCCAATTCATTCCAGTAGTCAATCAATTTTTTTCTGGAATTTAGTGACTCCTTTTAGAGCGCCGACGATTTGCTATTTTAGAATTCTTTCCTCAGTGCTTAGAAGTTGCTTCGTTCATTTTATTTTTGTGATCGAACAGTTCTTTGTGTGATAAATAAATTTAAGTACGCGCTATAGAATAATTGAGTGCCTTATTTAAACAGCACCAACTTCAATGTTTTTTTTTTTTTTTTTGAGATACAAAACTTTAAATTCTAAATATTGTCGAACGTTTTGTGGTTAGAAGTGCATCGGATGCTACATCTGTTGGCACCAGGAATAACCTGTATTTCTGTGCAGTTTTAAAATGTGATAAAAATTTAACTTGTATGAGTTGGCTCCACTTAAGATGGAGACTCGATTTTTTCTAAAAGTTAAATGGCTCCACTTAAAAGGCAGCCTTCAATTCACTCTGATAAAAAATCCGGCTCTGTTTTCCTTAAATACTTACGTATTTGTTAAACAAAAGGCAGAAACCGTGAATTTGTTTCGTACGAATCGGAACCTTCCTTTCTTTATCCACTGCTCAGGTGTAATCTTCTTAGAACGTTTTTGATTTATATTTTTAAAGTTCTTAGCTTACCTCATTAAACGAATTACTTGAGATTTAGAAACGGGGACAGTTTGAAGAAACGAAACGCCTTTAAGAAGTAGAAATTCTCTTGGGGTACTTAAGAATGCTATTGTACAAAGAACTTACGTTTTGTTTTTAGCAAAAATAAACTTTTATATGTGAGGATGCAAGTGTATTCCTCAAAAGAGTAAAAATCTTGAAAATGCAGTAGTGTTTTCAAATTATGGTAATGTCTTCGTATCCACTGAGCACATGATACAAATTCCCTTTTAAGAATCTAACTATCAAGTATTTTGGAATACTTATTTTTTCCTTTTTTTATTGGACATGTGCATGCCATATTATTCATTGCTGTAGTTTTGAAAGTTTTTATATGATCCGTACTTCAACTAAATATCCATATTTTATTTCCTCTTATGTTTTGGAATCGTTAACAAGCATACATATGGTTTAAGTACACTTATTACAAACTCTGTGCCAAACTTTCTTCTTATTTTTATGTAACACGTACATAAAAATAAATAAATAAATAAATATAAAAGTTCGATATCGATGAAAATCAAATATATATTTGAATCGTTTATTTCGAAAAGGTAACAACTTCTAAAAACAAAATTTTTTTTAGGAGACAAAAAAATTGGCTTATGAACAGTTGGAAAATTTACGGGTCTGGTATTTTACTATTTTATTTTAGCAGGTAATGGCAATGCAATATTGGTAAATTAAAACGATTTTTGATTAATTATGTCATAAAAAATTAATAAATTAATACTGAGAGTTGTTCTTTTTTTTTAAACGGAGATGTTATCTTCTCGAAATAAACATTTTTTAACAATCGAAATCGCTGAAAAGTTGCCTTTCCGGCGACTTGCAAAGATAAAGGGATAAAAAGGCTGTGCCAAGGCGACTTTTAAGCAATATGAGCAATTCGAGCTTTCGCCTTTTAATCTCACCAATACTTAAATAGCTCGTGGAAAAAATTGAATAAAATATAAATGCGCATATGAAATTTATGCATTTTAAAAATATTTTTGCCATTGGAAATCACATTTGTCGTGCTATTAAAAATTCAGAAATGTCGCATATTTCAAAAATTCATCATGCCTAATATACAATTCAAAATTTTATCTCAAAAAGTCCATGTATCTCCTTCAAACCACAAAGTTAAATGGTTGACAGATGCTAAAACATATTTTATAGAAATATTGTTTGTTCGTTTTGCATACTTTCTCATCTGGTGTAGAGGGAGTTCCACCCTTCTCCGACTCTGCGCAAAGAAGTATGCCATTATGCATTCTCTTCTGGAGTCTTTATACTACCTCCCGGGTATTATATGAACTGCGTTTTTTTTTTAGCTTGATGTTGCGCCAGACGTAAAAAGAGCGTAATTTCTGAAAAGAATTTATTTGTAGAAATATTTTTATTACGCCATTTCGAAGATGTAAAATTCAGTTCCATCCAAAATTCAACTGGGGAATTCTTATTCTTCTTGAACTCACGTCGAAGCCCTGAAGCTTCAAATAAATGATTTTCTACCATTTTATTTAAAAATAGAAGGAAACTTCTTCTTACTCACTGACTTTTGTGTCCCTGTTTATTTCTGAAACGATATTTTTCCTTTAAAAGACAGAGAATTCTTTTTCACCTTTTGAACAGAATAACCTTTCAGCATTAGCTTTTAGCACAGAGAAATTAATATTTTTTAAAGATAAAATGTGTAAAGGTTATTGGTTTTAAGAATATAACGTATTAATTCATATTTACGCATTTTGTTTTGAGTTCAATTACTTCAAATATAAGTTAGTTGATTTTTATACCATCAAAGTGCTCTAAAATTTTAAAGATAATTATAGTATTAAAATTAAGGAACGTACACCTAAATGAAAGTCTCTATTCCTTAAAAAGCTGAGTATAGTACAAATAATATTCCGTTAATATTAAAATATATTTATTGGCTTTTTTACGCCTGCTTCCGCGCATAAGGAAAAAACAAAATTGAAAAAAAAGGCTAAATGTTAGTAAAAATATCGTTAAAAGTAATTTAAATAATTAAATTAATATTGGAATGATGAAAAATAAATAAATGAAAAGCTTTTACTGAAAAGAAAAAACAAAAAAATAATAATAATGACAATAATCTCTACTAAAAAATAAAGCAGCTAATATGTCTGTGTATTTGTGTCCGGCTTAGGTCCAAGACCGTTCCAAATTTATTTCGGAACATAGGGGTTGTGCACCTCGAAGAGTTTTGTTTTTCTTAAATTTGAATTTATCTTTTTATGCCAATTTATAGCCGAACATTACATTAAGTGGTTCGTTTCTATAGGAAAAAAATTTGATTTCGAGCTTGACAATATTGGAAAGCACGTAAAAAATTTTCCCAGAAAGAGTTTTACTAAAATTCGAAGCCTCTAAATAAACTAGAAAAGAAGTTATAAGTGTTTTTCCTTGTCGTCGAAATTATTTCTTCACGGTACTCAACTTTAATTTTATTTTTTCCAGACGGCTGATAAAGCTATTGCTTTTTATTAGCCTACTTTCGGGTAAAAGTTTAAAAAAAATAAAATAAAATATGAAAGAAGGCTTAATGTATCGAAACACATATCGCTTAAAATAAAGAAAAGTCAAAAGTAAGTGACGTAATTTAATGAAGATTAAAGACTGAAAATTTTTAAACTTGAGTTTTAGAGGGGGGAAATGTGTATGTTGCTCTGTCGGTCTGACTGCCCACCCACTAATAACTTTAAATGAATTATCCGAAGCGAAAGATTTTTTTTTTTTTTTTTGCATTTGAAAAATATCCACGTGAATCTCATTTCCATATTTTACTTTTTGATTTGAACACTTTTTCGTTCAGTTTTGAAAAGTTCAAAAAATATTAACATTAGCTCCTGTGGGGAAACTGAAGCAAATTATGTAAATCTGGCCATAAGATCCAAGTTCACACAAGCTTATTGGAAGAATCTCTCAGCGTAAAATATTTTTTTACTTGACATTTTTTGTTCATTTTAAAAAGTTAAAAAAATAATATAGCGCTAACAGGTAAATTTAAATCGTATATAAATCATGACCTAAGAGACGAATTCATTTGGAACAAGCTTTATCGGAAGGACCTTGTAACGTGTAACCTGTGCAGATGCCAAGTTCATCCAGTACTAAATTTTTTTTATGTATGTGTTTGTGTCACAAAAAATAGAGTTGCTTATATGTAGGATCGCTGGTTGATTGCGGTGTTCGGCTAATTTATAATTCTGTGGAATGCTTTGCTATACATCTAAATAAGGCAACATAGTATATGCACATAAAAAATACCAGTGTGTATATATAATGAAGAACTGGTATTTTCACTTTTTAACACAGATTTTCTTATTATTGTTACTAGTGGTATCCTGCGGGGACCGCTATTAATAATAATAAAACGATACAAATCTAAAAAGAAAAATAGACAAATAAAATTACGAACAAAAATAATTATGCAGGGACGTCTTATCTATGTGAATATATTCTGCATGAGTATTTTCTCCTTTAGGTTGAAAATATTTACTTACATGATTGAGGAAGCACCGAAATTTAAATGTAAAAACATATAAAAAATGCTTTCTCAAGCGAAATATGTGTGTACTTTATTCTATCTTCCTAGCATAATGTTCATTTTTCACTTTGATCATTACTTAGTTCAATGAAAAAAAGAGCAAGCCGTTAATGGCATTTAACCTTTTTGCCATCATGAATGAAATACAAACAATCCTACAGAACAAATACATAAAAACCTTTAACACCAAAGACGAAATTTGATAAAAACTCCTCCCTGAATACCAAGGTTAACAATTACCAATGCTATCTTCAATTTAAAGTCAACTTCCGGAGCAGGTAAATTTCGAACGATTTGTATACTTTTGTCTCGCTCTAAAGACCCCCATCTGTTTTGATACCCTTTACTTTTTCTCAGTTTAAATTCTTTTGTTTTAAAGATAAAGTTTGCCTTTTTTGGGATTTGTGTAACAAAGGGTTTTTGTCTTCTACCGTTTATCTTTTTCTTATTTTCGCGAACAAGAAGCAATTTAACAAGATTTAAATTTATCCGCTCAAGTTGTTGATTTTAAAAGATTCTTTCTATAATTCCTTAAAGCCATTTAATATTTTTTTTTACACTGAGGCTAATAGTTTTTCTTTCGTATGGTGTTCTATTTTAGGTTCAAGGTTTATTTTTTACTTTTAAATGAGCGTTACAGACACACACACACATATATTTATATATTTGTATAAAATATAATATAATAGAATATGATACCCACTACAATGAGGTAATGAAGTTTTATTTGCTACCACTTTCACACTCATTTTTGCTCTCCACTTCTGTAAAAAAATATATAATTTGTTTCTCTGGGAATACTTTTACCAAAGAATATGTTGTGCATAACATAACAAGAACAGTATAATTTTTATAATTATGTCCTGTAATTTGTTACATCATACGAATGAACGCTTAATTAAGTTATTACGAAAAGCTGGTTATACTTTGATACCTTTATCTAATTTGAATGAGCTATTTATCGTTGCTTTTAAGTAAACAATACAGATTATAATTGCTTAATAGCTCATACTATTTCAGAATAATACCTTTGTCTTGCTGTCCAAATGTTTCCTTTGTATTTTTAAACTAAACAGCAGTCCTGATTTTCCCGGTTTTTAATCTAAATTTTGGACTGTATGAAAACTGTACTTATTTTTCATTTTCATTTTATTCGTGAATACATGTCAGTCGACCGAGTTTACTTATAATAATGTCATTCACCTCTTCAGAGAAATGTATATCATTAAATAATCATAATAATATTTCAGGTATTTTCATTAAGCGATCTAAGTACGCTACTACTATTTTTGGTGTTACTGAACACCATTTTTGGTGTTTTGTCGGTGTAAAGGTGGAAATTATTCATTTTATGTTGTATTTTAAATTCTTTTAAGGGGACACGGCACTAAAAATCGGTCAAAATCTCGATTTTGGGATTTTTGCTGCAAATTATACTTTATATATTAGATAACGTTTGTGCAAAGTTTCAAAGTCCTACGTACAATCTAAGATATTTTATTTTTGATTTGATATGAGCATTTTAACACTTTTTTTACCTAACCAAAAACTTTAAATGGCTTTTTCTCAGCCTCGCTTTTTTGCATACTATGTGATAGTTAAAATGCTAAGGCTTTTTCAAATATGTATCTATTCACTTGAAAGTTTTATTACTTGTTCCAAATGTTCAACTAAATGTAACCTACAATGGAATTTTTGATTAATTTATTAGAAATTATTTTAATGCAGTTTAACTTCGAAAAATCTTGCAATACCGAGATTTTTCTTAGATTTTTCTGTTTTAAAATGTTTTTTTCAAGAACTAATAAAGACATCAAAAATTCCATACTACAAAGTGAGAAGTATAGTTTGTTCCTTCTTGTAAAAAATTTTCTGGCAAAAATCTCGCATTTTAAAAAAGGAGTAGCGTTTTAAAATATTTTTAAATTTTGTAATTTTTTTTAAATTTTGAATTTTTTGGACTTTTAAAAAATATTTTTCTTCTATAACACATCAAGTTACCTTCATGAAGATATGTAACCAGTCAACACACCTTGAAATATGTTCAATTTAAGAAGGTGGATTTTTAATTGCCGAGTCCCCTTAAGCGTCTGTCTAAAAAAATACAGACAATATAATGTTTTTTTCAGCTTTTGAAGTTCGTTAACTTATCTACGCATAAAAAACACATTACGATTACATCTTTATCCTTTTTTCATATAAATGAGCAATCGCAATGAAATTTCAATAAGTAACGGAGTTAATGCATTTCATGTGCTGAGAAACGCCATACTATTTATATTTTTAGGCACATAACAGAAATTAAAGTACAGTAGAGCCTCGATTATACGAGGTAATGTAGACCAAGGGTACCTCGGATAAGACGGATTCTGTCCAACTCTAAAAGGAAACGTGGGTACGGTAAACTGGTAAAATGCGTGAAAGCGTCGTCAAAGAATTGAAGAAAGGCATTTACTGTACAAATTATATAATGAAAAAATAACGACATACAAATGTGTTATTGTACATACATACAGACCGAAAGTACATGTTCCAGTTTAATAAGTCATTTCTTGAAGAAGTTAATAAGAATTTTCTGTTCGGCAGGGGCGTCAATGGCAAGCCAAAAAAAGAAGAAAAAGTGGCCCATAATAAAGGCGATTTTTTTCAAGAACTAATGTACCTCGGTTAAACTGGAACTCGGTTAGTCGGGGCTCGGATAATCGCAGCTCTACTGTACTTCAAAAATGAATGATTTTCAACTTTACACCAACTGAAAACCAAGTATCTTTTGTTAACACTAACAATGGTGGCAACTAACGCAAAATTTTTACAGTGCAGATTCATTTTTCTTTCTTTTTCTTAACTGTATTCATTGTTTCGTATGCTATGATTAGCATTTTAAATTCAATATCTCAATTGAAATTATATTCCGGCACACTACCATAATGATGTACTTAATCATTGGCATTAATACATTGGAAATTATTTACTATGTTAACTGTAAGACTTTAAAACACAATGCAATACAATGAGGGGGAACTACTCTATATTTCTAAATATTGAAAAATGCATAATTACTATTATTAATATATTTGTCTGCTATTTTCGAGAATCTGTAAACTAATCCCCGAAATCCCTATTGCGATGTTTTTCTGCATTTGACAGTATTGCCTCACATTGTAAAAATTTTGCATTTAGTACGCTCCATGTTTAGTGTTGGTGAACACGATTTTTGGTGTTCAGTTGATGTAAAATGAAAAAATTGCTCTTTTTTGAGTTATTTTAAATTTGCTTATGTATCTGCTTTAAAAAAATGTAGAGATTGTAATGCTTATTAGCACATCAAACTTTCAACTCAGTTACTTATCGAAATTTCACTACGATTGCTCATATTTATGAAAATAGAATGAATGAGTAATCGTACCCATTTATTCTAACTTTTCGTACCTAAATGAGTTAACCAACCTCATATGATAAAAAAACATTCTGCTGTTTTTATATCTTTAGAAAGACGATGAGAAGAATTTTTAAAATACGAATAAATGATCATTTTTCGACCTTGCTCCAACTGAACACCAAAAATAGCGTTCAGTAAGCTGGTGTTCAAACTGGTGTTCAGTAAGCACCAGAATCGGTGTTCAGTAAACACCAGAAATGGTGTTCAGCAAACAACAAAACTGGAGTTCAGTAAACACCAGAAATCGTGTTCAGTAAACACCAGAAATGATGTTCAGTAAACACCAAAGATGGTGTTCAGTAACACCAAAATGGTGGCAACTAAACGAAAAATTTTTACAGTGTAGAATAAAAAAATATAATTCGAAAAGGATTCTAAACATATGACGAAGAGGGCAATTATACCCATATTATGTATAAAACCGCGTGTCACCAAGTCTGTAAGTTATGCAACTTCTATTATAAATGAAATCTTCCTGCACAGTAGCATATAACATGAAAGGCACCCAGTCACTAGCTTGAAAGAGGGGTTCAGAGCTGGCAGATTCATCTGCAGTGGTTACCGCATTTTTAATTCATTGCGTCTGCGGCTCATTCATGCGAACATCCTATTTTTAGGCTGGTAAGTTAATGATATTAATGATAGAGGGGAACGAAAGGCTGGTAATTGCTTGTTGCGGAAAAGCTAAAAGGTGTTCTTAGAATCATACAGTTTGTAACCACTGATTTGTTTAATGATTTAGGGAAACGCTTTACACTGTTTCGTTTAATTGTGTCTTATTAAATAATGATGCAAAGATTAATTCGTTTATGATTAATTATACGATAGTTGTTGTTTCTTCTATCACTCGCATGTGTAAAAATATTTATATTGTGTTTTTATAAATTATTGCATATATATGCCACAGCTATGAAATGCTTCTGTTTATTTGTCTTCATTCATGATAAAAAATTTCATTCATGATACAAAATTCACTGAACATGTCATTCAAGGAACAGGTTTCACTCGAAATTTCATTAATTCTAATCGAACTAATTTTAACTGGGTATATTGAAAACTTCGTATAAGTATCATTGATTGACTATTGGAAAAATAGTAAAAAGCTAAAAGTTCGTTGAATTAAATTACCTACCTTCCCATGTAACAAATTTAAATGCACTATTTTTCTCAATCTCTTTTTCTCTTTCGTTAAGTTTAGGTTCCAAATTTTTTTCAAATATACCTTTCATGTAGTTGATAACGGCTAAAATCGAAACAAATGAATTTAATAAAAAAATAACTCGTACCTCGTAAATAATTTATACCAAATTCTTTCTCTCTCAATGATAGGCATTATATTTCAGGAATTTGAGCCGATATTTCAACTGTCGAATTTTTAAAATCAGAGTCTTTCAACACGTAGGAATATGCAGGAGTGAATCTCAACAAAAACCTTATTTATAGCACTTTACTTTATTAAGAAGATAAAATATTTTGTATGGTTCATGTTTACATTGCGTTATCCTTATGTTACAAGTGTATGGTAAGGGATGCGAAAAAAACTCTTTGTATAAATAAATGTAAAGAAGAATAAAAAAAGAAATACGTAATTCTAATTTCCTTTTTGTTTTTTGTTATGTTTAAAGAAAGCTTTGTAATACTTACATGTGATATGTAAAAAAAAATAACTAAAATTATGAAAGAAAAATATAAATTTTTAAAAGAGCTTCTAAACAGCAAATGCTCAAATAATGCATAATAGTATTAATTTGTACCTAGAAAGGTATTCTTCACGCTTTGGTGTTTAAATAAAGAGCATAAACGACTCTCAAATGGCAGTTAACAGGGATATTGGTACATTGGGCTTGAGATCTGGTAGCAAGTTAATTATTTCTCAAGATAAAAATTCTCCTTAGCAAAAAAAAATAATATCCTTTTTAATTTTTAATAAAAACTATTTACATTATACAGAAAAAATATATACTAGGTCAATATCAATCAATATCAATTTGATGTGTTATTTCAAGCATTATGTTAAGGCTAAGAAATTCCAGATTGGTTATTGTCTTACCATAGAAACGTATTCAAAAAAAAAAAAAAAGAATTTTTACAGGTTATTTTGTTTATCTAATATCACGTTTCTTTGTTACAATAAGGTTTTCTGTCCTCTGACAACAGGAACCGAGATTTTCTGACAAGTTGAAAGTCACCGAAGGTTAAAAGTTTAACTTAAACTAATTCGTCAAAAAAAAAAAAAAGAAACACAAGAAGCATACCATTATTTTTTTACAAACCGATTATAATGCGTTGGTATAATTTAAAAGAAAGGTAAAAGATAAAGCATTTTACGAAGAAAGGCACACCAATAGCTTTTTGCCCTGCAGGCATAAAGTCATAGAATAAAAATTAATAATTGATTCCAGGCTATGAGGGATGATCCGTCCAATCAAAAACCACAAACGCATTTTTTTTTTTTTTATGTATGTGTACTTTTTCTGTGAAGAAACTCTTATTTTGCAGGGTTTTTAAAAAATATTTATATTCGTTTTACATACTAGAGTTTCAGTTCTTTGGAATCTATAAACTATGTTTTGCTACTATTTAGTAACAAAGTAATGAAATTCATAAAAGTTAAAAGTAACTTAATCCAGTTTTGTAAACAAAATCAACACACTACTTTTTTTCCGTACAAATCGGTTGTAATACATAGTTACTAGTTTTAAAAAGAAAATACCCCGAAATCCTCTTTAACCACAATTATTTTTTCGACAGTTTAAAAATATCAAATACAGAAATAGAAAGATTAATCTACTTAATCTTCTTCACGAGAAATGTTTAAATTTTAATTTCATATGAACGGGTGTACCTATACATAAAAAAAATTTAATGTGTCTTTCAGAATAATGACTCATAAAAATATTATTTTCCTAGACTAATGCTACTTATTCATATCTGAAACCTTATCCAGGTTTCAGGTTTTGCTTAACTAGCGAAAGGGAAAAGTCATTAGAAGTGATTAATGAAGCTACGTATGGCATTTCTTTCTCCTTTGTTTTGATTATGATATTTTTATGCATTATCTTTTGTCGCGAAACTTCTGAATACCGAAACAAAGCAATTTTCCGAGGTGACGATGAAAAACATTTGTCTTGTTGTGTGTTACATGGAAAACTAATGGACCTTAAACCATTAGACTCCCAAGAGTTTTCTCCTCAGATGCACAGCTCTGTGTTATCTTGCGTCCAAGATCATGTCAAAAACTCCAAAACAACAACACATCACAATTAGCTACATATAATTTTTCCACCCCCTCTTTCTCCCCCGCATCCCTTTTCATTTACCCCTGGAGAGCAATAAAAGGTCAGACGCAGTTTTAGTACGAACCGGCGTCGGATGTGTGTAGGAAAGCGACACATTTCCTTTCCGATATCTCCTTCAGCACCAAAGCGATAATTTTGAGCCATTTGGCTAATTTACTGAAGCGTGGCGATAACCCTTGGCGCCAAGAACAATGTTTTCTTCTTTGGCTACATCAAGAAATGTTCTTATATTTGTGGTGCTTAAAGCCTAAAAGTTCCACGCTCAATTGCTGTTCCAAGTTCTTTCTTCTTTTTTTTTCGTTTTTCTCTTTTATTTCGGCTGCCAAAAAACTGCTATCATCAAAAAATTACAATTACTTAGCTACTAAGCGTTAAATTGTGAGACACTTTCGTAACTTTTAGTAATATATGATTTCATTATGATTATGATTATTACCTTTCTAAATTGGAAACTATCTCGAATGATAGCTTAATGGATTTTTATTTAAACCATTTTTAATATTGTGTTAAGGAACTTACAATCAGCTCTATTACATGTAATGTGAGTTTTCTCTTAGAATGAAACTTATACATTCTAAAAAAATATAAAGTTCTAACGTTGCCGGATTCTTTACAGAGCAATAATTTAATTAATTTATTGACTGGTTTACTGTTGTACAGACAAAAGCGTTTCTACATTGCTTCTGAAATGCAATTCTACAAAGAAAAACATATCGTTTGAACTAAGCTTTCTGCTTTTCTTGTTTGGTTTTCAAGAAATTAGTTATTTCCTGATAAGTACTTGAAAACGTGCTGTTATTTTTTCGTACAAGATGAAGTGCCCAATATATCCTCCCATTTGTTTAGAAAAGACATGAAAGGAATAAAAGCAGGAAATAGATCCAAGCTTGAAAATTTTCAAATAATTACTTTAACGCCACACCTACCATCTGGTATGCTATTGTGAGCAAGAAATCATTTCTGGACGCGAAAAAAGAGAGCTAAGGAAATAAATACTTTAAAATAAATAAATAAAAAGATTTTAAAAAACTAATTCCGTCCTCCTTATTAACTCGTATTTCCTGACATATAAAAAGTAAGAAAACCACTTACGTAGCTGAAAAGGAAAAAAAGGAAAGAAAAAAACAGTAAGAATATACTAACAAAACTTTTTCTACGCATTGTACACATAATTTAAAACAAAAACATTAAAATATTAGTATTCATTCTTCCGAACAAAACATTACAACTGAATTTTATAGTTTTCACTGAAAAAGAACGGCGTTTTAAATATTTCAAGCACATCTACCAGTTTCTTCTGTTGTTTGACAAGACTTGTCTCTTGCCACAAACAAAACAGGTAGCGTCTCATCATCTGATCCTATTTACGTTGTGAGTAACAACAAATGAAGCTTTTTTTTTTTTTTTCATCCTCAGCGTCGTTTGAATTTGAGGCATTGTTTTTTTTATTCCTGTGAAAAAGTTTTCTCGATGATATTCCTGGATGTGTCATTCGATTCAAGAATGTAATGTTCCCTTGGCCTTTTAATTTGGGCCCAGGTTTCTGTGTTCTTACGTTATTTGTCGCTTATCAATTAATGTTTTAAGGATATTTTATATGAGATTCTGTATCTAAAAATGAAATTCCTGCTCTGGAAGATGCGCAAGTTTAAATTATTCGGACTGTTTGATCTTGTTGGGACTGATCATTTTAATTGGATATGAGTTCGTCATCAAACTCTAATACTATCCTAAATCTGTCCTCGGGATACCTCTGAAGACCTTGAATAAGGTTAAGAGGGATATAGGTGTTGGACGGCGTATTAAGAGCAATTTTCATTAATTTCTTTACCTTTTAAAGAATAAGTATATTTTATTGAGATTTTGAGGTTATTTTGTAGATATATAGAAGTACATTTACTGAAATTTTCAAACATTTGCCTTGAAAAATCCCGGAGATATCAGCTGCTGCACACTGTAAGTCGCCACCTGGATCGGCAGTTTGCGTACATCCTGGAGGTCACAATTTTTATCTGAAATCATTTTTTTTTTTAATTTACTTTTTTTATAAGTGTCTCTTCTAGTTGAACTAAAATCATCACAAAAAATTGAAAATTTCTATTTTTTTTAGAATGGGAAAATTAAGCACGATTTTGAACCGTTTTTTTTTTTTGTTCTTTTTTTAGCCTACTTTCCCGTAAAAGTAAAAAAAATAATAATAAAGCATGAAAGAAGGCTTAATGTATCGTAAAAATATCGTTAAAAATAAAGAAAAGTAAAAAAAAAGTGAAGTAATTAAATAAAGATTGAAAAATAAAAAAATTGAAAGTAGGGTTTTGAGATGTAGAAAATGTGTGTCTGTCGGTCTGTCGGTCTGCCCCCCCTAATAACTTTTGAACGAATAGTCCGATTCGAAAAATTCTTTTTGCATTCGAAAGATCTCGGCGAGAAAATCTCATTTCAATATTTTACTTTTTGATTTGAAAAATTTTTTGTTCAATTTTGAACAGTTCAAAAAATTTTAACATTAGCGCCAATGGACAAAATTGAAGCAAATTATGTAAACTCTGGGTACAAGATCCATGTTCCAATGAACAAACTTACTGGAAGAATCTCTTGGCGTGAAATATCAATTTGAGCAGTTTTTGTTCATTTTTGAACAGTTCAAAAAATTAACATAGCGCTTACGGGGAAATTTCAATCCTATATAAATCCTGACCTAATGGACCGATTTGCTTGGAACAAACTTTATCGGAAAGCTTTTATAACGTAGAACATGTGCAAATGTGAACGTTCACGCAAAACTAACGAGCCTATTTTCCTATAAAAAATTTTTATCGGGATTTTTAAGGATATTTCGCAATGAATAAATGAATGAGTGAAAGCATGAATTAATGAATAAATGAAGGAGTGAAAGAATGAATCAATGAATTAATGAATGAGGAAAAGAATGAATAAATGAGGGAATAAATATATGAATGAGTAAATAAATGAATAAAGACATGAATGAGTAAACGAATGAATGAATGGCTGAATAAAGGAAAGAATGAATGAGTGAATGAATATGTATTATCCGTTGAAAAATGTATATTTGAAATAATTAAGAACTAAAGCCAAAAGAGAAAGAGATAGCTAGATTTTAAATTTGAATTTGGTGTATACGGGAAAGGAGGCTCGTATAGTTCTAGAAGGAACATCTTGTTACCATAAAAAAAGTAAAATTAAAGATATGTTTATGATTCTAGTTCAACTAGAGCGTGTATATGTAATTGAAAGCTGTGCGAGGTAGAGTGTATGCAAATATGAAAAAAGTAGTTTTGAGAAAAACGCGTTCGAAAAAAAGAGTGGTAGTGAAGGTAAATTTAAAGCAGTAATGAATCAATTTTTTATATACTTATAGATACTAATGCTTATAGAAATTTCTATCCGAGGTCTCAATTGGTAAAATAAACACAAGGACATCAACTAGCATTCTTCTGTCTCTCTAATACCCTTCAGGTCATTCACGAATGACCTGAAGGGTATTAGAGAGCTATCACCTGCTCAATCGCTCCAAAAGAGCGCTCGCTCAAATGCTCAACTTTTAAACTACTTGGAATTTTGCTTTGAAATCTTCAGAGTATATTATAGTTTTAGAATCGATTTATATGAAGAAAGAAAAGAATTTTTTGAGACCTCTACACCTATTCCCCCCCCCCCCCCAATATCTCTAAAAAACAGGTTTTTACTTGCCAAACGATTACACAAACTGCTACGACAATTACTTTATACTGATCAAGCATAATTCCACAATTAGTGATCGCAAATTCGTAAGAACCTTTCCTTAAAGCGCTAGTACATTTCCTCAACGATGACCATCCATTATAGGAAAATTGTGTCGAAAATATTTACGAAAATGCACACACACTTTCATATACTAAGTATGGAATCATATATCTTTCTATTACTTCTTTTTATATACTTTGCTGTATCAGTAACGTAACTTTGCGGCGGCAATTCGTCTCAGGTAACACTCTTTTGGGGGGTTACACTCAAAATGAAATCAAGATAATTTTTTAAAAAACACATATATTTGAATTATTTTACTGATGCTATTTCAACGAATAACTGAAAATAAATGTAGTTTACTGAATGTTACACCAATTAAATAAAATAGAATTACCTTTTTCCTTTTTTGGGGGTGGGGGGCACTACAAATTACGGCCCTGGGTGACACCCCTGCTAGAAACGTCACTGGTAGTACTGAAGATTTTCGAATCCTGCTGTGCAGACTTGATAACTAAGACGAGAGGATTTAAGACATGATATGGATTTTAGGCACTTTACCTTGGACTCAGTTTCTGTTTTCCTTGGAAAATAAATATAATTATAATATTGTCTTAAACTTCTAAGCAGTTGTTACCTCAACTAAAACAATAACAAAAAAAAAAAAAAAACATGTGACCAAAACATTCAGAAAAAAGAACCTGAAACTAACTTCCAACGATAAATTCTAAACTTACAATTCGAATTTGATACATGAATTAATTAAAAAGTTTTAAATTAAAAAAAAAAAAAAAATCTTTCCCATTTTTTTGAAAATTTTTTTTTTTGTTACTTATATCTTGTTTACTTATGAAATTATGATATCTAGTGTTTTAACATTAACTCTCTATAAATTGAAATCGATGCTTTATAAGTATCAATAATAATAATAATAATAAATAAAATAAAAATAAAAAACCGATCGAGTGTCTAAAAAATTAAGAAAAATAACCCGTCATACCTTCATTAACATTTCTTGTTTCCTAATGATTTTGTTTCTAATATATTGCTTACTTATGTAGACGTTCGACCAACAATGATAACAGAACTAGCAAAAGAATAAATTTATGTCTGAATGTGACTGAATGAAGGTTTGGGACATGCTTCGTCTTTAGGCTTTTTTCCCCTCATGTCCAAACTCAATTTATGCCTTCCTCTTCATTTCTCAGATGAATAGACTTCATTATCAGTAGAAAAAAAGGAGGGAAAATCCATCCGGAAAAATAAGAAGTCAGCAAAACTGAAATCTTCTCATTTTGCGGAAATCACACATCTCTGTCCTTCCGTACTCGAAATAAGATATAAAAAGGCAATAACCGTGGAACAAAAAGGAACTGAAATCCCGCGTCACAGAAGAAAGTTTCTATTAAAAGTTTCAACTTTTGATTCTCAGACGTCAATCCGTTCAGCAGGAAATTTGGCTGTCTACCTTGAATGAATGTCTTATTTGGAGACAAAAGCGTGAGGAAATTTCAGATTCCTTCGAATTTCAATGACGAGTTTTATTTTTCGTTACAGAGGGAAGTGCAGGAAAAAAGTCAATTTAAATTTTATTTTTATAGATTTCTTTCTCGAAGCTCTTTTTTTCCCCTTTCAATTAATATTTTATTCGGGAGTATCAAAGAATTTTAACTTTTACCGAGGAGTTATATCATAAAGGCGTGTGTGCGCGCGTAAGTTGTGGAACAATTAAATGGTATGTTGTACATGTGCCAAAAGAACTTGCAAACTGGCAAGCTACTAGGGATGGTTCTTCATTTCATCGTAGTTTGGAGTAGCATACGTTAGTAAATATACTAGTATTATCCACTATTGAGTACAAAGTGGATAATATTAGGATTTAACGTGCGTCGACAGGGTGGCGTAGTGGTAAAGCGCAAGTCTCGTACACCCAAGATCGCAGAGGTTCGAACCTGGCCCAAGTCGGTGGATTTTCAAGATGCAGAAAATCGTTTGCGCCCATGTCGCATGATTGTGCGGCATGTTAAAGATCCCTTGAGTATCCGTTTATCTTGGTTACTCTAGGCTACATTAAATACCTAGTGCAAGTCACATCAAATGAGAGCTCAGGTTCCGCCATCTAGGGGAAACTGAGCGTCCAAATTCTCAGTGGCAATGGCATCCACTGACAGTGGTGCTACTTGAAAAAATGGATGCCGATTACCGGGGTACGCACTAAGTCTGCTAAGGTAATGACCATACGCAGCTCCATTAGAAAGAAAGAAAGTATTTAACGCGCAATCGTACACTGTCCGATCAAAAACCTTGATTTTTGGGAAGCTTCTAACTTTTGCAGAATTTCCCATTCTTTAGTAAATTATTTTTCCAGTACTCCATTTTTTCCTGACATTTGGACACGTTTTTTATATTTTTCTTTTCTTTGTTCGTTTCTCTTTATCCTTCCTTTTTCATATTCTTGGCCTCTGATTGGTTTTCTTCACTCCTTGTCTTTGTTCCTATTGGTTAATCTCTAATCCGAACCATTTCGTATTATACCCGATGTCTTTCTGGCTCTTTCCTATTCATTCATATGTTTCCAGTTGGGTTTTGAGCTCTTCTTTTCTGCACTGATGAAGATGCTCCATTGTAGCTTCGAAATAGCTATCTGCGATATTCCTTCTGACAATTTGTGCTGTTTTACGTTGTTTTATCTTTGTACACATTTTAGCAACTTCTTTTTGATGTAACATTCTACCATATTCTTCCGAAAGCCGCCGGGCTCGAACACGAAACTGACGGTATGGGATCGTTCTGCGTTACCGCTTACGCCACTTGGCGGTTGCAGTTGTTTGATTTTTTAAATTAATATTAATATTATGTATGAAATCATTAATTACACATAACATTGAGGAGGTCTTTCAGAACCTTCGAGTTTCAATAGAAGGATTAATAACTGATAGTGAGTTACTAACATCTTGATTTTTTTGTCAAATTATTATGCTTATAAATTTCAATTTCATCTTTTGCGTCCGTGCCTTCGTGGGCTTTAAAGCTATCGTGATAGATAAGATTTTTCGGACTACAAAGTGAGATAAATAAAACGATGATGTTTCTGTGTCGTATGTTGTAAAAACGGCTACTTTGGAATTGTATGCATTGCTGTTGCATGGTTTTTATAAAACGATGGGGTTCTAGAACTGCTAAAGGTCAGCGCAATTTTCTGCTAAGGACAATTTGTGATCATAATTTGTTCTGTTGCTGAAAAAATTTATTAATTAAAGTAAAAAGGACGTGTAAACACGAAATTATAGCTACTGAAAATTTAGTCATTTGTTTTTTAAAGTATAGATCAGCATGATTAGCATATTTATTGTACAATAGCTGCATCTTATTTTACGAAATATGATTTATTTTGTTTTTAAGATTTACATAAAAAACAACACAACTCACATGATTTTTTCTTCATTTCTTTACGTTTTCTCTGGAAAGAAATGTACAATTAAATAATAAGCGAAAAGAAAACGCTTTTTTAGTTATGAAATATATTTCAATAAATATAAAAAATAAACATTTTAAATTGTAGATAAATTTAAAAAATAAGTATTTCTGATTTCCTACCGTAAATATAACTTTAGTACGCTAATGATATAAATCACTGGTAACCCTATAATATTACCTAAATGGATTGCCTCACTTGTATCTTCAACAATAGTTTTAGAATATTCTATCCATAAAATGTTTTTCTTCAATACCCCTACACCGTTTACGAAGATAAAAAGCTTCTCTGACGAAAGCGAAGGACACTTTAAACGGCTAAGGATTTTTCACTGTAATGACGCCGAGGAGCAGAAAAGGATTTTTTTTTTTTGAACCTTTCTTTATTTTTAGTTTATCCCTTAAAAAATCTTTTATTTTCTTCACATTTAGAATTTCATACATCTGAAACTTTTCCTCTTCTCGTAAAAATTTTAAAGTTTCGGAATTAAATTTTATTTTCAGGAAAGTGTAAGACATCCTAAGTGCACTTGTGCTTTATTTTCAACTCAAAGAATACTTTCCATTCTTTTCGAAAGAAGCTGAAAACAAATCTACTGTGTTAAAGGCATTTTTTTTATGCTTTAGGTTTCATTTAAGAACACTGAAAACTATCTGCATATCCGAAGTTTAAATCTGCATTTTATTCTTATGGCAGAAATGTCGCCCGTCGTAAAAGAGAATCGGTAAATAATAATTTACAATGCTTTATTTCTGAAATCTGAATAAAAGTAACATTTAAAAAAATATTTCACTAAGAAAAAATGTCTATGCATTTCAATTTTAAATGCACATTTAATTTTTGAAAAAGCAAATAAATGTGTGCAAGTTTAATTTGAATTAAAGAACAGTCCTGGTTTTCCCGTTGTTTATTCTATTTTGCCATAAAAGTAAAAATTAAAAAGTATCAAAGAAGGCTTAATGCATCGTAAAAATATCTTTAAAAATAAGAACATCTAAAAAAATAAGTTAAATAGTTAAATAAAGATTGAAAAGTAAAACATTTGAAAGTAAGGTTTCGAGATGGGGGAAATGTATGCATGTCTGTCTGTCCCTCCCCTAATAACTTTTGGCGAAATTCTTCTTTTGACGAAAAGATTCCAAAAGTTTTTTTTTTTTGTTTTTTTTTCGCAATCAAAAGATCTCGGTGATAATATCTTACTTTTATATATGATTTTCTGATTTGAACCATTTTTCGTTAAATTTTGAATGGTTCAAAAATCTTGCTAGTAGTGCTATTACTGGAATGTAAAGCAAATTAATTAAACACTGTACATAAGACCCAAGTTTCCTTGAATAAAATTCTGAATCTCAATCAAAGTAACATGTTAAAAATAATTTCCCTAAGAATATTTTTTGATGCATTTTAATTTTATAAAGAAAAAGCAAATTCTACTTTAGTTTCATTTTTGAAAGGCAAAAATGTCTGCAAGCTTTAATTATTTATGCTATATCATTTCTTTGTACAACATATTTAGCGGAAATGAAATATTTTTTCTCCGAATACACTTCGCATTATTTCCAAAGTAAATCAAAATGTTTATGATGCTCAACTTACAACAACACTAACATTTTTTAAACCGACATTTCACATAAGTAATTTTACGTATGAGTAATTAATACTTTTTTCCCTGTAACCTTTCTCCTTTTTCTTAGATTTCAATTAACGAACAGTAAATTTTATTTTTCTAAATATTGAGACAGGTCATTTTTTACTAAATTTATTAAAAATTTCTATTTCTGTGGTATGAAACTAACCCTGGAACTGACCGTAAAAGAAACCTTTCTCAAACTTTTGTGATCGGGACATAAAAGCGAAGGAAAAGAATCAATAATACACATATTTTAGAGTGGGAGGGGCGGTATTTTCATGACATAACGGGAAGTTGACACATATTGAGCTTTTACGTGGTACATACGTATACGTATCCCACCTCAAATATTAATTTTGATTTTTCTATTCTTTTTTTTTTTTAAAGTAGAAATACACATTTAAAAATGAAATCAGGAAACGAGTCGTCATGCAATTTAATTTTGATCTAGCAAGTAATGGTTTAGTTGCATTACTTCTATTTCTCTGCTCATTTATATTTATACATATTATATGGAAGTAAAGAATGGACTTCTAAAAAGCCAACTTTAATTTATGTTTTAACAACGTAAATATTTCTCTTAGCTCTCAGCATTTAAAACGTACTCTGGAAGGTATGCTTGAAAGCTAGGCATTCGTCACATTTCGTTAATAGCCATTAGAAAAGCAAATTTTGTTTGTAGGTCACATCAACATACCACATACATACATGCTTGAAACTAACGTATACGCTTGAAACTAAACCTGTACAAGTAGACAAATGTTAGTTTCTTTAACAAGCCCCTAACTTTTCGTATTCACCCTTAGAATTACTATGCAATGCCTCGCAGGGGGGGGGGGGGTAGCAATTTATTCCTATGTCTAGTATCGAGCCCGAGTCCTGTATGTGGAAAACTGCGGTCCTTATCCCCCTACCACTCGGGAGAAACTGGAAATATACCTTCTCCTCTACCTCCTACGTGGTGATACGTAACCTTAGGTTATTAGAATTATGCTGGTTAAAGTTTTTGTATTTCATTTACATACGTGTAGTTATTAATTCGCATAATCAAAACATACATGGACCTTAAAGCTTTAAACAACGGTAGTTAAACTAGGTATATTCGCTTGGAAAATAGGACGGCGCAAATGCACAATTATATGAACATTTACTTTCTAATCAACAAATCTGTGATAAACAATCGAACTGTAATTGAAAATAATTAAAATTAATGATGAAAGAACCCGAGTTTAAAAAAAATGATGTTAACTAATTTCCTTAAAGTAATAATCGTATACAATTTGTGAAATGCGAGCATTTAATATTACAGAATATATCAACTTAATTTTATTCTGCTGTGTTCGTCGCAATTTCTTGTAGCTTTGAAAAATATGAAATATGTTTCCCTTATATATATATATATAGGCTCTTGTCTTGGGTGTCTAGGGGTTTCTAAATTAATCCACCGGCAATTACTCCATCCCGGCCGTGACCCCACATATAGGCTCTTGTCTTGGGTGTCTAGGGGTTTCTAAAATCATAACTCACTATAAAGATATAAAAACTGACTATATTTACACTTTCCTATTTACAGAACTATATACAGAACAGCTTCAATTACGAACAACATCATCCGAGCACCGCAGCGCTTTCGTCCACACTCGACGGAGTCTTACTCAAACTAACTGCTTGCGCTCCCTATCGCCAGAGGGCGCTGGCATCCTACATGTATATATATATATATATATATATATATATATTAGTTCAATGTTAAAATGTATTTCGGTACTCTCTCTTTTATCTCATGAAACGTTTGGTGTAATATTAAAAGAAAACTATTTTGCTCATTCTACCATCGAAAGAAACACGTTCGAAATATAAGATTACAAATATTCTTTTAAGTATGCGTTCTAAAGTATGAATAAGGGATATTTTTTCTTTTTTTTTTCTCTCTTAAGTAATTCAACCTTAAAGATTTTAGGTTTAAAAAAACCCTTATCTCTTCTTTCTTTGGAAAAACAAAATATATCTAGGCTTTAGTTGCGTCGCAATAAAGTGGATACATCTTAGATAAAAGGCGCAAGGTGTTACATGTTGCAGGCTTTAAAAAACTTTACTTTTATACATGTTGGAGATTTCTCCTATTAAGATATTGAGATAGTAAAGTTCTCCTATCTCCTTGCATTGTACTTGCAGCAAAGTGATAAAATAAATAATGGTGCAAAAAGAAATAGGAAGGCAAAACATAACATCTTGAAAAGAAAATGTTATTTCAACGAGATTTTTCCACGGTTATTGATACTATCATTTTCACTTGATATTTGAATCCAATGGTTCGTAGTGTTATAAAATGTAGTACAAGTCTGATTACTAACTTTACATTTATGAAGTCTTTATGAAATCCATTTTATAAAGCGTTCTTCTTTTTTCTTTAGTGAAGTTAGTAGGAATAAAATTTATCGGATTTAGAAAATAAAAAATTTGGTACAGTTGAAAATTAAAGTAGAATATGAATCTATCTGCATAAGTGTCTTTTTTTAATTTAATTTCATTTTATTATTTCTTTAAAGATTTTTTAAGGCAAAGAAGAATACAGAAATAAAGACCTAACGAAACTGTTTTAAGCGAGAAAATTACTGAATATCAAACAATATATATTTGTTTCAATCCTTTTCACAATTATCAAATATTCTATAGTATTTTAAAGACTAAAAGAAGCGGTCAACGGTAGCAATGCCAGAGGTTCAGTGAACTATTGTTAACTTAAGCATTTTAGATGAAAACCATGAGTGATTCATGCAAAGGAGCTTGTTAAAAATAAACACAAGGACATATAAATGAAAGGATTTTAAGTTTGACTTACTTATTTAGTTTTATCTGTTCATTTATTTTAGACTTTTATACGATAAGTTTGAACATTTGTATGTTTAAAAAGTTTTTCTTTAAAATTGTTCTTATTTTAGTTTAATCCCCAAGCAATGCATCTTATCTCTGTATACTATTTTACATATTTGTGACATTTCTTGACTGTATTTTGATACCAAATAATTTTGAAAAGTTTTTGTAAAAGGACAGCTTTGAATATCATACTTAAAATTAGTTTGTAAGTAAGTATTTTTATTTTATTTATGTTTTATTAATTTATATATATATATTCTTTAAACCTTAAAAAAAATCATTGCAATATCTGTATTGACAGTTTACATTTCATGCAGATGGAGAAGTTTTGTACTTCTAAGATCTAAGTTGTTCAATAGTTTTAAAGTAATTTGCCATAAAAGCATATTTAACAATTATGCATTGCATCATGGTTACTAAGAGACTTAATTTGTTGCATGTAAATTTGCAACAAATGTAAAATTGCAAATCCACACTTTGGCTACATTAAACTTTTTTTGACATGTCTCTGAAGTTCCATCCAGATACGCTAGGCGCAACTGAATTAGAATTTTAATTTATAAGTCGCTTCTTAGCAAAATTCAAAGAAAGCTTGCAGCCAGTCTCCCACAAATTTTCTGTCAAGACGAAAAAAAAAATATATTAAGAGAAAAATTGAACTGCAAAGAAATCAGAAAGCCAAAATCGCATTTCCAACGGCACATTATCAAGTGTGCACAGTGGGAGGGGTACAGTGTGGCCTGAAACTGCCATCAATGCGAAGTTGAAACTAATGGATGGAATCAAAGGCAGGCAGCGTTTACTGAAACTGACAGCGCATTTGTCAAATCACCGGAAACCATATCTTTTGCGCGAATGGTAGATTACAGGAGTTTTCCCGGGACTTTCAGCTTAGGGTACCACAATTATCCCTTTTCTTAGGCCAGCGGTTTATCACTGCTGTGATGCATGAGCGTGCACCGGAAAGTTGGAATTTTTATCGGCAAAAATGAATTAAGTCAAATGAGATTGTGGTCGATGCTGTCAGGAGAGAAACTTTTAGCGCCCACCACATGATGTCGGAATACAGCTTCTATCTTGAAATGGCACGCACAGCGAGTTTATTTATCCAAAGGAATTATGATTTCTTGTGCAAAAATGAACTTGCATTTTGTAATTGTAATGAAAGTAATAAATTTAGCCATTGTTTGTAATAAACATTTTTACGATCGCTCAATATATTTATTTCAGAAGTGTTGAATTTAGTTTCGTTTGAAAATTATAGTTTTAATCTTAATGCTTTGTGTTGAAGTTCGTCCTATACGAGCTGGATATACATTGTGTTCAATGTTTATTAATTATTGTCGGGGTTTCCGTACCTTATAACTTTCGAATAAAAAATATTACGCAAAAACGGATTACGTATTCGTAAATTACAACTCGAAGAATTTTATTAATGATATTAAAAAGATAAATGAATTTGCACATGGTGGCCCTTCGTGGCTTGTAACACATCAATACGAAATTCGATTTCCCTCTAAGTGTTATCCAGCATTTGAGGGGTAACATTTTAGATCGCAGTAACTGAAATTGTGTTAACCAGCGTCTATTTATGACGTCATAATTACCCAGACTGCAAATGCGCTAAGATTGCTTTGTTGCCACGTAAAATTCTTTGAGTTGTAATTTACGAACACGTAATCGGTTTTTGCGTAATATTTTTATTCGAAAGTTATGATGTACGGAAACCCCGACAAAAATTAATGAACATCCTGTATTATGCGGAGTTTCGTTTACGTATAAAAACGCGCGAAATTTCAGTATTTGATAAAATTAGAAAAACTGACTTCGACGTATTTGAGGCATTAAACATTTTCATTTGGAAATATGATTGTATATTTTTACTCGGGATCATTGCTTACGTATTGGGGATATTGATCTTAGCTTAGTTTCAAAGTGTTGCTGCGTACTTATGTAGTTTTCCTTTCAATAATATTTATTCGATTGTGAGTTACTCTACTAGCATTACGAATTTAATATTTGTACTTGCGTTATAAAATACACTAAAAGTAAGTCGCGAGCTTTGTGCCAAAAAAAAAAAAAAAAAACATTTTTTCATCGCTGATATTAATTTCTCTTACGTAACGCCCAAAATTAGTCCTAATTTAAATATTATAAGATTTGGCAACACCCTGGTTAAGATTTTCTTCACCCTGTTTTCTTAAAATATATTTGCAGTTAGCTTGGGATCTTGGGGACACGACGTTTATTTATTTTTTTTTTAATGTTTTCCTTAAATTGATCTTACAGTTAAATATCTTGAGTGGCCTACAGTGCTGGCCTTAATACTTAAGGAAATGTTTCAGCAACTGAGAATCTTAAGAATTTTTTATACATCGTACACAACCAATTTAATTCTTTAACCCTTTTCAGTCTTCACAATTCTCAACTTTTCTACAGTATTACGATTAAACAAAAAATAAATAAATAAATAAATAAATGACAAGTTTGCATTTTTTTGCCTATCTAATTTACACTCGTTTCAAGCACGCTGCATTACTGTAAATCGGTTTTTAATTCGCGAGTAAGCATTCAAAAGGAAAAACAACCTACAAAGATGCCATACATTAGCGTAGCACGAAAAAATTCAAAATGGTTTTTTTTTTTTTTTTTTTTTTGTAGTCGTAACTTGGCGGCATTTTTTTTTTTTTTTTTTCGTTGTCAGAAAACTTTTGAGCGCATGCGCCGACTGGAAGAAGTAAACCGATTTTATTTATCTTTTTTGTTTAACCCTTTTCAGTCTCCCAAATTCGCAACGTTTTTAGGGCATTACGATTTAAAAAAAAAAAAAGATTGCATTTTTTCGGCCCTCCTTTCTAAACGCCTTTGAATTAAGCTGCATTGCTGTAAGTCGGTTTTCACAGCGGGAGTACACTTTCCGAGGAAAAAGCAACGTACCGATGCTACCTAGTGGGATGGGCCTAAGAGACTAAAAATGGTTTTTTTTAATAGTTATTAATTTTTTTTTTTTACCCGTAAATTTAATAAACTGTGGTTATAATACATTAGAGTTTTTAGTAGATGTGTACGATATATTTTTTTCTTTATTCCTCTTTTCTTTATTTAAACATAGCATATTATGTAAAAGACATCATCCTTCGGAATTTTGCTCTTACGCTCATTTGCCCAAACCTAATGCGACCTCTCAGTACAAACTGCATTACTGATCTCTCCTACATTAGTGATCTCAGCTTTAAGCAAAACATAGACGGGCAGTGTTCCTTTTGCTTTTTTTTTTTTTTTTTAATTGGTGCTCAAGCTCGACTGAGAGTAAAGAAGGTATGTACCGGTTTTATAAACTTACAAACACGGGAATTTGTATTATTATTATTATTATTATTATTATTGCTGCCGTTTTCGTCGTCGTTGTTGTTGTTGTCGTGTCCTCGCGGTGGCGAGGAAGAAATGGCTACGCTGCTCCCGAGTCTTACGGGGTCCTTGTAGGCAGGAGTCCGATTTCCGCCCCTCTAAAATGTCTCTTAATTTTTTGAACCAGCGTCCAGATGAGAGACCGTCACCTGGGATTGGCACCCCCAGAAGTATCGTTTCACTTGGAGAAAATTAGAGCCACGACCTATTTAACATGCATCAGCTCGCTTTAGCGTACTAGGACCGCAGCAACCAGCCACGAGAGGTTGTTACCCTCCCAAACACTGACCTCAGTCAATGTTGCTTCCCTTTTGGTATTCTGCAGGAACCGAGCTCCTACCGACTAGTCCACTGCGGGACGCTGTTGTCGTTATTAATTTTATTACGTGTTGCCGCTTTAAAAAGAGTAAAAGCAACATAACTTTCAATAAGCAATACCGTTTATACTGCTCTAAAAATAAATACCTTCCCTTAGGATACACATGTAGATGAATGAAACAATTTATATTATAATCGTATTCGAAAATGCAAAATACCTAAATAATGGTAATTCTTTTTTTAGTAATGACACTATTGATGAAATATCAGACACATCATTATTATTAGCTGAAGGAAAAACATTTGTTTCAAAATGTCTTCAGGCATGTCTTTCCTTACTTGATCATTAAAAAATAACTGCTTGCAGTAAATCAGGCTGTAAAGCTTTTCATATATAATGAAATATTTTATTGATTACTTTTTTTGTTACGCTATCTTATGCATTTTGTTAAATTTTATTTTATTTTATGTTTTTTTTTGTGCACATTGTACTTCTTATAATAAACGTAGAATTGTGGATGGTAAATGTATGTTTCTAATTTAAATGTAAATCATTTTTAATTTTTGCAACTTAGAATAAGCAACTTCTTTGAATTTTGAATGTTTGCTTTCTCTTTTACCGAACGCTATAAAAACATTTGGCACATTTTAAAAAACATTGATAATAATAAAAAAAATATTATAGCTAAATTTTTGTCATCATTAAACCCATAGGTATAAAGTATATTGCAATAAATAGAAATTAATAATATAAACTCATTTTCATTAATTGAAATTACGCTTTAATAATTCACTGAATAGTTTGCAGAAGGTTAAAAAACAACCAATGAGCAAAATAAATTAAATTTAATATTAAATTCATTTTTCTCTTTGTACGAAATGAATTTTAAATTAAATTGCATTTTAAATATAAATTTCAATACATATTAGCTAAAAAAAAAATCAACAGTCTAATGTGTTTTATTATATTTAAGCATTAGACAAAAATTCCCCCCCCCCCCAAAAAAAAAAAAAAAAAACCTGCTGCACAGATTAATTGCAATTAAACAAAATAATACTCAAACCAGTGATTGTTCAATTTACGAAATATGAAAATTTTATTAATGCGTTTATGTTGTTGCTTACAAGATTTTTATAAAAATCCTATAAATTTAAGCACGCACTAACTAGCAAAGCTCTAGTACTCAATTTTCAATCATCAGAAACAATACGAAATGAATATAAAAGAAAGCACTTTTTCTATGGAAGTCGCTTTTCATCGAAGCATAAATTGGTTGCGAGCACGGAAAGCAATTTAAGAGCTTATCAATTTTCTTTGTATTTCGAATAATTACGACTTAGGAAAAGTTTATGAGTGGATTTTAATTTAAAAAGAATTAGTTCATTGTAGACTCCTTCACTGCACGTTCGACTTTTTTTTCTCCTGATTTTTTAAATAATTTATTATTTCTCTAATTACATTCGTGAATTCTGAAAAAAAAAGATATCTTAAATATTAAATAATAGCTGGAGATTTAAAACTCGTTTTGGACCTTTAAGGAAATCGAAACAATTAACTTCTTTTAAAGCTAAAAATTAGTCTAGCAAACGCGTAATGAGATTTTTTACAACCATATTAATTTTCAGTATAAGACGAGAGAATTTTAATGGGAGGGAAAATGCATGAAGAATATTTTTCAAAGCGATTTCTATGCGCGTTCAGATTTCTTAACTAAAAATCTTATTATGTAACATGATTAACGACACAAATAAGTATGCAAATTTTTTACATGAATAAGACAATTTTAAAAAAAATATTTTGGAAGGTTTTGTTTTGTTTATGTTATTAATAAAGTAAACTGCAATTTCTGAATCAAAAATGCAATAATGATATTTTAGCCTTGAATAAAGTATTTTAAATTCACAATTCAAATTAATATATTTTTATACATAAATGTTTCCTTTTATGCAAAATTATAAATACTAAAGCACAACGTAAAACTGCCCGAATAGCAGTAAGAATTCCAGACATGTGCTTCGAGCTCCTAAGGAACCCATTTTTCAGGTCAGAAGAAAATTAGTCCATTACAGAAAATGTCAAGTACAGCTTCGTTTTTCCGATGCAAATAATGCAGTGAAATAAATTTCGAAGGTTTATTTGTAGAAGATTTATTTCTTTTGAAACAACAGTTTGATTCAGAGACTTTTTAAAAAATAATAATAATAAAAGAAAGAAATCCACATAGTGTAGTCTTAAAGTTATATTAATATCAGAAATAAAAAAGATGCTAAAATAAAAGCTAGTTAACGTCAAATAAAATAAAATACACAAGCATTAAGGACTAAGGAGACGTTGCGATCACGTTACTATCAGCTGGCAGAACGTTTCCGTTTCCCATTCAACGAAATAACGTGTCGAACGTGTTCCACGTTTCGACCAACGTGTTGAACGTGTTTCGTTGGAAGCGTATTTTCAACGTTTCGACACGTTTCCCAATGTGTCAAAACGATGTTTTAAAGCTTCGTTTCAAATGCCCACTTTTAAAAGGTTAAGAATTGATATTACTTCAAACATAGGAATTTATCAAACTTCAAATATTGCAATAATAATCAAAACAAACGTTTGAAAACGTTGCTTGTCGTTGAATTGATATTTGTTACATCCAATGACTTCTGCCCCTCGTCTCATGTGATTTTTTTTTTTTTTTTGAAAAGTTTAAATTTTACGAAAATCAAAGATTTGAGACTTTTAAATTGATTTGATATGTTGTTGTTTGTTTTTTCTTCTTTTTTATACTTTGTTTGGTTTGGACTATGCTTTGTAACTCCTGCTTAATACATGGGGATGTGGAAAAAGAGTAAGATGGGTTCATTATCCTTTAATTTCTATGTTATGGTGTTTCTAAATGAAATACTTTTATTATTAGTTTCTAACTTTTAGATATATACGAAGAATAAACTAACACTAAATCTTAGTAAGTACTAGATAATATACACAATTGTAATTATCTAATAATTACAAATCTACACTAGATAATTACATAATTCGGCATATTTTGTTGGATGGGGTTGTTAGTGACTATACACTTTGCGAGAAAATCTTTATTTTTTAAATCAATTAGAATTTACTTTTTGTTTAACAATTGAAACATATTTTTTGATTTGTTGCAGTAGTTTCGTAAATAGAAAGAAAGTATGGTGATTATTTTAAATTAAATCTCGAAATGACCCTTAGTGAAAAGTTAAGATTTTCCCCGAGTCGAAAATAACGGAATTGTGAAAGAATTTACATATTTTTTTTTTTTAATTTTAGGGGAAACATTTGAGTGACATCATTGCGTGAGTGAGCATTGCGTGAAACATTGCGTGAGTGAGTTGTGTAAAAACAAATTTCTGAGTTTCATGATAAAATTCCTACTTTCCTGCTCTCTGTACGATACAGATGATTACCGAAGTGCTCGTTAAAAAGCCACGAATGAAGTGTTTCTCAGTAGTAACTGCTTCGCAGAAAAATAGAAACTTAACATTTGAACAAATGCAATGCATTATATGCTGTTCGCAAGCAGTTTATTTTAGTTCTTTTGATCAACCTAGCTGTAGGTAGGCAGTACGTCCAGTGCCAGAGGCGTCTTTGACAGAGCGGTCTAAATCTGACTGAGTAGTCAGAAGAATCAAAGCAGTGGGAACATCGATGGCCAGTAGATTATCTTTTTCGGGCCAATCAACTTTTGGGGTGAATAACGATGACGTGGCGTTTCTAAAAGTTGTCTATGTTAAGTTTCAATAACAGTTGACAAATATTATCAAGAAAAAATTTTTGCCATGGCGTCTTAAACGTGTCTCAACGAGATGTATTTTTGTCTTAAACGACGTTGCAACGGTTTTTCAACGATTAGAAAAGTTTTGAAACGTCTTTTTTCTTGTTGGGTGCGTTTACGTGATAGCGATTAAGGTGATAAGGTTGTAATGTCTGACAACTATGTACGAAAAAGATAAGACACTCAAGACGTAAGTACATATGTTTCATAATTTATACTAGGTAAATTTCGCCACGCTTGTAAGGTTGCATAAAAGAATACGTTTATCATCACTGCCATCAAGTTACGGATGGGTCACATTTTAGGTTGTTTAGTCCTTTCTAAAGATGCTCCTGCCAGATTACTAAATAATAGCAAAAACCTACGTTATTTTGCGCATACGTCCACTGTGTTTCCAACGAAACAAAGGGGAAAAAAAATTCAAAAAAGAGAATGTATATTTTTAATGAAAACTTATGTACTATCTGCGATATTTATCTTTTACTTTTGCGTTAAAGATTCAAAATGAAAATGGAATATATCAACATAGGAGAAAAAGAATGATAAATGCGTGCCTAAAATATAACTTCGAAAATTTTCGATTTCATTGTATCACCCTCTTTGTGGAATAGAATTGCCCCCGAGTGACAGACACCGCTTCTGTAAACAAACAGTGTAAATCCGCTCTTTGTAAGCAATGTTCTGGGAGACAACACTCTTTTGGCCTGGTCTGATTTACAAAGATTACGCGGCTGAAAAAACAACACAATAACACCAGGTGACCGTCAGAAATATATGTTCGAAACTCATTTATTCATAGTTTTCTGACTCGCTTTGTCTATAGGTGTATTTAAGGAACCTGAATATATGCGCTGTCAATTTCGACACTGTATTCCATACACTGAAAAAAATTCCACTTAAACTTATCCCCAAAATGTAATGGTTCTTAGTTTCACAATAATGGTGAAACTACACCATTATAATGGCTCAACATAGTACCAAATGTTGAGGGAACCACAACCCTCCGATGATACTCTTCAAGCATAGGGATATCAAGGAGGGCCAGGTCCACACAGCAATAGAGTAAGGCTGGGCCCAGCTAATCTATCTCCGATCGGCCACGAGCGTCGTCGAACTTCACTTACCCGTGTCGGGGGGACGGCAGCCCTAAGGTCTCGTGCTAACAGGGTAGGGGGGGGGGTGAAGTAGAAAAGTACCAAATGTTGGTTGTAGCTAAATTTCACCATTTTTCCCGTGAAAGATTGAACTAGCATACTTTAGTGTACTATGTGTCGTTTTAAGGAATAATGGAAAAAAAAAGAGAAAAGGGTCAAGAAACCAAATTGTAAACTTTACGCAGAAACTAAATTGTGCTAATGAGCTAAATAAGTAAATCAAATACAATGATGTAGTAAGAGAGGTAAGCCTCACAATGTTGAATATCGTAAATAGAAAAAAAACCGCACACTCTCAAGTTGTGGGTCTCATTAATTGTAGTAACGGCGGTCTGACAGTCCTAAGTTTTAAGAGAGTGATATACTAATTCGGAACACACTTTGTTGCAACCATTCGTCGATGTAGCCCTTTGTCATAGCTCACATTTAGGTTTCTAGCATTTTTTGTGAAGTTTTGAATAGTGCGAAAAAAAAAGAAAAAAAAAAAAACAAGTTTCTAAAGGTTAAGTACTTAAAAATACCGATCAAAGAGGCTTGGAAAACTTGATCGTTACCTGAAAAAACTTTACACGTAAAATACGTGAAAAAGGAGTCTCAGCTCTTAGCTAACACACTTGGCACTCAATTTAACTACGTAACGTATAAAGAAGAACGTGGGAAGTTAGTACTGAGAAATCATTATAAATTTTGCAATAACAATTAGTAAAAATCTAATAAGAACCGAATTTACTGTTTTAATTTCAACAGTATTAAATTAAGTAAGATATTTTCTAATATAAACAATAGTATAACATATTTTTGAATTCTGTAAACAGTATGATTGAGTTTTAATTTAAATTTAAATCAATTTTCCAATCATTCTGAAAATCAGGATGCAATCTTCATAAATTTTTGGAAACTTACTGACTTATGAAAGGATGGAATAAGCTCATAAAACATATAAGACTATTCTGTTTTAAAATGACCTTCAATGATGAAAAAATAAGTCTAGATTATTATGAAGTTTAGTAATGTAAGAATACGAATATATGCATTAAGTTTTTCTCTCCGACACAAATCGCAAATTTCGCCAGATATTCTGCAGACGAAATAAACTTATGCGGCTTAAGCAATAGTTAACGAATGGAAAATTATTGTTTAACTATTTGCTAATTATTTGAGCGCATGAATTTTCTGGAATTGATTTCTACACAAACGTTTGCATTATTTTTCCAAGTACAATTTTAGAAAGTGTGTTACTTCATTAAAACTTCCTTTGCAGTTTACGTTCTTAAGTGCATTAAGGGAACCAAACACAATTTATAATTTTCATTTTACTGTGAAAAAATGTAGAATTAAGTTAAATTTCAGTTAAATTGGTATTTTTAAAAGTAAAGAATAGTAAGAAAACACATTTTTTTAAAATGATTGATATAATATTTTAACAGTGTTGTCAAAACTAAATATAGAAAATGCGAAAAGATACAGCCATATCAGTTACTTCATTTTACGCTGTCAAAGAAATATCAAATATAAGGTACCATACACTATTCGAAAATCTTTGAAACAAAAGACTGAGTTTTATCTGCGCAGGCAATCAGTGTTTGAAAATAAATACTGAAATTTTAAACTGATAACGATGCATCATCACAGCCAGGTATTCTCCGACGAGAGTCGGGAAGGGGGGCATAATGGGACCGGTCGAACCAAAACGCATCCAAAATGTGGTATCTGAGAAAAAACGAGTATGTAAAAAGCAAGTATGAACCCATATAGATGGCAGGTTTTATCCTGAACCTGTGTAAACCTGTTTGCTAAAGATATTGTTATAACAGGATATATATATATATATATATATATATATATACGCAACAACAACGTTTACGATAAAACCTGTCGTCTATAATCGTATACAGACGATATATCTAGTGCGGAAATGTAAATTTACGCATTTTACTTTACAATTTAAAAACCTTACAGCAGCCCCTTTTCGAATTTAATTGTAAATAGTTAAAAGGTAAAATATATATTGCTTTATTTTTAACAATATTTAACACCAATCTTGCTGGTATACACTGATCGTAATAAAAGTTAAAACCTACATTGCATAAATTAGTAAATATTTCATATTTCATTGAAGATTTGTGTTTCCTAGTGGTGAACATGAAACAAAATGAAAGTTAAATCTCAATATTTGCAAGGAACGGTCTAGCTTCAACAAATATTAGAGCCTAAAAGATAATTTTATCCCAGGCTTTGTGTATAGTTTTAAGTCAAAAGTGCTATGTAAAATTCCTTCAATAAATGTTACTCTGTATAGTAATTGAAGTTTGAATTCTGGGAAAGAATAGTCTATAGGATATTCTTAAATTTTAAAATGAATACCAAGATGAATTCGGTGCTTCTGTTTGTTTTCAGATAGCTAGAATATCAGTTTAAAAGCTTGTACTCAACACCAAATTGAAATTCAAATAAGGAAATATTTGGATACATAATAGTAGAATACAAAATCGTTCAAATCTGATTGAACCGAATTTTCTCTTCTGTAAATAAGCACAATCTCAGGACGTGTGCTAAAAATCTATTATTTTGGCACTTGTTTATTTTGTACTTTAACCTTAAATGTACACTTGGGAGGAACTATTCAGTCAAATGCATAATCAACGACTGAAAATAACATACAATGAAGAAAAATCAATTTAGAAAAATTTTAAAATAAAAGTTGTTGTTCCTAAAAATATACTTTGGAGTCATTGAACTTACCAAATTAAATATCATAGTTAATGATTGCGAACTGAATAAAAAGTGTTTTAATAACAGATAAATTTATCAAGCGCGAAATTATTGTGAATGAAGAACACACACCGAAAGAAAACTTTTTCTTAGTTCTTATTTTAGGTTTTCAAAGCTATTTGATATGCACTCAATGTTCTAGCTTTGAAGATAATTTCTAAAATCCGACATTGAAGATTAAGAATTAATAATTTCCCCCAAAAAGAAATATGAAACATATTACTAGTCATATGTATTTTCCTTTCGAGGATTTATCGAAAACGGATATTGCTAT